>OX463243.1:53876233-54542066 GCA_949820135.1 Sylvilagus floridanus
ATGAGATGGTGATGCATGTGATTTTCATATCTCAAGCCTGATAGAAAAGAGAGTGTTTTCATCTCAGGAGGAGACTAGAACTCTAGAGATTATTAGAGACATTTTTTTCTCTTTTAAATTTTTTTTGTAAAATGCAGAAATGTGGAACATGACATAGCTGCTCACCAACCCTACACATGACTCTTAACTAGAAAGCCCTTTGAAGAATGAGAGCTCAGTGTTTTTTAGGGTATCTGATTAGTTCCTTGATATATTGAAAGGGGCTTCAAAGTTATTTAAGTGATTCTACATTTAAAAATTTTAAAAATATATGTATAAAACAAAGTCCAGAAGAATGTGTTTTATCTGCTTAAACATATTTCTCCTTTATAACCTGCTGTCGTTTTCTAATTTAGAGGAACTGATTGGTAGACCTACACAACTGTTGACTTCTGTCGTATGGAGATTCTCTTCTGCTTGTTAGAAGATTTTTGTTTTCTAGAATGCCACGTCTTAATTTATTGTCTTGTTTCAATGGAACTTCATAACTTCCTGATATCTAGCATGAAAAGGAATTTTTTTTAGATCTAGAAAGATATTTTTGACTAGAAATCAAATTCTAGTTGGGAGATAATTTTCCCTCAAAATATTGATGGTTTTGTCCTATTGTCTTTGGGTTTCATTGTTACTGTTAGGAAGTGTGATGCCATCACATTCTAATACTTTATCTTTTATGTAAATTATCTTTACCTTCAAAGCTTATAAAATGAATATTCTGAAATTGCATGATCCTGTATTTTTCTGAGATTCCATTAAATTGGGTTCTTGGTTGACCCTTTCAATCCAGAAGCCATGTCCTTCTGGTCATGGAAATTTTCTGAGTTATTCCATTGATGCTATAGATGATTTTCCTCATCATTTCCGTCCTTCCTTCCTTCCTTCCATCCTTCTTTCCTTCCTTCCTTCCTTCCTTTCTCTCTCTCTCTCCCTCCCTCCCTCCCTCTCTCTCTCCTCTCTCCTCTTTCCTCTTTCCTTTTCTCTCTCCTCTCTCCTCTCTCCTCTTTCCTCTCCTCTCTTCTCTTCTAATTTCCATAGTTGGATATTGGACCTCAAGGACTGATTTTCTTCTTCACACACACACATGCACATAAACACACACAAAACACACTGCTCCTGTCTGCTGGTTCATTCAGGAGCCAGGATCTCAACCCAGATCTCATGTGGGTGGCAGGGACTCAACTACTTGAACCAACACCTGCTGCCTTCCAGAGTCTGCATTTTATGGAAGGTGAAATCAGAACCGAACCTGGGATTTGATCCCAGGCACTCTTAAATGGATTGTGGGCATCTCAAGTGACGTCTTAACTGCTGGCCAAATGCTTGCCCCAGTTTTATAATTTTTTATCCTTACTTTCCTACATTTCATCTTGGTGTGTATTTCTCTGCATTTTGGGATGCATCTTCAATTATATCTTCAAAGTTTTCTATTAAAGTGTTATTTTTCCTGTAAGTCCTTTTTTACTTCTAAGAGGTCTTTTTGTCAGAGTTAACACAGAGAGAGGAGAGGCAGAGCGAGAGAAAGAGGTCTTCCATCCACTGGTTCACTCCCCAGTTGGCCCCTATTGACTACAGCTGAGCTGAGCCAGGAGCTTCTTCCAGTTCTCTCATGCGGGTGCAGGGGCCCAAGGACTTGGCTATCTTCCACTGCTTTCCTAGACCATTGCAGAGAGCTGGATTGGAAGAGGAGCAGCCAGAACTCGAACCAGCACTGGCACTGCAGGCGGCTGCTTTACCCACTATGCCACAGCACCGGCCCCTGAATATTTTTAGTAGTATTCTGTTGCATGAATGTTCTCATGTTATCTTATTGTTTCTTGTGCCTTTTATGGTTTTATTTAAATAGTCTTTATGTTCTCAGTTTCTAGGTTTCCATTTTATTTTGTAAGTGCTTTGTTTTGTTGGCTTTCTTTGTATGAATCACAGTGTTTTATTTTTGGCTTATCTGTAAGAGTGGTGACTAAAACACTAATTGGACTGTATGTATGGATCTTGTAGACTGTAGAACTTTTTTATAGCGTGAACTTGCTGGACTCTTTTCTTCTTTAGATCTCTTGGACTTATTGGATTTCATAAAATGCCTCTTCTACTCTACTATCTGACCAACACTCTGAGAGCTGAATGGTTAAAAAAATGTTGATGAATATTAATATTTGTTGTGTCAAATTTAATTTACCTTCATAAGTGTTCCTGTCCCCACTTCTCTCTATTGCTCAGATTGCTTTTGTTTCACTTCTCCCTATAGGGAATAAAGTCCTCTAATCTGCTCAATGCAGGGGAAGAACATTATCTGGCTGAGCAGAGGCGGGGAGGAATGAATCCCTCCTCCTCTACTTCCAGAATACCTAGCACTGCCAAAGCTTTAGACCTTTTAGAGTTTCTGCGCTCTAAACCAAGTGGCTCTGAGCTTTTCTGTTTGCTGGCTTGGAAGAATTTTCCTTTCCTGTAACTTTCCATTCAACTGTTAACTTTGTGGTTTCCTAGTTGTTCTTGCTTCCTCTTCTGTTCTCTTTGTCCTTGTTAGTTTATACCTTATTATTTTTTGTGCCTTTTATGTTGATTTTAGTTAGGTTTTGGACAAGAGTCAAAGTTAGTAGATGAATTCAACATGCCATCTTTAGCTTGAAATTGCCATTTATTGTAGTATACTCTTCTTGCTAAATACTTTCCACATAACCCTTTTATTCATAACCTTGATGTTTCTTCTTTCTCTACCTCTGCTCTCTTAAAGTCAACATTATAAACCCTTCTGCAAATGGGTAATTTATAAAGATATAATCTTTAGGAGTCGTCTAAAAATGTAGTTTTTTGAACTTTCGGAAAGTATATTCCATCAGAGCAGGAACTAGAAAAAACTAATCAAAGTGAGTAAGACTCCCTTAAAGTTACTGGAGTCTGTCAGCCACTTAAGAGTGGGAAATGTGGCTGGCGCCACGGCTCACTAGGCTAATCTTCCACCTGCGGCGCCAGCACCCTGGGTTCTAGTCCCTGTCGGGGCGCTGGATTCTGTCCGGGTTGCCCCTCTTCCAGGCCAGCTCTCTGCTGTGGCCCGGGAGTGCAGTGGAGGATGGCCCAAGTGCTTGAGCCCTGCACCCGCACGGGAGACCAGGAGAAGCACCTGGCTCCAGGCTTTGGATCAGTGCAGTGCGCCGACCACAGCGCGCTGGCCGCAGCGGCCATTGGAGTGTGAACCAATGGAAAAGGAAGACCTTTCTCTCTGTCTCTCTCTGTCCACTCTGCCTGTCAAAAAAAAAAAAAAAAGAAAGAGTGGGAAATGTGTTGTTATTTCAATGCTGGTATGTTCTAGTCAGAGTTTCTTCATTGCCTTCATTTTGTTGATCTGCTTTGGCTTATTCTCCTCCCTCTGTCTTTCATTGTTAAATCAGCAACTTTGCCTTATAGCGTTTATACAGCTTGCATGTAGATAAAAATAGAATCCCTTTTAGAGCCAGAAATGAGTTCAAGCCATCGCTTATTCCAGACCTTTGCTCACAGAAGGGGGATGCCTAAATCATTTACAAAAGATAGTTTACCTGCGCTTAATGATCTCTAAGAGTTGGTGTACAGCCTCTTCAGTGGCTTGTTTTGGTATTTCCTGGTAGCCTGGTAAAGTTCTTACTGATGTCTCTGGTGATAAGTGAGGAGAAGTGAGTAAAGGAAGAGAAGTGCTCTTTTTTCATAAACAAATTTGGATGGGGTGGTTAGAAACAATAGATTACTAAGAAAATTCACTAGGTTTAAGGAAAGAGGTGATATAGAATAGGAGCAGATGAGGAAGGTAAAGGAGGCATGATGAGACTGTGACCTATGCGGAAACAAATATAGAGGATGAATTTATATTTAATATGTATTATTTTATCATCTAATTAATAGTGTTTTCTCTAATATGCTAAGGAAATGAAATTATAAGGATTAAAAAATAATTTTTTCTTTGTGATAAATTTCAGAATTAGAAACAGTATATTAGGCACAAGAAGGCACTGAAGAAATGTAAAGCTTTATTGGGTGGAAAACTGAAATACCCATATCTACACTGTCTTTGTGGGTTTCCACATATTTGTATGTCTTTGGGGTGTCAAGGAAGGGTCTGGCAGAGGAGGATGATTATTGACCATCATGACACTGAATAAATCCCTAAGTGAAAGCATTTACAACCATTATTGTTTGTGTTAAAATAGATTGGCAGAGTAGTTAGTAGATTATCCAGAAGTTGTTAAGTAGTCAATTTACCCTGTTCAAAAAGCTGATTTTAAAAAGCACAGTTCCTCTTGCCTTTTTTCCCTTTTGGAATTGTTTTCTCAATTTTAAATTTATTTTGAAATAACATTTGAGTTTAAATTTAGTGATTACATAGGAACTAATAAAAATAGAAAAAGGAATTTGTTTTTAGTTATTTCACAAAGTTAAGAGCCCAAAACATAGCCTGCAGTATAGATTACAGAGGGAAAAAGAGCTTTACATAAAAAGGAAATGATGGCTATTGTAAAAAGAAATAATGTTCTTACTAATAATGTTTCAGTGCAGTTTCTTAGTAGCTTTTATTTATATTATTGTGTGTAATATTGTGTGTAATAAAAAGATACTGTAATTTTTTAAAATAAAATTTGTATATAATTTTGACATTGAGTATTTTAGATATTTCTGTCATTTCAGCATATTTGGAGAAGATATTAATGACTCACAATTAACTTTTCTTCTGAAGCTATTTTATAGAATTTTTTTGAAACTTTAAAAGCTTTTTAGTAATGAAAATTTTCAAGAAAAAAACTTAGGTGAGGAGAATAATTATCACCCAGCTTCAAAAGTTACCAGTCTTTTGTTCATCTTGCAAATTGGTTTTTAGAGTAATGTCACCTCAAAATGTCTTGTGGTTAACATTTCAAAATAATAAAAAGATCTTATAAACTTCATTGACTAGATTAAACCATTTTTCTTTCCTAAAGAGAAACAATTCTATGGTATTCTAACCTTATTTGAGATTCTTTGTCCTTCTCATAGGTTTATATTATTTCTGAGGTAGATCATTTGAAAATAGTCATATCTTATATTCTTTCCTCATTTATTAAAGGCAAAGATTGTATAGACTTAACAAACTTAAAATATAATTACTTTCTGTTTAAAAATTCAACAACCACCACCAAACCTACAAATATATAGGATCTTACCTTGACTTTTTTCTTTTGCTTCTGAGACTGGTGTACTAAAGCAGTTTATCCTGTTTCTTCTACACCATAAAAAAAAAAAAAAAGTATGTCATATGATTGTATTTCACTTTGTTTTAACCTTTGTACCTAATGAACAGGTAATAAAAAAAAATAGCTAGACTTCCTTAGCAAACGATTGACTAGAAGAATAATTCCTTAAAGTCATCTTTGACTTTTTCCATGTAACAAATAAGGCAGTTTGCTTTGACTTTGTGTATGTTAACTACTTTTCAAAATTTATTAAAATATTAACAATTTTACTTTGTGACATAAGGTATATAATATTGAGAATGCGTACTTTTGAAAGATACATTGTTGCTAATTTCCATTAATCTTACAGGTATTTTGTGTCTTTTAAAAATATTTATTCATTTATTTGACAGGTAGAGTGACTGATAGACATCTTCCATCCACTGGTTCACCCCTAAATGGCCACAATGGCTGGGATTGGGCCTTAACTTTCTCTCTCTCTCTCTCTCTTTCTCTCTCTCTCTTTTTTTTTTTTTTTAAGATTTATTGATCTACTTGAGAAGTAGAGTTTTAGACAGAGAGAAGCAGAGACAGAGAGAAAGGTCTTCCATCCATTGGTTCACTCCCTAAATGGTTGCGATGGTTAGAGCTGTAGAATTGGAAGAGGACAGGAACCAGTGCCCATATGGGATGCCAGTGCCACAGGCAGAGGCTTAGCCCACTATGCCACAACACTGGCCCCAGTCCTTAACCTTACCTTGGCTTAACCCACTGCACCACAGTACTAGAAGATTTAAATTAAAAAGATATCACCAAGTTTTGTATTTCATGGAGTTAAACTTTGTGATTTACTTTTTTTATGGCATCATCAATTTTTTTTCCTGCCAAGTTAGAAGAGGAAAGTACTTGAAGCATAAAGAGACTTGGCAGTTGACCCTCAAATGGCCTTCAGAAAATTAGTTGCCCACTTGTGCTATAGTTTCCCCTTTGTAAAATGGAATACTCTCCAGCATGAGTCCTCATGTAACCATTAGCTCTGATGTAGTAGGAAATAGAAAGAAATATTGTTAATAGTGAATAATTATGAAGTTCAAGATGAGTTCCGAAAGATTAATTTCTGTGGGATTTTAGTCTCCTTAATTCATGAAGCAGAGATTAAAATGGATGATATATTTTGCTTTAAAGTTCTGTGAGCCCATATACCCACATAAATTTCAGCAATTCACACATATTTGCTGTAATGTAATAATAGAAGTTCACACTAAAGACATAATTCACTGTTCAACAGTGAGACAAAAATAAATCAAAATTCTAAGTTATCTGTGTCATGGTGTTCATCTTTTATTTAGGTTTTTTTTTTTTTTTTTTTTTTTGACAGGCAGAGTGGACAGTGAGAGAGAGACAGAAAGTTCTTCCTTTGCCGTTGGTTCACCCTCCAATGGCCACCGCGGCCGGCGCACTGTGGCCGGCACACCGCGCTGATCCGATGGCAGGAGCCAGGTGCCGGGTGCTTTTCCTGGTCTCCCATGGGGTGCAGGGCCCAAGCACTTGGGCCATCCTCCACTGCACTCCGGGGCCACAGCAGAGAGCTGGCCTGGAAGAGGGGCATCCGGGACAGAATCCGGCGCCCCAACCAGGACTAGAACCCGGTGTGCCGGCGCCGCAAGGCGGAGGATTAGCCTATTGAGCCACGGCGCCGGCCTATTTAGGTATTTTTAAAAAGACTTATTTGAAAGGCAGAGTGACAGAGAGGAAGAAACAGAATTCTTCCATCATGCTAGGTCACTTCTGAAATTCTTTGAATAGCCAGAGCTGGGCCAGGAGGAAGCCAGGAACCAGGAACTCCAAGTTTCCCTCATGGGGGCCGGGAATCAAAGTACTTGGATCATCATTTGCTGCTTTCTCAGGTGCATTATCAGGAATCTGGATTGGAAGCAGAGGAACTGGGACTCAAACTGACATTTTTATAGGTGTCCAAAGCAAAGCTTAACTTGCTGCACCACAATTTAGTTATTACGAGATGTTGTTTGCAAAGAATTTTCTGAGTTTTAGGTTATTTATTCTAGCAGTAAAGAATGACTGTGGGAACTTGCTGTGGCTTAGTGGGTAAAGCTGCCACCTGCAGTGCTGGCATACATATAGATGCCAGTTGGAGTCCCAGCAGCTCCTCTTCCAATCCAGCTCCCTGCTGGGCCCCTATACACCACGTGAGAGACCTGGAAGAAGCTCCTGGCTCCTGGCTTTGGATGGGTCCAGCTCTGGCCATTGGGACCATTTGGGGAGTGAACCAGAGGTGGAAAATTGATTCTCTTGCTTGCTCTCCCCTCCCCCGTAACTCTTCCTTTCAAATAAATAAATAAATAAATCCTTTTTTTTTTTTTTTTTAAAGAATGCCTGTAAAGCGTGTGGGGATATATATGAATCTTCAGGGCTTAGCTAGCAATTGTGAAACTGTAAAAATTATCTGTGAGTGAAAGTAAATAGTGAGAAATTAATGAAATTTTGAAACCAAAGATAGAAATGTATTGATCTTGTTATATTGAATATTTATGTTCAGTCAGGCTTTTTATAAGTAAATCTTGATGTATTTACATAAGTGGTGTCTCACATCTTACATCTTTTTCTCCCAGATTTCTTCTTTCCTATTTATAATGGACATTACATAACTTAAGTAATGTGTTATTTGTAATTTCTCATCATCATATAAAAGAAGTTTTTTTTCCAAGTGATTTCATGAATATTGCTTTTACATTATTTATAATATTCTAGTTACAATTTTAGGAAAACTAGTTTATTATTTTACCATACTAAACTATAACAATATTTAGTCAAATACTCATTTTAATTAAAGCAGCAAAGGAAATTTATGCAAAGCATATTAACCTAAATGTATTATTTTTTTAAAAGTCATATTACTGTACTGGTCTTTATACTCCTCAGTTCACTCAGAGCTGTGTTGCTTTATATCATTTACATGGCAACCTGCTATACAAGATTTCATTTGTTTAAAGAATTTTATTGCTAAAGGATGATTAACCCTGGTTTGTCATTTGGGGAATATAGTAACAAAAATTTTAAGTACACCCTCATGTGTACAAACCCTTAGGGATTTCCTGTGATAAACTTGATGTTTTATTAGTAACCTAAAATGGAGTAGTAAGGAAGAACCTGGAGGAGAGAAAGATGTAAGTCTATCTTGACTTAGCTAAATTTCATACAGATCAAATAGAAATTCTTTTGTATGAATGTAAGGAGTTTTCAGTCACACACTGTTGTTGAATATTTAAGAATCTCATGAAATTGAAACCATTATCTGAGTAAAACCATTTGATGCTTTTTTCTTCAATATAGTCACAAGATACTGCATGCTTTTGATTTCAGGAAAGAAAAACAAATTAGAAGTGTAGAAGAAGAAATTGAGCAAGAAAAACAAGCAGCAGATGGCATTATCAAGGATATGTCTCCTGAAAAACAAGTCAAGTACATAGAGATGAAAACCACAAATGACAAATTGTTGCAGGTAATATTTGTTACAACTGTGTCCACTTTTCCAGCTGAAAGCACATTCTGAAGACTCTCAACATCCCCAGAGAGTTTGATTACCCCCCCCCCCCCTACTAATCAGTCTTCATTTGAACAGATTTCCAGCTGGTTCATATGGACATTTAAACTTAAGAAGTTTTTCTTTAAAAAAACAAAAAAAAGGAAAGAAATAAGGGTGGGGTAGGGAGGCCAGTATGGTGGCACAGAAGATTAAGCCACGGGCCGCAGTGCCAGCATCCCATGTGAGCACCAGTTTGAGCCCCATCTGCTCCCCTTCCAGTCCAGCTCCCTGCTACTGCTCCTGTGAAAGCAGCAGAAGATGGCTGAAGTCCTTGGGCCCCTGCACCCAAGTGGGAGAGCTAGATGGAGTTCCAGGCTCCTGGCTTCAGCCTGGCCCAGCCCCTGCCGTTTGGGAAGTGAACCAGCAGATGGCAGAATATGGGAGCTCAATCTCTCTTTGTCTTCCTGTCTCTGTAACTCTGGCTTACAAATACTAAAATTAAATAGATATTTAAAAACAACAACAACAACAACTTGAGGGTCTGGCATTGTAGCACACTGGCATCCTGTAGGCACTGGTTAGTGTCCTGTCTGCTCCACTTGCAATCCAGCTCCCTGCTAATAGCCTGGGAAAAGCAGTTGAAGATGGCTCAAGTGTTTGGGCCCCTGCGACCCATGTGGAAGACCTAGATGAAGCTCCTGGCTCTTGGCTTTGGCCTGACCCAGCTCTGGCCGTTTCTGCCATCTGGGAAATGAACCAGTTGAGGGAAGATTTCCCTGTCTCTCCCTCTCTCTAACTCTGACTTTCAATAAATAAATAACTCTTAAAAAAAAAAAAAAAAAAACCTGAGAAGTGTCTATCTAGAAAACTTCATTTGAACCGGAGCTCATAGAAGATGCTAGCATTGCAGTGGCAATGTAAGCACCTGCACTACAATGACAGCTTCCCCTAAACTTTTTTGGTGCTCATAATGATCTAGCTTTTCCTGAAATTATTTTTGTTTAGCTCTATGCATCCTTCACTTTCACATATCAAAGATATATGAAAACAGTTGCATATTTAATAAACTTTCAGTGGAAACAGTAAAAGTCTTCATAGAACACAGCCATATGGATACTTAATTTATATTTCCTTCATCCTGAGAAACAGCAAACCTTTCAACTGCTAGGTTCGTCAATTTGAATGGCTATTGCCCCAATCATGTTCCTCAAAATAAAGCTTTAAGTGCCTGCTAAAGGGCTATTAAGAATTCTCCCAATATTCAGTCATAATGGCGAGATGGTCCTTACCTAAAGGTCAGCATGGAATGAAGCCCCATAAATGCCAATAAGGAATATAGCTTTAGTTTCTCAGACATTCTTTCAATGGCAATGTAGTATGACTTTTTATCTTACACATGATTTATAAGGAAATACAATTATAGAAATGCCAAACTACCAAAATATGGTAGATATACAGAGATAGGAGAGAGAGAGAGAGAAAAGGAGGGGGGAGAGAGAGAGAGAGAGAGAGAGAGAGAGAGAGAGAGAGAGATCTTCCATCTGCTGGTTCACTCCCCAAATGGCCACAAAGCCAGGAGTCAGGAACTTCATCTGGATCTCCCACATGGATACAAGGGCCCAAGTAATCGGGCCATCATCCGCTGCTTTCCCAGGCCATAGCAGAGAGCTGATCAGTCGTGGAGCAGCTGGGACTTAAACACCCATGTGGGAAGCTGGCAGTGCAGGTGGAGGCTTAGCCTTCTACACCACAGTTGTGGCCCCAAATATGGTTAATCTTGATCAATGTAAGAGTTTCATCCAAGATTTGAACCATTTTATATGTGTGTTTGTGTGTATATGTGTGTAATACAGGTCTTGGCTCTAAAATAAAGTAGACGAAAACATGGTTAACAATTATAACTTTTAAAAATGACATCATTAATTGGAAAGATTTTGATATTAATGTTTTCAGGACACAGTAATGATTTACCATGAAAAAGTCTGGCTACCTTCAACTAACTTGAAGATACATGGCAAGGTTTTTAGGAATAATCAAAGAAATTGGCAAAAATAGAAATAATGAAATGTTAATAAATTCTAATCAAAATACAATATATCAACTAAGGTGCTTATAAAATTTGCTTTGTCATATCCATATATTTGTAATGTTGAGAAATGGAGAGAAAAATTATTCTCAGTATAATTTGTATTTGTATTTATATTTTCTTCCTGTTTACTTCTAGGAATTAGATACACTTCAGCAACAACTAGATTCACTGAACATGAAAAAAGAGAGCCTGGAAACTGTTAAGTATAAAACCAAATAAGAGTTCTTGTGTCACTCAGCTATGAAAGATAATTCAGCTAGCTATATGAATGGATCTGTCAAGAGCATGTTTATTTAGTATTTATTAATAGGGGAGTTCAATAATTTTTCTTCTCATTCTGGACCACAAAGATTACTTAAGTTTTGTAAGAAATTAGATTCAATTATTGAGTCCCTACCATGTATAAATCCTTCTTCCCAGGTAGGACTTGCAAAAATCTAGCAGTAATTTAAAGACACATATACAAGAGGCTAAAAAAAATGAAGAGGGGGAGAGATAAGTTCATTGCTTTATGGATTTTAAAGCTTGCTTATTTTTCTTATTGATTTAATATTTAATTTTCATTTTTATTTGAAAGGCAGAGAGACAGTGAGAGAGCCCCTGGTTCGCTCCACAAATACCACAACAGTTGATAATGGGAAAGGCCAATATCAGAAGCCTGGAACTCAATTAGGTGTCCCAGATGAGTGGCAGGGACCCATCATCTGCTGCCTCCCAGGATGTGAATTAGCAGGAAGCTGGATTGGAAGCAGAGTAGCTGGGACTTGAGCCCTGTACTCTGACATGTGATGCTGGTATTCAGAGTTACATCACAGCCACTGCACCAAACATCGGCCTCCTTTTTGAGGATTTTTATTTATTAACATTTTTATTTGAAAGGCAAAGAGACAGGCAGAGACAGAGAAAGAAAGAGAGATCTTTTTTCTACTGCCTCACTCCCCAAATGCTTACAACAGGCAGGGCTAGGCTAGGTTGTTGTGAGCAACATGGGTGGCAGGAACCCAAATCTGTTTCCAAATAGGTCAAATTCATAGGTTTAGGAGGTTAGGACTTTAACCTATTTTGGGGGGACACATTTCAATCCATAACATTGTGGAAAAGTGTATCTATGACTTATTCATGGGGAAGGATCTTCCTTTAGAGATCATTTCTTTGGGCTTTGAATAAGGTATTGTGGTTAAAGTTGTATATAACATTTTGACATTTTTCTTTTATCCTCCCACTGGTAGAGGTATTCTGTATTTTTTCAGGTGTCATGTTAAGAAAAAAAAATAAACTAAGCATGGCCATTGCCACGGCTCAATAGGCTAATCCTCTGCCTTGCGGCGCTGGCATACCGGGTTCTAGTCCCGGTTGGGACGCCTGATTCTGTCCCGGTTGCCCTTCTTCCAGGCCAGCTCTCTGCTGTGGCCCGGGAGTGCAGTGGAGGATGGCCCAAGTGCTTGGGCCCTGCACCCCATGGGAGACCAGGAGAAGCACCTGGCTCCTGCCTTCGGATCAGTGCGATGTGCCGGCCGCAGCACGCCAGCCGCGGCAGCCATTGGAGGGTGAACCAACGGCAAAGGAAGACCTTTCTCTCTGTCTCTCTCTCTCTCTCACTGTCCACTCTGCCTGTCATAAAAAATAAAAATAAACTAAGGCTTCCAATTTCTTCTGAATCTTAGACTGAAAATAGGTTATGAAATACAGAGATTTATTTTTATTCTAGCATTTAATAATATGCTTATAGCATTATTGAATACCAAGGATATTTGTTTTTTATATTTAAAGATGCAAGTAATTTAAATTTATCCTTTTTCTTATAAACTGAAACTTATTTGAGAACAAATTTTTATTAAAAACGAATTAAACTTTCACCTTTTTGTTCTTTAGGAAATAGCACACTCCCAGATAAAACAGGAGGCAGTATTGCTGCATGAAAAACTTTATGAGTTGGAATCCCATCGAGATCAAATGATTGCAGAAGATAAGAACATGAGTTCACCAATGGAAGAGAGAGAGAGATTACTTAAGCAGGTAGGAAAAACAGACATACTTATTTGTCAGATTTTTGACTCATGTGTTGATTTGCTTTATTTAAGGAATATGAATTAAACAGAAAGCCAATAACTTTGTTGTCTTAAAAAATTGCAAAAGTGACCTTATCTAAATGAATATGAAATACTTGATTAAGAAAATTTAGATAAAAGTTATTTTCCTAATAAATTAGTTTGGGGGTTAAATCTGATTTTATGTGGTCTTTATATTTAATGACCATTTTTTCATGTTTTTAGAAACTTATTAGGAAAATGTGAAACTCTTTGATCATTAAATCTTTAGGTCATCTTTTTAAGGACATGTTCCATTACTTGGTTTGGGCTTTGTATTCAGAAAATAAAGTGTCTCGGGCCGGCGCCGTGGCTCAACAGGCTAATCCTCCGCCTCGCGGCGCCAGCACACCGGGTTCTAGTCCCGGTTGGGGCGCCAGATTCTGTCCTGGTTGCCCCTCTTCCAGGCCAGCTCTCTGCTGTGGCCCGGGAGTGCAGTGGAGGATGGCCCAGGTGCTTGGGCCCTGCACCCCATGGGAGACCAGGAGAAGCACCTGGCTCCTGCCATCGGATGAGCGACCAGGAGAAGCACCTGGCTCCTGCCATCGGATGAGCGCGGTGCGCCGGCCGCCGCGGCCATTGAAGGGTGAACCAATGGCAAAGGAAGACCTTTCTCTCTGTCTCTCTCTCTCACTGTCCACTCTGCCTGTTAAAAATAAAAAATTTAAAAAAAGAAAAGAAAGTGTCTCAAGGCTAAAAATGATTTCTGATACTTATTGTTAGTGCCTTGATGAAGGAAATAGAATTAAAGTATCCTATATAATTATAATGTATCACAAAGTTGTATCATATATATATATTTTCACTAGCTTTCTTACTGTCCTCAAACTGGCTTCAGTTTAGCTCTAAGTTATAAATAGCGTTTTTGTTTATTCTGAAACACACTGTTTGATGTTAAGGAGAACTACGTATATATTTAGTGATCAATTCAGGGACTATTTAAGTATTAGAATGATTCCAGAAAGTTATTAAAATCTGAAACCTCTGAACTCTTGGAAAGGAAGGAGAGAGGGATCGTAGGTAGAATTGCCAAATAAAACATACTTTAGCTAGTAAAATTTTAGGTAGGCAATGAATAATCCTTTAGTAAAAACGTATATGTAAGAATGGCAAGGATATTCCAATATTATGTAGTATATATATACTTAAAAGTTACGTGGCTCAACAGGCTAATCCTCCACCTTGCGGCGCCGGCACACCGGGTTCTAGTCCCGGTCGGGGCACCGGATTCTGTCCCGGTTGCCCCTCTTCCAGGCCAGCCCTCTGCTGTGGCCCAGGAGTGCAGTGGAGGATGGCCCAGGTGCTTGGGCCCTGCACCCCATGGGAGACCAGGAAAAAGCACCTAGCGCCTGGCTCCTGCCATCGGATCAGTGGATCAGCGCGGTGCGCCGGCCGCAGCGCGCCGGCCGCGGCAGCCATTGGAGGGTGAACCAACGGCAAAAGGAAGACCTTTCTCTTTGTCTCTCTCTCTCACTGTCCACTCTGCCTGTCAAAAAAAAAAAAAAAAAAAGTTACTCATATGTGAAATTCAGATTTAACTGGGCTTGCTAACTGTCAACTCTATCTTGAAAAGGTGGAGGGAGGTGTCTCAGAAATTGTCGTGCCAGGGCCAGCACTGTGGCATAGCAGGTAAGCCAATGCCTGCAGTGCTGGCATCCTATATGGGTGCCAGTTTAGGACCTGGCTGCTCCACTTCTGATCCAGCTCTCTGGAAAAAAAACAAACTGTGGCCTGGGAAAGCAGTAGAAGATGGCCCAAGTCCTTGTTCCCCTGCATCCTCGTGGGAGACCTGGATGAAGCTCCTGGCTCCTGGCTTTGGATCGATGCAGGTCCGGCCATTGTGGCCAATTTGGGAGTGAACCAATGGATGGAAGATTCTCTCTGCCTCTCCTTCTCTCTCTGAGTAACTCTGATTTTCAAATAAATAAATAAATCTTTAAAAAGAAAAATAAGAAATTGTAGATACCTATCAACATCCAGATCTGAAGATGTGTTAACCTGTTATGTAGTGGAGAGATATGGATATATCTGTTATTAATTATTCTTTCTTTAAAAAAGGAGGAAAGAATCTGTGAATAGTTTCTTAGTAATGTACCTTTAATTTCAAAGGTGGAATTCTAAGAAATAGGCTTCAAGAAGGAGATGAGATTTGACGTTTAGTACAACAGACTCTAGAAGGAAATTCTCTTCAAGATAGTCTAATAATGGTTATTCTTTTTTCCTTAAAATTTTAATTCAAATTTTAAGAAAACTTATTTATTTTTTTGAAAGAAAAGGAGAGGCAGAGGCAAAGATAGAGAGAGATCTTCCATCCACTGGTTCACTCCTCAAATTGCCATGAAGGCCAAAGGTGGGCCAGGTCAAAGCCAGGAGCCAGGAGACCCACATGGGTCTCCCATGTGGGTGCAGGGCACCAGGCACTTGGGCCATCCTCTGCTGCTTTTCCAGGTGCATTAACAGGGAGCTAGATCAGAAATGAAGCAATGGGGACTTGAACTGGTACCCCACATGGGATGTGGGCACTGCAGACAGCAGCTTTACCCACTGTGCCACAGCAATGGCCCCATAATGGTTATTCTTTAAATACTATTTTATTTTTATCTTTTTATAGGTTAAAGAAGATAATCAGGAAATAGCCAGCATGGAGAGACAGTAAGTACCTTCATACTATGACATTTTGCATCCATTTCTCATCTTTTAAATTATATTCTAAAACTATAAGAGTGCATATTGTTACAGTTTTACTTTCTGTGGTTTGCATTGATAATATTGATGTAGCATTTAATATATATTTAATATACTTTAAATATTTCTCTGAGTATTTAATTAAGAGCCAATGCATAGTACAATCGATTTTTTTAAACAACTTAAGATAGTTATACCATATAATTCATGTTTTAAGTTGTAATTCAGAGATTTTTAGTGTATTCAGAAATATATAACTATCACCTCCAGCAATTGTACAACAGTTCATTTAAAAAAACAAAAAACATAAAACCCAATACTCTATAACCATCCATCCTCACTCCTCTCCCAGCTCAGTGTACTTTATATCTCTATAGATTTGTTTATTCTGGACATTTCATATAAATAGAATCATACAATGAATGCAGTTTGGATGTTTTTGCTTAGCATAATGTTTTCAAGTTATCTGTATTATAGCATGTATTAATGTTTCATTTCTTTTTATTGTCAAAGAATATTACATTGTGTGTACAGACCATATTTTATTTATTCATTCATCACTTGGTGGACATTTCTGTTGCTTCCTATATTTTGGCCGTTAAGGATCTTGCTGCTATGAACATCTATGTACAAATTTTTGTCTCGATATAGCTTTTTGCTGCTTTTGTGTATATACCTAGGAATGGAACTGCTGGCTCATGTGGTAACCCTATGTTTAACTGTTTGAGGAACTGCCAGACTCTTTTCCAAAGCAGCAGTACCATTTACACTTCTACCAAGATGTTAGGATTCCAGTTTCTCCACTTCCTCACTTGTACTCGTTATTATCTTTTTTATTAAAGCCACCCTAATGAG
The DNA here is from genome assembly GCA_949820135.1 of Sylvilagus floridanus. Lineage (NCBI taxonomy): Eukaryota > Metazoa > Chordata > Mammalia > Lagomorpha > Leporidae > Sylvilagus > Sylvilagus floridanus. The sequence goes on from OX463243.1 coordinate 53,892,704, forward strand.
CACTTGGTGTTCATCTTGTTAGTTTTGATTCTCGTTTCCCTGAGGCTGATGATGTTGAGCTTCTTTTCTTGTGCTTATTGGTCATATATATGTATATCTCCTTTGCAGAAATGTTTATTCAGATCATTTGCTTTGTAAAGTAGGCTTTTTTTTTTTATTGACCTGTAAAAGTCCTTTACATATTCTAGATACAATTCCTTTATCAGAGGTATGATTCATAAAAAATTTCAAAGTGGTTCAAATTCAGTTGACCATAGACATACAAGCTTATTTCTGGACTCCTGATTCTAGTCCATGGATATATAAATTTATTTTTATGCCAGTACTGTATTATCTTGATTATTATAGCTTTGTAATAAGTATAACTGCTTTGTGTTAATATTTTAACCTGTATAATCTTCTAGTGAGATTTTTCTTTTCCCTTTCTTTCTAAGTTTTGAGTCTAATTATATAAACCTACTAAAAGAAAATTTCTAAGGACTTTTCATTTTCATATTGCAAATCAGACTCTGAAGAAGGCGGGACATGGTCTGCTGTTAAAGTTGGGCAATCTAATGTTCCTGTAATACACTTGTATTCCAAATATGTATTATGCAGAAAGATCTAGAAAAGATTTTTTTCTCTAAATTTGTAGTGTTGACCTCAGCATAGGGCATATTATTTCTACATGTTGTTTATGTGTCTTTGAAAAGATGTCCTAAAATCATCATTAGGAGTTTCTACATTATCTTCTTAATTTATAAAATAATATTTTCAACAGGTTAACAGATATAAAAGACAAAATATATCATTTTAATGAAGAAATTAGACAACTTGATATGGATTTAGAGGAACACCAAGGTAACATTTCTGGTATTTTTTTAATCTAGATTAATAGATACATAGAAGTATTGGTGCAATATTAGTGTGAGTCTCATTGACTATTTAACTATCTGATGTTTCTTATGTAATTCTTTATTATATTATTAAATTTTACTAAAATATGTATTATTACCAAATTTGCATTACTACAAAAGTATTACAAAATCAGTATTATTACAAAACACTAAGAATTTGTTCTTTTTTTAAAACAGGAAGTTAGATGATTTAAAGTTGTCACAGATTCCTTAGTTCCTCAATACAATCAGCTACTTATTAACTGGTAGTTGGTAGAGTTGGAGAAGGTAAGGATCAAGTCACAAAACTCACAAATAATCCTGAAATAATTACCTCCCCTTTGGGCCCAGTAATGAGATGGGAAACACTGATTAATCCTGATAATCTGTCCTACTCTCTGCAACAGAGAGATTTGAAGAACCAGTATAGGGACCAGAACACCTGAGAAAGCTTGGGGTCTGAGCAAATGGAAGTTTTGAGGTGGGGTTTGGAGAGATATGGTGTTATGTATATTTGACAGAGGAGACTGGTCATTAAAGTTGCCTACCTAGTTCCTACCTCATAAATGAAAACTACAGATTTCCTTATAGCACTTTAATCATAGTTCAACTGCCAACCAATTAGTATACTTTGTATATCAATAATTGACGGTATGTTCTTTTGGGTTAGGTATGATATAACAGTATATGTATATGTGTCTATTCTGGTTAAAGAAATATTCATAGAAAGGGAAAAGAGTGATCTATGTCTAAATTACTTTTTGCTTCAATTTTATGATCTTTTGTTGATTTTATTTATACTTTTTCTTGATTTTTGAATAATATTGTTAGCTACTATGGATTGATTTCTTATCTGGGCTGGACACTGAGTTAATTCCTTAACTTCTTTGAGCCCCAACATATATAAAAAGGATTAATGAAGCTTCAAAAGGTTTTTGTAAAGCTTACAAAGTGTTCTTTTTGTTTTTTATCCATTATCTTTTTGTATTAATGTAGAAAAGGGTAATATATAATGATATGTAGTAATGGGAAAAACAATTTTATATATAAGTATATGATATGTAAATATGTGTAAATGTATGTGTATATGTCCATATACACATTAGTTTTTATGTATACATGTATGCATTTCTTTTTAATTCTGCTATACTGTGATCATCATAGATTATTGGTACACCATCACAGGGGGTTTTTGTTAGAAGGTTACTTGTTAGAAGGTTACTTGTTAGTTCAGGACCTCATTATTTCTTGCCTGAACTATTGGAGTAGCCTCCTAACTGGTCTCCCCACCTCCAGTCTTGCCCCCTCTCAGATTCTTCCACCATAATGCTGACAGAGTGTCTTGTGTAAATGTGATTCTTTGTTATTCTGCTTAACTTTGGCTCCCCATGATATATATATAAAATAAAGTCAAAATTTTTTTGCATGTCATTTCAGTACCTCTATAATGTGGCCTCTGCATGGTTAGCTTCCCCTGCCCACCCTCATCATCTTTATCTGTATAGTCTAATCTAGTTGTGATATGCCACATCTCACCCTCTTTTCCATATGACAAATTGTTTGCCCCAACATTTTGCTCCTACTACTTGTTCCTTTTCTTGCATGTTTCTTTCTCTCTTGCTTTCCTGACTAAAATTCTGTTCCTTTGCAAATCTAACTTAGGTACTCTCTTACCTACCAAAACTAAGTTCTTCCCTGACTTGTTTCTGGGCTTGGCTAAGTGAGTGACCCTCCCTTCCTCAATATAATCAGAGCATGTTGTGCATGAAAATATTACTACATCGGCCACATCATGTTAAAGTTATCTGCTTATGTGTTTGTCTTCCCTCTTAGGGTGTAAGTCCTCAAGGACAAGGGCTGTGTCTAACTCACTTTGGTAATCTCTTTTTATCAACAAAAATACCTGGGAAAGTAAGCAATAAAAATTGAAAGACTATCTAAGCAATTCATATTTCAGCAGGAAAAGAACTGTAAAGTGAACTGAGGGTGAAAACTGGATTTTAGCCACTTTGGGCCCTGTGGTCTTAGGATATAGTTGTGCACTCTTCCCCAGATACAGCTCAACTAGAAAGGTTTCTTTTGCTTCCCAGCGGATTCCTACTTTGAATTCATGTTTTCCAGTAAAGTACATGCTTATTTATATCTGCATTCTCAGCAAGTGCTTGTCTTAAGATTGTGGATAATTCATTCTTTAGGATAATTGAGTTATTTTGCCTGCTAGTTCATTCTCTCTGCCCCCAGCCTTATTCCCTCTTTGGCCTATTTTATTCATTTCTAAAATTCTACCTGGCTTCTTCCATTAACGGCCGTTATATATAATGAACCCTATATAGATTCTGATTAAGATAGCACATAGGCCAGCGCTGCAGCTCAATAGGCTAATCCTCTGCCTTGCGGCGCCGGCACTCCGGGTTCTAGTCCCGGTCGGGGCGCCGGATTCTGTCCCGGTTGCCCCTCTTCCAGGCTAGCTCTCTGCTGTGGCCCGGGAGTGCAGTGGAGGATGGCCCAAGTGCTTGGGCCCTGCACCCGCACGGGAGACCAGGAGAAGCACCTGGCTCCTGCCTTCGGATCAGCGCGATGCGGTGGCCATTGGAGGGTGAACCAGCGGCAAAAGGAAGACCTTTCTCTCTGTCTCTCTCTCTCTCACTGTTCACTCTGCCTGTCAAAAAGAAAAAAAAGATAGCACATAAACCATAAATTGTGTTTATGCATATCTGACCCTCTTTTTTTAAATTTTCACTTATATTTTTAAAGATTTTTTTTGTTGTTTTGTTTTGTTTTTGCACTTGGGCCATCCTGCACTGCACTCCCGGCCACAGCAGAGAGCTGGCCTGGAAGAGGGGCAACCGGGACAGAATCCGGCACCCCGCCTGGGACTAGAAACCAGTGTGCCGGCGCCTCAGGCAGAGGATTAGCCTATTGAGCCGCGGCAGCGGCCCACTTATTTATTTTTATTTACTTGAGAGCCAGAAAGAAATGATTGATTGATTGATCAGTTGATTGATTTTTCCATGTATTGGTTCACCCCCAAATGCTCACATTAGCCAGGGCTGGATCAGGCTGAAGGTAGGAACCTGGAACTCAACCTGGATTTCTTACATAGGTGACAGAGGTCTAAATATTTGAGCCATTACCTTCCAGGGTGCACATTAGCAGGAAACTGGAGTTGGAAGTTGAGCAGGCATTCAAACCTAGGCACTCTGATGAGGGATGCAGGCATATCAAGCAGTGTCTTAACCACTGTTCAAAATGCCTACTCCCATGTTTGAATTTAAGGAGTTGCTATAATCTTTCAGAGTTCAAAATACTTTTTTTTTTAGAATTATTTTATGGGGCTGGCACTGTGGCACAGCAGGTTAAAGCCCCAGCCTACAGCGCCAGCATCCCATATGGGCACAGGTTTGAGATCTGGCTGCTGCACTTCCGATCCAGCTCTCTGCTGTGGCTTGGGAAAGCAGTAGAAGATGACCCAAGTCCTTGGGCCCCTGCACCCACGTGGGAGATCCAGAACAAGCTCCTGGCTCCTGACTTCGGAATGGCACATCTCTGGCCATTGCGGCCAACTGGGGAGTAAACCATCAAATGGAAGACCTCTATTTCTATCTCTATCTCTCCCTCTCTCTCTGGATCAGTCCCAGCCCCTGTGGCTATTTGTGGAGTGAACCAATGGATGAAAGATTCTGCCTCTCTTTCTCTTTCTCTTTCACTCAGCCTCTCTCCCTCTCTCTCCTCTCTCTGTGTAACTCTGTCAAATAAAAATAAATAAATCTTTAAAAAAAGGAATTATCTTATTTATTTGAAAGGCAGAATTACAGAGAGATGTAGAGCCAGAGAGAGGGAGGTCCTTGATTCTACTGGTTCACTCCCCAAATGACCGAAATGGCCAGAGCTAAGCTGATCCGAAGCCAGGAACCAGGAGCTTGTTCTGGATCTCCCACATTGGTGCAGGGTCCCAAGGACTTGGGCCATCATCTACTGCTTTCCCAGTCCATAGCAGAGAGCTGGATCGGAAGAGGAGCAGCCAGGACTTGAACCAGGACCCACATGGGATGTCAGCGCTGTGTCACAGCACCAGTCCCTAAAATATTTTTTTAAATTTGCATAATTTGGAGCCTCTGTTGTGGTACAACAGGTTAAGTTACTGCTTGCAGTGCTGGCATCCCTTATCAGAATGCTGGTTAAAATCCCAGCTACTCTGCTTCTAATATAGCTCCCTGCTAATCAGAAGGCAACAGAAAAATGACCAGAGTCATTGGGCCTCTGCCACCCACGTAGGAGACCTGGTTAGAATACCGGGTTTTCTTGTCTTTGGTCTGGATCAGTCCCAGCCCCTGTGGCCATTTGTGGAGTGAACCAATGGATGAAAGATTCTGCCTCTCTTTCTCTGTCACTTGGCCTTTCAAAAAATAAATAAATAAAACTTAAAGACAAATTTACATAATTAATTCTAAATTAAAAGGAATCATTAGATATTTAGTTAGGAACAATTATATTCACATGTAGGTGTTAATGGTAACCCAATAATCTAACAGTTTTTGTGAATATTTCATATTTATTGATTTTATAAGTCATTAAAATTACAGTTTTCTAAAATTTGTGTGAAGTGATTATCTCAAAACTGTCTGAATAAAATCAGTGATTATTAGACTACTTGATAAAAATCTTTAATGCTCTTTCATGGTAAGTTGTCAGTTTCTGTGACAATCTGGAATAAAGTAGAGAATTCAGTACACCTAGACATTTGACTTTGTCCAGACAAACTTCTTTGCTGTCAAATCATCAATCTTTGCAAATGATTATTTAAAAATAATCTCATAACAAAAGTTTTCATTATAGTAAGATAACATCTTTTTTTTTTAACATCTGAGGAATTTGATTTTATTATGTTAAATGTTTGCTGGACTTCATGCTTGTAGTAGTTTTATTTTATTAATTGACCAGCTAATTTGTTATATGGATTTTAAATTTGTCTAGGTTAAATATTAACACTGTTTTATATTTTAGCAGGGGAGGAATTTTTATTTTTTGTGACTAGAAGTAATAAGAAGTAACTATTGAAAGTTATATGGTCAGATTTGGCTATAAACTCTGCATCATTTGAAAAGCAAAACATTGGAAGATGCTGTGTTACTATTTTTTATTATTAATTTGCTGTGTTACTTTTTAAAAAGGCTCAAACTCATCCTGATTTCTCCTTGCTCAGTTGAAGTACCAACTACTGAACATTAATGTAATTATTGCTTTTTAAATTGCTGCTTCTGTATGAACAGTGGAAAGTTAATAGAAAAATCATTGTTTCTTTTAGTAAATCAGATTACATAAAACAGACAATTGTTGCTTTTATTCTCTCAACATAGTACATTTTTAAAAAAATTATTTACTTATTTATTTATTTGAAAAGCATAATTACAGAGAGCCAGAGGCAGAGAGAGAGAGAGAAAGTCTGCCATCCACTGGTACACTCCTCAGATGGCATCAACAGCCAGAGCTGAGCCAGTCTGAAGCCAAGAGCCAGGAGCTTCTTCCGAGAGTCCCACACAGATACAGAGAGCTGTATCAGAAGTGAAGTTGCTGGAACTGCGGCACTGGAGGCAGTGACTTTACCCACTACGCCACAGTGCCGGCTCCCCGTGTATTGTTGCTCAGCTTGTATTTGCACCAGGCACTCAGCTAAGGGTGATTAAGCACGGCCTTGAATTTAGTCTGTGCTCTGCTCTCCAGGAATTGTGTAGCAGTCAGAAGAAAGTCTTTTTCAAATTTGTGGGGATTGTCTTATTGGGTTCTCAGGGGCCCCAGTAGGAAACACAGTTCTTTCTAGTAAACTTCTCACAGCATCTGACAAAAAGAGCTCTTAACACAAAGGGTTGGGGTACCCTTAGAAAGTACCTCAAAAAAATAACAATCTTATTGTTTGAAATGTTTTTTGAAGAAGAGTAAAAGCAAAATGAAATAGTCGATGTAACGTAGATATGTGAAAATATAGTACTATATAAATAGTGAAATTTTTAAGCTCTCATCTCTGGAAAAAAGAAACCCAAAATGTGTGATCAGTGATTTTCCAAAAACAGATCCAAATTTGAAGGAAAATGCCTATAAAAGAATTCAAAATAATGATCCTCAGGAATCTCAGCAAGATGCGAGAGAACACAAATAGACAATTCAACAAAATGAGAACAGTTCATGGTATGAATGGGAAATTCAGCAGAGAGAAATAAAAATGATTCAGAAATCCTTTTTTTTTTTCTTAAAGATTTCATTTATCTATTTGAGAAGCAGAGCTACAGACAGAGAGAAGGAAAGACAGAAAGATCTTCCATCCACTGATCCACTCCCCAAATGGCCGCAACAGCTGGGAGCTTGGTTGATCTGAAGCCAGGAGCCAGGTGCTTCCTCCGGGTCTCTCACGTGGGTGCAGGGTCCCAAGCACGTGGGTCATCCTCCACTGCCCTCTCGGTAGCACAGCGGAGAGCCAGATCGGACAAGGTACAGCCAAGACTAGAACTGGTATCCCAGCGTTGCAGGTGGAGGCCTAGCTCACTATGCCACAGCACCAGCCCCAATTCAGAAATCTTATAGCTGAAAACAACCAATGAAATAAAAATATGCAACCTAAAAGTTCAACAATATACTAGGACAAACAAAAAAAAGTTTCTGAACTTGAGGACAAGTCTTTTGAAGTAACTCACCTGGACCAAAACAACAATTTGGAGAAAGAATGGAGAAAGTCTACAAAGCATATGGAACACCATGACGTGAACAAATACTTGTATTGTGTGTGTAACAGAAGAAAAAGAGAAAGGAAAAGGCATTTAATAGTTTCTATTTAATAAATTTCATGAAATAATGAAAAAATGTTAAGATAATAACTGATACAGACATCTAGATGCAAGAAACAGAAAAAATTACAGCTACTCTCAACCAAAAAATACCTTCTCCAATGCATATTAAAGTCAGACTTTCAAAAGTTAAAGAGAATTCTAAAAACACCAAGAGGAAGTTATCAAGTCACAGATATAAGAATCTCCATTAGATTAGTAGCAGATTTCTCAGTAAAGATCTATAGGCAAAAAGAGAATGGAATGGAATGCTATATTTAAAAACCTATATTTAAAAACCTGAAAGGGGAAGGGAAAAGAAACCTACCAGTTAAGAAAACAGAACAGGGACAGCGCTGTGACTTAGTAGGCTAGGCCTCCACCTGCGGCACCAGCATCCCATAGGGGCGCTGGTTCATGTCCCGGCTGCTCCTCTTAGGAATCAGATGGCCCAAGTGTTTGGGCCCCTGCACTCACAAGGGAGACCTGGAAAAAGCTCTTGGCCTCTGGCTGCAGATTGGCCCAGCTCTGGCCGTTGCAGCCATTTGGCGAGTGAACCAGTAGATGGAAGACCTTTTTCTGTCTCTTGGTCTCTTTGTAACTCTACCTCTGAAATAAATAAATCAAAATCTTAAAAAAAAAAAAATAGAGAGAGCAAAGCTGTCATTGAGAAATAAAGTTTTTCTCAGACAAGCAAAATCTGAGGGAATATGTCACCACTATTCTGGCCATGCAAGAAATGCTTGAAGGAGTCTTATGCTGGGTGCAAAAGGATAGCCATCATCATGAAAATACAAAGCTCATTAGTAGTACAGATATACAAAGAGAAAGAGAATGGACTAAAACCTTACTGTAAGTGAAAACTACCAAACTACAAAGATAAATAATAAGAGAGGTACAAGGCCAGCACCACGGCTCACTAGGCTAATCCTCCGCCTGCAGTGCCCATACTCCGGGTTCTAGTCCCAGTTGGTGCACCGGTTCTGTCCCGGTTGCTCCTCTTCCAGTCCAGCTCTCTACTGTGGCCCGGGAGTGCAGTGGAGGATGGCCCAAGTGCTTCATGAGAGACCAGGAGGAAGCACGTGGCACCTGGTGGCCATTAGGGGTGTGAACCAACGGAAGGAAAACCTTTCTCTCTGTCTCTCTCTCTCACTGTCTAACTCTGCCTGTCAAAAAACAAACAAACAAAAAAATAATAAAAAAAAAGAGGTACAAAAGAAAAAATACAGAATTATCAGAAAAGCAGTTAACAAATGATAGGAATAACTTCTTACTTATCAATAATGACCTTGAAAATAGACATTAAATTCCCCAATCAAAAGATACAGATTAAAGTTGGGTGCTTTATCTAGCATTAAATCCACATCTTACATCAGACTACATAGGTTTGATTCTAGCTCTAGGTCCTAATTCCAACTTCCTGCTAATGTTGACTATGGGACAGTGGTGATGGCTAAAGTTTTTTTTTTTTTTTTTTTTTTTTAGACCAAAAGTGTCTAAGTGTCAATTTTTTAAAAAGATTTATTTATTTATTCAAAAGACAGAGTTACAGAGGCAAAGATGGGGTGGGGGGTGTTTTCCATCCACACACCAAAAAGATCATTCATCTGGACCAGGGATTTATCCCTGGTATGCAGGGATGGTTCGGCATTCATCGACATTCACAGTGTGATACATCACATTAACAAAATGAAGAACGAAAACCAAATGATTAACTCAATAGATGCAGAGAAAGCATTTGATAAAATACAACACCCTTTCATGATGAAAATTACACAAATTGGATATGGAAGGAATATTCCTTAAAAAATGGGAAAAACCTTCCATGTTCATGGATTAGAGAAATCAGTTTCATCAAAATGGGCCATACTACTGAAAGCAATTTACAGATTCACTGTGGTACCAATCAAAAAATCAGTTCTTCTCAGATATAGAAAAAACAGTGCTGAAATTTATACGGAAATAGAGGAGACTGTGAATAACTAAAGCAATCTTACACAACAAAAACAAGGCTGGAGGAATTGTAATGCTAGATTTCAAGACATACTATAGGGAAGTTATAATCAGAGCAGCCTGGTACTGCCACAAAGACAGACATGTAGGCCAATAGAGCAGAATAGAAAAACCAGAAATCCACTCACATGTCTACAACAGACATATCTTTGACAAGGAGCTAAAATCATTCCCTGGAGCAAAGACAGTCTCTTCAACAAATAGTGCTGGGAAAATTGATCTCCGCATGTAGAAGTATGAAGCCAAACCCCTACCCTACAACTTATACAAAAATCAACTCAAAATGGATCAAAGGCCTGAATCTACAACCCAATACCATCAAATTATTTGAAAACTTTGGGGAAACCCTGCACAAAATTGGCACAGGAAACAACTTCTTGGAGAAGACCTCAGAAGCACAGGCAATCAAAGCCAAAATTGATGAATGGAATTACATTAAGCTGAGAAGCTTCTGTACTGCAAAATGATGAGACACCCAAACGAATGGGAGAAATTATTGGTAACCTATGCAATTGATAAAGGATTCATAACTAGATATATAAAAAGATCAAAAAACTCATCAACAACAAAACAACCCATTTAAATGGGCAAAGGACTTAAACAGGCATTTTTCAATAGAAGAAATCCAAATGGCCAACAGATACATAAAAAAATGCTCAGGATCATTAACTGTTAGGGAATTGCAGTTCAGTGTCTAAATACAAAGAAATGATGAGGAAATAGAAATACTAAAAACCTTGATCTGACCTGCACATGCTGTATACATGTGGTGTGTGTGTGTGTATTGCCTCCAGTGACCATTCTCATGCTTTCATTAACTGTAGTTAGCCTCTTTATAGAAGACCACCCCTTCCTGCATTTTAAGAAATCTTCTTAAACTAGTTAGTTATTATAAAGATTCATGTGAATTTATTGTTAAATATTTTGTGATTTTTATTTATGAATCAATATATATTTAATGGGAAAATGTTATGTGAAGCAGTACAAAAATATATAGAGTGAAAAAAAGTCATCTCATTCAGCCAAGCCTTCAGAGGTAATCATTGTTTACACTTTGTGATTTAGTCTTTAAACTTTCTTCTGTATGCTTATAAACATTTTTTAATTGACTGATAGTTCTTCTGAGCCTGTGTCTTTTAATTTATATATAAAATACTTTCCTCAATATGAGGTTGTATACTTAATCCTGAGGAGGGTAGTGTAACATTAGTGCCATACATGAACCTTGTATAACTTAAATAAAATTCAAACAAATAAAGATAAATCTAAAAATAACCTGATATAATCTAAAAAAATACTAGTAGTCAATGTTAGGGCTCTAAAGTTTAACTTAAAATGATACCATGACATTATTACCTTCTGTTGTGGTTGTTGGTTGTATAATATCTTTTGTATCTGTGTTGACATGTGGGCTATTTCTTAGTTTTTGATTACCAAGAGCAGTACTGTATTATATATCTTTGTATGCTCATATTTATCCTATATTTATATAAAATGAATTTCTAGTAGTGAAATTTTGAATAAAATGTTAATCATATTTATAATTTGTTTGGTTTGGCAAGTTTCCTTCCCAAAAATTTTGTACCATTTTTGTCAGTAAAGGTAATACATACATCTTTAGTGATTACGATTTTGTGACTAATGTTGAAGTCTTGAATTTTTAGTATCAATTTGAGCCACAAGGTGGGGCTAATTTTCTAGGTACCCATATGCGTAGACTACAATTGACAAATAGTTGACAAAGGATAGCTGTGGTCATTTATCTCTCCTAAATGAATTTTTGAGCATTTTTAGTCATTAAAAATTATTCCGGCCGGCGCCGTGGCTCAACAGGCTAATCCTCCGCCTTGCGGCGCCGGCACACCGGGTTCTAGTCCTGGTTGGGGCGCCGGATTCTGTCCCGGTTGCCCCTCTTCCAGGCCAGCCCTCTGCTGTGGCCCGGGAGTGCAGTGGAGGATGGCCCAGGTGCTTGGGCCCTGCACCCCATGGGAGACCAGGAAAAAGCACCTAGCACCTGGCTCCTGCCATCGGATGAGCGCGGTGCACCGGCCGCAGCATGCCGTCCGCGGCAGCCATTGGAGGGTGAACCAACGACAAAAGGAAGACCTTTCTCTCTGTCTCTCTCTTTCACTGTCCACTCTGCCTGTCAAAAAAAATAAAAAAAAAATTTTAAAAAATTATTCCATTTTTGAAGAGCCCAGTATTTTTTCAAGTGTGGATTAGGTTGTAAAACCAAATATGTGATTTTTTTAAGCACTTTTTTTTTTTTTAATTTGACAGGTAGAGTTAGACAGTGAGAGACAGAGAGAAAGGTCTTCCTTCCATTGGTTCACCCCCAAGTGGCCACCACGGTGGGCACTGCGCCAATCCAAAGCCAGGAGCCAGGTGCTTCTTCCGGGTCTCCCATGCAGGTGCAGGGTCCCAGGCACGTGAGCCATCCTACATTGCCCTCCCCAGCCACAGCAGAGAGCTGGACTGGAAGAGGAGCAACTGGGACTAAAACCTGGCACCTATATGGGATGCTAGTGCTGCAGGCGGAGGATTAGCCAAGTGAGCCACGGTGCCGGCTCCAAAATATGTGATTATTAATATAACATTTCAGACATGTAAATATCTGCTGTAATGTGACAAACATGTAATATGCATATACATACAGTGCTACAGGAACACTGGATTGCTGTCCTAAATTTGGAATGAATTCATTGCAACTACTCTAATTTACATATAATGGAGTAAAATTATAATTTAAATATATGTATCTTTTAAGAGTAGTAAAAATATGAATTATAGTACTTTCATTTGGTTTCACTGTAGGATACTGCTTTGTACTCAGTGTTCCAGGACCTGGGTTAGGAGCTTTTAGTTTTTGGTTATGCCAGGTAAAGTGAGTCTTAAATATTTTTTAAGAGCACATGTTCCACAACCAGAGTGCCTGGATTCAAATCCAAGTTGTGCTACTTTATTGAATGTTTGATCTTGGACATAGTATTTAACCTCCTTTTTTTTTTAACCTTTGTTCTTTCCTCATCTTTAAAATAAAAATAACAGTATTTACAACTTAGAGTTATTTTTTCAAATTTTGTTTTAAGTTATACAAGTTTCATGTATTTTATATATACTGATTAGCAACTTAGTGACATTTCCCTCCACCGTCCCTCCTGCCTTTGCTCCAACCCTTCCTCCTCCTCCCTCTCACATCCTCACTCTTAATTTTTACAAAGGTCTTTTTTTCTTTTTTAAGATTTATTTATTTATTTGAAAGGCAGAGTTACTGAGAGGCAGAGAGAGAAAGAGAGAGAGGGAGGTCTTCCATCTGCTGGTTCACTCTGCAACGGCCAGAACTGTGCTAAGCCTAAGCCAGAATCCAGGAGCTGCTTCCGGGTTTCTCATGTGGGTGCAGGGGCCCATAGACTTGGGCCATTTTCCACTGCTTTCTCAGGCCATAGCAGAGAGATGGATTGGAAGTGGAACAGCAGGGACTCAAACCAGTACCCGTATGAAATGCTATCGTGCTGGTCCCAAAGATCTGTTGTCAGTTTACTTAATGATCATATAGTTAAACCTATACTAAATAGAAGATTTCAACAAATAGTATGAAGAAAAAAAAAAAGAAAAAAAAAAACTTTCTCAATGGAAGAGACAAGGGCTATAAGCAATCATTGAATTTCAAAATGTCTATTTCACTCCAATATATTGCTTCAGGTCAGGGAAAAAATGATATCTGTCTTTTGGGGACTGGCTTATTACAATAAGTATAATGGTTTTCAGTTACGTCCATTTTGTTGTAAATGACAAGATTTCATTTTTTTTTTAGCTTAATAGTGCTTCATAGTGTATATATACCATATTTTCTTTATCCAGTCAATAGTTGATGGACATCTGAGTTGATTCCATATCTGGGCTATTGTCTATTGTGCTGCAGTGAATATGGAGGTACAGATAACTCTTTCATATGCTTATTCCTTTTGGTTTGGATAAATTCCCAGGAGTGGGATGGCTGGACTATATGGTAGGTCTATATTTAGATTTCTGAAGTAACTCCATACTGTCTTGCATAGTGGCTGTACCAGTTTACATTCCTACCATCAGTGGATTAGGATACATTTTCCCCCTCATTCTTGCCAGCATTTGTTGTTTGTTGGTTTCTGTGTGAAAGCCATTTTGACTGGGGTGAAGTGGAACCTCATTGTGGTTTTGATTTGCATTTCTCTGGTGGCTAGTGATCCTGAGCATTTTCTCAAATGTCTATTGGCCATTTGAATTTCCTCTCCTGAAAAATACCTATTCAAGTCTTTAGCCCATTTCTTTCTTTTTTTTTTTTAAAGATTTATTTATTTATTTATATATTTGAAAGACAGAGTTACAAAGAGGCAAAGACAGAGAGAGAGAGCAAGAGAGAGAGAAAAAGAGGAGAGAGAAAGGTCTTCCATCTACTGGTTCACTCCCCAAATGGTCACAATGGCTGGAGCTGGGCTGATCCAAAGCCAGGAGCCTGGAACTTCTTTGAGATCTCCCATACAGTTGCAGGGGCCTGTCTGCTACTGCTTTTCCAGGCTATAGGCAGAGAGCTTGATCAGACGTGTAGCAGCCAGGACTTGAACCAGCACCCATATGGGATGCCAGCACTGCAGGTGGTGGCCTTACCCTCTATGCCATAGCACTGGCCTCCCTTTGCCCATTTCTTAACTGTATTCTTTGTTTTGTTGTTTTTGAGTTTCTTTAGCTCTTCATAGATTCTGGATGTTAACCCTTTATCAGTTGTGTAGTTTGCAAAAATTTTATCCCATTCTGTCAGTTGTCTCTTCACTTTGCTGAGTGTTTTGCATTGCAGAAGTTTCTCTGCTTGATGTAATCCCATTTGTCAAGTGGCTTTGATTATCTGTAATTCTGGAGTATTTTCCAAGAATTATTTGCCTATGCCAGTGTCTTGCAGTTTCCCCAGTGTCTCTAGTATTTGATGGTATCAGGTCATAGATTTAGGGCTTTGATCAATTTTGAGTGGATTTTTATGTAAGGTGTTAGGTGTGGGTCTAGTTTCAAATTCAGCACATGGAGATCCAGTTTCCTGAGCACTGTTTGTTGAAAAGACTGTCCTTACTCCAGGGATTAATTTTAGCTCCTTTGTCAAAGTTAAGTTGGTATTAGATGCATGGATTGATCTGGAGTTTCTTTTATGTTACCTTGCTCTACCAAGTCTGTTTTTGTGCCAATAGCAGGGTGTTTTGATTATAATTGCCTTGTAGTATGTCTTGAAATCTGGTATTGTGATAGCTCTGGCTTTGTTTTTGTTGCATAAGATTTCTTTAGCTATTCGAGGTTTCTTGTGTTTCCATATGAATTTCAGCATCATGTTTTTATATCTGAGAAGAATGTAATTCATATTTTAATTGAGATCACATTGAATCTGTAAATTGCTTTTTGTACTATGGATATTTTGATGATATTGAATCTTAAAATCCATGAACATGGAAAATGTTTCTATTTTTTAATGTCCTCTTCTATTTCTTTAATATTTTACAATTTTCATCATAGAGAATTTTGACATCCCTGGTTAAATTTATTCCAAGGTATATTGTAAATGGAATTGATCTTAAAAGTTCTCTCTGAACTATGGCATTATCTGTGTATACAAGGGCTATTAATTTTTATATGTTGATTTTACATCCTGCTACTTTTCCAAACTCCTGTAGGAGTTCCAATAGTCTCTCAGTGGAGTCTTATGGATCATATATATATATATATATATAATATATGAAATATATATAATCATGCCATCTGCAATATATATGAAATATATATATATAATCATGTCATCTGCAAATAGTGATAGTTTGACGTCCTCCTTTCTAGTTTGTATGCCTTTGATTTGTTTTTCTTGACTAATGGCTCTGGCTAAAATCTCCAGGACTATATTGAATAGCAATGGTGAGAGTGGGCATCCTTGTCTGGAACTGGATCTCAGTGGGAATGCTTCCAGCTGTTCCCCATTCAGTACGATGCTGGCCATGTTGAGGAATGTTCCTTTTATACCTAATTTGCTTAAAGTTTTCATCATGAAAGGGTATTGTATTTTATCAAATGCTTTCTCTGCATCTATTGAGATAATCATATGGTTTTTGTTCTTCAATTTCTTAACGTGATGTGTCACATAGATTGATTTGCCCACCCCTGTGTACCAGAGATAAATCCCACTTGGTCTGGGTGAGTGATCTTTCTGGTGTGTTGTTGGAATCAATTACCTAACATTTTGTTGAGGATTTTTGTATCTATGTTCATCAGGGAAGTTGGTTTATAGTTTTCTTTCTCTGTCGTATTTATTCTGAGTTAGGTATTAAGCTGATGTAGCTTCATAGAAGGAGTTTTGGAGTATTCTCTGCCTTTCAGTTGCTTTGAATAGCTTGAGAAGAATTCGAGTTAGTTCTTCTTTAAATGTCTGGTAGAATTCAGCAGTGACACTATGCAGTTCTGGGCTTTTCTTTGTTGAGAGGGTCTTTATTACTGATTCAGTTTTCATCTTGGTTATGGGCCTGTTTAGGTTTTCCATGTCTTCATGACTCAGTTTTGGTAGATTGTGTCCAGGGATCTGTCCATTTCTTCTAGGTTTCCCAGAATGTTGCCATATAACTCCTTGTAGTAATTCCTGATGATTCTTTTTATTTCTGTGTTATCTGTTATTACATTTCCCTTTTCATCTCTGATTTTATGGATTTGGGTCTTTCTCTGTATTTTGTAATTTTCATTAGTTTGACCACTGGTGTGTCAATTTTATTTTTTCAAAAAACCAGCTCTTAATTTCACTAATATTTGAATTTCTTTGTGCTTTAACTGGGTGGATTTTCTGCCTTCACATTCTTGCATACTTATGGCTACCTTTCTGTGTTTCTTAAGCATCTTTTGTAAGGCTGAGCAAGTGGCAACAAATTCCTTCAATTTCTGTTTGTTATGGAAAATCTTTATTTCACTTTCTTTTTTAAATGAGCTTCACAGGGTAGAGTGTTCTGGGTTGACAGTTTTTTTTCTCTCAATACTTGTACTGTGTCTCGCCATTCCCTGTAGCCTGTAAGGTTTCTGATGGGAAGCCAGCTGTGCATCTATTTTGTGATCCTCTGAAAGTAATCTGGTGTTTTTCTTCTTGAGTCTTTATATTTTACTGGAGAAAGTTTGACTACAATGTGTCATGGTGGAAATTTTTTCTGGTCATATCTGTTAGGAGTTCTTTGTGTTTCCTCTATTTGAACATCCCTCTCTTTCTCCAAATTGGGTATGTTTTCTGTAATTATTTCATTCAGTAAGCTTTCTGGTCCATTCGCTCTTTCCATACCTTCAGGACCTCCTAATACCTGTATATTAGGTTGTTTGATAGTATCCTTTATATCTCTAACACAGTTTTTAAGTTTTCAGTTTGTTTGTTTGTTTTTTGTTGTTGTTGTTTGACAGGTTTCCAAAGATTATTTTCTAGTTCAGATTTTTTTCTTCTTCGTCACCAAATCTACTGTTAAGGCTTTCTACCATATTTTTTAATTTGATCTATTGAGGTCTTCATTTCTGGTATTTCATTTTCATTTCTCTTTAAAATCTATTTCATGGGGAAAATTTTTATTCATATCACGTCTAGTTTTCTTTAGTTCATGGATTTGCTTCTGATTTATTTTTTTGAGTAGTCCTGTGGTTGATTGTTTTGAATTCTGTTCCTGGCATTTCCTGGATCTCTTCATCTTCACATTATAATATCGAAATGTTGTTGTGTTCCTTTGGGGGCTCTTAATGTCTTCCTTATTCTTGTTTCTTGTATGTCTACATTTAATTTAGGCATTTGTGGCGTTTGATTTTTTTTTTCCTCTGATGTCTTTTATCCATGAGCTATGCCTCTGTGGCTTAGTGAGATGTCTGCACTTTCAGTGAATATCAAGTTTGTGGTGGGTGTGGCCAGGGAGCTCCTGTCAGTGCTCCAGGGTGGGGCAAGTATTCAGGTAACACCCAAGTTGGGCACGGACCTCAGTGGCTGAGTGTTAGCCCCCAGTGTGTTCTGTCCATTGTATGAACCGCACAAATGATTTGCGCAGTCCTCCCTGTGAGCACAGTGAGCGTATGGAGCCAACTCCTGGTGATTGCCCAGAAATCCAGCCACTCCCTACACCTTCTCGTGTAACCACCGAGTCCTCATGGCCTGAACGCACAAGGCTCCCACAGTCGCTGTTTACCCTGCCAGCCTGTCCAGTCAACAGAGAGGCAGATGTTCCCTGAGACAGCTCTGCCTAGATGTCTTGGTCCTGGGAGGCTGTGGACACCTCACCATCCTACGTGGTTTCCAAGCCACCTCCTAGCCAGGCTCCAAGTTAGTGGGGACTGCAGATTGTTCCTGCCTTTAAAATCACTGGATCACGTGGGTACACAAGAGCCACTGGCCAAATGTTGCTCCTCTACTGCTGCCAGTACTGCTGTGAAAGTGGCATCCCGTCTCAGCCAGTTGCTGTGCGTGTGCACAGACCCAAAATGGTACTTGCCCTTTCTCAACCGGGCAGTAAGTGTTGTTGTGGGGAAGTCAGGGTGAGACAGACGTGCCCCCTCTACTTCCACAGGGTACACAGGCAACTGCTGGCAACTTTTAGCCCCCAGGACTCCAGTCTGGACTCAAGCCACAGTCTCTCTCCAGTTATATCGCAGTGGTGTGCTGCAATCCAGTCTCACCTGTCTCCAAGTTGCCGCCCGCTCTGGCTCTCAGCCAATGCAGTCGTGCGCTGTGTGTCCACACCCTCTACACAGGTCCATGGGGTTCTTCCTCCTCTTGCAGGATTTCCAGGGCAGTTTTCTCTCCAGTTCTCATCTGAGATTACACTTTCTACACCCCTTAATTTCACTGTTTATCACTAGTCCTGTGCATCACGCCTCTCCGTAATCCACCATCTTAGAATCTCTCTAAGAGTTATTAATGAAGATTAGATAGATAGGTTTGTGCAGTGTGTGTGTCAGAATAGCAATCTATTTTTATTTTTCATTTTTTTAAAAATGCACTTACTTATGTGAAAGGCAGAGTTACAGAAAAGGAGAGGCTGAGACAGAGAGATAGAGATCCGTCTTCCATCTGAGGTTCACTCTCCAAATAGCTGCAATGGCCACAGGTAGGCCAGACCAAAGCCAGGAGTCAGGAGCTTTTTCCGAGTCTCCTGCATGAGTGCAGGGTCCCAAGGTCTTCAGCCATCTTCCACTCCTTTCTCAAGTGCATTAGCACGGAGCTGGGTTAGAAGTGGAGCAGCTTGGACTTGAACCAGTGCCTATATTGGATGAGGGACTGCAAAGGGTGGCTTTACCTGCTATGCCACAATGCTAGCCCCTATTTTTATTTTTGTAAGGATTATTTATTTGATAGGCAGAGTTACAGAAAAAGAGGAAAAAACAGGGAGTTTTTTAATAGAAAACCTTTATTTAATAAATATAAAGTTTGAAAGTACAACTTTTGGATTATGTGGTTCTTCCCCCCATAGCCACCCTCCCACCTGAAAACTATCCCATCTCCTACTCTCTCTCCCATCCCATTCTTCATTAAGATTCATTTTTAATTATCTTTATATACAAAAGATCAACTCTATACTAAGTAAAAATTTCAACAGTTTACACCCACACAGACACACAAAGTGTAAAGTACTGTTTGAAGACAAGTTTTACCATTAATTCTCATAGTACAATATATTCAGGACAGAGGTCCTACATAGGGAACAAGTGCACGGTGACTGCTGTTGTTGATTTAACAACTGACCCTCTTATTTTTTTTAAATTTTTTTATTTAGTAAATATAAATTTCCAAAGTACAGTTTATGGATTACAATGGCTCCCCCCCATAATTTCCCTCCCACTCGCACCTCTCGAATCTCCCACTCCCTCTCCCATTCCATTCACATCAAGATTCATTTTCAATTATCTTTATATACAGAAGATCAATTTAGTATATATTAAGTAAAGATTTCAACAGTTTGCACCCACACAGAAACACAAAGTGTAAAATACTGTTTGAGTACTAGTTATAACATTAATTCACATTGTACAACACATTAAGGACAGAGATCCTACAAGGGGAATAAGTGCATGGTGACTCCTGTTGTTGACTTAACAATTTGACACTCTTGTTTATGGTGTCAGTAATCTCCCTAGGCTCTAGTCATGAGTTGCCAAAGCTAAGGAAGCCTTTTGAGTTCGCTGATTTCAATCTTATTCTGACAGGGTCATAGTCAAAGTGGAAGTTTTCTCCTCCCTTCAGAGAAAGGTACCTCCTTCTTTGATTGCCCCGTAGAGCTGACCCTCTTATTTATGATGTCAGTAATCACTCAAGGCTCTTGTCATGAGCTGCCAAGGCTATGGAAGCCTCTTGAGTTCACAAACGTCAACCTTATTTAGACAAGGCCATAATCAAAGTGGAAGTTCTCTCCTCCCTTCAGAGACAGGTACCTCCTTCTTTGATGGCCCGTAGAGCTGACCCTCTTATTTATGATGTCAGTAATCACTCAAGGCTCTTGTCATGAGCTGCCAAGGCTATGGAAGCCTCTTGAGTTCACAAACTTCAACCTTATTTAGACAAGGCCATAATCAAAGTGGAAGTTCTCTCCTCCCTTCAGAGACAGGTACCTCCTTCTTTGATGGCCTCTTCTTTCCTTTGGGATGTCTCTCACAGAGATCTTTCATTTAGGTCATTTTTTGCTACAGGAGACAGTGATTTTTCAACCACTGATTCACTCCCCAAAATGGATGCAACAGCTCAGGTTGGCCAAGGCTGAAGCCAGGAGCCTGGAATTGTTATATGGGTCTCCCATTTGTGGCAAGAGCCCAAGCACATGAGCCATACTCTGCTGCTTCCCAGGCATATTAGCAAGGAGCTGGATCAGAAGTGGAGTAATTAAGATACAAATTGGTACCCCCAAGGGATGCCAGGGTTGCAGGTGGCGACCTAACCTATTGTACCATAACACTGGTACCAACACTCAATTTTAAAAGTGTTCATAAATATTAATTATTGATTGTTATTGTTAGTGCTATTAATTTATAATCTCATTCTTGAATAATTTTTGGGAGATTTATGAAAGCATGTTAGGAAGTATTTTTTGTCAGTATTTTCCCCAAGATATACCAAGTAATATATTGAATTTCAAAGTGTTTTATTTTGTTAGATTTCAGTGGGCAACCGTCCATTTTTATTCTGTGGTTTCTACATATGCAGCTGATGAAAAATAACTAATTGTTGTGTTGGAAATTGATTAAACTACCTTTTGTATCCTTAATTAGAGTCAGGTGCATCTGACCAGCACCATCTGAAACTGATTAGAAATGTAAATTCTCAGGAGCTAACCCCAGATCTACTGAACTTAAAACCTGAGGCTAGGGTTCATGACTTTGTTTCAGCATGGCCTCCCAGTGATTTTGCTGGTTTGATAACCACTGCTTTAGAAAATAATTGAAGACTTTATTCTGTGCTTTTGTACATGCCACGGACTAATTAAATCATCTGGTTTTATTGTTATTTCTATTTTGAAATAAACTTCTACGTACTTGTTTTTCATACAAGATGAGGCTTTTAGCAATAGTTCAATTTTTACACATTTAGGGGAATTACTATTTATTTTAAATGCTTCCTGTGTTTAGAAATAGAATTATCTGGCTTTGTCTGCATAGCTATAAAGAAACTTTAATGCAAGCATTTAAAATGTTTGCAGAGAATATGTGATTGTTTTTGCATTAAGCCTGAATAAAAATTAGTTTAACACATTAAGAATTTTTATATACTCATTTTAGCATAGCAATTTAGTGGTTATTTGATGTATTCGTTGATTGCTTATTGTTATGGCAGCTTGTGAGAAGGAGGAAGGAGAAAGATTGGAGCCTAGGACCCCAAAACTTATTAGAATTAAAATAGGAGTCAGGGAGGATGAAGTATTTGGATTCCTGAAATATGTGAAAATGCTAGAGCTCAGTATGAATTAATATGATACGTCCTTGAAAATAGCTGAACCTAGGTTTTGTTAGCAAAATGGTTGGATTATTAGACATGATAATCATCTTGACATAATACGTTTTTATTAGGCCGGCGCCGTGGCTCAACAGGCTAATCCTCTGCCTTGCGGCGCTGGCACACCGGGTTCTAGTCCCAGTCAGGGCACCTGATTCTGCCCAGGTTGCCCCTCTTCCAGTCCAGCTCTCTGCTGTGGCCCGGGAGTGCAGTGGAGGATGGCCCAAGTGCTTGGGCCCTGCACCCCATGGGAGACCGGGAGAAGCACCTGGCTCCTGCCTTCGGATCAGCACGGTGCACCGGCCGCAGCACGCTGGCCTTGGCGGCCATTGGAGGGTGAACCAATGGCAAAGGAAGACCTTTCTCTCTGTCTCTCTCTCTCTCTCACTGTCCACTCTGCCTGTCAAAAAAATACATTTTTATTGACATAAAGAGCAGATAGTGTAATTCTAAGAATATAATAATACTTCCTTCATTGCTGTCCTTTTCTTTCTTTTCCTTCTTTCTTTTTTTTCTTTCTTTATTTTTCATTCTAAGTTCTGAGATAACACATTTTTAATTTACATTATAGTCTAAGATAAAAAGAAATAGAAATATAGGCAAGGACTATAAAGATTAATCAAGTGGAAAGATGTTGATTTCATTCGTATACAGTAATTTGAAATAATCACAGATCATTAAAATATAATACATTGTTCTTAACCATTTGTTTGACAAAGATATAAAACAGTTTAGCAAAACTGTATTTGCTGCAATACTGATACACACAAGAATTTCTGTTCTCTTAATTTTTAGCTCCCACATACAAGGGAGAACACGTGACAATTATCTTTCTGTGTCTGGCTTATTTTACTCAACATGCTATCCTCCAATTACATCCATTTTGATGCTGATGGTAGGATATCATTCTTTTTTATAGCTAAATAATATTCCGTCACATGTGGGGGGTCATATTTTCTTTATCCATTCATCTGTTGATGGACACCTTGGTTCAGTCCATATTTTGGCCATTATGAACAGTGTTGCTCTAAATAAATATGGTGGTACAGGTATCTCTTTGATACAGTGGGTTCATGTATTTTGTGTATATAACCAGTAGTGGGATTAATGGTTTATATGGCAAATCAAACTTTAGTTTTTTAAAGAAATCTGTATACTGTTTTCCACAGTGGCTACAATAATTTACATTCCCAACGAGAGTATATGTGTTCCCCTTTCTCCACGTCTTTGCCAGCATTTGTTATTCTCTGTCTTTTGGAAAATAGCCATTCTGACAGTGGTAAAGTGATATCTCATTGTGCTTTTGGTTCACATTTAAAAGGATAAAGAGGAACTGTAACACTTTTGGAGTAGAATAATCAGAGTGATAATGAAGCTTGAAACCCTGACTCATAGGTAGAAAGTACTGAGAAAGGAAAGAAGCTAAACTGTATGTGTGAAAGTCCTTGGAGGGAGAGGTACTCTACTTTCCTGATTTTGTTTTCTGTTGTCCCCTACTCCTCTTTTCTTTGGAACCAAGTCCAAAGTCAGTAGGTTTCCTGAGTTGGGCACCTTGAAGCCAGTGGAGTCACTAGGACATGCCTTGTTTTACATTGATCAAGAAAGAAAATTGGGAGTAGCTACCTATTCTGGAAAATGAAAACATCTAGGACCAAAACTACTTTTGAGTACAAAAGTCAAGGTAGCTCTAGCCTATAAGCCCTGAGTCAAGAAAACATTTGATGCAGGGAAGAAAAGTTTCAGATGAACGTCTGTACAGTGAGGACCAGGATGGTTGCAGAGATACTCAACTACTTGGTAGTTCAGAAGAGTATTTTTCTCTTACTCTGCTAGCTGGCTAAGACAGAGGATACAAAAAAGCAATGCTGCTTTTCTTTTTTAAATAATATCCCGTGTGTGTGTGTGTGTGTGTGTGTGTGTGACAATCCATATCTGTTTTTTGCCTCCCTACCCAAGAGGAAGATTTTTTTAAATTTTTTTTATTTGGAAGGCAGAATGTGTGTGTGTTTGTGTGTGTTTGTGTGTGTGTGTGAAAGAGAGAGAGAGAGAGAGAGAGAGAGATGAGAGAGATAGAGAGATCATCCATCTACTGGCACACTTCTCAAATAGATGCAACTGCCAAGGTTTGCCAGGAGCTTGGAACTCTTAACTGTGTCTCCCACCTGATTGGCAGGGGCCCAGGTACTTGGGCCATTTTCCACTGCTTTCCCTGGCACATTACTAGCAGGAAGCTGGATTGGAAGCAGAGCAACCAACATGTCAACCGGTGATTCAATATGGAATGCTGCTGTACCACAATGCCAGCCCCGAGAATAACTCATTACCAGATGCTATAATACCTGGCACATAGTAGATACTTGGTAAATTTGAATGGAATAAATAAATATATGTAGAACTATGACTACAGCAAATGTTTGGAATTTGAAGATATCTCCAAAGTTATCTTTATTTTTTCATTGTGTCCTTTCTCTGCCTTAGTCTTTTCATTGTGGATCCTACTACATTAGACTGTCTATCTCCCTGTTTGTACCTCCAGTGTGATACACTCTTTTGCTTCCTTCTGTCTATGACTCGTCCTCTCTTGTGATATTGAATCTAAGAATAGATTTATTATGTTTTACACACCATTACTACAACCTATATCTGTACATTGCCCATTGGGGGCCACTTGGATACTAATTTTCATTGAGAAATCACAAAATAGAACATAGTAATACCTTTATCCCTTTCCTTCTTAACAGTAGTAATATTGGAGGAAGTTTATGCAGGTTGGGAATCTTCTGAGGTATGTGGGAGCTCTGGCCCATCTAATCTAGTGGGTCAGCTGTGTAGCTAGAGACATTATCCAGTTGTGTCTTCCAGTTCAATCAGTGGGCAATTAGGAGAGGATTGAGGGGAGTCGGAGGAAGGAGTCTCTGACTTGGATGATAAGTGTATGATAAAGACATCCAAACCTAATAGGAAATGAAAAGGACTGCAGACTTTGAGATTAATAATTCAATTTTTGATATGCTGAGTTTTAGAATGTCTTGAAGGACACCAAAAGAATATATATATAGTCATCAATTGGAAGAAGAATTTGAAAACTGGGAAAAGGTCGAATTTTAACCATAGGAATGACAGATTGCTATGGACATAAAATAAGTCAGTTCAGAGCAGAACCCATAGTTTAAATGAAGGAAGAAAAGATAGAGAAATAATTATCTGAGAATAAGAAAAGTCACAAAAGCTCCCCAACCACCCAAAAACACAAAAATAAAAACCATAAAGGAAAAAATTCGAAAGAATGTATCAATAGTGTCAAATACTGCTGAGTAAACTAAGAACAGAAAACTGTGCTTTGGGTTTGATTTTACTGAGAATAAGTGCATTGGAATAGCAGGAGGAAAGGCCTCCTTGCAGTGTGGCGATCTAAAAGGAAGATAAGAAACTGGAAACAGCATGCATAGGGGACTCTCTTAAATTTAGAAGAAAAAGATATGAAATGGTAGTTAAGTCCTGGTAAAACCAGGAATCCAGACTTTCCTCCTAATCAGTTAATCCCTGACCAGTCTCTCAAGAGTGGAATTTCTCAGCTAAAACAAAGATTTATGATTTTCAGTAGCCTAGTCTGTGTCAGGTTCAGGAGATACTGTCTTTTCTGCTACTTCATTTGGTTTACATGCACATTACCCCATGATCAAGAGTATCCTAGATCATATGTGCTGCAAGCTCTAACTCTTTGCTTCCAACTCCAAAAACATCTCAGTAAGGTCAGTGAATGGTGACATTATTATGAGATGAATCTTAATCCTATGTGTAATGTATATTTTTAAAAATTTCAGAGTAAACATGTTGGTTAATATAACTTCACATTTTATTATCATAATGTTTATTTGGCATAGTCAAAACATGAATGGAAATGGTTGTTTTATTAATAGTATGTTTAGTAAATTTTGAAACTATGCACATGAAAAAAATGATGGCTGAGACTTATAATGATGATTTTTCTGGCAGCATTGAGTTTTGATAAAAGCAGATTTCAATGAAAAAACTTGAATTTAGTACTGATATGTTATTCAAATATAGTTTATCTTGGGTAGGAGTTCATTTTATACATTTTGTAACCTTAGATTTCTCAAAAGTAAGTATCTCTGTATAGCTCGAGATATTTAGTTCAAAGTAATAAGTCTTGAAAAGAAAAAAATGCATACAGCAGGTAACTGTTCAAAACTTGTAACTGGGCTGTTTGAGTTTGGTATCTCATTTTTTCTAAATAACTAAAACCTGGATTTAAAAAAAAAAAAAAAAAAAAAAAACTCTTGCTAGGATAATATGACCCCAGGGATCCTCTTGGATAAACATTGGGCTGTGGCATTAAAACACCAAAAATTATCTAAACTTGGTTTTTGTCAAAAGCATACTGAGGCATTCCTTTTGCTGTTTAATAATCTTGCTAGATCTCTTTGAAGTCTTACTAGTGCTGTCTTACTTCAAAAAGGGAGAATCCACTAACCTCTATAGATGAGTAACATAAGATCTTATGCCTAGTGTCAGTCCCTGGAAGATCATTTATCCTTGTCTTTATTTGCCAGTCGAAAGCTTAATGAAAGATAATATCCTATGGAATGCAGTTCTCTAGTGGTTGTCTGTAAGTATAAACTTGAAAGGGATAGCTATTAGCAAAATTTTCTTAATTTCAGGAAAGAGGTCACATAGAGCAGATGATAGTGGAATGCAAGGAGAATTTATCATTGAATATTTAAATTATTAGTGCCAAAAATAACAGCTAGAGTATTAAATGGCTAGACTTAATTATTCACTTATTAACCTTGTAGGCAAGTTTCTAACCTTATCTTTTTTAATTTTTTAATTTTTAAAAAATTTTTATTTAATAAATATAAATTTCCAAAGTACAGTTTATGGATTACAATGGCTTTTCTCCCCATAACTTCCCTCCCACTCGCACCCCTCGAATCTCCCACTCCCTCTCCCATTCCATTCACATCAAGATTCATTTTCAATTATCTTTATATACAGAAGATCAATTTAGTATATATTAAGTAAAGAATTCAACAGTTTGCACCCACACAGAAACACAAAGTGTAAAATACTGTTTGAGTACTAGTTATAGCACTACTTCACATTGGACAACACATTAAGGGCAGATCCCACATGAGAAGTACACAGTGACTCCTGTTGTTGACTTAACAATTTGACACTCTTGTTTATGGTGTCAGTAATCTCCCTAGACTCCTGTCATGAGTTGCCAAAGCTAAGGAAGCCTTTTGAGTTCGCTGATTTCGATCTTATTCTGACAGGGTCATAGTCAAAGTGGAAGTTTTCTCCTCCCTTCAGAGAAAGGTACCTCCTTCTTTGATGGCCCCGTTCTTTCCACTGGGATCTCACTCACAGAGATCTTTCGTTTAGGTTTTTTTTTTTTTTTTGCCAGAGTGTCTTGGCTTTACATGCCTATAATACTCTCATGGGCTTTTCAGCCAGATCCAAATGCCATAAGGGCTGATTCTGAGGCCAGAGTGCTATTTAGGACATCTGCCATTCTATGAGTCTGCTGTGTATCCCGCTTCCCATGTTGGATCATTTTCTCCCTTTTTTATTCTATCAGTTAGTATTACCAGACACTAGTCTTGTTTATATGATCCCTTTGACTCTTAGACCTATTAGTGTGGTCAATTGTGAACTGAAGTTGATCACTTGGACTAGTGAGATGGCATTGGTACGTGCCACCTTGATGGGATTGTATTGGAATCCCCTGGCACATTTCTAACTCACCATTTGGGGCAAGTCAGCTTGAACTTATCCCAGTTTGAAAGACACAGTTACAGAGAGAGGTAGAGACAGAGAGAGAAGACTTCCATCCGCTGGTTTACTCTCCTTGATGGCCGCATTGGCCGGAGCTTTGCTGATGCGGAGCCAGGAGCCAGGAGCTTCTTCTGGGTCTCCCATGTGGGTGCAAGGGCCCAAGGACTTGGGCCATGTTCCACTGTTTTCCTAGGCCACAGCAGAGAGCTGGACTGGAAGAGGAGCAGCCGGGACTAGAATCGGTGCCCACATGGGATGCCAGCTCTTCAGGCCAGGGCTTTAACCTGCTGAGCCACAGCGCTGGCCCCTTAATACCTCATTAAAGATTTATGTGATCAAGAAAAAACTTTATTCATATAAAGTTTGTTATTTGTGACAAATGACCTCTCATTTCTCCCTCACAACTAATTATGCTGGATTTGTATGCTCTGAGAACATTGTTGATCATTGAAACTGAGTAGTAGTTTAGTTAAGTTGTTAATGCATTTACAGCCTTTTCTGAGCGGACTCAGTATTCCCTGTTAGTGTTGGATACAGCCTGGCTAAGAACTCATGACCACTGATTATTTACTCTCCTTATAAATAGCTTTCAGTTTTAGCTTTTTACTATCAGTAATATTTTGGGAACCTTGACATAAGATTTTTCTTAGAACCAGGGCTGTTCTCAATGAATTTGAAAAAAGTATTTTCAAGACCAGGGGAAAAAACTGTGTGCTGGTCCAAGCCTCTGATTTTGCTATCACCTTTGTGTACTCATAAGTCACTTACCACCCAAGAAAGTATCAGGAGGTCCATGCTTCCCTGCTTCCCCTAATAGTTCAGGTCTCTACCTCCACTGTCTGATTCCATTTTTCAACTTTATTGATGCACAGAACTTGTAAAAACCCCATAGTTACCCTGTTTCAGGCTCTGGATTCCAACTGTTGGCCCTCCCATTTTCCTTGAAATCTTGCACCTAAATTTTTTTTTTTAATTAATTTATTTTTTTTGACAGGCATAGTGGACAGTGAGAGAGACAGACACAAAGGTCTTCCTTTACTGTTGGTTCACCCTTCAATGGCCGCTGCAGCTGGCATGCTGCACCCAGCGCACCGCGCTGATCCAAAGCCAGGAGCCAGGTGCTTCTCCTGGTCTCCCATGCAGGTGCAGGGCCCAAGGACTTGGGCCATCTCCACTGCACTCCCGGGCCAGAGCAAAGAGCTGGACTGGAAGAGGAGCAACTGGGACAGAATCCAGCGCCCTGACCAGGACTAGAACCCGATGTGCCGGCGCCACAGGCAGAGGATTAGCCTAGTGAGCCATGGCGCTGGCCTCTTGCACCTAAATTTCTTCTAAATGCTGTCTCCTAATCTGGAAACTTCTTAGAATATCTAGCCTATTTTTCCCTCTAACCTCTTGAATATTATCGTAATAAGCTCCAGTAGTTTGTTCAGAAAATTAAGAATTGACTGACTAGGATGAAAAAAACTTCAGATTGGAGCAAGCACAAATTTATTATGCTTTCTGTCCATGGGGCCCTGGGTACATGGGACTACAGCCAATTCACTATGGAGGAAAATAGCCACATGCCTCTGAAGCTCAATATTTAACAGTGAAAGCCTATTGTAATGAAATTATCACAGTCCACCCTACTAATAGTTCTTTTGTGAGGCTAACTCAACAGATTTCATTATCATCTGGACCAAGGATTTTTATCCTTTAAAATCCATCTTTCCTGTCCGTTAAAGTTCAACATGTCCAAAACTGCAGTGACCAATTTGATCCTCAACTTACTCTGCTTTTCAGTTAATAATACCACCACCTACATAGTTACCCAAACCAGAAACAGGAGTCATATTTGACTCCTCTCATTCTTTCACCAAAATCTGTTCACTCCAGCTCTTTAATGTCCTGAATAGAAAACTGTACCTTTCATCCTAATTACTACCTCCTAATTGTAGATAATTTTTATCTTTCTCTCATATTATCAAGACAGCTTGCTTACTTTTTAAATATTTATTTTGTTTATTTGAAAAAGAGAGAAGAGACAGACACAAATCTTTTTTTTTTTTTTTTTTAAGATTTTATTTATTTGAGAGGTAGAGTTAACAGACAGTTAGAGGGAATGACAGAGAGAAAGGTCTTCCTTCCATTGGTTCACTCCCCAAATGGCCACAACAGCTGGAGCTGTGGTGATCATAAGCCAGGAGCCAGGTGCTTCTTCCTGGTCTCCTATCCAGGCGCAGGGGCCCAAAACTTGGACCATTTAAACTGTTTTACCAGGCCATGGCAGAGAGCTGGATTAGAAGAGGGGCAGCCGGGACTAGAACCAATGCCCAAATGGGATGCTGGCACTGCAGGTGGAGGATTACCCTACTGCACCACGGTGCTGGCCCCAGACACAGATCATACATCTACTGGTTCACTCCCCAGATGGCCGCAAAGGCCAGGGCTGGGCCAGGCTGAAGCCAAGCGCTTCTTCCAGGTCTCCCATGTGGGTGCAGGGGCCCAAGGACTTAGTCCATCTTCCTCTACTTTTCCCAGATCATTAGCAGGGAGCTGGAACAGAAGTGAAGCTAAACTCTGTAATTAACACACAATCATTCTTAGGTGTTTAAATTTTAACTGAAAAATGATCCCTTTTAAATATAAGAGTGGGAATAAGAGAGGGAGGAGATGTACAATTTGGGACATGCTCAATCGGACTTGCCCCAAATGATGGAGTTAGAAACGTGCCAGGGGATTCCAATACAATCCCATCAAGGTGGCACGTACCAATGCCATCTCACTAGTCCAAGTGATCAACTTCAGTTCACAATTGACCACACTGATATGTCTAAGAGTCAAAGGGATCACACAAACAAAACTAGTGTCTGCTAATACTAACTGATAGAATCAAAAAGGGAGAGAATGATCCAACATGGGAAGCGGGATACACAGTAGACTCATAGAATGGCAGATGTCCTAAATAGCACTCTGGCCTCAGAATCAGCCCTTATGGCATTTGGATCTGGCTGAAAAGCCCATGAGAGTATTATAGGCATGTAAAGCCAAGACACTCTGGCAAAATAAAAAATAAAAATAAAAATAAAAAAAACTAAAGGAAAGATCTCTGTGAGTGAGATCCCAGTGGAAAGAACAGGACCATCAAAGAAGGAGGTACCTTTCTCTGAAGGGAGGAGAGAACCTCCACTTTGACTATGACCCTGTTGGAATAAGATCGAAGTTGGCGAACTCAAAAGGCTTCCATAGCCTTGGCAACTCATGACAGGAGTCTAGGGAGATTACTGACGCCATAAACAAGAGTGTCAAATTGTTAAGTCAACAACAGGAGTCACTGTGTACTTCTCATGTGGGATCTGCCCTTAATGTGTTGTCCAATGTGAAGTAGTGCTATAACTAGTACTCAAACAGTATTTTACACTTTGTGTTTCTGTGTGGGTGCAAACTGTTGAATTCTTTACTTAATATATACTAAATCGATCTTCTTTATATAAAGATAATTGAAAATGAATCTTGATGTGAATGGAATGGGAGAGGGAGCGGGAGATGGGGGGTGAAAATGGGAGGGAAATTATGGGGGGAAAGCCAATGTAATCCATAAACTGTACTTTGAAAATTCATATTTACTAAATAAAAAATAAAATAAAGTAAAAGTACCATAAAAAAAAGAGACGTGAAGCAGCCCAGTCTCAAACAGGTGCCAATCTTTGATGCTGACATTGCAGGTGGTGGCTTTACCTGCTTTGCCATAACACCAGTCTCCCAGGACAGCTTTATGATTGGTCTTAATAACTCTCTTCTTTTGTTCTCCAGACCTGAAATATTTTTCAGAAATGCAAACTGATCATTTTATTCCTCTGCTTAAATTCTTCATAATTGTTCTTAGGAGAGACTCCAAATTTTTTTTGTTTTGTTTTGTTTTGTTTTAGAAACTCCAAACTTTGTAACCATGAGTCTTAAAAGATATTTAATAATTTACCTCATCATTGTGCCACCATTTCTTTTCACATTCTCTACCTCAGCCAATACACTTTTTCAATTCCTTGTGCTACTTCATCCTCACTTCCAAACTTCTGTACTAGATATGCTTTGGTATTTGATTTTTCTGTACTTTGACTAAGTATTCGTTGTTTATAATGCAGCTTAAATATTAATTCTTTAGGGAAATTTTCCCAGTCCTTGAACTAGCCTTGCTGGGTGCTGTTATAGCGTCCTTTTTATTTTTTATTTATTTTATTTTTTTTTAATAAAATGGCTTAACGATTTATTTGAAAGGGTGACAGAGAGATAGAGAGAAGTCTTTCTTCTTTTGTTTTACCCTTCAAATGCCCTCAATGGCTAGAGCTAAGCCAGGCCAAAACCAGGAACCAGAATTTTTATCTGAGTGTCTCGTGTGTGTGACAGGAACCCAAACACTCAAGCCATCTTCTACTACCTCCCAGGTATACCAGCAGGAAACTGGATCAGAAACATGTATTATGATAGCACTTAGTATGTTTTAACTTCAATTACTTGTTAAATGCCTGTTCTAAAAGCTCTTTGAAGGAGGTAACACCTTTGTCTTGTAGTTGGAAGGTAGAAGGGACTTCATAGGAATTTGTTTCCTATCGGTTGGGAATATAAATACTAGACTATGAATTATTTTCAGTCAGGAAATTGTCTTTTCCAAATATTCAAAGCATATGTATTTGACTGCTTTAATGGACTCTGCAAGTCAATGTAAAAGAATTTCATTAATGGAGTATAATGAATATTCAATGACTAATAGCATATATATCATTTAAGAGATATTTTTAATTTAAAGCAGTATACCTGGAATTTTTGAAATTAACATTACATTTTGTATCTGTTACAGGTGAAATGAACCAGAAATACAAGGAACTTAAAAAAAAGGAGGAAAATATGGACAGTAAGTGATAATCTCATAGATATTAAAATATTATACTCTAATGAGTACAAAGTAGTGGAAATTCAAAGCATTTTTGCCTTGAAGAATAACTAAATTTCAGATATAATTAACAGATAAGTAGAAGAGTCTAAAGTATGAATATGTATGTGTGTGAGTATTGGTGATAGATTCTAAAATAAGTACATGCTTTCATCATCTGCCTAAAGGGAGGCATTTGACTACATTATTGAGTCTTGAATGTTGTCTTTACATACTTTCACTGTGTTCCCCCTTTTAGATGTTTTTTATTTTTATTTTTTGGCTTTTCATAATACTTGTCTCTTTATTAGCTCTGCCCATATTACTTGATTATATCACCAACTGTAACTTAATAAACTTCTGTTGCAGTTTTCATTCACTTTTGAAAAAATTTATTTACTTATTTGAGAAGCAGATAGATGGAGAGAAAAGAAAGAAGCTCACATCCTCTAGTTTACTCACTAAATGCTTGCAATGGACAAAGGTGGCCCCATGCTCTGAATTTAGGACCCAGAAATACCATCCAGGTCTCCTTGTGAATAGCTTGAGTCATCACCACTACCTTCCATAGTCTACACTGGAAGAGGCAGGAGTCAGGTGTCAAACCTAGATATTCAGATGTGAAACTCAGACTTCTTAAATGGTATTTTAGCCACTAGGCTAAATACCTGCTATCTTTGACTTTTAAAAAATCTCCGCGGCTCACTAAGCTAATCTTCCGTCTGTGGCGCCGGCACTCAGGGTTCTAGTCCCGGTCAGGGCTTCAGATTCTGTCCTGGTTGCTCCTATTCCAGTCCGGCTTTCTGCTGTGGCCCGGGAAGGCAGTGGAAGATGGCCCAGGTGCTTGGGCCCCTGCATCCACGTGGGAGACCCGGGGGAGGCTCCTGGCTCCTGGCTTCAGATTGGCACAGTTCCGGCAGTTGCTGCCATTTAGAGGTGAACTAATGGAAGGAAGCTCTTTCTCTGTTTCTCTCTCACTGTCTAACTCTGCCTGTCAAAAAATAAATAAATAAATAAATAAATCCACTTAACTTTAAAAATGGATCTTCACTCAGTCTTGCATTGTACATTTATAATTTTTTAAAATTGACATACATTATCTGTTACCAATTTTCTTTTTTTTTAAGATTTATTTATTTATTTGAAAGTCAGAGTTACACTGAAAGGCAGAGAGAGAGAGGGAGAAGGAGGGAGGAGAGGAGGGAGGCTTCCATCTGCTGGTTCACTCCCCAATTGGCTGCAATGGCTGGAGCTGCGCTGATCCAAAGCCAGGAGCCAGGTGCTTCCTCCAGGTCTCCCATGTGGGTGCAGGGGCCGAAGGACTTGGGCCGTCTTCCACTACTTTACCAGGCCATACCAGAGAGCAGGATGGGAAGTGGAGCAGTTAGGACTCAAATGGCAACCATATGGGATGCTGGCACTGCAGGCAGCAGTGTTACCCACCACCCTATAGCGCCAGCCCCCTGGTTTTCTTTCAGGTTATCATTTTCTGCTGGACCCTGAAGTTTTATTGGTTTTTCTTTTTTTAGAAAGCTTTTATTTGATAAATATAAATTTCGTAGGTACAGCTTTAGGAATATAGTGGTCCTTTCCCTCATACCTGCCCTCCAACCCCCACTACTATCCCACCTCCTACTGTCAATTGTTACTGTCATGGAGGCATGCTATAAAATAAAAATTGTCAATTATGATGTTATAGAATCCCAAGACTCCTTTTAAATCTTAATAAGTTCTGAAAATTGTCTCAAAATCAATTAATTGTTTTACTTTTTTAAGAATTATTTTTTTGAAACAGAGAGAGAGAGAAAGATCTTCCATTCACTTGTTCACTCCCTAGATGGCCACAGTGGCCAGCACTGGACCAAAGCCTGGGGTCAGAAGCTCCATCTAGATCTCCCAGAAGGGTGGCAGGGGCCCAAACATGTGGGCCATCTTCCGTTTCTTTTCCCAGATCAGTAGCAAGGAGCTAGATCAAAAGTGGGGTAGCAAGGACATGAACCAGCAGCTATACGGAACGCCAGCTTTACCAGCGTTACAAGTGGTGGCTTTCCCCACTATGTCACAACACCAGTCCCTCATTCTTTTCTTATTAAAAATGCTTTTGTTAAAGAAAAAAGGTATAAAGTCAGGAAATGGTGTCACAGCTCCATAATATTGGAAATCACAAGATATTTTCTACTGTGGCATTTAGGTTTTCTTTAGTAAATATTGACAATAAATATTTACAGAATGAAAAGTATTCTTGTGCTATAGATTCTTAGAGTTGGAGATCACTGAGATGTCTTCCCAAGTGTTTATTATGATTTGTTTTCCAAACAAAATAACCTCTGAAAGAGTAGTCATTTATGCTTTTGTATGTGTAACTATCTCATAAGACTACGTAATATGTTACCAGTGGATTAAAGAAGCAGGATATTAACTATGCAAGGGTACTTCAACACATTCATGGAAAAATAGAATTAAAAGTTTGCTTTGGTGCTAAAAATTTTGAAATCCATGCACATGACTATTTGGAAGTTGTGTGGAGGGGAGCCATTGTAATCCATAAGCTGTACTTTGGAAATTTATATTCTTTAAATAAAAGCTTTATATTAAAAAAAATTATTGAATGTTGTCCTCTACCACCATCTTCAAATAAAAATTTTTTTCTTGAGTACTGTTTTAATAAAAAATATTAAAATATAAGTAGAAAAAAATACAGTGGAAATCCATTACAGAAGGCAAGCCACATCTATGTTTATTCATGCTAACACTAAAGTTATTTTTCACTGAAAGTTTTTTTTTTAAAGATTTATTTACTTGAGAGGCAGAATTATAGGCAGAGAGAGGGAGAGACAGAGCCATTTGTTGGTTCACTTCCCAAATGACCACAACAGTCAGAGCTGGGCCACTTTGAAGCCAAGAGCCAGGAGCTTCTTCGGCTTTCCCACATGGGTGCAGGGACCCAAACATTTGGGCCATCTTCTACTGACTTTCCCAGGTCATCAGCAGGGAGCTGGACTGGAAGTAAAGCACCTGGGACTCAAACCAGTGCCCATATGGCATGCCGGCACCGCAGGCCGATGTTTAACCTATAATGACACAGCACTAGCCCCCTTTTTTTAGTTTGGGAAGTTCTGTAAGAATACTTGAAGTATGTAACCAAGAGAAAATTATGTGCTTTTGTTCTGTCTTATACAATTAAAAGGATGATTTCCTAGAATATTATAATTTGAATAAATTATTAAATTTATTTAGTTGAGGTTAGTCCAGCCGTCGAAGTACTCATTTTTAATAAAGCATTTAATAATATCAATTTCAGCAGTAAAGTTAGTGCTCAATTATAGGTGTTAGTAATTATGGATGTATTAAGCAGATCCTTATTTAATAACAGCTTTTTTGTGATATCAATTTTTTTTAAGATTTTATTTATTTATTTGAGGAGTAGAGTTACAGTAAGAGGGAGAGAAACAGAGAAAGGTCTTCCATCTGCTGGTTCACTTCCCAAATGGCTGCAACGGTCAGAGCTGGGCCGATCTGAAGCCAGGATCTAGGAGCTTCTTCTGGGTCTCCCACACGGGTGCAGGGGCCCAAGCACTTGAGCTATCTTTCACTGCTTTCCCAGGCCATAAACAAAGAGCTGGATCAGAAGAGGGTTAGCCAGGACACAGAAAGTGCCACAAGCAGAGATTTAATTTGTTATGCCACAACGCCATCCCTTCTAATCTCCATTTTTATCATGTTTCTTTTGAGCCTACCTGTATATCCTTGTAGTTTACTCATATCAAAGTTATAACAGTCTTTAAGAGTTTAAAAATATTTATAAAGGCCGGTGCCGCGGCTCACTAGGCTAATCCTCTGCCTTGTGGCACCTGCACACCGGTTTCTAGTCCTGGTCGGGGTACTGGATTCTGACCAGGTTGCCCCTCTTCCAGGCCAGCCCTCTGCTGTGGCCCGGGAGTGCAGTGGAGGATGGCCCAAGTGCTTGGGCCCTGCACCCCATGGGAGACCAGGAGAAGCACCTGGCTCCTGGCTTTGGATTGGCACAGCGCCGGCCATAGTGGCCATTTTGGGGGTGAACTAACGGCATCCCATATGGTTCTGGTCCCTGCTGCTCCGCTTCCAATCCTACTCTCTCCTGTGGCCCAGGAAGGCAGTGGAAGATGGCCCAAGTCCTTGGGCCCCTGCATCCACGTGGGAGACCTGGAGGAGTCTCCTGACTCCTGGCTTCAAATTGGCGCAGTTCCGGCCATTGCGGTCAATTGGGGAGTGAACCATCAGATGGAAGACCTCTCTCTCTCTCTTTCTCTCTCTCTGTCTCTGTCTCTGTCTCGCCTCTCCTCTCTCTGTGTAACTCTGACTTTTGAATAAATAAATAAAATTCTTTAAAAAAGAAAAAAATTTGTATTTATTTGAATTTCTAAAGAGTACTCTTAAGACTCACAATTTAGAATTTATGTGGTGTTAACTATATCAACAGTAATCTCTATTATCATGTTTTTCAATTGGCAGATTTTATTGAGAATTTTGAGGAAACTAAGAATCAAGAACTGGAACGGAAGGCACAGATAGAAGCCAGCATTGTTGCACTATTAGAGCACTGTAGTCGAGTAAGTACCCTGGGCCTATCTTTGTGTCCTCATTATTTTACTGTACGTAACTTTCCAAATAAAACTCAACAAGTGGAATGGCTCAGTATTATGTCTGCTCATTTAAATAAGTAAATTCCCTTGCTCAGCATTTTGTTTCTTTAAAGTATTCATTTTCATTTCTCTAGCAAAATGCTAGCTAGTTAGGATGACAGGGGAAAAGAATGCCACATATAAAATCAATATTCAGCAGTAAGTGGGGCACTAATTCAGAGTAATTAAGATTTTCTTCCACTGTTAATGTTAAAAGTAACATTTGCGTGGATAATTTTAAAACCTAGACATTACATTGCAAAATGTTAATATATTTTTACACTGTAATTTATATTACAAATTAAGGGATTATTTTCTTGTAGGTAAACCTAATGAACATCTTGAAGTATCTAAAAAAGTTTATTTAACATCTACTATGTGTGGTATCACAGTAGGAAAGTTGCATGGTCTCTTTCTTTTTTTTTTTTTAAAGATTTATTTATTTATTTGAAGTCAGAGTTATACAGAGAGAAAAGGAGAGGCAGAGAGAGGTCTTCTAACTGCTGGTTCACTTCCCAGTTGACTGCAACGGCTGGAGCTTCTTCCAGTTCTCCCGTGAGGGTGCAGGGGCCCAAGCACCTGAGCCATCTTCCCCTGCTTTCCCAGGCCATAGCAGAGAGGTGGGTGGGAAGTGGAGCAGCTGGGACTCAAACCGGCACCTATATGGGATGCTGGCACTGGAGGCGGCGGCTTTAACCTGCTATGCCACAGCGCTGTCCCCGCATGGTCTCTTTTCAAGATTCTTAATGTTATAAGATGACGACCAATTCTTGGTATAGTTGAATGTTTTTCTACAGTAACGATAAAATTCAGGATTTGTAGCCTCTATTAATTGAGAAAACCTGAATTCGAATCTCACTGTATTCTCTTTCTATAAAGTATCTACATTAAATGATGTATTTCTTTTTTTTAAAGTTTATTTATTTTTAAATTTTTAAATATTTATTTAAAAGTCAGAGTTACACAGAGAGAGGAGAGGCAGAGAGAGAGAGAGAGAGAGAGAGAGAGAGAGGTAGAGGTCTTCCATCCGTTGGTTCACTCCCCAATTGGCCGCAAAAGCCAGAGATATGCTGGTACGAAGCCAAGAGCCAGGAGCTTCTTCCAGGTCTCCCACGCGGGTACAGGAGCCCTTGGGGTTGGGCCTTCTTCTACTGCTTTCCCAGGCCATAACAGAGGGCTAGATCGGAAGTGGAGCAGCCTGGTCTTGAACTGGTGCCCTTATGGGATGCCAGCACTTCAGGCCAGGGTGTTAATCCACTGCGCCACAGCACCCACCCCAAAAGTTTATTTTTGTTTACTTGAAAGAGTGACAGAGAGATCTTCATCTGCTGGCGCTCTCCCCGTATTCTCACAACAGCCACATCAAAGCCAGGAACCCAAAACTAAACCCAGGCCTCCCATGTGGGTGGCAAGATCCAAATACTTGAGCCATCATTTGGCTTCACGGGATGCACATTAGCAGTGAACTGGACTCCCAAGTATACCTAGAACTTAAGCCCAGGCGCTTTGCCACAGGATGTGAGCATCTCAAGCAGCACCTTAACCGTCTGCACCACAGCTCCCACTCC
This sequence comes from Sylvilagus floridanus, assembly GCA_949820135.1. Taxonomy (NCBI): domain Eukaryota; kingdom Metazoa; phylum Chordata; class Mammalia; order Lagomorpha; family Leporidae; genus Sylvilagus; species Sylvilagus floridanus. Next base: position 53,931,339 of record OX463243.1, read on the forward strand.
GTGAGGGATTTACTTCAAAAAGAATCTCGATCAAAGCAGCTTATCCTTTAGCAGTGTTTTCCAAGAATTTTATGAGTTAAACCCCTGGAGTTTTATCTATTTTTATTTCTTTAAAAATACAGAATATAAACCGAATGAAGCAGATATCCTCAATCAGTAATCAGGAGCTAAAGATGATGCAAGATGACCTCAATTTTAAATCTACTGAAATGCAAAAATCACAAAACACAGCCAGAAATTTAACATCAGGTGAGAAGACCTACATTTTAATATTCTAGTTTTTTTTCTGTACCAAATTGAAATTCTAAAAATGTATCATTTTATTTTCTTTGATTTTTTTGAACGTTTCATTGTGAATTATGGGATATGATTTATAATTATCTATTTCTTCAACATTTGTAGTCTCAGAATTTTGTAACTCTTCTCTTGCAAATAATAGTATTATATTGGCATATTATCATTCATTTAACATTTATTGAATACAGACTTACAGTGATCAACTGAAGATACTTTGACTTTATGATGGGTATTAAAGCAATACCCATTCAGTAGAAACCATACTCCTGAGCTTTAATGTGCAGCATAGTACTCTCATGATACTGCACAGTGGAGGTGAACTGTGTCTCCTAGTCAGTTGTGTAGTCAGGAGGGTGAACTCAACTATGTCTTGTGTTGCTAAGCTTTGATGTTCAGTAGGTTATGTGTATCAAATTTTTTTTGACTTGTAATATTTTCAGCTTACAGTAGGTTTATCAATATGTAACCCTATTATAAGTCCAGGAGTACCTGTATTTGCTCTATGCCTTTGCTATATCCTGAGTGTTGTCCAAGATAAACAATGCTGCATGCTAGTTAAAGTGTTAAGGACAGACTTCATTGAGAAATATCCTATTGCAATAGGGAATAGAATCCAGTGTGAACCAAACTGAACTTTAATTTTTACAGAGGTGACTGCGCATTGTAAAAGAGAATCAGGTAGTGAGGAGGGGTATGAGTCAGGGCTCAGTAGAGCAAGGAATTGAAAAATCACAGAGGTAGTCACTATGAATGCTGTTTAGGTCCGCCAGGCATTGTCTGTTTGTGAGCAACTACAGGAGTTAGGGTTCCATCTTCTCATAGACACTGAGAGACAGATGATTACATTTCAAAGGAATGGCCTTAAAGTCCTTGAGAAAGTTGAAGGTGATATGTTTGTGCAGGATCTTCAAAAAGTTAATGGAAAAAAACTATGCATGGTTTTCAATGTTTCAACTTTCTCAAGGACTTGAATTGCTAAAGTTATAGGTAACTACTGGCTGCCACTCTCACCATTGCTGTTCAATATAGTACTGGAAGTTTTAGCCAGAGCCATTAGGCAAGAAAAAGAAATTAAAGGGATATAAATTGGGAAGGAAGAAGTCAAACTATCCCTCTTTGCAGATGATATGATTCTTTATTCTAAGAGACTATTGGAACTCATAGAAGAGTTTGGCAAAGAAGAAGGATATAAAATCAATACACAAAAATCAACAGCCTTTGTATATACAGGCAATGCCATAGCTGAGAAAGATTGCTAAGAGCAATCCCATTCACAATAGCTACAAAAACAATCAAATACTTTGGAATAAACTTAACCAAGGACTTCAAAGATCTCTACGATGAGAATTACAAAATCTTAAAGAAATAGAAGAAAATACCAAAAAAATGGAAAAATCTTCCATGCTGATGGATTGGAAGAATCAATATCATCAAAATGTCCATTCTCCCAAAAGCAATTTATAGATTCAGTGCCATCCCAATCAAAATACCAAAGACATTCTTCTCAGATCTGGAAAAAATGATGCTGAAATTCATATGGAGGCACAGGAGACCTCGAATAGCTAAAGCAATCTTGTACAACAAAAACAAAGCCGGAGGCATCACAATACCAGATTTCAGGACATACTACAGGGCAGTTGTAATGAAAACAGCATGGTAATGGTACAGAAACAGATGGATAGGCCAGTGGAACAGAATAGAAACACCAGAAATCAATCCAAACATCTACAGACAACTTATATTTGATCAAGGATCTAAAACCAATTCCTGGAGTAAGGATAGTCTATTCAACAAATGGTGCTGGGAAAACTGGATCTCCACATGCAGAAGCATGAAGCAAGACCCCTACCTTACACCTTACACAAAAATCCAAACATCTAAATCTATGACCTGACACAATCAAATTATTAGAGAACATCAGAAAAACCGTGCAAGATATAGGCACCGGCAAGGACTTCTTGGAAAAGACTCGAGAGGCACATACAGTCAAAGCCAAAATTAACAATTGGGATTACATCAAATTGAGAAGTTTCTGTACTGCAAAAGAAACAGTCAGGAAAGTGAAAAGGCAACAGACAGAATGGGAGACATTATTTGCAAACTACGCAACTGATAAAGGATTAATAATCAGAATCTACAAAGAGATCAAGAAACTCCACAACAAAAAAACAAACAACCCACTTAAGAGATGGGCCAAGGACCTCAATAAACAGCTTTCAAAAGAGGAACTCCAAATGGCCAACAGGCACATGAAAAAATGTTCAGGATCACTAGCCATCAGGGAAATGTAAATCAAAACCACAATGAGGTTTCACCTCACCCCAGATAGAATGGTTTACGTGCAGTAATGAACTAACAACAGATTCTGGCAAGGATGTGGGGAAAAAGGGACACTAACCCACTATTGGTGGGAATGCAAACTGGTAAAGCCACTATGGAAGTCAATTTGGAGATTGCTCAGAGACCTGAATATAGCCCTACCATACAACCCAGCCATCCCACTCCTTGGAATTTACCCAAAGGAAATTAAATTGGCAAATAAAAGAGCTGTCTGCACCTCCATGTTTATTGCAGCTCAATTTGCAATAACTAAGACATGGAATCAACCTAAATGCCCATCAACAGTAGACTGGATAAAGAAATTATGGGGCCGGTGCCGCAGCTCACTAGGCTAATCCTCCGCCTTGCAGCGCCGGCACACCGGGTTCTAGTCCCGGTCAGGGCGCTGGATTCTGTCCCGGTTGCCCCTCTTCCAGGCAAGCTTTCTGCTGTGGCCTGGGAGTGCAGTGGAGGATGGCCCAAGTGCTTGGGCCCTGCACCCCATGGGAGACCAGGAGAAGCACCTGGCTCCTGCCTTCGGATTGGCACGGTGCGCCGGCAGCAGCGCACTGGCCATGGCCATTGGAGGGTGAACCAACGGCAAAAGGAAGACCTTTCTCTCTGTCTCTCTCTCACTGTCTATTTCTGCCTGTCCAAAAAAAAAAAAAAAAAAAAAAAAAGATACAGAAAGAGACAAAAACCAAACAAGAAATACTAATAAAGATCTATACACTTGCACTCCATCTCTCTACCACATTTTGAATTTTTGATGTTCCTTTTCGCTCTGTCTGTATTGTCTGTCTCTTAACATTTTGATGTAATAATTACTTTTTAGTCTTCACTCTAAATAGATAATGGTTTTACACCAAGTTTCCAGTAATAAGGCATTCTGAATTTGTTTATGTAGTTACTCATACCACCAAGTTTTCTACCTTATGATATTTTCTTACTTGTTAGCATCTTTTTCCTTCAGTCTGAAGAACTCCTTTTATCATTTTTTGAAAGAGGTCTAGTGGTGATAATTTCTCTCAGTTTGTGTTTATCTGGGAATGTCTCTATCTCTCTCTTTAAACTCAAAGACAACTTTGCTTGTTGTATTCTTGGTTGGCTTTTTTGTTTGTTTCTTTAGTGCTGTGAAGGTCTCATCCCACTTTCTCCTGTACTGAAAACTTTATGCTGAGAGGTCTGCAAGTCAGGCAAGTTGGGACCCCTTTATGTGTTATTTGCTTCTTTTCTTTGCAGCTTTGAGAATCCTTTATCCTTAACCTTGGATAGCTTAATTATGTCTTAGTGTAGATCTGGCTGAGTTGAATGGCTGGTAACCTTTGACCTTTTTTTTAACCTGGATAATTGTATCTTTATATTTGGGAAATTTTCCATTATTATATGTTTGAATATGCTTTCTACACATTTAGTATCCTCAAATCCCTCTGGAACCCCAATAACTAGGATATTTGCTCCTTACTCAAAGAGCAAACTTGCTGTCCCAAAGCTCCCCTAAGCTTTCGTTATTCTTCTTGATTTTTTTTTCTCCTTCAACTGTGTATTTGCAAATAACCTATCCTCAGGCTCACTAATTCCTACTTATATTCCTACTTATATTGATGCCTCTATCACATTTTTTATTTCATGTAATATACTTGCCAGTTGATGGGTTTCTATTTGAATTTGTTTAAGTATTTCTATATCTCTGTCAGTTGTCTCTTGCTTGTTCAGAATGAACTGGAGAAGTGCTTAAAATCCTACATGCCTCTTCCTAGGGGAGGAGTGGGCACAGACTCCTTGTCCTGAGTCTACCAATTTCATATTAGATCACACCTGGATCCCATAGCCCACCAAAACCAGTACAGCCTGGTGTAGGACCAAAATCTCTACTGCTATGACCTACCTGTGGTTGAGGTGGAGTCTCTACCCAGTGCTGTTCCTACCAGCCACTGGTAAGGATATGAAATTGATCAACCCTGGAAATGGAACACTACATGGTAGTGACTGAAGCAGGTGTAGAGGCTCTGCAGACACTGGCCTCAGAAGAGGGACCATTAGACTCTGCTCAATGTAGGTTTTATCATCCTAGCACCGAGACCAGTATCAATCCTATGGTTTCTTCTTTCTGTCCAAGGTTTTAAGAGATTGATAGGGGCAGTCCTTCTACCACCCAGGTAGTACTAGGTAGGTAACAGCAGCATCTCAGTCACTGGGTCCTTTGTAATCTTGGGGGTGCACATCAGGCTCACGTGAGGCTGTGGTAGGATAGCCAAAGCACATCCATTCCACTGGGACATAGGTCTTTGTTTATACTGGCACAAGTCTAGAGGTTCCATCTATTAGCACTTGTCTAGTGACAGGTACCATTAAAATTTGCTTGGTGTTAAGCTTTACCAGCCCAATCTTGAGTCCCAAGCAAAATTCCTTACTACCTGTCCAAGACTAGAAGAAGGGGATAAAGGCAGCCTTGGATACTCAGACTGCTAGCACACTGAGTCCCTTAGTCACATTAAGTCACAGGTGTGTTACGCCAGGCCTGCTTAAGGCCAACGGTGGTGACATACATTGATATGAGTCTGTCCTGCCTGAGCACTAGGTCTCTGCCTATCACTGGGACAAGTCTGGAAGCTTACTCTGTGAGCATTGTCTCAGGGGTAGGGACCGTTGGGCTTTATCAGGTGCTAGATCGCAACATGTGAAGCTCCCTTTCCCCCCTCCTCTGCAAGTGACTAGGGAGGTGGTGGTTGCCACTGGTTGTAGAGGCTCCAGATACTCAGTCTTTATGTGTAGAGCTGGGGAGAAGGATCATGGGGCCCAGCTCTACTCTGAATTTCATTACTGTGGGGCTGGTTCTGGGATTCAATTGTCTCACCCTCCCTAAGCAGGAGACATCTCTCTACACTGTACTTTTGGATCTATGGAAGGAGTAATGAGGGAAGCTCCTTTGTGTTTTCTTCTATGCTGGTTTTCGTATTGTTATACCTAAATGAGGCACTGTGGTCTCTCACCTGGCTTCTGTAACTCCTTTTTTTTTTTTTTTAATATTTATTTATTTATTTGAAAGCAGAGTTGGGGCTGGGGGGAGATCTTAAAATGGCCACAATGACCAAAGCTGGGCTGATCCAAAGCCAGGAGCCAGGACCCAGGAGCTTGGTTTCCAACATGGGTATGGGGCCCAAGTACTTGGGCCAGTTCTGTTGCTTTCCCAGGTGCATTAGCAGGGAGTTGGATCAGAAGTGGAGCATAGAACTGGAGCCCATAAGGGATAGCAGCAATCCCTCTGTAGTGCTTCTACAAGTGAATTGATTTTATGAATATCTTCAACTTGGTATCTCTGTGTGAAGATGTTTACCAAACATGGTTCTCAGCTGCCATTTTGGTTCCTTTCCTCTGATAATATATATTATTATACCTAGTATATATTCAAGATAATGTCATTTCAAATTGTAATCTATATAACAATGATTATTTCAATTTGGGGGTAGACATATTTAATTTGCTAAAGCTATAGGTGATTACTGGCTGCCAGTGGATGTCAGAGATTAGAAACACATATACAAAGTTACACTTAAATTGCTTTGGATAAGGTCATGTTAAGTATCTGTATGGAATCTTTGGTTTGTGAACTGGTTTTTATATTTTTTTATATTTATTTAATTTATCTGAAAGAGTTACAATGAGAGAAAGTGAGCGAGCTTGTCCATATTCTGATTTACTCCCTAAGTAGCTGAAACAGGCATAGCTGAGCCAGACTGAAACCAGGAGCCAGGAGCTTCATCTGGGTCTCCCACGTGATTACAGGAGCCCAGACGCTAGGACCATCTTCTGCTGCTTTCCAAGGCTTATTAGCAGGAAGCTGGATAGGAAGTGGAGCAGCCAGGGCATGAACTGGTGCCCATATGGCATGCCAGTGTCACAGGTGGCAGCTTTGCCTGTGCCACAATGCCAGCCGCTGTGAACTGCTGGATTCTAGGTGGGTGGACAATCTGCTATGCTTTATTTGTCTACTTGGAATTTACTCTGGCAGTTAGTGAGATTATGGGAAATAAAAACAAATATTTAGTAACTTTAAAATGGTGAAATATCAAAATTGAGTAACGGATCTATGACTCCTTTTTTGGAATCTCAAAATATAAAAGATTTTCATAGCAAAACCTAACTTGATTTGAGCTAATATGAGGCTATTTATAGTCTTTGATTATCCTAGGTAGTGTGACTTTTCATGCTTTTGTTGCAAAAATAGTCATATACTTGATGACAGGGTACTACCTCAGACCCAGGCGTGACAGTTATGTAATAACTAGTATGTGTGCTGTATTATATTTTTATAAAATCCAGGATTTCTGTGTTCTAAAATAATTAGGCAGGAATTTTGGAATATCGACCTATATATGTATACTGAATAAAATTAATGTACTGTTGCATTAGTGGTAATATAGATGGACAATTGTTGTTATTCTGACATTTGTTTTTGTTTAGTTTTTTGGCCATGGTTTTATTTGTCTTTTTTTTTTTTTTTTTTTGACAGGCAGAGTTAGACAGTGAGAGAGAGAGAGAGAGAGAGAGAGAGAGAGAAAGGTCTTCCTTTTTTCTGTTGGTTCACCCCCCAAATGGCCACTAGGGCCGGCGCTCTGCAGCCTCTGCGCTGCTCCGATCCTAAGCCAGGAGACAGGTGCCTCCTCCTGGTCTCCCATGCGGGTGTAGGGCCCAAGCACCTGGGCCATCCTCCACTGCCTTTCCAGGCCACAATAGAGAGCTGGACTGGAAGAGGAGCAACCGGGACAGAATCCAGCGCTCCAACCGGGACTAGAACCCGGGGTACCAGCACCACAGGCGGAGGATTAGCCAAGCAAGCCACAGTGCCAGCCTATTTGTCTTTTTTTTTTTTTTTTTAAGATCTTATTTATTTATTTGAAAGACAGAGTTACAGAGAGAGGTAGAGCCAGAGAGTGAGAGAGGGAGCGAGAACTCCTCCAGCTGCTGGTTCACTCCCCAAATGACCACAGTGGCAGAGCTAAGCTGATCTGAAGCCAAGAGTCAGGAGCTTCTTCTAGGTTCTTGATGCAGGTGCAGGGGCCCAAGGACTTGGGCCATTCTACACTGCTTTCCCAGGCCATAGCAGAGAGCTGGACCAGAAGTGGAACTGCCAGGACCCAAACCAGCGCCCGTATGGGATGCTGGTGATGCAGGCCGCAGCTTTAACCCACTGTGCCAAAGTGCCAACCCCAATCATGGTTTTAATTGTACGTCTGAATTATATGCCAGGAAACTAGAGGAGACACAGTCTAACCTTGATTTAGATCTACTATAGGCTTCAGTGAATATTTTTATTGTGGCAAAATATAACAAAATTTCTCATATTGACCATTTTTAAGTAATAGGACTTCTGTTTCTATGGTTTGGACTACTTTAAATATCTCATATAAATGGAGTCATACATATGGTATGTGTCTTTTTGCAGCAAGTTTATTTCAATTAATGTAATGTCCTCAAGGTTCATCCATGTTTTAGCATGTGACAGGACTTCCTTCTTGTTTAAGACCGAATAGCATTCTATTGTATACATAGCTCATATTTCTTTATCCATCCATATATATATATATATATATATATTTATATTGCTTCCACGTCTTAGCTATTGTGAATTATGCTGCAGGGTACAGAGGTGTGCAAATAATTTTTCAAGATCTTGTTTTCAGTTCTTTTTCATATGTAAGACTACTTTTAAATCTCTATTTCCTGTTTTTCTATAAACTAAAGAATTTTGTGTTTTATTATTCTACCTAAAAAAAAAAAAAACCTTTGTTTTGTGTTTTAGACCAGATCTAAGGTCAGTATTAACTCAAGTTTTTTCCTCCTTTAAGATATCTTTGTGTAACAGCTGTCTAGAAATATACATTTTTAAAAGGTGAATATCAATACCAGGAAACAAATTCAATAATCAGAACTTTGTATATCTTCCATACTTTTATACTGTATATTTACATTTCCTTTTAAAAACTTTCCGTTATGTTTTTTTTTTTTCTTTTTTTCAAGAGAGGTCAAGGATTCTGCCTTTTTTTTTTTAACATTTATTTATTTATTTGAAAGGCAGAGTTACAGAGAGGCAGAGGCAGAGGCGGAGAGAGAGAGAGAGAGAGAGAGAATGAAAGGTCTTCTATCCACTGGTTCACTCCCCAGAGGGCTGCAATGGCTGCAGCTGTGCCAGTCCAAAGCTAGGATTCAGGAGCTTCCTCCAGGTCTCGCACACGGGTACAGGGCCCCAAAGACTTGGGCCATCTTCCTCTGCTTTCCTAGGCCATAGTAGAGAGCTGGATCGGAAGTGGAGCAGCCAGGACTCGCACTGGTGCCCATATGGGATGCCATCACTACAGGTGGCTGCTTTACCTGCTACACCACAACACCAGCTCCCATGTTTTCTGTAGACACGTAAAGTTGAAAAGTAAGAACTGGCTTCAATGAAGATAAAAATCTGATTTATTACTATGGAAAAGATTTTACTAGAAATTTTCTTGTTTTAGGAGCTGAATTCTCTGACCCTACGACTAATTTAACTTAATAAGTTATTTTGTGTTAAATTATTAAACAACACTTAAATATCATTTATACTAACATGGAAATCATTTTTCCTTTCTTTCCCTAATACCATCCTCACCTCAAGAAATTTCTTATATCTAAAAATCACCTTCGAAAGTTTGTAACATTTTTATTTACCTTTAAGAGATAATGGATTATATATTCCCCTTTTGCGAATTGCCTCCCCTTCTACCCTTGAGGTTGTAATTGGGACTCATTTGATTGTTTTAGGTACTTCATGTTTTTAATGGGGCAGTATTGTCCCCAAGAGGGTAAAATTACTTGTTGGGGGGGAGGGTGAAAAAAATATTTGAATGTTATATATATATATATGTTATATATATATTAAAGATTTATTTATTTGACAGAGATGGAGAGGCAGTAAGAGACATCTTCCATCTGCTAGTTCACTCCCCAGATGGCCACAATAGCCAGTGCTGGGACAGGCATAAGCCAGGAGCTTCTTCCAGGTCTTCCACATGGGTAGCAGGGGCCCAACTAGTTGGGTCATCTTCTACTGCTTTTCTCAGATCATTGGCAGAGTCATACTGGAAGTAGAGAAGCCAGGATAGAAACTGGTGCCCATGTGGAATGCCTTTGTCACAGGCCGCAGCTTTACCCACTTTGCCACAACACTGATCCTGATACTATAAATTATTTGTGAACGTCCAAAAGGCCACTGTTCATAAACAGATACACAATATGTCTATGATATAAAAATTTCAGGGAGTAAGGCACTGGTGGCAGAATATCTACAAGTCTCCCTAGGGGAGCGTGAATAGGGGGCGGGGGAAACAGAGAGAGAGAGAAACACCAATGTACTACATTGGTAAAGAGGCGAGGAATCTGTCAGCAATGGTTTTTATTTATATTTTTGGAAAGGAAACTCTATGGAGTAAACAAATGTGCTGATGGCAGAATATTTCAGAAACATTTCCCCAGGTCAAAGTGGTTCCTTCTGAGATTTTGCTACTATGTACACACTGTTTGGTAAACTTTTCAACTTCATAGCATATCAGAAGGAACTAGATTGCATCCTCTTCCTGTCTATTCCCTTGGAGAAACTTTTAGCCCTTCACGGGGACCTGTTGTTAAAGGAAAATAAACTTTACCCTATACCAAACACCATTTTCCCATTTTCTCTAGAAAAATCATTTTGCATAGTGCTTAAATATATTTACTTAGTATATATTTAAATTAAGCTTGGTAGTTAAATTTCTATGACTATTTACTAAATTCCCTACAAGCTAAGCGTATTTCCTATTTAGAGTATTAAAGCACCATAAGTGTTGGTGACTTGTTCAGAACCTTGGCTTGTAACTATTTACAACCCTGAGAAAAATGAATCCAATAAAACAAGACTGTTTGTAACAATATATAAGTCCTGTATTTATTTATATTTACATATACATATATGTATATTTTCACAATGTGTGTCAACATGGTTTAATTTAAGGAAACATTCAAGGAATACTGATTTAATTATATCAATTTTTTTAAAATTCGATTGGATAACAGCCTCTCGTCTTTCCTTCTTTTTAAAATTAATTTATTTATTTGAAAGGCAGAGTTAAACAGGCAGAGGGAGAAAAAGAGAGAGATCTTCCATCTGCTGGTTCACTCCCCAAATGAGCACAATAGTCAGGCTTCGGCCAGGCTGAAGCTAGGAAGCAGGAGCTTCCTCTGGTCTCCCACGTGGGCACAGGAGCTCAAGCACCTGGGCCATCTTCTGCTGCTCTCCCATTCACATTAGCAAGGGAGATGGATCATAAGTAGAGCAGCCGGGTCTCGAACCTGCATACATATGAGCTGCTGATGTCACAGGTGGCAGCTTTAGCTGCTATGCCACAATGCCAGCCCCAATCTCTTTTCTTAATGACTTTGAAAGCATTTTTTTACTTATTCATTTATATTTAGTATGAATATTAAATACTATTTAGTATGAATCTTAAATAACATTGAACTTGATTTAATCTACTAAACTTTTGTTACTTGCTCAAAGGTACCATGCTTTCTCACCTCTAGACTTTGTACATGTTGATTGTTTCCTCTGGAACACTTTGACCTTTGTTCAGTTGATTCCTAATTGTCAAGGCCTGTCTTGGAGACAGGCGTGTCTTGGAGAGCCCTCTTGACCCCTGTCACGTATTGTTATTGAACCACATACCGCTCTTTTCATAGTGATCCTGTTTATTGTAAATGCTTACTTAATTACTTGGTTCTACCTCTAAAATATAGTTCCTAGAGTGAAAACAATGTCTTTGTTGATTTCTATTACATCCTTAGTATCTGACACATGTTTATTAATGAAAGATGAGACACACATGTATTCAGTCCTCATTGTTCATGGATTAAGAATTTGCAGCCAGCGCCGTGGCTCAATAGGCTAATCCTCCGCCTTGCTAATCCCGGTTGGGGTGCCGGATTCTGTCCCGGTTGCCCCTCTTCCAGGCCAGCTCTCTGCTGTGGCCTGGGAGTGCAGTGGAGGATGGCCCAAGGGCTTGGGCCCTGCACCCCATGGGAGACCAGGAGAAGCACCTGGCTCCTGCCACGGATCAGCATGGTGCGCCGGCCACAGCAGCCATTGTAGGGTGAACCAACAGCAAAGGAAGACCTTTCTCTCTGTCTCTCTCACTGTCCACTCTGCCTGTCAAAAAAAAAATATAAAAAAAAAAAAGAATTTGCAGCTTACTTAAATTAATTTGTAACCTGAATTTAATACTTGGTTTACTTTCATGATCCTTCATGGACATGCACAGAGTGGTGAAAACTAGGAATGGCCTCACATACATGTTCCCAATAGAGATTAAAGAAAGGAGTACTTTGCCACCTTCTCTTTTCATACTATAAACAAATTTTCCCTTGTGTATATTTAGCACCACACTTTTCACAGTTTTATGTTCTTTTCTTTTGATGATCCTGCTGTTTAAAGTGGTTCCCAAAGTACTGGTATACTATCTAATGTTCCCAAGTGCAAAAGGGCTGTGATGTGAACTACGGAATAATCTGTGTTAGATAAGCTTCATTCTGGTGTAAGTTATAGTGTGGCTCGCTCATCAGTTCAGTGTTAACAATCAACAATACATGTTAAGGGCCAGTGCTGTGGCATAGTGGGTAAAGCCGCTGCCTGTAGTGCCAGCATCCCATGTGGACAACGGTTCAAGTCCTAGCTGCTCCACTTCTGATCCAGCTCTCTGCTTTAGCCTGGGAAAGCAGTAGAAGGTGACCCAAGTGCTTGGGCCCCTGCACCTATGTGGGTAGACTCGGAGGAAGCTCCTGGCTACTAGTTTCAGATTGGTGCAGCTCCAGTTGTGGCCAGTTAGGGAGTGAACCAGCAGATGGTTCTCTCTCTGCCTCTCCTTCTCACTCTGTAACTCTGACTTTCAAATAAATAAATAAATATTTTTTAAAAACGCATGTTATATACACACATAAAACAAAATTATATATTGATCATTTGACAAAAATGTAACAGAGGCTCACAGGATCCTAACTCTACATTTCTCTGAGGGTCAATAGTTTAGTATTTGCTAACTTACTCATAATGGCTTTATACTTTTATAACATAACTACTGCAAATTCTAAGAATTGACTGTGTATACAATTATAAAGTATATGTATTTTAAAAAGATGCCTTTTTCCATACAAAACTGTGTTTATGTGTCATGCCTTACTACAAAGGTCTTTATCTTTTAATATGTTACATTTTTAGATAAGAAAAAACCCTCAATGTGTTTTATATGTGTATATGAGCATATAGAGAGATATGGTAATATACACTGGGTAAAATAACTTACAAGGGAAAGGACTTTTTTAAAATTTTTAAAATATTTTTATATTGCTTCATTTGTTTCAGTGAACATATATTTCCTGTGATTGTTAAATTTTTGCTTTTCATTTCCTTTGTGAAAGGAATAAAATTTTTGATTAATTATGACCTTAAATTCCTCTGTTTCAGACAGTCAACGTCTGCGGTTGGATCTACAGAAGATGGAGCTTCTGGAAAGTAAGATGACTGAAGAACAGCATTCTCTCAAAAACAAAATTAAGCAAATGACAGCTGATCTTGAAACTTACAATGATTTGCCAGCTTTAAAGTCATCAGCTGAAGAAAAGAAAAAGGTAAATGCTAACAGTCTTTCAGAATTACAGTTCTAATTGTTTTTTTCTTGATCAAATTATCATATCATATCAATTATCATATATATGTATATATATACATACATATATATATATATATATGAAGGCACTTCAAAAGTTTCTGAAGAATAGGATTAAAAGATAAGTTTATTTGGTGTAAAACACCTTTTAAATCCATGCATAGCTTTTTGATAATACACATTTTTTATAAACTTTTAGAAGACCTTCTCTCATATGCATGGGTTTTAAAGTTTGTACCAAACTTTCATTTAATTATATTTTCCATAAAACTTTTGAAATACCATCATCCAGGATTTGTTTTCAGTTGATTATTTTGTATATAAGCTATGTTTACTTATGTGGTTGGAATTTTCAGTGATAGTTTTAAGCAAAAATAGAAATGCAGACTGTAAGCTACTACATGATACAGTGCATTTCAATAACTATGAACTTTGTTAAATGTGGATTTGATACAACACTTCCTACTTAAAATGTGGCAGTCTTTTTTTTTTTAATATTTTTCATTTATTTATTATTTCAAAGGCGGGGAGACAGAGATAGAGGTCTTCCATCCGCTGTTTCACTCCCCAAATGTCTGTAATAGCCAGTGCTGGGCCAAGTAGAAGCCAGGTGCCAGGAACTCCATCTAACTCTCCCATGAGAGTGGCAGAGGCCCAAGACTTTAGGCCGTCTACTGCTGCTTTCCCAAGTGTAAAAGCAGGCAACAGGATCAGAAGTACTGCCGCTGGGACTCATATGGAATGCTGGTGTCACAGGTGGAGGCTTAACCTGCTGTGCCACAGCAACAGCCCTTTGGCAGCCTCTTTCTACTGTCCCTTACATTAATTTAAAATTTGGTAGAGTAGGAACAGATATGGCAGCATTAATAGAATCATTATTATTATATCAGGTAATTTTAACATTGGTTATATAGTTCAAAGATTTTTTTATTTAATGAATACAAATTTCATATGTACAGTTTTTAGAAATATAGTGTTTCTTCCTCCCATTCCCACCCTACCACCCCAACTCCCATCCACCTCCTACTCCCTCTTCCATTCCATTTTCCATTAAGATTCGGTTTTAATTGACTATATACAGAAGACCAACTCTATACTAAGTAGAGATTTCAACTGTTTGCACCCACAGAGACACACAAAGTAGAAAGCACAGTTTGAAGACAATTTTTACCATTAATTCTCATAGTACACCTCATTGAAGACAGAGGTCCAACATGGGGAGTATGTGCACAGTGACTCCTGTTGTTGATTTAACAATTTACACTCTTATTTTTTATGTCTGTGACCACCGAGGCTCTACACATGAGCTTCCAAGGCTATTAGAAGCTTTTTGAATCCACAAACTCTGTCAGTATTTAGACAGGGCCATATGCAAAATGGAAGGTCTCTCCTCCCTTCTGAGAAAAGTACATCCTTTTTTGATTGACTCTTCTTTCCACTGGGGTCTCACTCACAGAGATCTTTCATGCAGAACTGTTTTTGCCACTATGTCTTGGCTTTCCATGACTGAAATGCTCTCATGGGATTTTCAGTCAGATCTGAATGCCTTAGGGGCTAATTCTGAGGTTAGAGTGCTGTTTAAGGTGTTTGTCATTCTATGAGTCTGCTGTGTGGACTGCTTCCCATGTTGGAACTTTCTCTCCTTTGTAATTCTATCTATTGTTATTATCAGACACTTGCTCTTATTTATGTGATCCCTTTGACTTTTGGTCCTATCTATATGATCAATTCCATACTTAATATGATCACTCAATGTATAGTTTTACAGATTTTAGAGTAATTATAGCCTTGGTAAAATTTTATCAGAATAGTCAATGAAATTATTTAAGTCAAATATGATTTATATTGGCTTACTAGATATTTGATATAGCCTGTCATTTACTTCTGTTTCACTCTTTCTAGAAATTACATCAGGAGAGAACCATATTATCAACCCGCAGAAATGCATTTAAAAAAGTAATGGAGAAGTTAAACATGGAACATGAGACACTGAAAACAAAATTGCAAGAAAATGAGACACATGCACAGGTAAAATTTTTAAAAATAACTTTGGAATTCCTTTCTCCTTTTAATCTGTTTATCAGTCCTATTCTCTTAATCTATGTTTTTACCTACAAAAAATTTCTTTAAAAAAACCCCACAGAACTTGTTATATGTATTTTCCAGATTTTCTGGCTTTTTAAAAATTTATTTAAGTTATACAAGCTTCATGTATTTCATATATGCAGGTTTAGTAACATAGTGATACTTCCCACCCTTTCCACTCTCCCTCCTACCCACCCTTTCTTCCTCTTCCTTTTCCTATCCTCATTCTTAATTTTTATAAATATGTATTTTCAGTTTATTTAATCATCATAAAGTTAACCCTACACTAAGTAAAGAGTTCAACAAATAGTATGAAGGGGGAAAAAAACCACTGTTCCTCAGCAGAAGAGACAAGAGCTGTAAACAGTCATCGAATCTCAAAATGTCCATTTCACTTCAATATATTAAATTTTAGGTACTCTATTAGTTACCCCAGATCAGTGAAAACATATGATATCTATCTTTTTGGGACTGGCTTATTTCACTAAACACAATGATTTCCAGTTGCATCCATTTTGTTGCAAAGGACAGGATGTCATTTTTTTTTTTTAACAGCTGAATACTACTCCATAGTGTATATATACCATAATTTCTTTATCCAGCTATCAGTTGGTGGCATCAGGGCATCAGGGTTGATTCCATATCTTTTTTTTTTTTTTAAAGATTTTATTTCTTTATTTGAGAGGTAGAGTTACAGACAGAATGAGGGGGAGAGAAAAAAATCTTTCATCTACTGGTTCACTCCCCAAATGGTTGCAATGACCAGAGCTGTGTTGATCCAAAGCCAGGAGCCAGGAGCTCTCTCTGGATCTCCTACATGGGTATAAGGGCCCAAGAACTTGGGCCATCTTCTGCTACCTTCCCAGGCCATAGCAGAGATCCGGATTGGAAAAGGAGCAGCTGGGACTTGAACTTGTACCCCTATGGGATGTCAGCACCACAGACAGAGGCTTTGTCCACTAGACCACAGGGCCACTGGCCCTGATTCCATATCTTAGCTATTGTGAATTGAGCTAAATAAACCTGAGAGTACAGATCACTCTTTCATATGCTGATTTCTTTTCATTTGGGTAAATTCCCAGGAGTGGCATAGTTAAGTAGTGTGATAGGTCCATATTCAGATTTCTGAGCTATCTTCATACTGTCTTCCACAGTACCAGTTTACATTTGCACCAACAGTGGATTAGGGTATCTTTTTCCCCACATCCCCGCCAGCATTTTTTGTTTGTTGATTTATGTATGAGAGCCATTCTAACCAGGGCGAGGTGAAACTTCATTGTGGTTTTGATTTGCATTTCTCTAACAGCTAGTGCTCCTGAGCCAAGTTTTATACCATCTCTCCTCAGAATGAATTAATTTTGCCTTCTATAAACATGTTGACAGACTGTTCTGTGCTAAATACTGTCCTAGGCAAAACCTTTGTGATACACTGAGTAACATTTTGAACAAAAATTCAAAAGTAAAGCATTTCTAAGGTAGAAATTTTGAAAACTCATAAAAACTGCAAATAAAATAAATTGTAATAACCAGTCTCTTAGACTACCCAGAAGAGACAATTCTTATTGTCATTATGAATATGAATGGATTCTTTTAGTCTGTTTATGTGTGTGATTTATTTATACATTTGCATATACATTATGCACTTATTTATACATATACATAAGTACGCTTTTGTTTATATATGTTCAGAGAAATAGTATCATAGACACACTGTTTGGTAGCTTGTTTGTTAACTATATAACAGAAGTACTTTCCCTTGTGTGTGTGTGTGTGTATAATTTTAATGTGATTCTTATTAGCTGTATAATATTCTGCTATATGAATATAGCATAATTTACTGAACCAGTTCCCTATCATTGGACATTTATGTAATTTCTAGTTTAAAAAATATTCAAATAATGCTATGAGGAGCACTCCTATCCCTAAATTTCTTGTTTCATATCTCTGATTGTTTACATAGGACATCCAGTCTTAAAGCTGCCACATTGTTTTCACATCATTCATCCTACTTTTGATTACCAGAACACTCAGGTCTTCTAGCCTGTGAACTCTGAGAGGGAAGAGACCATATCTGCTCATTCATTTTATCTCTAGCACTGTGCTATTGATTAGTATAGAGCAGATGTTCAACAAATATCTTTGAATGATGAAGCATTACATGTCATATACAAAAATCAGTAATTATGGTTTGAAGAAGATTGATCATTCTCAAATTAATTGATCTATATTCACAATGTGTACATGTTTTAAAATGCTAAATGCACGAAAACTTTCATTTTATTTATATGGAAGTATGATAGAAAAAAAGTCATTTGATTTCCCACTACTCAGTGACAAATATTGTTAATAGTTTGGTATAATACTGTGAACTTTCTCCCTTTGCATTCACACATTCATATTAATTATATTATTTTTTAAAAATAAACCATTCTGTGCATATAGTTTATAAGCATTTTCCTATTTTTTAGTCTTTTTTTCTGTTTTGGTGACATTGCTATGATATCCGCTATTTTGATATATAGATATGTCATTAAAAATGATACAATTTAGATTCTTCCTGAGAGGGATAGAGTCTCATTAGAATTTGCCACAACTACTAAAAACTTAGAGATAACTAATTTATATATTTCAAATTTACCATTCTGTCTCTACTTAAAAATGTGCAAACCTAAGTATAGACTTACATGTGGCTAAATTATCCTAGAATATACAGAGTCAGGCTGAGGGCTGGAGAAGAAACTTAAAATGCTTGTGAGGTTATTGTCTTTCCTTAGAAAAACATACTGAAATTTCTTGGGGAATATTGTCTCTCCTCTTCCACTGGATACACTGGAGGTAGAAAACACTTGACAAACACCATTTGTTAGTCAATTAATGGCTATTTTGTTTATTCATCCACTAAGTGCTGGTTATATTCTTATGTTGATAACCAGAAATCATAAGATAAGCCACAATTTGTAGCCCTTCTCTATATTATTTGTCATCTTTTGTGAATATCAGCTGATTAAGTCAAATTCTGGTCTTCTTCTGCAAGTATTCTCTTTAAAAACTGAGTACTCCAACAGTATTATCATTTTGTGTCTCTATGCGAGGGCAAACCGTTGAAATCTTTACGTAATACGTACTAAATTGATCTCCTGTGTATAAAAAGAATTGAAAATGAATCTTGATGTGAATGGAAGGGGAGAGGGAGCGGGAAAAGGGGAGGGTGGGGGGAGGGAGGGAAGTTGTGTGTGGGGGGAGCCATTGTGGTCCATGAGCTGTTCTTTGGAAATTTATATTCTTTAAATAAAAGCTTTATAAAAAAAAAAAAAAAAAAAAAAAAAAAAAAAGAAGTACTTCCTGGAATGAGAAGTAATCTTTCGGAACATAATCTTCATGGATTTTTGTAACAACTCTTTAATAAAAGAAATTTTGTCTTAAAAAAAAAAAAAAAAACTGATTTTTGACTTCTATAAATAATTGTATGTAACAGATTACTTCAATAAGTTATAGGGGGAATTTTTTTCAAAAATGGGTTTGTGCTTCATGATATCCTTGAAGACCTAAGTGCAGGTCAATGAAATACAATATAAAAATAATTTGACCATCTGACATAATGTTGCTTTTTTAAATTGTCATTTGTGTATCACTTAAGAGTTTTGCATTGTAAGTAGGCCACCTCTTTGTATGAAACAAAGACAAAAAAGTCTGGTACTTGACTTTGCCAAAGGTTATTGGAGATTTACTGCCAAAAATTGCTGACTGCTTCCTTAAGGCCATCTTAACTTCAGGGTCCTGGGACCTAGCAGAGTGAGATACATCTGATTTAGTAGTGATAGCTCACAGCACATACAGTTCACGTAATTGATTACTTATGATTCATCCTAATATCTAGACTTGTCTCTGGAGGAAACAATGGAATAGATGCAACATCAACACTGAATTTATGCCCTGAAAATAATTTTAACATGAGAGTAGAAAGAAGCATTATTAATGCTGCCTCACTTACCATATTTTTTAAATTTTTCATTGCTTCTTTGAAATGTTCAGGCAGAGCATAGTTTTAGAATTTCATTTTTCAGATGATCCTTTGCTTAGTAAAAACTATGTGCATCTTAAAAAAGAAAGACTGTAACCCAGCATTACAAGGTTAATTGAATCAGAAAAACAATTTAATTCTATAACAGTAAAATTGTCTTCTGAGGAAGCAACCATCAATATAATATCCACATTAGCTTCCTGTTGATGCAGAAATTATTGTAACAGTGCCAACTTTTTACCAGCCCTCTTACAATCTTCACACTGCAGCTCTGCTCTTATCACAGCTTGTGGAATTAGACAGGAAATTTAGCCCTGGAAATAAGGAAGTTTCTCCTATATAGCTGAACCTTTGACAGCCTTAGAATATATATTACATTTGTGGCACTAGACTTCCAGATTTCAAGGAGAGATTCCCATCATGTCCCATTCTTTTTTAAGTTCTTTTAGGAAAAGGAAAATCATAAATTGTCTTTCAGTTGACATGTTCACTGTTACAATAAACATTTTAAATATATTCTAATTAAAATAAACATATAGAGTAAAATTTATTGTAGAATTCCTCACTGTATTATTTACTACTGATTTATCTTTTTTTTTAACTTCTATGGCTTTATACCAGTAAAATGAAAGGAATTGATAAGATTTAAAATTGAGTGGATTTTTTATCTTTTCTTTTCTTCTCAAAAGGACATATAATTGTTTTGTATATTGACACTATTTAACCTTTTTCTTTTGTGTTTTTAGCTTACAAATTTGGAGAGAAAATGGCAACATCATGAGCAAAATAATTTTGTAATGAAAGAATGTATCCTTTGAAATTGGGAATTAACTGAGATTTTTAAAAATTTCTTTAAAGACTCAAATGAAATTCAGTTCAACACTCAACACACACTTATCAAATACCTAATAGGTGTAGAACAATGGGCTGAAATGTGGAGCATAAATAAGACTCAGTTTCTGCTCTGCAATATTCAGGGTGTGTGCGTACCCCAAAGTAACTAATAGAAAGCAGACTGAGAATGGCCACAGAAGGATTACAGAGCTATAATGTGGCATAATGATTACGTGTACAGCTTTTAGAGTTAGGAGATCTAAATTGACATGTTGACTCCGTCTTTTATAAGTAATGCATTTTGGACAATTAATCGCAAACATCAGTTTGTCATCTCTAAAATATATCTAATATTTATATTTTTCTAAAATACAGTAAATATTTTATATGTACAAAATTGTATATATACCATCAGAATATGTAATCATATATATAGCATATGTACAGCTATATATTTATAATTATATATGGAAAACATTTCAGTGACCCTACATAGTGTGTCTCCCTTTGCTCCCCAAATATCCAAGGAACAGCATTATAAATATACACATAACACAGCAAAGGGAGATAGATAATCTAAGTAGAATCATGAGAAGTTTGACCTGCAAATTCATCCATGTTTCAGCCAATTCAGCTTCGTCTTTCTATTTGGATGATACTTATATCTCATCTTCTTATCTTTTTGTGTGATCATTGCAGGCAGCAGCTGCCGGGGACATGCGTTGTGGAGTTGTAACAAACATTCTCCAAATGTTGTTTCCTATTTCCTTCTTCCACACATCAAGGACAGCTCTGCTTGGAGAACTAGATCCTGACTCACTGGTAGAATACTTACCTCAGATAAGATACTTTAGGGACTTTATTCCCAGTGGTAGTGCAACTTAGTTTAAAATCAGAAGACTCACATTCATAATATGCTGAAGTGCAACACTCCAGTTTTGCACAACAGAAAGTAGATGGTTTTAAAACAGAATAAAATCCAGAAACTTGCCAAAATTCTATATAGTATTCTAGAGAACAGTAAATTGTTTTAAGGCCCGAATTAGATTGGAATTTATATCATTAAGAGTAAAAAAGCATTTATTCTGCAGGTGAACTTTTTTGAAATAAGTTTTTCTTGGCTTTTTAGGTTTCAATTTATGATTAATCTGTTAAAAAACATACTGTATCTTTAAAGTGTTATAACTGTGGGTTTGTGTGTGTGTGTGTATGTGTGTGTGTGTGTGCTACCTTGCTTTGAGAAAAATAGCAGTTTGATTTAGTTCTTTCTGATTCACAATAACACAATAAAACTAATATTTTTATTGACAATATTCCTCCTTAACTAATATAATTAGTCATAGCCACGAAGAGTCAAGAAAGTGATTACCGGCCAATTATGAAAAATGTGACCAAGCAGATTGCAGAGTACAATAAAACCATCGTGGATGCTCTGCATAGCACTAGCAGGAACTGACTCTATGGCACATGACAATCTGTGTAGAAATCTCTTCTTTCTGTGAAACTTTCTACAGACTGACTAAAATAAAATAACTTACTTTTAAAGAGGTGTACCTAAAATTTCTAAGTGCTATAATTTCTGTGGCATCTTTGAAGAGTGCTATTTTAAGTAGTAAAATAGCTCAATAGTTTGTATATAAAAATGTATTATCTCCTTTGTTTTTTATATTTGTTTTGTGGGAATAATAAAAATATACCAAAAAGTCAAAAGGTAAACAAACTTGAAGTTACCGTTGAGATTCACTTACCTGGTGTCATGCATCTATGATAATCAGTGAGAGAATTTTTTCTTGAATCAGCTCTAGGAAAGCATGAGGGAATGTGAATCTGATTTAGCACTTACATCAGCCTTGTCAATGTTTGTGTCTAGAAAAAGATAGAAAAATAGAAGAGAGATTTTTAGCTTTGAGCCTTCTCAAATACTACAAATATATGGCCTTGGGCATATAAATTCACAGATAAATACGTAATATATAACTTTGTGTATTTGTTATCTTCAAAAGATTTAGAATATGAAACTTTAAAGATTATCATTCTTAAAATATATATATACCTGAAAAAACAGGTGTAAAAGAAATGCTACCCTTATGGTAGCCAGTTTTGGACTATGGCTTATACTGTTTATTTCCACCCTAAAGCTTACATTTGCTCTTACACAATTGGGAGTACTTACGTAGGTTAATTTCTCAACATTAGCTAAACAATTTGAAAAGAAAATCAACAAGAGGTAAAATTATAAAAAAATCTAACCAGTCCTATTTAGGGGAGAGGATCTTAGAGTCTGCAAGACATTATAGTAACTACACTTGTATCTTCTCTTGTGGGACAGGAATGAGTCACTTTGGCCTGCATAAAATATTCTTTAAATTCTTTAAAAAAACCTTTTTGTTTATATAACATGTTTATTGGATAACTACCTCTTGATTTACCTGAAACACGAAGAGTATATTGGATTCTTAAAAAAAAAAAAGCTTTATTGATATCATTTATATGCCATAAAATTTTCTCATGTATGTTACTTTTTAAAATAAATATTTAATACTATAAATTATTCTGTTTTAATCTCTGTAAATTTAGGTAGAGGAGGGAGTATTTCTTTTTCTCAAAGACATCTTTTATTTAAGGAATACAAACTTCATGTATTTCATAAGTACAACTTTAAGAATATAGTGATTCTTCCCACCATGCCAGCCCTCCCACTCACATTCCCACCCCTTTCTCTTCTTGCTCTCCCATTCGTATTCCTAGCTCCAGTAAGATCCATTTGCAATTAACTTTATACACAGAAGACCAACTCTATACTAAGAGTTCAATAATTAGGCCGGCGCCGTGGCTCAGTAGGCTAATCCTCTGCCTTGTGTCACCGGCACACTGGGTTCTAGTCCCAGTCGGGGTGCTGGATTCTGTCCTGGTTGCCCCTCTTCCGGGCCAGCTCTCTGCTGTGGCCAGGGAGTGCAGTGGAGGATGGTCCAAGTGCTTGGGCCCTGCACCCCATGGGAGACCAGGCGAAGCACTTGGCTCCTGCCATCGGATCAGCGCAGTTCCCCGGCCGCAGCGTGCCGGTCGCGGTGGCCATTGGAGGGTGAACCAGCTGCAAAGGAAGACCTTTCTCTCTGTATGTCTCTCTCACTGTCCACTCTGCCTGTCAAAAAAATAATAAATAAAAAAAAAGAGTTCAATAATTTGCACACACAAAAAAACTGTTCCTCAATAGTCAAGACAATGGCTGTGAAAGTCATTACATCTTGAAGTTAATTTCACTTTTTTTTTTTTAAGAAACAAAATTAACTTTAAAGAAGCACCAAGAATGATACATCTTTTGTGAGCACTTAGACATAATTATAATACTACTCTTTGAGGACAGAGGCATGGGACGTTAGAGCACAGTGACTCCTGTTGTTAATTTAACAATTAACTTTCTTATGTATGACATCAGTGATCACCCAAGGCTCTTGACATGAGCTGCCTAGGCTAGGGAAGCCTTTTGAATCCACAAACTCCACCAATACTTAGACAAAGCCATTAAGCAAAGTGGCAGTTCTCTCCTCCCTTCAGAGAACAGTACCTCCTTCTTTGATGACCACTTCTTTCCACTGGGGTCTCACCCACCGAGATCCTTCATATATGACATTTTTTGCCACAGTGTCTTGGCTTTACATGCCTGAAATCCTCTCATGGGCTTTTCAGCCAGACCAGAATGACTTAAGGGCTGATTCTGATGTCAGAGTGCTACTTAAATTGATTGTCATTCTATAAGTTTGCTGTGTGGACTCCTTCTCATGTTGGAGCATTCACTCCTTTTTAATTCTGTTATTACCAGACACTAAGCCCTATGCATATGATCATTTGAACACTTAAGATGGTATTTTTACCACCCAGCTGAAGGGGATTTGGGGTCCCATGGCAAATTTTTAAGCTGTACCCTTAGAAATAAGTCCATAGGAATGTATGCAGAACTATACAGCTTCACAGTTAAAACTTCATGCACTTCATAATTACAACTTTAGCATCATGGTGATTCTTCCCACTGTGCCTGCCCTCCCACTCATACTCTCATTCCTCTTCTTCCTTCCTCTCTTATTCCCACTCTTATTTTTTACTGAGATCTATTTTCAATTAACTTTGTACACATGTTTAACTCTGTGTTAAGCAAAGAGTTCGACAGATGGTTTGAAAGCACAAAACAAAACAAAAACTGTTCCTCAATAGTTAAGACAAGGGCTATTTAAAATCATTGCATCTTGAAGTGTCAATTTCATTTCCACAGATTGCCTTTAAGGTGCTCTATTAGTTATCACAGGTCAGGGAGAGCATATGGTATTTGTCCCTTTGGAACTGGCTTATTTCACTAAGTATAATGTTTTCCAGTTTCATCCATTTTGTTGCAAATGACTGGATTTCATCTTTTTCACTGCTGTGTAGTATTCCATGGTGTACATATCCCATAATTTTTTATCCAATAAAATTGATGGGCATTTGGGTTGATTCCATGTCTTAGCTATTGTGAATTGAGCTGCTGTGAATTCAGCTGCAGTAAACATGGGGATACAGATAACTCTTTCATATACTGATTTCATTTCTCTTGGGTAAATTCCCAGGAGTGGGATGGCTGGCTTATATAGTATGTCTACATTCAAATTTCTGAGGTATTGAGGTGGGAGCGTTTTTGAGCATGGTTAATTCTGGATTACTAATACAACTGAAGAACCTAGACAGCAATGTATTCACTAAGGCGGCATTCATAAAACATGTTCCTCAGATCTTGAGTTTCTCAGGTTTTCAATAGGTATTCTACCACAAAGGCCTCATAGTCAGGGAAGCTTAGGAAACACTGTTAGAAACAGGCAATTTTTTTTTTTTCTTGGCTACTCATAGTCCTTAGTATGCTTATGTGTAAAGAACTCAAGAAGAGAGTATACTGTAAAGTATTTCCCAAAGAATTTTACTTTCACCAGAGTTTAGATCCTCCCAGACTCCTTTGCCCATTTGTTAACTGGGTTTTTTGTTTTGTTGTGGTTAAGTTTTTTGATCTCCTTATATATTCGGGTTATTAATCCTTTATCAGTTGCATAGCTTACCAATAATTTCTCCAATTCTGTTAATTGTGTCTTCACTTTTGCAGTGCAGAAGCTTCTCAGCATATTGTAATCCCGTTCATCAGTTTTGGCTTTGATTTCCTGTACCACTGAAGTCTTTTCCAAGAACTCTTTGCCCATGCCAATATCTTGCAAGTTTTCCCCAATGTTCTCTAATAATTTGATGGTATTTGGTTGTAGATTTGATATTTGGTCCATTTTGGGTTGATTTTTGTTTAAGATGTAAGGTAGGGATCTTGCTTTATACTTCTGCATGTGGAAATTCAATTTTCTCAGCACCATTTGTTAAAGAGACTGTCCTTCCCCCAGGTACTGATTTTAGCTACGTTGTCAAAGATTAGTTGTTTGTAGATGCGTGGTTTGATTCCTGGAGTTTCAGTTCTGTTCCATTGGTCTACATGTCTGCTTTTGTGCTGCTACCAGGCTGTATTGATTATAACTCCTTGTGGTATGTCTTGAAATCTAGTATTATGATGCCTCCAGCTTTTTTTTTTTTTTTTTGTACTATAAGATTGCTTTAGCTATTTGGGGTCTCCTGTGTTTAAACATGAATTTCAGCATCATTTTTGCTATATCTGGGAAGAAGGTCCCTGGTACTTTGATTGATATCACATTGAA
Organism: Sylvilagus floridanus; assembly: GCA_949820135.1. Classification (NCBI taxonomy): domain Eukaryota; kingdom Metazoa; phylum Chordata; class Mammalia; order Lagomorpha; family Leporidae; genus Sylvilagus; species Sylvilagus floridanus. The sequence goes on from OX463243.1 coordinate 53,957,330, forward strand.
TCTATAAATTGCTTTCAGTAGTATGGTCATTTTGATTAAACTGCTTCTTCTAATCCATGAACATGGAAGATTTTTTTTCTTTTTTTTGTGTGACTCGTATTTCTTTCTCAATGTTTTGGAATTAACATTGTAGAGATCTTTGACATCTTAGTTAAATTTATTCCAAAGTATTTGATATTTTTTTTTTTAGCTATTGTGAATGGGATTGATCTTAGAAGTTCTTTTCCAACTGTGGCATTGTCTTTGTATACAAAGGCTGTTTGATTTGTTTTAAAGATTTATTTTATTTCTTTGAAAGAGTTACAGAGAGAGGTAGGGACAGAGAGAGAGGTCTTCCATCCGCTGGTTAACTTCCCAGATGGCTGCAATGGCCAGAACTGAGCTGATCCCAAGTTAGGAGCCAGGAGCTTCTTCTGGGTCTCCCATGTGGGTGCAGGTTCCAAGGAGTTGAGCCATCTTCTGCTGCTTTCCCAGACCATAGCAGAGAGCTGGATCAGCAGAGGAGCTACCAGGACTAGAACTGGTGCTCAAATGGGATGCCGGCGCTTCAGGTCAGGGCTTTAACCTGCTGTGCCGCAGCACTGGCCCCATATTTGATTTTTGTTTGTTGACTTTATAATCTGCTACTTTACCAAATTCTTCTATAAGTTTGAATAGCCTCTCAGTGGAGTCTTATGGATCCTATATATATAGAATCATGTCACTGCAAACAGGGATAGTTTGACTTCCTCCTGTCCATTTTGTATCCCTTTGATTTCTTTCTCTTGCCTAATGGCTCTGGATATAACTTCCAGGACTATATTGAATAGCAGTGGTGAGAGTGGGAATCCTTGTCTGGTTCCAGATCTTAGTGGGAATGTTTTCAACTTTTCCACATGCAGTAGGATGCCGGCTATAGGTTTGTCATAAATTGCCTAAATTGTGTTGAGGAATGTTCCTTCTATACCCAATTTGCTTAAAGTTTTCATCATGAAAGGGTGTTATATATATATATATATATATATATATATATATATATATATATTTTTTTTTTTTTTGGCCAGGTAGAGTGGACAGTGAGAGAGAGAGAGAGAGAGAGAGAAAGGTCTTCCTTTGCCGTTGGTTCACCCTCCAATGGCCGCCGTGGTGATCCGAAGCCAGGAGCCAGGTGCTTTTCCTGGTCTCCCATGTGGGTGCAGGGCCCAAGCACTTGGGCCATCCTCCACTGCACTTCGGGCCATAGCAGAGAACTGGCCTGGAAGAGGGGCAACCGGGACAGAATCCGGTGCCCTGACAGGGACTAGAACCCAGTGTGCCGGCGCCGCAGGTGGAGGATTAGCCTATTGAGACGCGGCGCCGGCCGAAAGGGTGTTATATTTTATCAAATACTTTCTCTGCATCTATTGAGATAATCATATGGTTTTTGTTCTTCAGTGTGTTAATGTGATACAACATAATGATTGATTTGTGAATGTTGATCCCTTCATATGAGGGATAAATATCACTTGGTCCAGGTGAATGATCTTTCTGATGTGTTGTTGGATTTGATTGGCTAGAGTATTGTTGAGGATTTTTGCGTCTATGTTCATAATGGAAATTGGTCTGTAGTTGTGTTTCTCTGTTGGATCTTTTCAGGTTTAGGAATTAAGGTAAAGCAGGCTTCATAGAAGCAGTTTAGGGGAATCCCTCCCTTTCAATGTTTTAGATAGCTTGAAAAGAATTGGAATTAGTTCTTCTTTAATGTCAGGTAGAATTCAACAGTTAAACTATCTGGTCCTGGGCTTTTCTTTGTCAGGAATGTCTTTATTACTGATTCAATTTCAGTCTTGGTTATAGGTATGTTTAGGTTTTCTGTGTATTCATGTCTCAATTTAGTTAGGTTGTATGTGTCCAGGAATCTGTCCATTTTTTCTAGATTTCCCAATTCCTAATAATTATTTTTTATTTCTGTTGTATGTGTTGTTACATTTCCTTTTTCATCTCTAATTTTATTGATTTGGGTCTTTCCCTCTGTTTTTTGGTTAGTTGGGCTAATGTGGTGTCAATTTTGTTTATTTTTTTTTTTAAAAAAACAGCTTTTCATTTAGCTGATCTCTTGTATTTTTTTGTTTCAATTTTCTTGATTTCTTTTCTAATTTTATTTATTTCTTTTCTCCTACTAGTTTTGGGTTTGGTTTGCTGTTGTTTTTCTAGGCCCTTGAGATGCATTGAAAGCTCATTTATTTGGTGCCTTTCTAATTTCTTGATGTAGGCACCAATCGCCATAAACTTTCCCCTTAATTCTGTATTCCATTAGTTTGATATGTTGTATTGTTGTCTTCATTTATTTCCAGAATTTTTTGACTTCTCTTTTGATTTCTTTTATGACCCACTGTTCATTCATGAGCATGTTCTTCAGTCTCCATGTGTTTACATATGTTCTAGAGATTCCTGAGTTGCTGATTTCCAGCTTCATTCATTTGTACTTAGAGAAGATACATAGTATGATTTCGATTTTTTTTTTAATTTGCTGAGACTTATTTTATGGCCTAGCATGTGGTCTATCTAGAAAAACTTCCATTATTCCATTGTGAGAATAATGTGTATTCTGCATCTGTAGGATGAAAGTACTATAGTATCTGTTAGGTCCATTTGGTCTATACTGTCAATTAGCTCTGTTGTTTTCTTGCTGATTTTCTTCTGGTTGATCTGTCTATTGCTGAAAGTGGTGTATTGAAGTCCCCCATTACTATTGTATTGGAAGCCATGTCTCCTTTTAGATCCATTAACAATTCTTTCAAATAGCCAGGTTCCCTATAATTAGCTGCATGTTCATTTACAATATTCACATCATCTTGTTGAATTGATCTCTTAATCATTACATAGTGCCCTTCTTTGTATATTTTTAACAATTTTTGTATTGAAGTCTATTTTGCCTGATATTAGGAGAGCTACACCAACTCGTTTTTGGTTTCTCTTAGCATGGAATATCTTTTTCCATCCTTTCATTTTCAGTCTACAGGTATTTGTGTTGGTGAGATATGTTTCTTGTAGGCATAAAATGGATGGGTTTTGTTTTGTTTTTTAATCCATCTGTTTAATCCATTCAGCCAGTCTGTATCTTTCCACTGGAGAGTTGAGGGGCGCTGGGTGCTAGTCCCAGTTGCTCCTCTTCCAGTCCAGCTCTCTGCTGTGGCCCAGGAGGGTAGCAGAGGATGGCCCAGGTGCTTGGGCCCTGCACCCACATGGGAGACCAGGAGGAAGCACCTGGCTCCTGGCTTCGGATCGGTGCAGTGCCAGCTGTGGCAGCCATTAGGGGAGTGAACCAACGGAAGGAAGACCTTTCTCTCTGTCTGTCTCTCTCACTGTCTATAATTCTCTCTCTGTCTCTCTCACTGCCTAACTCTGCATGTCAAAAAATAAAAAAATGCCTTTGATACAATACTTTGAACTAAAAAAATCTAAATAAAGTCTTATATACAGTTATTACTTTAGCTTGTAGAAAGATTTTATGGTAGTAAATAATACTCCCTCATTGACTCTTTCTAGAACTGAACCAGTTTTTACTCAGAAAGAAGTAGGAGGAAGAATGGGCTGTCCATTAAATATATGTGTTATATTAACAATGGGAAGTTTGGCAGGAAAAAAATTTTCTTGAAAAAAAACAAGGTTTCCAACTTCCGTTCTAAGTTACTCATCTTATATATGATATTTGGGGAACAAAATTGAGCAGGATTTCTTTAAACTGAAACATGTTTTATCTGAGGGAAATTCTCACTAATGTCTCTTCCTTCCTCTCGGAGCCTTTCAACAAATACAACAAGAATGTTCTCTTTGCTGGGACAGAACTGGAGCTAGTATCTGCGTGAAGCAGCTCTTCCTCAGCCAGCCAGATGCTCAGTGTGTTCCAGTCCTGTCAAAATAACACCTTGAAAATTGTCTGGAAGAAGCTGCAGACTGAACAAACATTCTGAGCAGTTTTACTAATGAAAGATCAACATGGGAAAGTTAGAAAGTATGTTTTCCCCATCCTTATCCTTTATCAATAAGTAAACTTAAGTTCTTGATACTCTTTTTCAGTAACCATGCAGTCCCTTATTTGAGCCATAAAGCTCAGTAGAGAATTAGAGCTCCCAGTAGTAATGGTCACACTTGAGATGAAAGGCCAGTTTAGCACCCGTTCCAGGGGTTCTTGCTGTCCTGTTCAGTTTCTCTACAGCTTCCTCCTTTTGCTTTACAATTCTAGCATAAATAATCTTAATAAATTATATTGTAGCATTTTACCTTAAAGAAGAATTAAAGATGGACTGGTATAGTATTGCAATAATATTTAAAATTGTTATTGTATCTGTCATTGTTGTATAACTTTTTAAAATAGGTTATGTTTTAAAATTGCATTCATAGTTTGAAAACTGAAATTGGCATCTTTAAAAAGAGTTTTCAATACAAAAGTAAAAAATAATAGAAAACACAGCAAAATGAAGACAATAAATAACCTGACTCAAATAAATAAACCTTTATTAAAAATTCTATTTTAAAAGCATTTTACCTGATAGTTTCATAATATATAATGAAAGCATAATGATTACTGCTAATTTTAGAAGATGATATAGATTATGCTTTGCTACCTCAACATCTTCTCTCATAATATATAGGAATGAATTGCTGCTCTAGAAATTTGTTAAAAGGGAATAGGGATAACCCATGCAGGAATAACCTAGCTGGTATCTAAGGCTGTGCAGCTTGTCCATTTTCTCTGTCTTCCCAAAAGTCAGGTCATTGCTTACACATCAGGGAGAAGTTGTGTCACGGAAAAAAGTCGTACCCATTGGAGAGCCCATTATACAAGACAGTTTGGAGGAAGCATGAGTCAGGGGTTGAGTCCTTTATCACCCAAAAGAGGCTCAGACACACTAGATAAGGCTTTTGAAAGACAAATTTTAAAATGAAAAAGGTTTTCAAACTTAAATTCTGTTTTTATGTAAAACAGTGTTCTTGCTATGGAAACAATATTGTAGTACCATGAAAGATAGGCAGATTTAATCAGTTAAAATTATATTTGGCAGAGGGTGAAGAATGAACTATTACTAAATTAGCTATTTAAGATTAGAAGACAATAGCTGAGATAACTAACCAAACTGAACTATTATCTCATTTTCTGTTATCATTTTCAATAGATAAACTGGCTCTATTAGAGGAAGTCCAGACTGTCATGAAGGTGAAAATATTTGATAGAGTCCATAAACTTAATCTGAATTTTTTGCCTCAAAAGGAAATATAATTCATTTTTCAAAGCCTTTCTTAACCTTTTATTATCTTCTTGTTAAAATGAACTTTCCCTCAGTTTATTGGAGGGAGGGGCTGCTTTAGAAAAGACTGACTAGCCCCCCCCCCCCCCCAATTCCCTGCCAAGGACAAAGCAGAGACCTTGTGGCTCAGGATTAGGGGAAATGGTTAAGAAGGAGAGGAAGAGAAAATTGCTTTTCCAGCTTCTTCAACTTCCCATGTAGCCTACAGAGAAAAGCAAGCATCCCTTGGGAGGAAATAACAAAAGTGCCACAGTAGATGGATGGATGAAGCCTGGCCTTTATAATGTCGCATAGGCTCCTGTCCTTTATTTGTAGAAGGCTGTGTGAAGGCCAAATGAGTATTTACTAAAAACAGGCTGTATCCTCCTGGCTGCTTCTACCCTTGAAGCCATTCCTTGTCTCAGTTCCTTTTCCTGCCAGAAATAACAAAGTAAGAGCAGCAGGTCTGGTGAAGCTATAAAAGTTCTTTTCCTACCTACTAGAGGTAGCCAGTTAGATCATAAGAGTTACTCATAAGAGACCTCAAGAGATAGCTACTTGAAAAGAGTGCCAGGTAATACAAGATAAACAAACCTCTTAGAAAAACCGCTCCCCACTGTAAGGTGCCAAAAAAAAAAAAAAAAAAAAAAAAAAAGGCTCCAGGAAAAAACAACAATTTTTTTTTTAATTTTATTTTTTATTTTTATTAAGATTTATTTATTTGAAAGAGAGGGAGACAGAGAGATAGAGATCTTCCATCCACTGGTACACTTTCCAGATGGCCACAATGACCAGCACTGGGCAATGCTGAAGGCAGGAGCCAGGAGCTTCATCTGGGTATCCCACATGGGTGGTGGGGGCCCAAACACTGAGCCATCCTCTGATGCTTTCCTTATGCCACTAGCAGGGGGCTAGATGAGAAGTGTAGAAGCTGGGACATGAACTAGCACCCATGTAGAATGCTGGGGATGCAGGTGGTTTTACCAGTTATACACCACAACGCCAGCCCCAACAGTCAAAAATTTTTTCTAGCATTTTTTCACTGAGTATAGATTGGTTTTCTTTCTTTTTTTTTTAAAGGAGTTTTTTAAAAAGATTTATTTATTTATTTATTTGAAAGGCAGAGTTACACACACACAGAAAGAGAGAGAGAGGTCTTCTATCCGATGGTTAACTCCCCAGTTGGCTGCAACGGCTGGAGCTGCACCGATCCAAAGCCAGAAGCCCGGAGCTTCTTCCAGGTCTCCCACGAGGGTGCAGGGACCCAAGGACTTGGGCCATCTTCTACTGCTTTCCCAGGCCATAGCAGAGAGCTGGATCGGAAGTGGAGCAGCTGGGTCTTGAACCGGCACCCGTATGGGATGCTGGTGCTTCAGGCCAGGGCGTTAACCCACTGTGCCACAGCGCTGGCCCCTAGACTGGTTTTCTAACATTGACTTGCCTAACTAGCAACTCTGTGATACTTTATGACCTTGCTATGCACTGCTGTCCCTGTCAACAAATATAGCATTGAGCTATATCTTGTTAGAATTAGTGTATAATGTGGTGAAAATAGTTTTTAGATATACTGTCACACTGAATATCTGAAATTCCATTCCACACCAATGAAGACTGAAGAAATTTAGCAGTAACACATGCACCTGAGTAAGGAAAAATTCCTGGGATATTCTATACCATGTAAGTCAGACCCTTTGTCCTGTCTTCTGATAGTTTGACTTTATTCCTATTTCATCCATTCTGATACAAGCATCTACCACATAAAAATAGACATTACTTTAACCTTTCTTCATTGAAACAACTATAGAAATCTAACCTCTGCAAATATTTTCCTTGCTTGATGGAAGAAATGCATTCCTTGATATTGATCAGATGAGTCCCACAATTCTCCACGGTTCTTTCATTCAGCACGTTATTATTGAAGGTTGCAGCATATGAAAGTACACAGGATTTTGAGTCTTTGGAAGCATCCATGCTGCTCACTGTCTGAAGGTACTGGTCAATTACCTTCCGTGAGCCTTTTTCCCAGGTTATCCTGAGACTCAAATGTTTTTTTCCAGTTGTTCACCAGTGATCCCACCTCTCCTAAAATCAATACAATAAAAAGTCTATTAGAATCCATAACTCCTACCCCAATACCCAAGTGTTGAAAGAGATATGGACATACAGATACAGAAAGTTCAAAAGACCCCAATAGACTCAACTGCAAAAGACCTTCTCTGAGGCATACTGGGCATACTGTAGTCAAACTGTTAAATGTTAGGGACAAGGAGAGAAAACTAATTAGACTAACAGCAGAAGCCGTGTAGACCAGAACAGAGTGATATGATATATTCAAGGTCTTGACCAATCAAAATATTATATCTAGTGAAGCTATCCTTTAGAAGTGGAGGTGAGGGTTTGGCACTGTAGTATAGTGGGTAAAGCCACATCCCACATGGGTACCAGCATGTGATATGGATGCCTCTTCGAGTTCTGGCTGTTCCACTTCTGATCCAGCCTTCTGCTATGGCCTGGGAAAGCAGTGGAAGATGGCCCAAGTCCTTGGGCCTGCACCCGCATTGGAGACCTGGAAGAAGCTCCTGGATCCTGGCTTAGGATTGGCCCCTCTCCAGCTGTTGTTGTGGCCATCTGGGGAGTGAACCAGCAGATGGGAGACAATCCCCAACACACCTCTCTGCCTCTCTGTAACTCTGCCTTTCAAATAAATAATTTTTTTTTTAAAGTGAACTAGAAAAAGTCAAGCAAAAAACAGAATTCATCATCCAGACCAGTCTTTTGCAAGAAATTCTGGAGAGTATCCTACATTAGAAGTAAAGATTATAAAAATATGACAGTACCAAATTTACTATCAAAGCAGATACAACCAGTAACCAATCAACAAAATGACAGATGCTAGTTTTTAATCTATAAATATAAGCTTTGGATGTAAATGAATTAAACTCTCCAATAAAAAGGTACTCTGTGGCTGAATGCATAAATAAAAAGGATTCAACTATATACTGTCTACAAGAAACTCACTTCGGCCAGTGCTGCAGCTCAATAGGCTAATCCTCCGCCTTGCAGCGCCAGCACACCGGGTTCTAGTCCCTGTTGGGGTGCCAGATTCTGTCCTGGTTGCCCCTCTTCCAGGCCAGCTCTCTGCTACGGCCCAGCAGTGCAGTGGAGGATGGCCCAAGTGCTTGGGCCCTGCACCCGCATGGGAGACCAGGATAAGCACCAGGCTCCTGCCTTCCGATCAGCGTGGTGCACTGGCCACAGCACGCCAGCCACGGCGGCCATTGGAGGGTGAACCAACAGCAAAGGAAGACCTTTCTCTCTGTCTCTCTCTCACTGTCCACTCTGCCTGTCAAAGAAAAAAAAAAAAAGAAAGAAAAAAGAAACTCACTTCACAGGTAAAAGATAAATATAGATTGAAAGTGAAGGCTGATCAAAGAAGGATGTACTCTTCTCTGAAGGGAGGAGAGAACATCCACTTTGCTTGCTTATGGCTATGTCCAAATACCAATGGAGTCTATGGTCACAAAAAGGATTCCATAGCCTTGGCAGCCCATGGCAAGAGCCTCGGGTGATCACTGACATCATAAATAAGAGTGTTAATTGTTAAAGGAACAACAGAAGTCACTGTGCACTTATTCTTCATGTAGGACCTCCATCCTTAGTGAGTTGTACTATGAGAATTGACTGCAAATCTTGTTCTCAAACTGTACTTTATATGTTGTGTGTGTGTGGGGGGTGCAAACTGTTGAAATCTGTGCATAACATGGAATTAGTCCTCTGTATATAAAATCAAACTAAAAATGAATCATAATGAAGAAGGAGAAGGGAGAGGGAGAGGGAGGTGGAATGGGAGTTGGGGTATGGGGGGGTTGGTATGGGGGAAAGAACTACTATATTCTTGAAGTTGTATCTATGAAAAAAATGCATTCATTAAATAAAGCTTACAAAAGGAGAAAGAAAGAGAGAAAGTGAAGGGCTGGAAAAGGATACACCTTGCAAGTGGAAACCAAAACCAAGCAGTAGTAGCTATACTCTTTTCAGATAACACATATTTTAAATCAAAAACTGCAAAAAAATAAAAAAAAAGGATAATCATTTTAGCAAGATGTTGTAACAAATATATATGAATCCAGCAGTAGGTCACCCAGATATATATATATAAAATAATATTAAATGGAAAGAGAGAGACAGAGAGATAGAAATATAATAATAATGGAGGACTTCAACACCCCACCGTTATCAGTGAAAAGGTCATCCAGGCAGCAAATCAACAAAGATATATCATAGTTGACTCATTCTAATGAGCAAACGGACTTAACAGACATTTACAGAACATTTCACTTAACAGCTACATAATATACATTTTCTAGCATGGACCATGTATTAGGCCACAAATCAAGTCTCAGTAAATTTAAAAGATTGAAATCAGAAATGTGTCTTCTCAGAATACAAAACAAACTAGAAATTAACAAGAAAAACAATAGGAAATCTACACATAATGGAAATTGAAAAATGCTGCCAAATGACCAATGGATTATTGAAGAATTAAAAAGAAATTTAAAAAATTTCTTGAAACAAATGAAAATGAAAAAACAATACATCAAAATATGTGAAAAAAGTATTATTAGGAAGAAAGGTTGTTATAGCAATAAGATCTCAAATAAGCAAGCTAGCAATCTTATGAATGCATCCCAAGGACCTACAAAAAAAAGAACCAACCAACCCATATTTGCAGGAGGTGAGAAATATTAAGAATCAGCAGCAATAAAGGAAACAACTAAAAAATTTAAAAGATCAACAAAATGAAAAGCTGTTTTTCTTGAGAAGATAAACAAAGTAGACAAACCTCTAGCCAACTAACAAAGAAAGCTCACAAAAACAGATTTTAAAAAATGTAATTTAGTGGAATGAAATAGACATTTTGAGATTCGATGATTGTTTATAGTCCTTGTCTCTTGCACTGAGGAAGAGTGTTTTTTTTTTTTCTTTTCATACTATTTGTTGAATTATTTTACTTACTATTGGGCTAACTATATGATCATTAAGTAAACTGAAAATAGAGCTTTGTAAAAATTAAGAGTGGGAATGTGAGAGGGAGGAGGAGGAAGGGTTGGAGCATGGGCAGGAGGGAGGATAGAGGAGAAGTGCCATTATATTCCTGAATCTGTCTATTTAAAATACAAGAAAATATATATTAAATAAAAATTTTTTAAAAATTAAGAAATAAGACATAACAACTGAAATCACAGACACACAGAGGGTCATAAGAAACTATTATAAACAACTATCTGCTAACAAATTTGAAATCTGAAGAAATGGATAAATTCCTGGATACATTACATATAATCTACCATGGAGGTATAGAAAATCTAAACAGACCTATAACAACCAAGGAGTTTGAAACTAATTAAAACTCTCCCATTAAGGGAAAGTGTAGGACCTGATGGATCTACTGCTGAATTCTACAAAACATTTAAAGAGAAGCTAACTTCAGTACTTTCAAACTGTTCCAAAACATTTGAAAGGATGAAACTCTGCCAAACTATTTTTTTTTTTTTTGTGACAGGCAGAGTGGACAGTGAGAGAGAGAGACAGAAAGGTCTTCCTTTGCCGTTGGTTCACCCTCCAATGGCTGCCGCGGATGGCGTGCTGCAGCCGGCGCGCCGCGCTCATCCGATGGCAGGAGCCAGGTGCTAGGTGCTTTTCCCTGGTCTCCCATGGGGTGCAGGGCCCAAGCACTTGGGCCATCCTCCACTGCACTCCCGGGCCACAGCAGAGGGCTGGCCTGGAAGAGGGGCAACCGGGACAGAATCCGGCGCCCCGACCGGGACTAGAACTATTTTTTATTATGCCAGTATCACTCATACCACAACCCAAGAAACAATATTAAAGCAAAATTACAAATCAACATCCTTGATGAAAATAGATGCAAAAATTCTAAGCAAAAATATTTTTTGATTGTTTTTGATTTTAGCAATCAAAATCTAGCCCTACATCAAAAATATCATACATCAAAAAAAAAATCACAATCAAGTAGCATTTATCACAGAGATGCAAGAGTCATTAAGGGGCTTGACACTGTGGTGTAGCAGCTAAAGTCACCACTTGCAGTGCTAGCATCCCGTATGGGAGCCAGTTTGAGTCCTGGCTACTCCAGTTCCCATCCAGCTCTCTGCTATTGCCTGGGAAAGCAGTAGAAAGTGGCCCAAGAGGTTGGCCCCTGCACTTACGTTGGGGAAGAAGCAGCTCCTAGCTCCTGGCTTCAGATCAGTGCAGCTCCAGCCATTGCAGCCATTTGGGGAGAGAACCAGCAGATGGAAGATTTCTATCTCTCTCTTCCTCTGCCTCTGCCTCTCTGTAAATCTTTCAAATAAATACTTTTTTAAACAAAAGAACAGTTAAACACTAAAAATTAATAAATGTCATAAATCACATCAACAGAATGAATAACAAAAATCATATGATCATCTCAACAGATGCAGAGAAAGCATTTGATAAGATTCAATATCCCTTCACAATTAAAAAACCCTCAACAAATTAGGAATACAAAGAACATACCTCAGAATTAAATAAGCTGTATATGACAAATCAATAGCCAATATCATACTGAACAGAGAAAAGCTAAAATTATTTCCTTCTCAGATCTGGAACAAGATAAGGATGTCTACTTTCACTACTCTTATTATAGTAACTATAGTATTGGAAGTATTAGCAAGTGAAATCAGGGAGGAGAAAGAAATAAAAGTCACCAAAATTGGAAAGGATGAAGTCCACTCATCCATGTTTGCAGACAACATGGTTTTGTATATGGGAAAACCTATATGCTCCACTAAAAAGCTGTTAGAATTGATAAACCAATTCAGGTAAGTCACAGGATTATAAAAATGAACATACAGAAAAGTAGTTTTTCATACATCAATAATGATCTTGTTGAAAGAGAAATTGAGAAGGAAATCTCATTCACAATAGCTATAAAAATCAAATATTTAAGAATAAATGTAACCAAAGTAATGAAAGATCTCTACAATAAAGCTTATAAAATATGGATGAAATGAATCATTAAGACACAAAATGCAAAGATATTCCTTGCTTTTGGATTGGAAGGATTAGTATCATTAAAATGTCTATAGTACCTAAAGCAATCTAGATTCAATTTATTCCTATCAAAATACCAGAAACACTCTTTACAGAATTAGAAAAATAATCCTAAATTTCATATGGAATCAAAAAATATCCAGAGTAATCAAAGCAATCCTAAGGGGGGGGGGTCAAGCAGGAGGTATCCCAATACCTTATTTCAACACATATTACAAAGTTGCAATGATTAAAATAGCATGATGCCAGCATAAAAGCTGGCACATAGATCAGTGGAACAGAATAGAGTCCAGAAACTAATCCATGTCCATACAGCCAACTGATTTTTGACACAAGTGCCAGGAACATACATTGGAGACAGGATGGTCTTTTTTAAAAAATGGTGCTGACAAAACTGGATGTAAGTATGTAGAAGAATAAAATTAGATTCTTACCTCTGACCATATACAAAAATCAACTCAAGATAGATCAAAGACCTAAATATAAGGTCCTTCAGGTAAATATAAGATCCTGAACTTTGAAACTGCTAGAAGAAAACAGGAGAAACACTTCAAGACATTGTAGGCAATGTCTTGGATCAGACCACAAAAGTGCAGGCAACAAAAAGCAATACTAGACAAATGGGATTATATCAAATTCAGAATCTTATGCACAGCAAATCTGCATATTCTGCCTATTATATGGCAGCTGGAATTTTAAAAACCCACAAATTAAACCATAGCACAGAATGTTGATTACTAGAGGCAGGGAGAGGTGGGAGGCATAACAGGGATTTGGATTAAAAAATGTGGGAGCATGGGTGTTCATTTACTGTGACAAATATGCTAATATGAGATATTATAGTGGAAATGGGATGAGAGTTATATGGGAACTCACTGTATTACTACCTCACAATTTTTGTTTTGTAAATTTAAAAGTAATAAAAAATGTTAAGTCTATATGAGAGTCTTTTTAAAGTGAAAGCAGTATTTACCTTGGGAACTAATGGGAGTTTAGAGTAAGTTACATATAGTTCTCAATATACATTTATTTTAATGAAACAATTTTCGACACTAATTGAATTATCAATTATTATTTAGTATGAAAATGAATATATTTAGTGTATGGAATGGATCACACACAAACTTATATCAGCCTGCTACTTCATAAGCTCTATGTGACAATCACCCTGCCCCCATCCCAGCCACACTCTGGCTCCACAGGCCTTCCTCTCAGGCTCACAGATCCCTGGCACTAATATCAGCAGAGGAAGGAGTGGGGATGAAGCTAAATGGAGTAAAACAATGGGGAAGGGAAGAAGACAGAGTAGGCAAAGTACCTCTGTGACCTTAAAATAACGAGTCGTGTTTTCCTGTGTGTCTGCTGAACTGTCTCTAAAGACAATTACAAAAAAGAAGCTATAAAAATGTTGAGAATAAAGGCAAAACCTTTGGGCTAAGAGCCCATCCACCAAGGTTGCTACTTTGAAGTATAACACACATTTGAATGTAACTGAAAGGCAGATTTAAATCTTCATTTCTAACTTTATATTATAATATTTTAAAATAATTGATGAAAGACCTAGTGTCCCTCCCCAACCCCATCAATTATCAAAAGTTAAATGCGGACTTCTTGGCCAAGATAGCAATAAATCTGCCACTTTGTTGATTGAGATTAAAATTCTGCTGCGTACTTCTGAATTCTCAAGAGTTTTCAAGTCTTTTACATTGAATCAACAACAATAAATGAGCAAAAATGAAGTTCAATGCAAGTAAAATTTCCAAATAGCTGTGGTAGACAGACTAGTACTCCCAAAGATGTCCACATCCTCATTCCTAGAGCTTACAAATACTTTATTTTTCAAGTGAAAAGGACTTTGAAAATGTCCGTAAATTAAGGATCTTGAGAAGGGAAGGTTATTCTGGATTATCCAGACAGGTTCATTGTAATCACAAATATTGTTTTATCAGAGGTGTGTGAAAGGGTCAAAGTCAGAGAGAGGAACTGTGACAACAGAAACAAAAGGTCGCAGCGATGCCCTCGGAAGACAGAGGAACGGGCCATGAGTCAGGAATGCAAGCAGCCTCTAACTCTGCACAAAGCAAGGAGACAGAGTCTCCCCTAGAGCCTTTAGAAAGGTTTAGGTAAGACCCATTTCACATCTGTGACTCCCAGAACTGGAAAACAATATATTTCTGTCGTTTTTAGCCATGACATTTGTGGTAGTTTGTTATAGCAGCAATACAAAACAAATCAAAACAAAACAGCCCTGCTTACAGAACCTACAATGTGTGTCTCAGCCCTCTGCCATTATTTCTTACCACCTGTAGCTTTCATCATCACACCTATCGTAATTGCAGTACCGGTAACTGGAACCACTAATGATATGAAGTCCATTATGTGGGGAAAACAAAACGTACTTGCATGTATGCAAGGAATCATATCAGAAAGTAAGGCCGTATATTTTCATTTATCAAATTAGTTCAACTAATACATTTTGACTAAAGGGACCAAAAACAACAAAATTCCCACCCATTTGGAGTTTACATTCCAACAGAGGAGACAGACAATAGATACATAATCCTATTTCTTGGCATGACATTGTCTGTGTGAAATGCAAATTCTGGAAAATTAAGCCAAGTGTCCCTTGGTAAATCCAACTGCCAGGTTCATGAATCCTTTACAGTTGTAAAATATGATTTTCCTCAGAGTTTGAAGTAAAACCTCCAGGAATTCCTAAAGACCTGGCATTTCATCTATTTCCTATTAACTTTCTCAAATTTTAAGAAGAAGGCATAAATGATTGTGCTAGGTTGGAGGAAACATGCATTTTTAAATTGTAATAGACATCAATAAATCTTTTCCATTAGCAGCAAGAAATGTAAAAATATGTCACTTTGATAGAAAACATCACTCCTACACAACAGTTATATTGTGACATCTTTTGAAAAAGATCGAGAGATCAATACATTGCTGGTAAGGAAGTTTCAAACAATGAAACATCCCATTAGGATACATCTTCCTTCTTAATTATAGCAGTTGGGAAGTGGGGATGGGGTGGAGCAAGAGACTGGAGGAAGAAAGAATACAGAATCAGTTGTTTCCAGCTTTACTTTCATCAATAAGTGACTTTCTCCTCCACAGCAACTGCTGTTCTGTAAACAGGATGTCGGAGTATCTTGGCAATACACACAACTGTGTGGTGTTCACACACTTTTCCTTTCAAGCTTATTGGCTTCTCTGTCTCTCATTAACCATGAACATATATTTTAAAAATACCAGTATGTCCAGCTTGCTTACTCAAACATTAAGAGATTTAGGGAGTTGGCATTTGGCTTAACAGATTGAACAGTTAAGGAATTGCTTAGGACACCTGCATCCCGCAATGGACCTGGATGTGACACCTCGTTCTGTCTCCTGATTTCACCTTCCTGCCTCTGTCGATGCTTAGAGACAGCAGATGATGGCTCCTGTAGTTGAATTCTTGCCACTCACCGGGAGACCTGGACTGAGACACAGCTCCCAGATTTGGCCCCGCTTTTGCAAGCCTTTGGGCAGTGAACCAGCGGATGGGAGAATGGTCTCTCTCTCTCTCTCTATCTCTCTCTCTCTCTCTCTCAAAAAAAATTTTTTTAATACATTGTGGGGGGAACTGATTTTAGCTCATTTATCAAATAATAGTTGGTTCTAGTTGTATGGATTAGCTTCAGGGGTTTTTGTTCTGTTTCATTGGTCTACATGTCTATTTTTGTGCCAGTACCAGGCTGTTTTGATCAAAACATACTACCTTAATTTCTTATCAATTTCATTTTCTTGTTTCTTGTATCACAATTGTGCTTAAGATGAGAGTATTCTGGAAAACATTTTACTGAGCAACTTGTCAACTTTTTAAAGGACTAAACATACTCAGTGTTATTGTTACTGCTTTTTAAATAATATTAATTCATGTGAAATGGGTAATGTGTTTATGCCAAGGGAGAATCTTTCTCAATTCCTGGGAAAAGTCAGTTGGGGGATATAGGATATTCTGTTGCAGTAACCCTGAGTGTGTGTTTTTTCATCAGCACTAGGTTTGGACAAATGCTAGGCCTGGTCTTCATCAGTTTTACACTGAAGTGAAGAGAAGGAGGTGAAGGTGGAAAGAGCAGGCATATCTTCCAGTGTGGGAGTGACTCAGACGTGCTCTATCTCTTCTTTTTAAGTTTAAATCTTCAAAGAGGATGATGATTGCAGGGCCATTTAAACTATCAAGCTAAGGAAATTCACACACCCACTACTTAACTGTCAAAGGAGCAATTCCCAAGTTGGCTACTTAGTGGAGGAGAGAAGGAATCTTTGGAATTAGAATAAACAGACAATATACAGTTTACAAGATCTGCCAGGATTCCAAGCGCTTTCCCCATAATTTTGTAAATCTTAGGAGGGTTCCTGGAAGTCCACAGCTTGTCTAACACCAGCTCAAGCTGACACAGATCAAGCACCGTCATCTTCCTCCCTAACTTGCTCCTCTGCTTTTGACTCCTATGTCTGTATCACAGAGCCTGGCAGCTGCGCTTCATTTGTATCTTGTAATCTGTTATTCTACAATTCTTGTTAATCTGTTATTTTAACTCTAGCTTTAGAGAAATCGGAATGGAAAACCTCACTTATATTTTCCTTTAATAAAAACTATGTATTATGACTTCTCTCTGTGTATTTCAAATAATTGATTTGTTAAAATTTTTAAAAAAGAGGTAAAGGTCCCCTAGGGAAGTAGCTTACTCTACTTTACTCTCTATGCAACCGTATTTTGCTGGAGTAACTTTGCCTCTAGCTGCCTCCTCCTAAAATGTTCTCCACCTTCCCATTCATTATTTATGGTCTACGTTATATCAATGCTTCAAAGATGAACTCAACTCTTATACCCTCACTGAAGTTTTTCTTAGAATGTTAATGAGCATTGAACAATAACTGAACTTTCTAAATGAAAGTTCACTAAATTAAATTCATTTTATATTTCTACTTTTAACTATGCATCATATCCTATTTGTTTTATGTGCATGACTTGTGTTTAAGTTATTCATTCTGTTACCTATTTCCGGTAAATACTAAAAATCCACCACATATTCTATGAAACCAGGTATTATTTATGTAATGTTTCTATGTAAAATGGAAATGAATATGACTGTATTTCAACATTGTAGAAGACTGAATAATATATCCTATATGAAAGTGACTGGCCTATTTATATATGTGTATTTTTTTTCTCTTTTATAAACAGGAATTTTCTGAAAATTGGAAAAAAATGTACCACTTAAGTTATTCTCCAAAATTAGGAATACTCTACCAAGAAAGCAAGTTTTGGGCCCGACATTTGGCCTAGTAGTTAAGACACCGCTTGGGACACCTGCATTCCATATCAGAGTACCAGATATGGCCATGCTCTAAATTCCAGCTTCCTGCTAATGCGCACCCGGTAAAGCAGCAGATGGATGGACAGCTCAGGTACTGGGTCCCTGCCACCCTTCTGGGAGACTTGTATTGAGTTTTGGGCTCTTGGCTTTGGCCTGGTCCAGCTTTGGCTGTTGTGGGTATTAGGGGAGCGAACCAGTAGATGGGAGATCTTTCTCTTTCTGTGTCTCTATTCTCTGTCTCTTTCTCTCTCTCTGTCTCTGTGTGTGTGTGTATGTGTGTGTGTGCTTCTCAAAGTTTTTTTTTTTTAAGTAAGTTTCTTTCCTTGTCACAAGAAACATTTCGTAAGTAGCACTTTTGTCTTTGAGTATTTCAGTATCTATTGGAGATGTTGCTTGAAAAAAATTCTCTAACTTACTAACATGAAGAAAATTCCACGGTAAAATGTTTAGAAGGGATTTAAAAGAAACCCTCTGTAAGGTTGTTTCATACATTTATAATAGATTCTTTTTTCACATTCTGTATTCCATCCTTCCAAATAATTTTAAAATTTGCACACATTGAAGTTTAATCTGCATAAGGTTTTATGAGCTGACAGATGCTCACAGAAAAGAGCTGACAAATGCTGTCATGTCAGTACACTACCGTACAGAGGAGTTTCACTTCCTGGGGCCGGTGTTGTGGTATAGCTGGTAAAGCCATCATCCCATGTGGGTGCCAGAAATCCCAGCCTCCACTTCTGATCCAGCTCCCTGCTAATGGTCTAGGAAAAGCAGTGGAGGATGGCCCAAGTCCTTGGCCCCTGCTACCCACATGGGAGACCTGGAAGAAGCTCTTGACTCCTGGCTTTGGCTTGGCTTAGCCCTGGCTGTTGTGGCCACTTGGGGGATGAACCAGTGGATGGAAGATTCTCTCTCTTTCTCTCCAACTCTGACTTTCAAATAAATAAATAAGCTTAAAAAAAAATGGTATAATTTCACTGTTCTACACATATTCTGTGCTTCACCAATTTAACACTCTCCACAAACCCCTGACAAACACTGATCTGCTTTCTGTTGCTACAGTTTCTCCTTTTACAGAATGTACTATAATGGGAACAATACAGTATATAGTCTTTTCAGCCTAGCTTTTCTCACTTGGCAATATGTGTGTAAGAGTCATCCATCTCTACACATGGTTGATACCTCATCCTTTTATTACTTCATAGTATCCTGTTGTATGGATGCACTTGGATATTTTAAAAAATTTTGAGTCTTTTAAAAATAGCATCCTGTTCTTATTTCATGGATACAGTGTCTTCTCCTGTATTCTGAGGTTAATTTGGGGGATTTCTTTCCTCCTGCTGGTCTCTTTCCTCCAGGTTGCTTTGCTTCTGGCTGCTTTTGTAAGCCTCTGCTTTTACATGAGCGGCTTTCCTCCAATATCTGGTGCCGTGGCTGTGTGAGAGCAGGGCACCAAGAAGCTGAGCGCAAGCTCTGAGAGGAGGCCAGTGTGTTGTCTATGAGCCCCCTTGTCATGGAGTCTTTAGAGGAATTTTTTTTTTTTTTGAGACATGTCAGTATCTTCAGACCTACTCACAGGGGCTGCTCAGATTCCTCAGGGATCAGATGATCTCCTACCTGAAGGACAAACGTTGCCAGCTTTCTGGGAGCAAAAAGAGAAGAAGGCCCCAAGCTTAAATGTAGTTCAGAACTTTAGTCTAAGCCTACATCCCACAACTGCAGAGAGCAGAAAGCTCCGCCCCCCCCCTCTTTTTTTTAACCCCCTGGAGAAAGGACCCCTATCTTCCTGAAAAGCTCTATTTAAATGTAATTCACAAATCATACAGCTCACCCATTGGGAGTGTGTAATTCAGAGGCTTTTGTGTATCTATGGAGTTCTATAAATTATCACATCATCACTTCCCAGATAGATGATGTGCCTTTTAAAAGTCACCTCCCCTTCCCATAGCCTCCATTGCCTCCTCACTCAAGTCTTGGGCAACCACTAATCTACTTTCTGTATATTGAGTTTGGCTAACCTAAACATTTCATATAGATGAAATCATTGTTTAACTGTACTCTCTCACTTAGTATAATGTCTTCAAGGTCCCTCTGTGTTGTAGCAGGCAGTATTTCATATCTCAAATTGTCAAATAATGTTCCATTATATGGATATATATTTTATATCTTCATTTGTCAGTTGATGGCTTTGGATATTTCTACTTTTTGACTATTAAGAATAATGCTACTGTGAATAATTATGTATTAACTTTTTTTTTTTTTGACAGGCAGAGTGGACAGTGAGAGAGAGAGACAGAGAGAAAGGTCTTCCTTTTGCCGTTGGTTCACCCTCCAATGGCCGCCGCGGTCGGCGCGCTGCGGCCGGCGCACCGTGCTTGTCCGATGGCAGGAGCCAGGAGCAGGTGCTTTTCCTGGTCTCCCCATGGGGTGCAGGGCCCAAGCACTTGGGCCATCCTCCACTGCACTCCCGGGCCACAGCAGAGGGCTGGCCTGGAAGAGGGGCAACCGGGACAGAATCCGGCGCCCCGACCGGGACTAGAACCCGGTGTGCCGGCGCCGCAAGGCGGAGGATTAGCCTGTTGAGCCACAGCGCCGGCCATGTATTAACTTTTGTATAGACATGTTTTAATTTATCTTGGGTATATACTAGGAGTAAAACCACTGAGTCATAGGGTAATTCTGTGTTTAACCATTTGAAGAACTGTTGTCTGTTTTCTGAAGTGGCTACAGCATTTATATTACCAACAGCAATATATGAGAGTTCAAATCTTCCATGTTATATCCAATATAACACTTATTTTATTTTTCATTAGGGCCACTTTATTGTTATATGATATAATATCTCATTTTGCCTGTTTTTTTCATTTTTATATATTTTAAAAATCCTAGATTTTTTTTTCTAAAGATATACTCATTTATTTGAGTGGCAGAGTTACAGACAGAGAGAGGAAGAGACAGAGAGAGAGGTGTTCCATTTACTGTTCACTCCTCAAGTAGCCACGATTGCTGGAGCTGGGCTGATTCAAAGCCAGAAGTCAGGAGCTTCTTACAGGTCCCCCATGTGGGTGCTGGGGCCCAAGCACTCGGGCCATCTTCTAATGTTTTCCCAGGCCATTGGCAGAGAGCTGGATCTGCAATGGAGCAGTGGGGACTCCAACTGATGCCCATATGGGATGCTGGTGCCAGAGGCAGAGTCTTAACCTACTATGCCACATTGCTGGATCTTTATTTATTTATTTATTTTTAGATTTATTTATTTTTAGATTTATTTATTTGCTTGAAAGGCAGAGCTATAGAGAGGCAGATGCAGAGAAAGGGAGAGCTCTTCCATCCACTAGCTTAACCCCTAGATGGCCAAAACGGCCGGAGCTGAGCCAATCCAAAGCCAGGAGCCAGCAGTTTTTTCCGTGTCTCTCACGTGGCTGCACGGGCCCAAGGACTTGGGCCATCCTTTACCGCCCTCCCAGGTCATAGCAGAGAGCCGGGTTTGAAGTGGAGCATCCGGGACTCAAACCGTTGCCCATATAGGAGGCCAGCTCTGCAGGTGGTGACTTCACCTGCTATGCCACAGCACCGCCCCTCCCTTATTTTTAATATACATATTTATTGGCTATTGTGTGATATTTTAGTATATGTACACAATGTGTACTATTAACATCAGAGTAATCCACATTTCCCCTTTGTTGACATTACTTTGTGGTTAGAGCCATAGGGTTCCTATTCGCTTATAAATAGAAGACTATGCTGTGTAATACTGGGAAATTTTTGCAGTCTAACTCTGATTGGGTACCTGTTATCCAAACTCCTTCTATCTCCTTTACCTCTCCAAGGCTCTAGGAATTATCATTATATGTTCAGACTGAAGGTTTTTTTTTTTTTTTTAAATCTTCCACATATGGGGGAGACCATACAGTATTTTTCTGTGTCTGGCTTATTTCACTTAATATCATCTCTTCTAGTTTCATCCATTTGCTGCAAATGACAGGAATTCATCCTTTTCTATGGTTAATATTCCATGTGTATATATACCACATTTCCTACACTTGATCTTAACCACCATTCTTTATTCAGTCATATGATGATGGTCCCCCTGGTTGGTTCCATCTCTTGGCTATTGTTAATGATGTTGTAACAAACATGGTGGAACAGGTTATCTCTTTGTTAATATGATGCCTTGTCTTTTGAATATATGCTTAGTGATGGGATTACTGGATCATACGGCAGTTCTATTTCTAGTTTTCAAAGGAATCTCCAAGTTGTTTGTACTAATTTATATTCCCAACCACCAACAGCATATAGGCATTCCCCTTTCTCCACATCCTTGTCAGTATTTACTACTTTTTGATAATAGATGTTTTTTAATCATAGGTGCAGTGATCACTGAGGTGCAGTGATATCTCATTGTGATTTTGATTTGCTTTTCCCTGATGGCTAGTGACCCTGAGCATTTTAAAAAATATATCTGTTGGCCATTTGTATTTTTTCCTTGATAACGGTCTAGTGAGGTCCTTTGCAGATTTCCAAACAGGATTAGTTGTTTTAAAGTTTAATTCCAATTGCTCCTGTTTTTTAAAAGATTTATTTTATTTATTTGAAAGATTTACATAGAGAGAGGAAGAGGAGGAGGAAGAGGAGGAGAGAGAGAGAGAGAGAGAGAGAGAGAGAGAGAGATCTTCCATCCACTGGTTTACTTCTTAAGTGGCTGCAACAGCAGGGCTGTGTCAGGCCGAAGCCAGGAGCCAGCAGCTTCACCCAGGTCTCCCATGTAGGTGGCTAGTTTTATGTTTAGAGGTTCCACAGTATGTGTGTTGCTTTCTCCTACCAGTCACTTTAGCAGTAACATGTTGGTGTCTGTAACTAAGACTGTATGATTTAGGCAAAATGAGGACACTGGAACAAGGGCAGAGAATCTGAATAGATTTACTCTCTGGAAGCTTTTTTTTTCAGAGTATGTTCCAGGAAAGCTTATCCTGCAGCAGTGTACTCAGGGGATCCAGAAAACCACAAACAAGGAAAGCTGTGAGAAGCCAGTGCGAGTCAGATTGTTGAACACACGGAGTATGAGGATGCATGTTGCAAGCAGGAAAGGTCCTCTTGCCCCCTTCTTGTCTACATCCTGGCTACTACCCTAACCCATCCTAATAAAAGCTCTAGTAAACTGCTTCTTGGAAAGGTAGCTATTGTAGGGAACCACACTTTCCTACTGTCTTCTTTACCTGCCGCAAGTCAGAAAAAGCTTTTCTCTGAACAACTCACAGTAGAAGTTGATCATTTGGCATCACCCCAAGCAAACAGACCCTTTGTGTCTGCTGACATGTCTGCTATATCAACTAACTTTGGCCTAACAGTTTTTAGCTTGTGGTTCTTGTCTTTTCTTCCACTTTCTGTGTCTTTTTGGCTTTATGCCCTTGAAAGATTTGTTTACTTTGATATAATGGATTGAGAGGGAGAAGTAGCAAATGCCTATTAACTCACTGTCTATAAATTAGAAGTTTATTTTCATTTCTGCTCACATTGTAAAGTTTTTTTAAGGTGGATAAAATATAACAAATGTTTCTTGTTTCTAATGGAGATAATCAAGACATAGGCACACTTGAGTAAAGCATTACTTCCATGAATAAGTGTACGCAGATGCAGACTTGAATCATTCTTCATGATTCTTTTCTCTTGTCACCACTTAAAATCATATGAACATATCTTGCTTCATTGTTTCATCTTTTAAATTAACCACTGAGATTCATTATTTGATGTTTTATACAAATCATGGCTATTAATTTTTAATTTGTAGAGCTTCAACCATAGAAAGCGTAATATTCATTTTTTAAAAGTATGTCATTATTTACTTGAAAGGTAGAGTGGCAGACAAATGGAGAGTTACAGAGTGAGAAAGACTTTTCATCAGCTGGTTCATTCTCCAAATGGCCACAACAGCTGGAAGTGAGCAAAGTTGAAGCCAGGATCCAGGAAGGAACTCCATCCAGGTCTCCCATGTGAGTAGCAGGAACTCAACTTCTTGAGCCATTGTCTGCTGCTTCCCAGGTGCATCAGCAAGGAGCTGGACTGGAAGCAGAGCAGCCATGACTTAAACTAACACCCCAGGATGGGATATGGATATCATGGGGGCTTAACCTGCTGTGCCATGCCTGATGAAATGAAAACTAGTCATTTTTTACATATTCTATCTCAGGTGCTGTGCTAAACATTGTACAAACATAATTTCATCTGTAGAGTAAATTTGTGAAATAAGTACTTTCAAAATACCATTACTAGTGAGAAGGCTTAGACTTAAATATCTGTTGTAACATGTGGGGAAATGATAGGTTTGGGCTTGCTTTTCTGATTCCAAGGCCTGTTGTCTTAATGTTCTGGACCGTGTACTTGAGGAAATCCTAGTTTGTTCAATTCATAGACAGGCCACTTGGTTAAATCTGCCATAGCATGAAATGTCTGTCCATGGGTTTAGACATTGTGCCGTTGTGCATGGTTCTGTAGGTTTTATTAACATATGTCTATATTTTAAATTAGACACATATAAATATAAATGATTAGCTGAGTTTTGCCTGCTTGTGGATTTTCAGTCTTTTCACTTGTCTAATTTAGTGTTAACTTAATGTGATGTTGGGATGTCAGTTTTAGAAATCAGTTCAAATAGGGATTTTGTTTTGTTTTGTTTTTGGTATTCTGAACCTTACAGATTGCATGCTACTGGTTTCAAGAATATTTTGGCAAATGCAGAAGAAAAAAAATACTTCCTTACTTAAAAAAACTAATTAGTTTCTATTTTGAGTTGTCTTTGTTTTGTATGTGTCTGTATCTGACAAGAAGGACTGATGACTTTCTCAGAGGATGGGTGTGGTTGGAGAGATTCTCTCAGGGTTTGTTTTGTTCTCCATCCCTTACCCATGTCACAAGAGCGATTACCAGAAAGAGCTTTCAACAGAAAGGGAGACACTGTTACAAAATCCACAAAGCAGGCATGGCTATGAGCTTGGAACGTTCCAGGATCAGTAAGAGGCCATTGTGCCTAGAGTGCAGAGGGTAAAGGGAGGATGACTGCAGATAAGGCCAGACAGTGTGGCAGGACGGCTGCAGCAGGGCGCCACAGGCCGTGCCAGGCGTTCAGAGTACAGAACTGGGGAGGAGGCCTGGAGTCACAAAGGGCAGGGGAGTTCCATGCGGCCTGGAATTTCTTTTATCCATTATTTTATCCCCAGGGAACCACAGGGAGAGATTTTGGCCTGAGTTTCTAGTAGTTTTGGGAGTGGTGTTTAAATGTCAGAGGATTGTTGGTATTTTACAGTGACATACTTCTATTCCTGACTGGCTTGGCAAGGATCTCTTCAATATCACTCACAAACGCACACACATGAATGCTATAAATCTTAGCACCAAAAGTAGCCTCTGTACAGAGCTTTTGCCGAATGTTGAAGCCATCAGTGTCAACAGCGCTGAGCTGAGCAAACACCTACGAAAGTTGGAGCTTGTTGAGCTGCCTTTATTGGATTTTCCAAAATATCAAAAATAAATAGCACTTGAAAGCCCCATATTTTATGTCTCAACTCTGTAAACATTTATAGAAATAGCGTCTAGAGATAAAGAAATAAATATGACATGATTGCTCCCACAGCCTAATAATGAGAGAAAGAAAGTTAGATAATAATTCCTCAAAAAAAACATGGTAGATTCTTCAGCAGAGGCTTGATTCGACTATCTCTGGGGGGGGGGGGGGGGCACAGGTGGTTGTGGTGCTTGCTATGGTTTTGATATGATTTGGCCCCCAAATTCATGCAGTTTAGTCTCTACAGTCTTTTGGTGCTTAGAGATGGAGCCTTCCCTTTGCGAAGTGAGTAGATTGGATTAGGTCCTTATGGAGGGGGCCCTACCGTGGAATGTAGGAGGCTTTATAAGGATAGATACAGCCATTTGCACTTCCCCTCTCTTATCCTATTATGCTACCTGTCTTTTCAGGACTCGGCACAAACCATCACCAGAGGCCAAACCAAAACTAAAATCCTTATTTTATTCTTGCCCTTTGCATTGTAACTGTATCCCTCAGCATCAAAGGATAGAGTTTATTTTTCCAGTCTCATATGTGTATTTTGGATTTTTAAAAAAAGATTTATTTATTTATTTATTTGAAAGGCAGTGTTACAGAGAGGCAGAGGCAGAGATAGATAGGGAGAGAGGTCTTCCATCCACTGGTTCACTCCCCAGATGGCCACAAAGGCCGGAGCTGCACCTGTCTGAAGCTTCTTCAGGGTCCCCCATGTGGGTGCAGGGGCCCAGGACCATCTTCTACTGCTTTCCCAGGCCATAGTAGAGAGCTGGATCAGAAGTGGAGCTGCCAGAACTAGAACCAGTGCCCATATGGGATGCCGGCACTGCAGGCAACAGCTGTAGCCACTATGCCACACCGCTGGCCCCTTTTGGATTTCTGAGATTACCACATTAACAAGTCAAGCTAGCTTACTGGAGAATGAGAGATTTGTGGTCCCCGCAGTCCTTTTGCCACACAGTCTGCCCACTCCTGAAGCTGAGCTACCCAGATGATTGACATTTGACTGGACATATGAGGGAGGCCTGAGATCACAAGGACTGCCCAGGGGAAGATGAACTGCAGATGCATAGAATCCTGAGAGGCCTAAGTGTTCAGCTTAGTTATGGAGAAGTTCATTAGATTATCAGTAGCGGCCACCAGGAAGGTTTCATGGACAAGGTCATGTCTGAATTTGCTTTTGTCTTCTACTACTTGTATCCTTTTTTTTGGCAAACTTTCTTCTTCAGAGTTGGAGTCTATCTCCAGTCCCTTCTGTCTGGGGCCACATGCTCTCATAGTGGTTGTGGGGGAATTCTGGTTTCTCTTTCCCTGAATAGCACAGAATTATCTGAAATGAAGGGCGGAGCTCTTGCCTTAAGGGGCTGAGAGTCTATCTGGAAAGACGCCACCTGTGGCAAGGGACTTCCGGAAGACGAAATAAAGATGTAAGAATCAGTCCCGTAAGTACTGAAGGATACCAAAGCAAATCAGTACTCAAAATTTTACTGCCTGCACCACCCTTTGGTATTTAACCACACAATGACCGAATTTGTTGTTTAACTTTTCCTGTTTTGCTGCATTGTCTCCATGCCGGGATTGTTTAACCATGAACTTCAAAAGCAGAGACCACATCTTGTACTTCTATGTTTCCTCCAATGACCAGGCAGTGCTTGCCATTTAGATGCCAACAAATAAAAAGAGAGGAAAAATGCTGCAACAGCTGAGAGATTTTGGAGTAACTGGGGTTCAGAGAGGGTCAGGTATTTTCCATAGCCAACCACTCCAGACCAGGGTGGGTGTTGCCACTTTCAACTGTGGTATCCTGGCTGAAGGCCAAGACTTAATTGTTGATGACCCTTCCTTTTCTGCCAGCCACCTCTAAGGACAGCAGGTTCACAGAAAACCTCAAAAAAGTCCTTAGGGAGCCAGATGTGCTGGCTCTGAAGGCTCAGTACCCTGCAAAAGTCAGAAGACCCAGACTGTGTGTGAGGTGAACATCAATTTGCTCACCCCAGGGAGCTGGAGGCTCACTTGGTTACTGATTCATGGCCACCACTGTTGCCAGGGGATGGTTTGAAGTCTACCCAGCTGTGCTGAATCAACTCTTTCAAGGATTTCCCTCTAATCTGATTCATCTGTGTATATATATGCTCATTATTTTTAAAAATGTTGAAATTATAGAAAAGTAGGGCAAGCATTGTGACATAGTGGATAAGCCACTGCCTGCGACACCTCCATTCCATAGGGGCACTTCTTTGTGTCTCAACTACTCCATTTTTAATCCAGCTCCCTGCTAATGGCCTGAGAAAAGCAGCAGCAGATGGCCCAAGTGTCTGGGCCGCTGCTATGCATATGGGAGACCTGGATGAAGCTCCCGACTTCTGGCTTAAACCTGGCCCAACCCTGGCTGTTACTGCCATCTGGGAAGTGAGTCAGCAGGTAGAAGATCTCTCCCTCCCCCTCTCCCTCTCCCTCTCTTCCTATAATTCTTTCAAAATAAATAAAGTAAAATCTTTAACAAAAGAATTTTAGAAAAGTATGAAGAAAATAAAAATTGTCAGAAAGAGTTCACATTTTGTTATATTTATGTACCTATACCCCACAGATACTACATGTATATATTTACTATATATATACTATATACATTTACTATATATTTACTATATACATGTAGTATCTGTGTTATGACTGTGTAGTATTGTGTTATGACTTTTTCTTTTTAAGGTCTTCTCTGCCCCAAAATTGACTGAGGTTTTCAGAGGCAGGGGCAGGCATTTGGGAAGTGAATCAACACATGGGACTTCTCTCTGTTCATCTCTCTGTCAGTCTGTCTCACTGCCTCTCAAATAATTTTTTCATAAAAGGAAAACCAGTTTGAACAAGATGAAATTTATGTACCTATACCCCACAGATACTACATGTATATATTTACTATATATATACTATATACATTTACTATATATTTACTATATACATATATATATGTATATATTTACTATATATATACTATATACATTTACTATATATTTACTATATACATATATATATGTATATATTTACTATATATATACTATATACATTTACTATATATTTACTATATACATATATATGTATATATTTACTATATATATACTATATACATTTACTATATATTTACTATATACATATATATGTATATATTTACTATATATATACTATATACATTTACTATATATTTACTATATACATATATATATGTATATATTTACTATATATATACTATATACATTTACTATATATTTACTATATACATATATATATGTATATATTTACTATATATATATACTATATACATTTACTATATATTTACTATATACATGTAGTATCTGTGGGGTATAGGTACATAAATTTCATCTTGTTCAAACTGGTTTTCCTTTTATGAAAAAATTATTTGAGAGGCAGTGAGACAGACTGACAGAGAGATGAACAGAGAGAAGTCCCATGTGTTGATTCACTTCCCAAATGCCTGCCCCTGCCTCTGAAAACCTCAGTCAATTTTGGGGCAGAGAAGACCTTAAAAAGAAAAAGTCATAACACAATGGACCCTCCATGCCCATGGGTTCCACATCCACAGATACAACCAACCATGAACCAAAAATATAAATATTTAAATTGCATTGATGTTGAACATATATAGACTATTTTCTTGTAATTATTCCCTAAAGAATTCAGCATGACAATTATTATACAGCATTTGTGTTGTATTAGGTTTTGTAAGTAAAGCACATGGAAGTATGTGTGTAGGCTATATGCAAATACTATGCCATTTTATATATTGGACTTGAACATCTATGGAATTTGGTATAATTGGGGGATCCTGCAACCAGTCCACATGGATACCCAGGGACAGCAGTGATCACCAATTGTGGTTAGTACCCTGAAAGAAAAGAACAGGGGATTGAGAGAGACTCGCAGAGGAGGCCTAATTTGGTGTGGGTGATCTAGGACGACCTTTCTGAGGCTGACCCAGAAGACGAGGGGTTGGTCAATCAAGGATGGGGAGAGTGTTTCAGCCTCTCCAGGTGGATAGAGCAGCAGCGAGTTGGTTCACCTGGTCCTCAGCAAGACTCCTCAGAGAGTAATGATGCCCTCAAAATGGCCCCAGACTTCTTTCTACAGAAAGAAGCACATACATCCAAGTATGTGCTATTTCCTTAATGTATTATTTATTGTGGGAAGTACTGTCCAAACATGGAAGTGGCCTCTCCCTTCCCTTGAAAATCCCGGCATGCCATCCAGTTTTGCAACTTCCCAACCTGTGCCAATCAGTTCCTCGGATTTATTGGCCCTACATGTGCGGTGAAGCTCACATTATTTTTCCTTGATTACTTCTCCAGGTTCTAAGATCCCTGGTCAGAAAGCTGAAGCAGAGTGTGTCTGGGGATCTTTGTCCACAAGTTATCATCTTCATTTCACACCTGGAATTTATGTCTCATGTTGAGATTCAGATATCCCAGAAAAACATTGCTCAGCCCTTGGACTGAATAGATAACCACATAAGCTCAAGAAGGCCAGGAGCATTGATTAAATCGAACCACTTATTCTGGTAACAGTGGAAAAGATTAACTGGAATACCTTTTCTGGATTCTGAAAGATGAAATTATATCACATGGCTTTCCTTTTTTTTTTTTAAATATATATACTGGAGAAATAAATGGAAATGAGCAGCACTCCTGGATTGCAGAGAGGAGAATGAAACGGAGTTACCCACTCTGGGTAACGGGGGAAGGAAGAGCTTGAGTAACATCTCTGGGTAATACAGACTTTCACGGATAATTAGGGAAAGCATGAAACAGAGGTGCTTTTTTGGAGAGAAGAGGGAATCATACCAGAAAAGAGCAAGGTGGCACATTCAGTTACCCAGAACCAGTCAGTGAGACGGAGCGTGAGCAATGGCAGCTTCCCTGTGCGGCCACGAACATAAACAGAGGAAGCTTGGGCAGCGGAAGGCCTATGCCCTGCAGTTTGTTTTTCTCTGAGGCCTTCTCCTACTGTCCCATATGGCTTGGGGCCAGTGGATCTCACAAAGCCTCAGCCACCATGTTCTTAAGATAGGACATAGTTGTGATCCTCACAGGCTTGGACAGGGACAGGGACACAGAACCAGCCTCTTCCAGATAAAGTCTGAGAATGGAGCCATTTAGTTAGTCATTTTAAACTTATGGGAGGATAGAATCCAAAGAGAAGCTTGTCACATTCAGCATAAATTCTTCCTTTTACAACTGCGGAAACAAGACTGGAGATGGGAAATGATCTGTCTAAGATCTCATAGGCAAATCATAGCAGAGCTGGGATTAACACCCAGAATGCCCAACTCCTAGACCAGTCCTTTACCACGATAAATTAAACCGTCTCACAGGACTGGAGAATGGTTTTTTTGACAGGAGCTCTTGGGATATGAGCCAGAGACAGAACTGCTGTTCTGTTTCATTAACATTTAATGAAAACCTCTTGTGAATGAGGCCCAATGCCAGATATTTTTTTTTTTTTTTACATATTTTAAACCTCATTTAATCTACTTGAAAAACTCACAAAGGAGGTACGATTGCCATTTTACAGCTGTTGAAACCGAGACTCAGAGAAATTAAGTAACCTCTTTCAGGCCGCATACAGCTGAACCAGTCTTTCACCTCAGGTGTGCTTCAAGCCGGTGCATGGGCTTCTCCACCCCTGCAGACTGGAAACATTAATTGGTTCTCAAGGTCATCTCTGATGTGATAAAACCTGGGACAGAAAGTAGTCAAGACCAGCAGCATCTGCCTTTCCTTCCAGTGGGGAGGAATAGGAGAAGCAGACATTTTTCCCCCCAAGCGTGGAGGCAAATGACGAACAGAGTATTTATTCTTAAGTCATAAATCACATTGTGGAGAGAGTACTGTGTGGGTAAACTTAGGGTCTCAGACCTCATTTTAGATACTGTTATTCCAAAGGCTAGTTTCTCTTTCCTTTATGAACATGATTTTTTAATCCCAATATAATTCTTTGTTTTTATATAGACATTTAAAGTTTTTTTTATATGATTTGCTCCTGAAATATTTTATATGATTTACTCCTGCTCACTGCGTACGAGATTGTTCGCGTTACTAAAATCTTTCTCTGCAGGTTCTTTGAGAACTCAGATCCTTTCTGATGAATTATTAATCAAAATTAAAGCTGAAGCCAGTAGCAGGGGTGTCTTTGGGCTCAGGGCCAACAGAGAGGCCATCTGTGTTAAAGCAAACAGGCCAACAATTTTGGATTCTGGTCTCTTGCGGCTACAATGAGCACTGACCTCACCGGTGCTCACTCAAATTAACTGCCTTTCAGGTTGTAGGACTTGGAAAACTCTTTTCCCAATTCAAAACATGTGGGTTAAAACGAGAACATAAAAGCCAAAGCTGCATCTCACACCCAGGAGCCCCCGTGGCAGGAATCTTCAGCAGCCCCCGGAGACAGCCATTGCTGGAAGTCCGCGGAGGGCTGGTCATGAGCACATACCATACCTAGGTGGAGGGCTTGTTATTCTCAGCTCCCCGCCCTCGAGAGGATACCCCTATTGTTTGTGAAAGTGCTGACCAGGACCCAGACTCCCAACAAAAATCCCTCTACCCCACCACAGCCGCACAACGCAGGGCAGAAGCAACAGCGAGAGACAAATGTTTTGATGAATTGCAAGATGGATAGGGCTTGCCATGCTCCCAGCCCTGTGGATACCAAATGCCTTTAAGATACAGCCTTTCCCATCCTAATCTACAAAGGAAACAGGAAAAAGGAACTTAAAACTCCCTGTGCTCGGACAGAAATTGAGACTGCTACAGCCTGCTTCGTGCTGTTCCTTCTGGCCTCCAACTTGTAAACAAGACCGAGTGGAACTTGAGAATGGAAAGTCACAAACCTCTGGGTTTTTGAAAGGCTCCTGGGGACCTGGTGCACATCCGTGGACACTGGATGGAGAGGGTGGGGAAGCATGGATTCTTTAGCCCGTCTAGTTCTCTGTGGAGTCAGCTTGCTCCTTTCTGGTAAGGTTTGGCTTATCTATTTTTCTAAATTTACTGTTTTTAAATTTGGCTCTCACCAAATCTCAGCACTGGTTAACAAGGGGTGTGTGTGGTGGAGGCACTCGTATCCTGGGTTTCTGGTTAACATGAGTGAGGAATGAAATGCAGAGACTTTGAGGCAGGAGCTGATTTTTCTTGTCTTTCCTGGCTGATGGCCACAGACTTCTCAGAACTTGTTGTCCCCTTATTTGAAGATACCCACTTACTTTCACACATTAACTTTTCTGCTTTCCATTCTGAACTGTGTCCTTATTTAAAACACAGCCACCACCACCCAAAACCCCAAACCTGGTTTTCCTTGCTTCAAAGAAAATGTTCAGTGACAAAAAAGGAAAAATTCATACAGAGTGTTATGGGGGCCCGCTTAAGGCAATGTGTAGATTGTCAGTGTGAAATGAGAACCAAACTGCTTTTGCGTAAAGATGTGTCTCTACACTCTATTTTAATCAAGCAATCAAATCCTAGGTTTTAGACTTTTTTCTAATGGTTGGGTTCAGGGAGATTTGGGCTGGAGAGTTTTGCATATACTTAGTGTGTTTGTTGACCCAGTGAAGAGAAAGTTGAGGTGCTGATCAGGCTCACCCGGCACCGGCACCGGAGACGATTGAAACCTATTGTGGAGTCGATGGTTGTCTGAATGTGTTTTGGTATAGTATGTATATTGCGTAGATTCTCCAGATAATCGATCACTTGCTCCTCTGTGACACAGCCTGAAAGTGGCATCGAAACCTGAAAATGGCAAATATGTGATCATTGTTAGTTTCTTCCCTTTTGTTTAAAAACATTCCAATTATAACAAAAGTTAAGTTTATTAGAAATGAATTTGGGAAAGTTACTGAACTTAATGAGCAGGCTATATTAATAGAATTTGATCCAAATATATACAAGTATCTGCTAAATTGTTTTCATGTGTTTAAAATATTCAAAATTAAAAATTAGGATAGCATCATTGTATATCATTGTTTTATAGTTTTTCAGTTTGCTTTCAACAACCAAAGTATTCAGAATTTAGTATTTTGAGAGTAGGAATGTGTAAAACAAATTGCTGAAAATGAAAGATTATCTCAGATGGTTTTAGTATTTGTATATTGCATTTATTATTGTAGAAATGTTTTTCTCCAGTTATATACCTCTATATACATGAGTCCATTTTTGTTTTCTTTTTTCCTGAGTGCCTTGTTTATCAGTGACATGAGGCCTGGAACTGAGTCTATACCAGGGCTTATAGTATTGCAAAGCTCAGGTGTTCACATTATGCTGAGGCAACTTTTAGGTTAAGTAATACACACACCTGTTTGAATTCACCTCCCCTTTTCCTAAAGTGACTGTGCTATGGCACACTGCAACATAAGTTTAGGTGAGCTCTCATAAAATTTAACTAAAAAGTTACGTGGCCAAAATAGTTGTTCCATATGTAGACTTTAGTTGCCTGAAAAACAAAAGTCCTGACTTCTGGAGGTAGTAGATCAAACTGAGGGGTGGGGGGTGGGGAGTGGGGTAGGGAAGGCCGTGTTCTTGGTAGAAAGGAAAGTGAGGCGAGCAAGGCTAGTTTTCTAGGGCAGGTCTGCTGTGTTATCCTAATTTGCAAGCTCCAGAATTGCAACAAGAACCCAGTTTAATCAGTCTACAGCCTTAGGCACCTGTTCCTTAAGCGTGGTCCTCTTGGACTATAGTAATAGGGGATTGGTTTATGGGCTTGTCTCTGTAGTGGGTTGTTTCTCATTCATTTCTTTTTTTCTGAACGAACAAAACTGAAAAAGTTGTCACGTTTGCCTCAATAAAGGTGGTTCTGAGTCGCAGAGAAGCTAGTCAAGTTGAAGGAGGTATGTAGCTTCCAGAAACTCCCCCACAAACCCTCCTAGCTTCTGATGCTTTCTTCTCCCACGTGAGAATCATTGTCAGTTTCATCTTACAAATGAGCCCTAATAAGCATACTAGCTTTTCCCTTCTTCATCCTTTCCAGTCCAGGCTGCTTTCTTTAAAGGGTTCTATATACTCATACAGAAAAGCAAACAAAAAGTTCACCACAATGCTGGCCCCAGAGCGTACTGGGTTAAGCCACTGCCTGTCTCGCTGGTATCCCATATGGGCATTGGTTCAAGTTCCAACTGCTCCACTCCCAATCCAGCTCCCTGCCAATGTGCCTAGGAAAACAACAGAGAATGGGCCCAAGTGTTTGGGCCCCAGCACCCACATGTGGTCATTTGGGCAGTGAACCAACAAATGGAAGATCTCTTTTTCAGATCCGTTAAAAAATCGCTGTGCTTTATCGTAGTACAGTGATACAATGAGAAGTCTCTAGTCACATAACTTAATCTTGTCTGGAATGGCAGTGGACATGCGATTATAAAGTCAGGGATGTAGTCCCAGCTGGTGCCTCCTCAGTATAACTGAGGTTATACTCTGTAGCTGAAGGTTAGAGTCAGTCCTGAGTAGTCAGCGTGGAAGCCTAGAAGCTGGGATCAGAGCCACCCTTGGAATTATTCTCAGAGGGAGGAGTCTTGTCTTGTTTTCTTCAAAGGCGTTCCCTTCCAGACATTGCCGTTGGTGGGACATTTCCCTTTAGCCCTGTACTGGGACAGCTTCCGGGAAGAGTCTAGTTCTTCTAGGACCTCTCTGCAGGAGGGAAGGAGTCTTCTGAGTCCATTTCAAAACTGCTAAATCCTTTAGGAGATTTTTGTGGGTGGGGTCTTGAATTCTTCTAAAATTATGAATTTGTTTCCTTGAGGCTCTACCCTTCAAAAAATACATGTGTGATTATATCACCTGCTTGCTTCTTGTAAATGACTTTCTGTTTAGCACCCAGGATCAAGGTTCAAATAGGTTTTACTAGGCTGGAAGGGTAGACCAACACCAAAAGATACCATTTCAAAATGAAAATCAAGTTCTGCACTTGTATAGATAAAAATAAGTCATGTTCAACATGGAGGAAAAATCCTATTTGTTGAAAGTTCTTTTAAAAATTTTTTTTATTTGAAAGACAGAGTTAGAGGGAAAGATGGAGATCTTTAATCTGTTGGTTCACTCTCCAAATGACTGCAATAGCTGGAGCCAGGTGGGGCTGAAGCTGGGAGCCAGGACCTTCTTCCAGGTCTCCCATGTGGGTGGCAGAGGCCCAAGTTACTTGGGTCATCCTCTGGCTGCTTTCCTAGGCACATTAACAGGAAGCCAGATGAGAAGTGGAGCAGTCAGGACTTGAACTGGCTCCCATATGGGATGCTGGCACCACAGGCAGTATCTTATCCTGCTGTGCATAAATGCCCACCCCTGCTGAAAGTTCTTATGACAGCCAACTTTTGGTTATATGTGGAATTCATGGGAGCCAACATATGTTCTTTTTGCTAAAAAGGTAAGGCATAAACTATAATATGTTGCATTAGTATAAATGTAAGGTTCAAATCAGACATGGTAATCATTTCATGGCAATCTGCTTAGGGGACATCTGTTAACACTAAAGACTCTGAAAAATTTGACAACATAGTAGGCAAGCTGAAGAAGGAATTAAGAGCATGGATCATGAAGTCAAAGACCAAAATAGATAGCAATAAGCGAATTAATTTCTCTAAGCCACATTTTTCTTATTTCATATGGCTGAAAATGCCCATTTCCAAGGGCTGTTGTAAATATCAAGTATGATAATGGATGTGAAGTGCTCGGCCCTAAGGACTCCCTTAATAAATGGAGCTCTCGGCTGGCGCCGTGGCTCAATAGGCTAATCCTCTGCCTTGTGGCACCGGCACACCAGGTTCTAGTCCCGGTCGGGGCGCCGGATTCTGTCCTGGTTGCCCCTCTTCCAGGCCAGCCCTCTGCTGTGGCCCAGGAGTGCAGTGGAGGATGGCCCAAGTGCTTGGGCCCTGCACCCCATGGGAGACCAGGAAAAAGCACCTAGCACCTGGCTCCTGCCATCGGATGAGCGCGGTGCGCCGGCCGCAGCGTGCCATCCACGGCAGCCATTGGAGGGTGAACCAATGGCAAAGGAAGACCTTTCTCTCTCTCTCTCTCACTGTCCACTCTGCCTGTCAAAAAAAAAAAAAATGGAGCTCTTTTAATCAAGGAAATCTTGCTATATGAGTTCCACTGTACTAGTCAAGACTGATCTAATGTTTCCTAGGATGTAGAAGAGCCACTTATAGACACAGTCTCCTTCTACTTTTTTTTCCTTTTAATTTTTTTTTTTATTTTTGACAGTGGACAGTGAGAGAGAGACAGAGAGAAAGGTCTTCCTTTTGCCATTGGTTCACCCTCCAATGGCCGCCGCGGCCGGTGCATTGCGCTGATCCAAAGGCAGGAGCCTGGTGCTTCTCCTGGTCTCCCATGCGGGTGCAGGGCCCAAAGACCTGGGCCATCCTCCACTGCACTCCCGGGCCACAGCAGAGAGCTGGCCTGGAAGAGGGGCAACCGGGACAGAATCCGGCACCCCAACCGGGTCTAGAACCCGGTGTGCCAGTGCCGCAAGGTGGAGGATTAGCCTATTGAGCCACGGCGCCGGTCTCATTCTCCTTCTAAAAGTCTTCAACATAATGTAATCCTTTAACTTTTGTGCCAGCCATTCTCCACTTACCAAGTTAGACACTTCTAACCAACGCTTCCCCTCGTCTATCCACTCATCCTTACTCATGGCCCATCTCCACAGTCTACACATTCTTTCCTCTTGGCTCTTGTCATGCAGTTCCATGAACTTTCCATCCACTTTGCAAACACGATCCAATTCAATTTACCTGTACGGACTCTGCCTCCTGGTATTCTTCCTCCTATTTCTGGATTCTCTAGCCAGGCAGGCTATCAGCTTTGCGAACAAGTAGATTTAGCTCAACTAGCCTCTAAAGTTTTTTACAACAGATGCTATTTCTTTTCTGTTTTCATTAGTGTATGTAGTTACTGTTTAGAAATTTTACTGGAGATTGTCATCCTAAGAGATTGTTGACAACAGACCTGAAAGAAATGGGGAATGTTACAGAAAGGGTTTCAGCACCTTGAAGTAAAAATAACAATCGGTCAATCGCATATACATTGCAAGTAATATTAATTCTTAAACTGTTATTTTAAATATTTGATGTAAATAAAGTCAAAAGAAGATATTGTTTCTTTATGAAACATGAAATATATGGTCTTAGAAGTGAAGGTAAACAGGCCTTTTACTGGATATTATTATTTAGTAATGAATAAATGAGGTTTTATATAATTATTTAATATTGCCTGTGACATATACACACTTATTAAATAGACATCTATTGAGTCATTCATTAATTTGTCTATACTTTCAATCGGTGGAGGCTCATTGAGGGATAACTTTGAGCTATGTACTCTGTTGGAAACTAGGAATATAAAAAGGATGAATTATTTCCCCTTGCTAAGCTCACTTGTTAGTGGGAAAAATGAATATGAGGGTATTTTTAAAAGTTTGAAAATGGAATTATACGACTTATTTTGAAGAAAAGCTTCTGAAATCTGTGCATATGAAGTATCTTCAACAATTCATGAAAACATGTATTATGAGGAAACTGGGGCGGGGGGCAGGTGTTCCCTTTCAGCAGGTTAAGTTGCCACTTGGGGCCCCTGCATTCCATGTTGGAGTCTGGTTTGAGACCTGGCTATTCCATTTCTGATCCAGTATCCTGCAAATGTGTATCCCGGGAGGCAGTAGACAACAGCTTCATATTTGGGTCCCTGCCACCTATGTCCTAGCTTTCACACAGCTTGGCCCAGCCTACCTTTAAGGAGTAAACTAATGGAACAAAGACCTGTGTATAATTTATACGTGTGTATGTGTGTGTGTGTAGGCTTGCCTTTCAAGTACACATTTTTCTTTTGCTTAAGATTTATTTACTTATTTGTAAGGTAGAGTTAGAGGGAAAGAGATCTTCCATTCACTTCATCACTCTCCAAATGGCTACAAAGGCCAGGGTTGGGCTGAAGCCAGGAGCCGCAAACTCTATCCACATCTCCCACGTGGATGACAGAGGTGGGCCATCTTCCGCTTTCCCAGGCACATTTGCACGGAGCTGTGTAGGAAGTAGATTAGCTGGGACTCGAACCAGTGCTTATATGCAGCAAGGCGTTTGTTCAGTCTTCTTGTGTTTGATTTATACTTGAAAATTCACTCTAATACTGTGGAGGATGGATTAACATAACAGAGACTATAGGCCAGGGTCAATTTTGCTTCCCAGTATTGCAATCAAGAAGGCTTGAGAGGGTTTATGAGGTGAATCACGATTTAGTGATTGGTTGCCTGTGGAGGCTTGAGACAGAGGAGAATAACTGTTGCCCAGCATTCTGGTTTAAATAATGGTGGCACCATTCAGTGTGCTGGGAAACATGGCAGAAAGCACTGCTTGTGAATGGGTTGAGATGGAACAAAAAATCATCTTGTTGCATAGGCAGATGATTTTGAAAATTTGGCTCTCTGATTTAAAGCTCAGAAGAGGAGGCCTGGGAAAAGGACCAAGACTCAGACTTTGTGATTAGGGACTGAAGCCATGAGTGTGGATGGATACACCAAGACTTAAATGAATGGAAGGACAAGGGGAACAGCCAAAGACGTGATGAAGAAAAAGCAGTCAGGCTGTTGGTAGGGGAAGCAAAAACCAATCCGTCCTTTCCTGGGATTTTGGAGAATGGGTGTTGGGGTAGCTACAGAAGTTAGGAGAAAGAAATGATACATTGAGGGACAGAGTCGCAGCCTCTGGGTCCGGTCCCAGGGACCAGCCCACAGGTGTGTTACTGAACAGCCAGCCAGCTGTCATGTTTCAGAATTGGAGCTGGAAGGGATGTTAAAGGAGCAGACTTCGGGAAAGAGTGTTGAAAGCTGCCTTCCTTATTTCTGGGGTTGTAAACTATAACCCAGTTCCCACCAGCTTGGCCAGATTCTTCCACCGCTCGCATCATATGTGTGGCAGGATTTTTAGAGACAGCTGGGCTGGCTTCCCTCTTTTCCCATCCTCTCAGCCTCTTTTTGTCCCCTCAGGTATCTTACGTCCTTCCCAAAGGCTGCAGGGGCAGGTGTAACGATGCAGGTTTGCCAGATGGGCAGAGTCCTGCTTCTTTGCAACCCCTCTGCTGCTTAGAGAGAGTACATTCACATTGCTTGCTGGTCTTGTCTAATGTGGCATGGATGTGGCAAAGGAGAGGAAAACTTGGCGATCAGCCGAAGGAGGTGGTCAGGCATTCGGTTGGGGGCATCATGGGCGGCTACTGTTTACCGTCTGCTTGCCACGGCCCCTCGCCCAGGGCTTGACCAGTGAGGTGTGTGTGGTAGTCACACCCATCTCAGCAGATCTGTCAGCTTTCCCGCTTTTGTTAGAGGGTGATATCATGCTTCCTGGGGGGAGCGCTGGAAGACAATGCTCGGCCACTTTACTCCAGATACAATAGGCGGAGTCAGGAAGGCAGTATTGACATTGCTGGGGCTGGGGAGGCACTCGCTGCTCCGTGGCCGTCAGATGGTGAACCAGCTTAACCTTGGCACACAGGGCCTGGGTTGTGCAAGGCGTCTGGCTGCAGAGCCAAAGGGGACTCCGCCCTGGGGACAAGAGTGCTTTAGACATCTGGGAATCTGGGATGGGCTTCAAATTCCAATCCCTAGGTCAAAAACAACAACAGCACAATAATAGTAATAACAAAAATGACTACCATAGGTTCAATGCTTTTGTGCCAAGTGTTAAATATGATTTTTAGTATCTTACAACTTTGAACAGCAAATATTAATCTATTAAATTTTATTTTTAATATATTAAAACAGAAAGTGATCTTCCTTTCACTAGTTCACCCCTCAAGTGCTCTCAACAGCCAGGAACCCAGAACTTCATCTAGGTCTCCCACATGGTTAGCAGGGTCCCAAGCACTTAGCCATTACCTACAGTTTTCCAGAGTTCCATGAGCAGGAAGTTGGATCAGAAGTGGAGTAGCTGCAACTTGAACTAAGCACTCCAACATGGGATACAGGTATCCAAAATGGTGACCCTACTTGTGTGCCAAATGCCCACCCATTATTCATTGTGTTAATGATGGGCTAACCAAGGTTTAACAAGGTTAAGTGACTTACCCAAGGTTAAAGGGTAGTGGACCTCCAGTAGTTTGGACTGCTTATCATCCCTGCTTTTCCTCTGTGTGATTCTGATGGCATTGCCAATCATTGACCATGGAGTGCCACCTACATCTAATGGCAGCGGTTGACTTTAAACGGGATACACGGTCAAACAGTGCCAGTGAGTCTCTTTCCCTGGGAATTGATGAGGACTCAAAGCAGAATGTTCCCTTTCTTTACTGAGGATGCTGTATCCCTGGCCACCTGAAGAAAGCTCCTCATTAGTAGGAGAGAATGAGACCAGCACACAGAACTGAGCCAAGACAGGCCCTCTGATAGGATTTGAGCCCTGGGGCCAGTGACTGTAGGTCAGAAACCCATCCCTGCCTCTTCCAGTTATGTCAGCCAGTTTTTATTTTTTTAAAATATGCTAGAACTATTTTGAGGTTCTGTCTGTTGTGCGTGAATCATCCCAACTGTCCACATGTTGTAGTAGGAAATGATGGAGACAAGAGTTAAATTGAGAATGACCCAAGAACAAATTCTAGACTCACTAAGACACTTCATTGTGCTGTCTTTTTTTTTTTTTTTGGACAGGCAGAGTTAGAGACCGAAAGGTCTTCCTTTTCCGTTGGCTCACCCCCCAAGTGGCCGCTATGGCCAGCATGCTATGCCGATCCGAAGCCAGGAGCCAGGTGTTTCTCCTGGTCTCCCATGCGGGTGCAGGGCCCAAGGACCTGGGCCATCCTCCACTGCCCTCCCGGGCCACAGCAGAGAGCTGGACTGTAAGAGGAGCAACCGTGACAGAATCCGGTGCCCCAACCGGGACTAGAACCCAGAGTGCCAGTGCTGCAGGTGGAGGATTAGCTTAGTGAGCCGCGGCACAGGCCCATTGTACTGTCTTCTAACTAGTGTTTCATGGTAACTTCAATTGGTTCCTAGAAAATGAGGCTAACCGCACTTAGTCCTGTGGTTTTGGCAAACATTTTAAAATAGATACTCCTGGCTGGCGCCGCGGCTCAATAGACTAATCCTCCGCCTTGTGGCACCGGCACACCAGGTTCTAGTCCCGGTTGGGGCACCGGATTCTGTCCCGGTTGCTCCTCTTCCAGGCCAGCTCTCTGCTGTGGCCCAGGAGTGCAGTGGAGGATGGCCCAAGTGCTTGGGCCCTGCACCCTATGGAAGACCAGGAGAAGCACCTGGCTCCTGCGCCGGCCGCAGTGGCCATTGAGGGGTGAACTAACGGAAAAAGGAAGACCTTTCTCTCTCTCTGTCCACTCTGCCTTTAAGAAAAGATAGATACTGGCCGGCGCCGTGGCTCAACAGGCTAATCCTCCGCCTTGCGGCACCGGCATACCGGGTTCTAGTCCCGGTCGGGGCGCCGGATTCTGTCCCCGTTGCCCCTCTTCCAGGCCAGCCCTCTGCTGTGGCCCGGGAGTGCAGTGGAGGATGGCCCAGGTGCTTGGGCCCTGCACCCCATGGGGAGACCAGGAAAAGCACCTGGCTCCTGGCTCCTGCCATCAGACGAGCGCGGTGCGCCGGCCGCAGTGCGCCAGCCGCGGCGGCCATTGGAGGGTGAACCAACGGCAAAAGGAAGACCTTTCTCTCTGTCTCTCTCTCTCTCACTGTCCACTCTGCCTGTAAAAAAAAAAAAAAGAAAGAAAAGAAAAGATAGATACTCCTTAGAAGTACTTAGTACAGTGTTGGCACATGTAAGCACTCAATAAAAATCAGCTGATTTTTGTTATTTTTTTTTTAAAAATAAACGAAGCCAGAGTCTCTCGAGTTGCTTGATGCCATCCTTTCAGAGCTTGTCTGCATCTGTGAGGGCAGACAACTGGTATTCCCTGTGGAGGAGGCTCCCTGGCTTCCCTTGTACCCTAATCCTGGGCTTGTATAAAGAATAAGAGAGGCCTCCAGCTGTGGGTTCTTGGGCCTCTGCTAAAACTCTAGAGTAAAATGGAAGTGGGGCTCCCTGCTTTTCTCGTGGCAGCCCTCAGTCTCCTGTCTGCTCTAGGACTTAACAGAAACTCTATGATGATTTTTTAGGTCCGTAATAGACTTATCACAAATCTATTGCTTGTTGGTCTTTAGTCTTTTTAAAAGATTTATTTTACTTATTTGAAACAGTGACAGATCTTCCATCTGCTGGTTCACTCCTCAAAAGATAGGCCATGATGGTTGAGGCTTGGCCAGGCCAAAGCCAGGAGCCAGGAGCTTCATCTGGGACTCCCACATGGGTGGAAGGCTACTGCCTTCTCACATTAGCAGGGAGCTGGATTAGAAGTGGAGCTGTCAGGATGTGAACCTGAGCTCCAATATGGGATTCAGCACTGCAGATGGTGGCTTAACCCACTGTGCCACACTGTCAACCAGTTTTGTAGTTCTTGATAGTTTGTTGAATCCTAATGGAATCTGCCTCATTTCTGACTAAGCTTGTTACTGGGTTTTGGACCTACTCTGGAGTGTGTGTGTGTGTGTGTGTGTGTGGGTGTGGGAGGGGAAGGGAAGGGAGGGAAGGAGAAAGAATAACTCTGCTCCCATCTTACCACATCTTTCCTCTAATCCTTCCCTTAGTCTTAATTTTCCTTATGTCCAGCATCCCTTGCATCTGGAAAGAAGTCTTTTGTTCTAGGGTTGACTTAAATATCCACGTATTTTATGAAGGAAATGTAAATTGTTTTTGGAAAAATAACATTAACAGATAAATTTAGGGGCAGGTATTTAAGATGCTGCTTAGGACACCCACACCTCCTATCAGAATGCCTGGGTTTAGGTCTTAGCTAAGCTGTCAGTTCCAGCTTCCTGGTGCATACCCTGGGAGACAGGAGGTGGGGGCTCAGATACTTGATCCTTTCCACCAACGTGGATTGAGTTTTGAGCTCCCCGACTTGATTTAGCTTTGGTTGTTGCAGGCATTTGGGTAGTGAACCAGTGAATGGAACATATCTATCTATCTGTGTCTGTCTCTTTCTGTCTCTCCATACTTTTTGAATAAAAATTAAAAAAAGATATTTTGGTTAAAACCCGATTTTTGAAATGCTGCATACAAAGCATGTTCAAAAGTTCATGCATGTGTATTGTGAATAAAATGATACAGGATTCAAACTTTTTGTATG
This sequence comes from Sylvilagus floridanus, assembly GCA_949820135.1. NCBI lineage: Eukaryota > Metazoa > Chordata > Mammalia > Lagomorpha > Leporidae > Sylvilagus > Sylvilagus floridanus. The sequence continues at coordinate 54,000,795 of OX463243.1, forward strand.
AAAACAAACATCTTTTGCATTTTTATTTATTTAGTTAAGACACAGAGAAAGTAGGAGCTAGCTCCCATCGGCTGGCTCACTTTACAAATTCTTGCAATGACCAGAGGTAGGCAATGGCTCAAGTCGGTGGGAGATTAGGATTCAGTTCCTGGATCCTGGCTTCAGTCTAGCCCAGTGCTGGCTCTTTTAGGCATTTAGGGGAATGAAGAAATGAATAGAATATCTGTCTCCGTGTGTCTCTGCTTTTCAAATAAAGTAATTTTCTTAAAGGATTCAGTTCATCCTGCTTATTTTACGAATGCCAATACTGAGGCCCAGAAAGTTCAGCACTTTGTTCAAATTTCATCAGCTCATTAAAAGCCAGGTTTTTGTATTAACAAAATGTGGGAAGCAATGTAAATTAGTTTAATTTCTTTAAAAATATTTGTTCAAAACGCAGAGTTAGAGATGTCTTCCATCTGCTGGTTCACTCTCCAAATTACTAAAATTAGAACTGGGACAGGCCCAAGCCAGGAACCAAGAACTCCATCTGGGTCTCCCACATGGGTGGCAGGGGCCCGAGAACTTGGGCCATCATCCACTGCCTTTCTAGGTGTATCAGCGGGGAGTTCGATCAGAAGTGGAACAGCCAGGACTTGAACCAGTGCTCACGTGGGATTCCAGTTTCCTAGGCAGTGGCTTAACCCTCCGCACCACAATGCCTGCCCCTAAATTAGAGTTTAGTGTAAGTACTCTGGTCTGACTGTCTTGGCTTGTATCTAAACTTTATTCTGATGCTCATTAATTATTGCTGTGTAACAGTCTATTCCCAGAACCCAGTGGCTAAACAAAATTTGATTGCTCTTGTGTTTTGGGTCATGTGAGGATTGACTGATATATGCCTGGCACTGTTGGGTATCTCTGTTAAAGGTTGTTAAAGGTCTCTGTTAAAGGGAAAACTTTGCTGCTTTTTTTTTTAATCTTCTAGTGATGTATTTTTTTAAATATTTCTTTATTTGAGAGGTAGAGTTAGAGGGAGAGACAGATGGGTCTTCCATCTGCTGGTTCATTCCCCAAATGGCTGCAGTGACCAGGGCTGGACCAGGCTGAAGCCAGGAGCTTCTTCCAGGTCTCCCATGAGGGTGCAGGGGCCAAGCACTTGGGCCATCTCTGCTGCTTTCCCAGGCCACAGCAGAGAGCTGGATTGGAAGTGGAGCAGCCGGGATAGGAATTGGCACCCATGTGGGATGACAGCACTGCAGGCAGAAGTTTAACCTACTGCACCACAGCGCCGGCCCCAGCTTTGCTTCCTGTTGCATGTGTGGTCATCTGCATGACTCTGCTCACTTGTCTTCCTTCTTGGGTCAGCAGTTTACCCAGGCCATGTCGTTTTCCTGGTGACGTGAGGAACACAGGGGGACTAAGTAGAAACAAATGAGCGAACTGCGGCTTCTTGAAGTTTGGGGTCAGAACTGGCACGCTCTCAAAGTGTGGGCCAAGTCCAATGCTGGGAAGCACACTCTGCCCACACTGAGGCCAAAGCAAGTGTGGGGATGCAAGGAGGGCTGAAGAGTGGCAGCCAACAGTTCAACCTGTCACAGCCACTACTAGCTTTGTGCTATGGTGGACATTACTTGGCTTCATCCAAAAAATATGCGAAATATTAGTACCTACCTCATGGATAGTGTGGGAGGAGGGATGAATCAATTCATAGAAACCATTTAGAGCAATGCTTAGATTTAGAAAACACAAAGTAAATGTTAGTGTGGTCACTACTTTCGTCCATCTCCGCATGATTGCTAAGCACAATGGGGTCTCCTCGACCAGAGAGGCCAGGGTGGACCTTACACATTGACATTGGCGTCAGCCCGTTAACCACCAGCATAACAGCTCAAAGGAGGGATCTTCCAAAAAGCCCCCAAACGGCTCATTGATAAATTTCTTTTTGTTTAGTTTTTTTGTTTTTGTTTTCTTTCTTACAAGTGACAAGCTCAAGACCTTTGGCACTAGGGGCTGGGTTTTTACTGCCTGGCCCTCCCAGCCTCTCGCCCCTTGCCAGAGTAGCTGTGCTTTTCACACAAGGTGTGGAGCTGGCGCCAGACACGCACGACAGCTGGAGAAGCTCAGCCTCCTTCAGAGGCCTGCGGTCATCTCCCAGCAGGCCTGGCTGCAGCTCCAACCGCTGAGTGACTCTGGAGCCGTAGCCGTGAGCAGAGTGGGATTCCAACATGAGTCATGCCGGAGCCCTGCCAGCTGCTCCTGCGTTCACACAAAAGAAGGTGTCGCTGCCAGTCAGGGGACAATCGCCTTTGAGCGCCTCACTGTCTTCCCATGAAGGCTGAGGAGAGCCAGTGACCCAGACAGACTTCTACTGGGGCCCCTTTCCTCTCCCGGGGGTAAGTTTCTGAGGGAACTCAAGGCTTGTCATCCCCACCAAACCCAGCTTTTCACCTTCTGGCTGATGAGAAGCAGCACTGGCTCTTGGGGCAGATAAATCTGGCCTGGGTTGTATCACGTGGGGCAAGACATTTCAGTTTCCCGTGGAATGAAGACAATGAGACCATTACCCACATGAAAGAGTAGTGGGGGGGCTTGTGTTGTGGCGTGGCGAGTAAAGACACTGCCTGCGATGCCAGCATCCCGTGGGGGTGCCGGTTTGAGTTCCTTGCTCTGCTTCCAATCCAGTTCCTTAGTAATGGCCTGGGAAAAGCAGCAAAGGATGGCCCAACTGTTTGGGGCCCTGTAATCTGTGTGGGAGACCTGGAAGAAACTCCTGGCCTTGGCCTGGCTCAGCCCTGCCATTGTAGCCATCTGGGGTGTGAACCAGTGGATGGAAGATCTGTCTCTCTCTTTCCGTAACTCTGACTTTCAACTAAATAAATATTTAAAAACAAAGTGTTGTGGAGATTACATGTGAGAGGGAGCTTGTGAGATTCTTCACAAGATACAGACCGTGACAAGTGCTCCAGACGTGTTAGCTAGCGTTGTTATTCCTGAATGCCTCCCTGTGCTACGTGGCAGCTGCTCAGAAGCAGCACGCTGTCTCTGAGCATCTACACAATGGTTATTACATTCCGTCCTTTTCAAAACATTTCATTGCATGCCGCCCCTTTCTAGCCTATGAATGTTCTTGCATTCCCGCTCTGTGCCAAGCCCTGGGTCAGCTGCTTAGATATGTACATGCCTAAGAGGTGAGTGCTTGGCACACCAGGTAAGCTGTTGCTTGGGATTCCTGCATCCCCCGTCAGAGTGCCTGGTTCGAGTGTCTGTTCCTGTGTTTTTTGATCCCGATTCCTGCTAAAGCACACCTTGGAAGGCAGGGGATGATGGCTCAGCTACTTGGGTGCTGCCACCTATGTGAGAGAACCAGGTTGAATTCTGTGCTTGATTTTGGCCTGGCCCAGCCCTGGCTGTTGCAGGCACCTGGGAAGAGGGAACAAGCAGATGGGGGAGATCTGCTCATTTCTCTTTGTGTCTCTCGGCCTTTCAAATAAAATGAATTTCAATATTTTTTTTTTTTGAAAAATGTATTGGGCATAGACCTTGCTGCTAAGGAGGTTGTAGGGGTGGGGGGCGGTGTGTGAGATGCAGCTGGACACACAGCAGGTCAGTAGATTATTGTCATCTGTGAGTGTGTCATGTTCTGTAAGCCACGAGCCACAGAGTGAGGTTCCTGTAAGTTTCTGGTCACAGTGTTTTCATCAACAGATGAATACATAACCCTGAATAATGTGTGTTCCTATTCAACGGCAAAGCACTTAATATACATGGCTGATTCATTAACATTGAACTCACAGCTAACCACCCTCCTAACTGAACATAACTCGTCTAACACATGTTACTTTCTCCCTAGTTATATCGCAGCCACCTTGTGCTTAGGCACACTAGACAACCTTGTGCCTGGGGATCATTGTAAATGATGAAATTGCCAACACAAAGCATAACATTATAAGGCATATGGTGCTAGACCATGTAAAGGATACTTGTTTCTAGTATTGAGGCTGAACAAATGGATTACTGGTTCTGCTTCAACTGAGAACTTGTGAACTAAGGACCCTACACATCTCGAGGTTATAAATAAATTTTAGCCCATAGACAAATCCATGTATAGACTCCATAAATAAGGAGGAGAGACCGTGTCCATGTACAGATGGCCACACAATTCAGAACTCAATGACATTTCTATAGAAACACAAACAGTGCCAGATGGGATAGAAATGAATGTAGTTCTGGGGCAGTCGGTCTCCACTAACTGAAATCAGACTTAGAGCAGACAGTAGTTACGGAAGCACAGATGGATGAAAGTCAGTGGCGAGGTGTGGCTGATTTTTTCAGACTGGGGCAGTGGGGAGAGGGATTTGAGCCTTTGTTACTGTACCATGTAACTCTGACTTACCTATTCCCACCAATGCCCATTTCAAGTAAGACCTAAGACTGAGAGATGCCAATCAATATAAAATAGACACAACTCCATAGTATTAATGAGTAAAATAGATCTTAGGAAATTTAAAACGTATAAGTAAGTCTTTTTTATTTGAGAGGCAATAGAAAATTTCCATCTGCTGGTTCACATCTCGAATGCCTACAATGGCCAGGGTAGGGCCAAGGCCACAGCTGAAGCTGGGAGCTGGGCATGCAATCAGGGCTCTGACATGGCTGACAGAGACCCAATTCCTTGAGCCATCCTTGTTTTCTCCCAGGATCTGCAATAGCAGGAAGCTGGAGTCATGAGCTGGTGCTGGGAGTTGAACTCAAGTCCTCTAATGTGGAACCCGCTTGTCTTAACCGGCATCCTAACTGCTAGACCACAAACAGAAGTTTTAATGTATCGAAGGAGAAAACGATTTGTGATGAACAGTGTGCGACACTTAAATTTGCCAGTAGACAACTCTGTCCCTGTGACTGAATTCCTCTCCAGCTCACCCTGCTCCTCCCTCCTGACACTGCTTCTACCATGGCAGACAGTTCCAGCTCCACACACAAACCCATCACCTTGCGTGTACCACACTGCAAAACAGAAACCAGGAGTTTTCCAACCCTGTCTTCTCAGGAAGTTTCTGCAGGAGTCCTGTGCTGTTACTCGAGCGTGGCTTTCAGCTTTTATGCCATCCTGTACCCCAAAACCAGTGACCTAGCAAACTGTTCACCCTATGAAATATTTTCTCCATGTTTTAACACAAGTGATACAGAAGTAAGGTCCCAGATAGGTGTCCCTCTCTGTCACTGCCTCTGCCAGTTATTCCTGATGGAACAAATCTTTTCTCAACTTTAGAAGCATGATGGAGGGCCACCATGTGGTGCAGTAGGTTTAGCTGCCACCTGTGACCCCAGCATCCCATATTGGAGTCCAGGGTTCTAGTCCTGGCTACTCTTCTGACCCAACTCCTTGCTAATGTGCCCGGAAAAGCAGTGGATGATGGCCCACATACATGGAACCCTGCTGCCCACATGGGAGACTCGGGTAGAGTTCCAGACTTCTGGCTTCAGCCTGGTCCAGCCCTGGCTGTTGTGGCCATTTGGGGAATAAATTAGAAAATGAAAGATCTCCCTTTCTCTTTCTGCTTTCTCTCTGTCACTCTTCAAATACATATGTGAATCTTAAGAAACCACCATCCATACGTTCTGTAGTTTCTAAAGCCCTTGCTGAGGCCCTAGCCACACTAGGTAGTCAACAAATAAAGTGATTTTCACTCAACTGATGATTTTGTGAAAGAGACATCTTTATGATGTTTCTGTCTACAAAATGTGTATGTAATTATTTTCCCTTAAGTTTCACAGCAAGGTTTTGTAAATTTGAATCAAATAAGTACTAAATATCATTTCCTAACAATGCTCATCAAAACCCCCAAATGTACTGATTTTGAAACTTAGCAAGAATTACGAGTTTTGTCTTAGGGAATAAGCAGAAAGAAGAGCTGAGCTGGGTGGAACCCTTCTAGACCTTAAGGCAAGAGTATGGAACTGTAATACAGTGAGGGGCAGTCCTGAGAGTTTGGATGCAGACCTGAAAGGCCAGACACGGACCAGAGTTTACATAAAATCTTAATATCTTACAAAGGACACAGTCAGTGGAAAAAGGAATAATAGTTGGCTTTGTGTTTGAAAAAAGAGTTGCTAAAAAACATCCAGCATATCTTACCACACATTAAAATAAGTTCCAAATGGAGTAAAGGGTAAATGTCAAGAAAGATCAAGCTTCAAAAGAGGAAGATGGAGTTAATATATGCTGAATTTTTTTTAAAAAAATTTTGTTTGAGAGTTAGAGAGTGAGAGGGAGAAATAGAAAGGTCTTCCATCCACTGGTTCACTCCCTAAGTGGCAGCAACGGCCAGAGCTGAACCGATCCAAAGTCAGGAGCCAGGAGCTTCTTCCAGGTCTCCCATGGGAGTGCAGGGGCCCAAGTGCTTGGGCCATCTTCCACTGCTTTCCCAGGCCATAGCAGAAAGATGGATTGGAAAATGAGCAGCCAGAACTAGAGCTGGGATGCCAGTGCCACATGCGGAGGATTAACCTGTGCCACAGTGCGGGGCCCCTGAATTTTTCTATTAAGGATTTTTTGTTTAAAAACAAAAGAAGCTACAAAAATACTCATAGGTATAGATATTAAAGCTGTTAAGTTCAATAACATTTAAAGACAACAGAATGAAATACTTGCAACAAATATAGCAAATAAAAGATTAAAGAGCTTTTGTTATAAAAAGCTCACTGAAGTCGATGGAATAAAATAAAATAAAAAAACAGGAACAAACAATTCATAAAAGAGGAAAGGCAGCTAACAAACTTGTGAAAAAAGATCATCTTCTAAAACTTAAACTGCAACAAGATATCATTTGTCCATGTCAAACTAGCAAATATTAAAAACAAGTGAGAATACTCAATGGTGCATTGCTGGGGTTGGAGTGCATGTTCATTCTCATACACTCCAGCTTTTTAGAAAGAAATTTGGCAATTGTGAGCAGTAAGACCTTTGAAATGTTATGATAAGATTATGTAAACAGTCAGGATATGAAATTGATTTCAACCTAGAAAAACTATGTATGTTGGTTTCTGCAGTTTTTCCCTATATTTATTCTATGAAAGAATGAGGGCTGTGCATCAAAATGATAACAAGAGTTAAAAATGTTCCTTTCTAGCCGTTTCTTATCATTGTTTGGACAAAGCTAATCTAGTGCTTAAAGAAGGATTTCAAAATAGGGATACATATATATTTAAACTTAGAATGCTCTAAAATGGTGACTTTTTATATATTATGCTTATAGAGGTATGCTTTAATGCTTATTTTATTCTAAAAATTATATCACCTACTAGGTTAAAATGATTATAAAAACTTATAAGAGGATTACTGTTGATTTTTGAGCAAAAAGGTTTATGACTACCATGTTTCTAATTAATGCAGTGTTACAGGAAAAATTACCAGACAAGTTCACATTTCTACATTTTTACTGGGATGTTCAGATGGCTAATTGAAATAAAACAGACAATGAGAAATATTTCACAGAATTGAGTTGATTTTAAGTTTGGGAATAAAGCTATAAAAATAGGAAAGGAATAAAAACTAGTGAAAAGGGATCCCTGGAAAAAATATTTCAAACTATAGCATTTGTGTGCTTTAGTGTGTGCTTTAGTGTCCTTAATAATTATGATCTGAGAGTGTCACAGGGAGAGAGAGATCTTCCATTCACTGTTCACTCCCCAAATGGCTGTGACAGCCACGTCTGGGCCAGGCTGAAGCCAGGAGCTAGGAACTACATTCTGGTCTGACATGGGTGGCAGGGAGCCCAGAACTTGGGCCGTCTTTCACTGCCTTCCCAGGCCCATTATAGCGAGAAGGTGGAGTTGTAACAGAGCCGCTGGCACTTGACCCAGCACACCAGTGTGGTTCGCTGCTGTCACAAGTGGAGGCTCCGTCCTCTGTGCCACACGCTGGCCTCCTGAAAAGTTCATCTTGTGATAACAAAACGATCCAGGTAGAAAAATTTGACAGAGAAACATTTTAAAAAATATACTCAGCAGTTAACGAGGTATGTGTTTTAAATAATGTAAGAAAATATCTGTATAGAGGAAGAGGAGGAGGGAGGGAGGGAGTGAGGGAGACGATTTGGGTTAGACAGCTGTTAATTATTCCCTTTAAACATAAACACACTTGGACATGCTCTGCTGCGTGATGGTTGCTGAGAACGAGGAAAGCAGAGGTCTCAACCACAGGACTGATGGCCAAAACCGGGAAGGACACCCGGACAGTGAGGTCTCAGAGCTGCTCTGTGTCTTCTGGCGCTGCCACAGTCCTGGTGAGGCATTTCTGAAACACATACTTTCCTCTTATCTCTGGAGCCCCTCTCATCACTTAGACTTAACCCTGAAGGATGGAGTGAGGGGTGGGGAAATGTGAGGGAGGAGATCAGAATTAGGATTAAAATATCAAACACACATTATTAATAAAAAAAATTCTACACTCATGGCTTGATTTTTAGATTTGTGACATAGTTGTGAATGTCCAAGAATTCCTGGCACCAAAAGGGCATCTTTCAAAATGTCATGCTTTTTTCTTAATTCCACCATCTTCCTTGTGACCCATAGGAGACACTGTTGATGAGGTTAGAGGAAATACAGCCCACGCAGCCCTCCAGAACCTTCCACCACAGCCCCGTTTGTCATGACAGCAGCACATCCAACCCTGAAAGCCAATGTCTTCAGTTTGTTACCTCTTAGGGTTGTATCCACATTTATTTTTTATACTTATAAAAATTTGTTTTTAACAGATTCAATGTTCTTTGTGGATACAGAACACAAAAACATAATGATATTCCCCCCTCCCTCTCCCTTCTTCTCTTCCTCCCACTTCTTTCTGTCTTTTGTTGTTGTTTTTGAAACAACATATTTTAAAATTACATGATTACTTAATACTTGACTGAATAAGAAGTTTAACCAGTAAAAGGCAAAAAGACCCTAGTTTAGTGGGATTATAGACAGTGGCTGTGAACAATAAGTGAATGGAAAAATGACCATTTCAGCCATGTACAGTACATCTTAAAGTAATCACAGATCATTAAAACTATAATAATATAACATTTTTTAAAAGATTTTTTTATACTTGAGAGGCAGAGTTAGAAAGGGAGAGACAGAGAAAGGTCTTCCATCTACTGGTTCATTCCTCAAATGGCCACAACAGCTGGACCTTGACCTATCCAAATCCAGGAGCCGGAAGTTTCTTCTGGGTATTTCACATGGGTGCAGGGGCCCAAGGACTTGGGCCATCTTCTACTGCTTTCCCAGGCCATAGTTGAGAACTGGATCAGAAGAGGAGCAGCCAGGACATGAACCGGCACCTTTATGGGATTCTGGAGCCGCAGTGGAGGCTCAGCCTACTATGCCACAGTGCTGGTCCCTAGTATAATATCACATTGGTTTGACAAAGGTGTAAGACAAAATTTTATAAAGCTATATTTGCAAGAATACTGATATGCACAGACATTTTTGTTTTTTTAAATTTTAGTTCCTACATATAAGGGAGAACATGTGGTATTAGTCTTTCTGGGTCTGGTTATTTCACTCAACATAATGTCTTCCAGTTGTGTTCATTTGGCTGCAAATGGTAGAAAGTAACTTTTTTATAGCTGAATAGTATTCCTTTGTGTGTATGTGTACATTTTCTTTATCTGGATGGATACCTTGGCTGGTTACAAATTTTGACTATTGTGAACAGTGCTGCTGTAAACATGGTGGTGCAGGTGTCTCTTTGAAACATTGTGTTCAAGTCTTTTGTGTATATACCCAGTAGTGAGATTGCTGGGTCACATGGCAAGTGTATTTCTAGTAGATTTTTTTTTTTTTTAAGAAATCTCCATGCTGTTTTCCACAGTGGCTGGACTAATTTACATTTCCACCAACAGTGTATAAGTGTTCCCTTTTGTCCACATCCTTACCAGCATTTGTTAACTCTCTGTATTTTGGATTTTAGCCATTCTGACAGGGGTGAGGTGATAGTTCATTGTGGTTTTGATTTGTATTTCCCTGATGGCTAGTGATGTTGAGCATATTTTCATATATTTGTTGGCCATTTGTATTTCTTATTTTGAAAACTGTTTATTGAATTCCTTTGCTCATTTATCAACTGGACTGGGTGTTTTTTGCTGTTGTTGGTGTTACTGAGTTTTTAAGTTGCTGATATATTCAAGATATTAATCCTTTGTCAGGTGGCTTGCAAATATTTTTTCCCATTCTTTTGGATGTCTCATCACTTCATTGATCATTTCCTTTGTTGTGCAAAACCTTCTGAGTTTGATATAGTCCCATTTGTTTAGTTTGGCTTTTGTTGCTTGTGCTTTGGGGATCTTATCCAATGTCTTAGAGTTTCTTTACATTTCTTACAGCAACTTCATAGTCTCATGTCTTAAATTTAGGTCTTTGATCCACCTTGAATTGTATTTCTTTTGTTTTTTTCCCTTTTTTCTTTTTCTTTCTTTCTTTTTTTTTTTTTTTTTTGACAGGCAGAGTGGACAGTGAGAGAGACAGAGAGAAAGGTCTTCCTTTGCCGTTGGTTCACCCTCCAATGGCTGCCGTGGCCGGTGCATCACACTGATCCGATGGCAGGAGCCAGGTGCTAGGTGCTTCTCCTGGTCTCCCATGGGGTGCAGGGCCCAAGCACTTGGACCATCCTCCACTGCACTCCCGGGCCACAGCAGAGAGCCGGCTTGGAAGAGGGGCAACCAGGACAGAATCTGGCACCCCGACTGGGACTAGAACCCAGTGTGCCGGCGCCGCAAGGCGGAGGATTAGCCTAGTGAGCTGCGGCGCTGGCAGAATTGTATTTCTTTATATGGTGAGTCGTATGGACCTAATTTCATTCTTCTACATACGTACATCCAGGTTTGTCAGCACAATTTGTTGAAGAGATATCCTTACTCCATTGTATGGTCTGAGCACTTTTGTCAAAAATCAGTTGTCTATATATGTGGGTTAATTTCTGGGATCTTTGTTCTGTTGAGGTATGTATTGGTTTTTATGCCAGTACCAAGCTATTTTAGCTCCTATAGATTCGCAGTATGCTTTGAAATTGGGTATTATGATGTCTCCAGCTTAGACTTTCTTGCCCAGGATAGCTTTGGCTATTTGGGGTCTTTTGTGATTCCATCTGAATCTTAGGACTTTTTTTCTAACTCTGTAAAGAATGTCATTGGTATTTTGATAGGGATTGCAGTGAATCTGTAAATTGCTTTAGGCAGTATAGACATTTTAATGATGCTGATTCTTCCAGTTCTTGAGCAAGGAATGTTCCCTTTTTTGGTGTCTTTGATTTCTTTCATCCACTGTCTGATAATTTTCATTGTAGAGATCTTTCAATTCCTTGGTTACAAACTTTTCCTAAATATTAGATTTTTTTTTTTTTTGGTGGCTATTGTAAATGGGGTTTCTTTCTTGTTCTTTCTGTGAGTTCATCATTAGCAGACAAAAAAAAACTTTTTTGTGTTTGACACCTATAACTTTACTGAATTGTTTTCAATTCTAACTGCTTTTTGGTGAAGTATAGGTTTTCACTGTACAACATGTCATCTGCAAACATGGATAATTTGACTAATTCTTTTCCAAATTTGATGTCCTTTGTTATCTCTTCCCTAATTGCTCTTGCTAAAACTCCTAGTACTAAATTGAAAAAGAGTGATGAAAGTGGACATCCTTGTCTTGTCGCACATTTGAGGGAAAATGCTTTCGGCGTATGATGCTGGCTGTTGGTTTGTCATATATAGCCTTTATAATACTGAGGAATGATCCTTCTGTTCCTAATCTGTGGAGGGTTTTTATTGGAAAGGGGTGTTGAATTTTGTCATACTTTCTCTGCATCTATTGAGTTGATTGACATCTGGTTTTTGTTCTTCATTCTATTGATATGATTTATGACATTTATTGATTTGTGGATGTTGAATAGCCCTTGCATTTCTGGGATAAATCCCACTTGATTGTGCTGTATGATCTTTTTGGTGCGTTTTTTGGATTTGATTTGCTAGTATCTTATTGCAAATCTTTGTATCCGTGTTCATCAAAGATATAAGTCTGTAGTTTCCTTTTTGTGTGTGTGTGGTTTTTTTTTGGTTTTTATATCAAAGTAATGATGGCCTCATAGTTTGGGAGAATTCCCTCCCATTCAGTACTTTGAACTATATTTGAAGAGTATTGTTGGACCTCTCAGCTACAGAGATGTCCACTTGCTCGGGAGGACGCCCAAAGATCCAGACTCTAGACGAGTTGATGCAAAAAACACGAGGTATTTATTGAACGTTTGCGCAAACGGGCCTCCACCTCAGGCGGTGAAGAGCCCTGAGCAGCAGTTTCACACAGCTTATATAGGCAACAGATTAGCATATTCTTAGGCGGGGAGTGCTGTGGCGTTACAGGATTGGTCAGCTCAGAGGGTCCATTAGCATGTGGGGGGGGTGCTGAGGGAGAATGCTGAGGGAGAGTGCTGAGGGAGAGTGCTGAGGTGGCACAGGATTGGCCGGTCGCAGTGACGTCATAAGAGCGCGCCCAGAAACTCTCTGAAGGGAGGGGCAGTTCTGCTCCGGGTTCACCTAGAGTTCAAAAAGAGAAGGGAGGGGCATCTCCGCTCCGGCTCTGGGTTCACCTAGAGTTCATCCAGAGAAGGGAGGGGCAGCTCCCCTCTGGGCATGCTCAGAGGCTTCCCGAAGGGGCGGGGCGGCTCCCCTCTGAGCATGCTCAGAGGCTTCCCGAAGGGGCGGGGCGGCTCCGCTCCGGGCACGGTCCCTTTGCACCAGCGCCTGTGGCCTTGTTGGGCGCCCTAAGGAGACCCAACGATCACCCGCGGCTGGGGCGTCCTGAGGATGACTCGGGGGCGGGGAGATCCCTTGGCCGCCGGCCGAGGGCAAGGAGTCTGGTCTGGGGGCTGCTGGGCCCGCACAGACTCCACGATCATGCGGAGCCGAGCGTTGCCGCGGCAACCCGCGGCCGCGGAGCTCCGACGACGACCTGGGGGTGAGGCGGCCCCACCACTGCAGAGTGGCCCCGCTACACACGGGGTCAGTGTGGGCTGGGACGACGCTGCCACTGCCCGCGGGCCGCCGGACGAGAGGGTGTGGGGCCCAGGGCTGTCGCAGGGCCCGGTGCCTCTCCTCGTAAGGGTCCTTCAGTATTAGAGTTATTTCCTCTATGAATGTTTTGTTGAATTCAGTAGTAAAGCTATCAGGTCCCAGACTTCTCCTTGATGGAAGACTTTTTTAAAAATTTATTTTTGGGGCCAACACTGTGGCACAGCAGGTTAAAGCCCTGGCCTGAAGCACTGGCATCCCATGTGGGTCCTCGTTTGAGTCCTGGCTGCTCCTCTTCTGATCCAGCTCTCTGCTATGGCCTGGGAAAGCAATAGAGGATGGCTCAAGTCCTTGGGCCCCTGCACCCACGTAGGAGACCCAGAGGAAGCTCCTGGATTTGGATCGGAGCTCCAGCCATTGCGGCCATCTGGGGAGTGAACCAGCGGATGGAAGACCTCTCTTTCTCTCTGCCTCTCTCTGCAATGCTGTCTTTCAGATAAATTAAAAAAAAATCTTTTTTAAAAAATTAATTTATTCTTAAGGCAGAGTTGCAGAGGGTACAGGGGAGGTCTTCTGTCTGCTGGTTCACTCCTAAATGGCTGCAACGGCCAGAGCTGGGCTGATCTGAAGCCAGGAGCTTCTTCCAGGTCTCCCATGTGGGTGCAGGGGCCTAAGGGCTTGGACCATCTTGTACTTTCCCTGCCATAACAGAGAGCTGGATCAGAAGTGGAGCATCAGGGACTCGAACTGATGCCTATATGGGTACTGCAGGTGATTGCTTTACCTACTATGCTATGGCATCGGCCTTAATGGGAGTGTTTTAATTACTGGTTCAATCACATTGCTTTTTATGGGTCTGTTTAGATTGTCTATATCTTGAGTTAATCCTGGTAGTTTATAAGAATCTAGAAATTTATCCATTTTGAGGTTTTCCCACTTATTCAGAGTTTTTATTGGTTTCCTATTATCCTTTGTATTTCAGTGGTGTCATTAGTAATGTCTCCTTTTTAATGAGTTCCTGTTTTTCTTTGTTAGTCTGGCTAGGGGTTTATCTACTTTGTTTATCTTCTCAAAATCAACTTTTTTGTTTTGATCTTTTTGGTTTTATAGTTTCAATTTTACTTATTTCTGCTCTGATCCTTATTCACCTCATAATTTGAGGTTTTGTTCTTGTTTTTCTAAGTCTCCAAAATGTATCATCAGATCTTTGAGACATTTCTGGTTTTTTTTGTTTTTTTTTTAAAGCTATAAACACAGGAGGACCTTCAGAATTTCTTGTAAGGCTAGTCTGATGGTTGTGAATTATTTCTGTTTTTGTTTATTTGAAAAATACTTTATTTCATTCACATTAAAGGATAACTTCACTGGATACAATGTTCTTGGATGGAAGTTTCTTTTAGGACCTTGAATGTATCATCCCTCTCTTCTGGGCTGAATAGTTTCTGCTTAGAAGTCTGTTAATCTCATTGTGTTTCCTTTATATGCAACTTGCCCCTTTTACTGTCCTTAGGATACTCTTTGTCTTTAACTTTCAACAATTTGACAGTATGGCTTGTTAGACCTTTTTTGGTTGGGTCTGGTTGGGGTTCTTTGAGCTTACTCTATCTGGATGTCCATGTCTTTTTCAAGATCTGGGAAATTTTCAATTATTAATTCATTTGCAGATTGTCACTGCCTTTTCTTATTCTTCAGAAATACTATAATGTATTTGGTCATTTAACAGTATTCCACATTTCTTGTAGACTTTCTTCATTCTTTTTAATTCTTTTCATTTTTTTATCTGATTGGGTTATTTCAAAATTCTTGTCCTTGAGGTCAGAACTTTATTCTTCCACTTGGCCTATTCTGTTAAAGCTCTCAATTATATTTTTTATTTCACTGACTGAGGATTTCATCTTTAAAATTTCAATTTGGTTCTTAATGAGTTCTATCTCCTTAGTAATATTTTCATGTCACTCATTGATTTCTTCAATTCTTTAATCTGTCTTTCTGTATTCTTTTGTATCTTAGAGTTTCCTTATAATCATTATTTTGAATTTTATCTGTCCTTTCATAGATTTCCTTCAGTTCAGAGTCTAATTCTGGAGGAATCTTGTGTTCTTTCGGAGGTGTCTTCTCCCTTGCTTCGTCACGTCTCCTGTGTCCCTGTGTTAATATCTGCCCATCTGGCGTATTTGTCCCGTCTTTATGGAGAAGGTTTAATTGAGTTTATGGTGTAGCTGATATGCAGGATATCACTTGGATTGTTGCGTCGGCTTTGGTTTTCAGTGAGCCCAGGAATGTAGTATCTGAGTGATCTCTTTTATCTTAATATTAGCTGTGTCTATAAGTGACACAGTGGTCTAGTCTGCTGCATTTAGTAAGGATCGAAGTGTGGCTTTGAGATGAATAAGGGTTTCCTTATGTAGGTATCTTTGATCCGCAGTCAGTATCTGCTTCCCTGACAATGTGATAGCCAGGACCTTTATCTTTGTGCTGAAGGGGATAGGAGTGGATGCCCCTTGTCCTACCAGCAAGCCTGAATGATGCCAGGCATGTGGCACCAATTGTTGCAGCTCGAGGACTGTGTGAAGTGGATGGACTGTGAATAGAGTCCAACTAGTGCTATAGCTTATAATACCAACAGCCCTAGTCCTAGGACTAGAGGGTATGACTGACCCCTGTTCCAGTCCTACAGTGTGACTATAAGGTAGACAGGAAATTTTATTGTGGGGCAAGGCAGAATGCAGGTAGATTCTCCTCTATGTCCACCAGGTAGATTAGATTTAGAATGAATTGTTACAGTCCTGGTGTTGTAGGGTATAGTGGGTTCATTACCCAGATCTCCCAGGGTGGGAGCAGATTTTTTTATGGGCTGCTTCTGCTATTAGCCTCTAGAAGCTAAGGTGAATCCCCTTGGAGGATGCAGGCTGTCTGTCCTTTGCCCCACACATTGCACTGATTCAGTGATGCTGGTAAGAGACTGACTTTTCAATGCAGAGTAGAACACTCTGCAGTAGTGGGGGACGGGAAGGGAGCAAGGGAGCTTCCCGGCTCCAAGCCTGGCAGTTGCTCAGAATCCAGTCAGCTCTCCAGGCTGAAGTGAAAGTAACTGGGTGACTGTGTATCCATATCTATTAAAAGAGCATGCTTGAGGGGCTGGCATTGTTGCGTAGTGGGTATAGCTGCTGCCTGCAATACTGGCATCTCATATGGTCCCTGATTCAAGTCCTGGCTGCTCCACTTCCAATCCAGCTCCCTGCTAATGTGCCTGAGGAGGCACATTTATAAATGTGTGTGTGTACTCATGTGTATATATGTATATTTATATGTATATATAAAACTTTTTAAAAAGCATGCTTCAAGGTCTGGCATTGTGGTATAGTGGTTAAAGCTGCTGGCTGTGATACCAGCATCCTTTATGAGTGTGGGTTCTAGTCCAGCTCCCTGCTAATGGATTGGGAAAAGCAGCAGAAGATGGCCAACTGCTTGGACCCCTGCACCCACCTGGGAGACAAGGATGAAGTTCCTGGCTCTGGCCTGGCCTAATCCCAGCTGCAAGCAGCCACTTGGGGAATGAACCAGTAGATGGAAGAATCATTCTCTCCCCCCTCTTCCCCCTCTCCATAACTCTTTCAAATACATTGTTAAAATTGTTTTTTAAAAATAACATGCTTCAATAAAAAAATCGGGCTTCATTTTTCTGTAAATCCCCTATTAGACTGTAGACCAATAGCTTTCACACTTGATAACTGTGGAAATCCCATAGTGAGAGTGAGGTCTACTCCTTGGAGTTTCTGGGCTCTATACCCCTACTTTACCCCAACTTCAACCAGAGTAGTTATGCTTTTATTGAATATATTATTTTATATGTGATACTTCATTTGGTAAAAGGATACCTCTGCTTAAACAAAAACACGGTGGGGAACCACTGATGGAAACTGTAAGATTTGCTCTGGCCAAGACTCTCACAGCTGGGTGCCATAGATGGGCATCCTGTGTGGGGAATTTTTGGTGAAGTCCACAGTTTTCAGCAGTACATGTTTGAAACTAAAATAGGACACATAGATGCTCGATCTGTTCCTTCCATTTGCTGTAGCCTGGAAATCCGATAATCGTGCCTAGTATGTTTTCATTGAAGGCTTGAGTAGTTATTCTAGAGTAAGGATGCAATTTAAGTCATGAACTTTATAGCACTGTTTTCTGTCAGTGTAATGTGGAAGCATGTTTGATAGAAAGCAGAGTTTTTGGCGGCGTGAACTATTATTGTATTGATATTAGTATTATATATACTTGGATTAGAGAGTTAGCATGATCTCATTTACCCTGAGACTTACTGCCTGCATGCTAGAGTTTATAGGAGCCTGAGGACTCTGCAGTTATTTTGTTCTAAGTTGACATGTGTACATTACTCCTTTCCAAACATTAAAATTTTGAAATTAGCCATACAGATCTCATCAGCCAGTTTTAATTTCAATCACATACAATAGAGCAAAATTTGTATTTTCTTTGAACCCAGTTCTACTTTGTACAACTTAAGAATTAAAACTAGTTTTTAACTTTTAGGAGCATAAGTTAGGAATATCAAAATTTTGTTTGACACCTACGGCTCTGGCTGATTGGTCATATTTTAACATGCTGAATCCTGAAATTTGAAGACTTCACTTCACAGAGCACATGGTAAATATTGTTTTCCTTTTGTAACCCTGGATTAAAAATGTGTGTCATACTTAGGTGGAGTCAGTTTTCACCTTTAAATAGGCCAAAAATCAAACCTTGTTTTCAGAATCCCCTACTAGAAGTCAAATCCATCTAAAATTCTAACAAAGAAAATGGAAGCTCTTGCCATAGGTTCAAACGCCAGGACTTAGAACACGGTTCTGAGTTTCCAGAAACCTGTAAAGGTATTTAAACAAGTTCATGGAAAATGTGTATCATGAAAAAACTGTGCATGGATTACATTTATTTTGGCACCAAAAACACCCAGATCTTTTCATTCCATTTTTCACAAACTTTTTAATATATTTGCAGGTATGCTGACTGTAGTTCATTTCTTACCCATGTTTGTTGCTTCTCTGGGCTGTTACTGTATGAAAAACGGAATGAAATGGTGTGAAACAAAACTTTAAAAGGACTCTTATTTGGCCTTTATTGAGCTGGTTAGTGTTCATTAACTCTCTGGAGTTCAGTTTTCAGGATCTGAGGTTAAAAATGCTGCCACAAACATCAGCTTTTCCCTGTTATGGGCTATGCGGGCGGGGTGCCGCCTTGGAGACTCGTGACGGTTTTGCAGGGAACCAGACCCCATTTTCTGTTCAGGGTTCTCACAACTTTAGGTAACTGTGAATCATTAGCACCTTCATCATCATGCTTACAGCCATTTACTAAACATTCCACTGTTTGCTATACATTGACAATTAAAAATAGTTTTAGATTGGAACAGAGAGGGTGAGAAAGGGAGAGGGAGACAGAGTGCAAGCACTGTCATGCGGTGATTCACTCTCCAATAGCCAGGGCTGGGCTGGGGCCGGAGCCAGGAGCTGGAAACTCCATCTACGTCTCCCAAGTGGAAGGCAGAAAGCCAATGACTTGAGCCATCCCTTGTTGCCTCCCGGGTTCTCCATTAATATGAAGCTGGGGTCAGGAGCTGGGGTGGAGTTTTGAACCCAAGTACTCTGATGGGGGACACAGGCATTGTAACTGGTGTCTTCACCACGAGGTTGAATGCCCACGAGGTTGAATCCCTTCCACATACTAATACAGTATTCATAAAATTATAGATTTTCGTACTGGCTTACACTTTTAGCCATGCTCAGAGAAACACTTAGATGTGAGTGTTATCACCTCCGTTTTACAGATGGCCAGTCGTAAGCACAGAGGCTGAGTAAGTTGTTGATGTATTATATGATGTGAGTGAGAAGTGGCAGATGGAGAACTCAAACCCAGGACTGGCTGATTCCTGAGCCTCTAACAAAACATCACGCTGCCCCACTGCTTGGCAATGCTCTTCATTCTGCACCTCCACCGTGTTATCTGTTCTACATAAGGCATAGCCCCATTGCTGTGATGACAGCTCCATTGTAAAGCCAAGATTGAGAGTGGAGAGCACCGCTGGCTTTCCTTCCCAAGAACTCACATTTTCAAATGTTTATCTTTTTATTCTCTGTGTACAATACCGACATGTAAGAGATAGCCACTGTTAACATTTTCTAGATAAGATTGAATTTAAATCCCTCTCTGGGCAAGTCACATGCCCTCCACAAGATTTCCCTGTGAATTCCCAGGGCACACAGTCACACGGAGCTCTGGCTCTCGTTTTGATTTGGTTAAATTCATGTCTGCCTTTGCTCACTCCTGCCTGTGCCTCTCTGCCTAGAAGTGCAGCTCAGCCTTTTACTTCAATTAAAAACAGGAATAGTGCTGTCACCACCACAGACTCACAAGTACAGATGGACACACTGACACAATCATAAATACAGAAATATAGGGACAGATGATTTGGGCCAAAAATGCAATGGATATGGGGCAATACAAGCTACATCGAATATTAGACTCTTGAAATCCTCAGCTGCCTGGAGCGTTGCTTGGTCTTTCTCTTTTCTTCTCTTCTCTGCTTTTGTGCCATCCATTGGAGTTCTATTTTGGATTGTTTGTTATGAATTAATTTAGGAAGAGTTTCTGATCTTGTCAACATTTCTAGCTTCTCTCTCTCACGTGCTCTCTCTCTCATCTGCTGGTTCACTTCCCAGATGGCCACAATGGCCAGAGCTGTGTTGATCCAAAGCCAGGAGCCAGGAGTTTCTTCTGGGTTGCCCACGTGGGTGCAGGGGCCCAAGGACTTGGGCCATCTTCTACTGCTTTCCCAGGCCATTGTAGAGAGCTGGATCAAAAGAGGATCGGCTGGGACTCGGACCAGCGCCCACATGGGATGCCGGCACTACAGGCAGCTGGTTTACCTACTACACCACAGTGTTGGCCCCTCTACCTTTTCTCTTAATGTAAAACATCCCCCAATGTCTTTAGGCCATCTTTATCTTTTGGTTAAACTTCCTAGATATTTTCATATAGACCCTATGTTTCTTGTTGGGCTACTAAGTTTATATACACATTAATACAATTGTGATATACTAAACCTTTCTTGACTTCTAGGGATAAATCTATAGAATCTTTAGAAGAGAAATCATTTAACTGCTGTACTGATTTGCTGATATTTTATTTGAGATTTCTGCTTTTTTTTTTTTTTTGACAGGCAGAGTAGACAGTGAGACAGAGAGACAGATCTTCCTTTTGCTGTTGGTTCACCCTCCAGTGGCCACCGCAGCTGGCACGCTGACCCGAAGGCAGCAGCCAGGTGCTTCTCCTGGTCTCCCATGGGGTGCAGGGCCCAAGCACTTGGGCCATCCTCCACTGCACTCCCTGGCCACAGCAGAGAGCTGGCCTGGAAGAGGGGCAACCGGGACAGAATCCGGCACCCCGACTGGGACTAGAACCCGGTGTGCCGGCGCCACAGGCGGAGGATTAGCCTATTGAGCTGTGGCACCTGCCGGGATTTCTGCTTTTCAATGAATAACATAAGGAGTAGCTTTCTTTTTCCCCATGATTTTAGGTTATGTAACAGGATCATACAAATACTAACTTAAAATAATTGGTAGATTTTTTTAAGATTTTTTCTTTGAGAAGTAATTATATATATATATGTATATGTGTGTGTGTGTGTGTATATATATATATATATGTACATACATACATACATACATACATAGAACTTCCTTACACTGGTTTACTCCCCGAATTATTGCAAAGGCCAGAGCTGGGCCAATCTGAAGCCAGGAGCTTCTCTCAGGTCTCCCATGAGGGCGCAGGAGCTCAAGCACTTGGGCCATCTTTCCCTTCTTTCCCAGGCTGAAAGCAGAAAACTAGATCAGAAGTGGAACAGGGAAGACTCAAACTAGCACCCATGTGGGATGCCAGTCCCGCAAGCAGAGGCTTAGCCTACTACACCACAGCGCCAGCCCCTAGATTATATCACATAAACATTTTAGTAAACCCAGCTGGCCCTGTGAACCATTAGTGAAATAATTTAGTCTTAAGTTTAACTTTAGAGGTTTGTCCCCCATTTTTTCTTAAGACTTAATCATTTATTTGAAAGTCAGAATTACAGAGAGACAAACACAAAGATCTTCCGTCTACGAGTTCACTCCCCAAATGGCTGCAAAAGCCAGGGCTAGGCCAGCCTGAAGCCTGGAGCTTCTTCCAGATCTCCCGTGTGGGTGCAGGGGTCTGGGCAGTTGGACCATCTTCCACTGCTTTCTCTGGCCATTATCGGAGCTGGACTGGAAGTAGTGCAGCCGGGACTCAAACTGCCACTCAGATTGGATGCTGGCACTGCCCCAAGCGGTTTAACCTGATGTGCCACAGCATCAGCCCTGGGGTTCATTTTCTAATGAAGTTATCACACCACACACACACACACACACACACATTTAAATGTATTAGTAGAATTTTATCTGTACGATTTTCTTAAAGTGTCTTAACAAGAGCTATTTTATTTCTTGTTTTACTCACAATTTTAGTTCGACTTAGAGTTCAGAAACTTGCTATTGAGAATGCTACCCACTATAAAGACCACGTCTTAGAATTCTTGTTTTTCTTTTTATTTGGACTTTTTCTTTATTCCTCTTTTGTCTTATTTCCTGAGCAGAATTCTTGACTTATTTCTATTCATTAATAAGAAATATTTTAAGCAATAACTTTATCTCTGAAAGTAGTTTTGGATTCACTGTAGCAATTTTTTTTTTAAAAGTCTTATTTTCGTTTGAAAGGTACAGAGATAGATACTCCCAAGTGTCCCGAATAGCTAGAGCTGGGCGGAGTTGAAGCAAGGAGTCTGGAACTCAATATGGGTCTCCCACGTGGGTGGTGAGGACCCAAGTCCTTGACTTTAACTGCTACGTCCCAGGATGCACAATGGCAAGAAGCTAGATCAGAAGCCGAGTAGACTGACTACTCTGTTAGTAGCAGACCAGGTGGTCCAATAAGCAATACAGGTGTCTCTCATCAGGACTTAACTGCTGTGCCACTTAACCATCCTATTGTAGCAGTTTTTTTTTTTTTTTTAAGATTTTTTATTTATTTGACAGAGTCACAGAAAGACAGAGAAAGGTCTTCCTTCCATTGGTTCACTCCCCAAATGGCCGCTATGGCCAGAGCTATGCTGATCTGAACCCAGGATCCAGGTGCCTCTTCCTGGTCTCTCATGTGGGTGCAGGGGCCCAAGCCCCTGGGCCATCCTCCTCTGCCCTCCCAGGCCATAGTAGAGAGCTGGACTGGAAGAGGAGCAACTGGGACTAGAACCAGGTGCCCATATGGGATGCCAGTGCCACAGGTGGAGGATTAACCAAGTGAGCCACAGTGCCGACCCCACAGTTTTGAAAGTAAAGTGGTTTTTTTGTTTTGTTTTGTAGAAACCCTATATTTTTACTTTTGATCTTTTCTGAGAACTAATCATTACTTAGACTGCTAAAGATTTTTAATGAGTTGGTTTTCTTTTGCTGCTGTTTAACAGCGTATCAAACTTGGTTTGTTGTGGTATGATGTAGGATTGTTTTGCTGTAGTTCATGTTGTATGAACAAATTCCCTTGGTTTGACTTTGTTGAAGTATGTGTGTGTGTGTGTGTGTGTGTGTGTGTGTGAAATACAATAGGGCTAATATTCCACTGATATATCCTGGTTTATTTGCACTAGTTGTTAAAAGAGTAACATAATTATGTACCATTTGATAAATGTTGCTTGTGCCTCTTATGTTTCCTCTGTCTTTCCATCGCTGCTGCTTGGCCCCTCTGCAGGATCTCAATAATTCCATAACAATAGAGTTCATACCTGGCCCATTGTGTTTTTTCCACTTTTTTTCTGGGGCTCACAACACCCATTGTAACTTGTTGGTTCATGCTGTTCAAAATTTTGAATATCAAAATTTACTAACTTATAGAAGTTAGTAAATTCAAGTATATATTCTTGATATATATCAAGATAGATATAAACCCTGCAAGTTATTTCACTTGTTTTTCCACTTTATGGGACTAGACCCCAGTCTGAGGCTAGTCCCAATTGTTGTAGCTTCTCATAATTCCACTATGACCACCATGTTTGGTAGCATACATTGTTTTGTGCCACCTTCTCTCTGAACACCAGCTACTTTATCTAGTTCTCACTCAATGGGAAGTGATCTGTTCCAGTACTGGAGTGAAACGAAGATGTTGCATTTGTGGGTAAATGATATACTTCCATACTATACTATATCCTTCAATGAATTATTTAAAGGATTATCAACAGTACTTTTTAAAAAAATATTTTTACTTGAAAGAGTTACACAGAGAAGGAGAAGCACAGAGACAGAGAAAATCAGTCGGTCTACCATCTGCTGGTTCATTTCCCAGTTGGCTGCAATGGCCGGAACCGCACTGATCCGAAGCCGGGAGCCAGAAGTTCTTCTGGGTTCCCACGTGGGTGCAGGGGCCCAAGGACTTGGGCCATCTTCTACTGCTTTCCCATGCTATAACAGAGACCTGGATTGGAAATGTAGCAGCTGGGACTTGAACCAGCGCCCATATGGGTTGCTGGCACTGCAGGCGGCAACTTTACCCACTATGCCACTGTGCCGGCCCCAACAGTACTTTTGTCTATATATACTTCTCACCTTGTTCACTAATCTTTTGAACCTTGACTCCTGTAGAATTTGTCACTCCATTGGGTATAATCAATTTTGATATGGTTTGCAGGGATTTTATTTTTTTTGGGTGGGGGAAAAGCTGAGTTCCCTGGTTTAAAATATAGTTGTACGAGTACAAGAAGTATTTAGAAAGTTCACGAAAACTATGTGTTTCAAAATTTTTAGTACCAATATAAATATATTTTTAATTCTACTTCAAACTTTTTGAAGTTCCCTTCTATATATTTGAAATATACATATACATTGCATAAATGAATATAAAATATATATGTAATTATATTTGTTCAAAATGAAGTTACTGGTCCAGTGTTGTGGTGTACCTGGTTAAGCTGCATTCCACAGCTGTGCTGGTTTGAGTCTGGGCTCTTCTGCTTCCAATGCAGCTTCCTCCTAATGTATCTGTGAAGAGCAGAGGACAGCCTGAGCACTTGGATACCATCCACCCAGGGACGAGGTGGATGGAGATCTTGGCTCCTGACTTCAGCCTGGCCCAGATGGGGCTGTTGTGGCTATTTGGAAAGCAAACCACCAGATAACTGTTGTCTCTTTTTGTCTCTTTCTGCCTTTTAAATAAATATGTTAGACTTTCAGTCTACTTCATCTGACAAAATTTGAGAGATAGTGTTATCTTCCAAAATTCTTATGCTTTCCTTCATTCTTTTTGCTTTTATTAGATTTTTCTTTAAATGTTTGATTTTACATGTTTTAGAACTCAAGGGTACATACCACAGTGCTTCCATTATGGACTTTATTTCCAGTCAACATTATATGGTAGACTTTACTCCATTTCATGCCTTCTTGAATTTTACTTTGTCTGAAACTAACACTTTTACCTTTGCTTTCTTTCCTTTCTTCATTCTTTAATTTTTTTATTTCTCAAATTCTTTGCCAATTCCATTGTGTTTAAGATTTTGTGATTTTTATTCTGAGTCTCTCATAAGTATTTTGGAAGACTTAATTTTTTTTTTGCACTCAGAATCTTTGTCTCATAAGTCATTTTAAGCATTTTTATTTAAATCATAAATGATATTTAATCCTCTGGAGTATTGTTTTATGCTTTGATTTTTTTTTTATACTTCCCTGCTGTTTCCATTGAATGTTTTTCCTGTATTTTGCTTATTTGGCTTGTATTTTGTTTACATTTATCCTCCATAGTCATTTTGGTTATATACATCCTGGTTATTATTAGTGATTTCCCTGAAGACTTTCAAAAGCACTTGTTAGTGAAACTATTTTGAATATACATATCACTGAGGAACTCTACAAACTTTAACTTTCCCTCATGAGTTTCCCTTCAAGTCTTTTGCTGATTTACTATCGAATTATATGTCCCAATAATCTTTTACAGTATATATTTTCAAGATGAGGATTTTTTTATGCTAAAAATATTTTATGCTAAAAAAGAAAATACATTTTTCAGTCTAATTCTGTTGACCTGTGTGGTTACTGGATGTAACAATAGGTTGATTGGTAGTCTTGGTTAATATTGTTGCAAATCCTCATATTTTTTATGAGAAGTTGAGAGAGGCTACAAGGGTGCTAGAAGAGTTTTATATCTAAAATTGAGGTTTCAGTAGTAAGTTACTGAATTTTCATTATGTGTCATTAATATGACCTCACATTTGTATTTTTAAATCTTTTTAATTAAAGGTTATAATGGGTTTAGATTTTCAGTTACGACAGTCTGCACATTTGAACTTTATTTTTGGAGTTATGCAAAGTAATGAAACCCAAATTCCCGTTACCACTGTGATTTGTGCTGCATTTTGGGAGATATTCGACTTCAATAGAAAAATATATGAAGGCAAAGGCATCCTTGACAGAAGAAATAGTGTCTGCAATGGCCAGGAAGGAAAGCTCATGGGAGTTTGTGGCTACAGGCATAATAGTACTAAAACTTGGTAGTATTCAAGTGAGAGATTGAGGATGTGAAACAGAATTGAATGAGACGACAACATGCAGATGGACAGACTATGGGGGCTTGAGTGCGTTGTTAACATTAACTTGGTTCTGAAGCATCTGCGATTGGAAAGGCACAGTTTTAAGAGACAATAGAGGGAAGGTTAAGAGGAAAAATGATGCCATTCTGAATCTGCACTTGAGATGCCTATGTAGATATCCAGCAAGCCTTTTCATATTGTGTGTTTAAAGTTGAGAAGAGATGAAAACGAGAGACCTACATTTGGAACAGGTGATAACTGAGTTCTGGGAGTTGATGAGATCATTGTAAAAATGGAAATAGGGTCTTCCGTAGCACTGGTCAGGCTATAATCTCTGGGCCAAGGCCATAGCCACTTGCTGAGTTTTGGCAAGGAGAGTGAATGGGAAATGAAATCCAAGAGAAACCTGCTATTTTAGGTTCCTAGTCTTCACATGGTCTGTAGAAAACTCTTTCTACTGGGGTGATCAAATGGTTACGTAGACAAATAGTGCAGAAGGAAAACCTATTGTGCCAGAAACTCTACCAGGGGAAAGGAATGGTTATGAATTCTAATACTTTTCCAGATGTTTTTCATTTGAGATCTCATTTAGTCATCATTATTGCTTATTTTGACCAAGCCAGTTAGTCAGCTGTGGTATGGAGAGAGAAGACGTCCAACTCAGGTGGTGATTGTGAGAATAAAATATCGGCAATGCATTTAGACTATCTGGACTGTGGTAGGTACTTGATAAATTATAGCTATTTTATTAATAATAAGTACACATGTGTAATGGAAACATTGCTATTGAAAAGAAGAACTAACAAATACTTGATTGTAGTGATTTGCAAACTGTGGTCCTCAAGGAAATAACAGCTCTAGGGAGGTGCCGGAAGGATTGTTGCAAGTTGGAGGAGTAGGTACAAAGCCAGGCTCTAACTCCCTGCCAATCCACAGGAAGCATGATTTTATGTTTCTGAGTGTTAAGCATGAGTGTGGATCCAAGGTGCAAGGAGGAGCAGCTACTGAACCCAGGGAGCCCATAGCAAGAGAGGACTAGCCTCCATAACTATGGCTTCAAAAACGGCTCAGTAGGGATTGAGTTGGGAGAATAAATATCCTGGCCACACTCTCCTTCTACCCTTGTATCTCTGGCTGATGTTACCCATTAGCTGAACCCAGTAGGACAAAGATAGCCTCCATGGAGCCAGGGCTGGATGGAAAAGGATGGTGAGTAGCTGGAGAGACACGCTGCATCAAAATTGAGAAGAACTGAGAAACAGGCTGGAGTTTGCAAGTGAGACTTTTACAGCATGATTAAATGTTTGTATAAAATGTGATTTTAGAAAGGACCCATTCCATGCCAAATATATGGGACTTGAGTGTTTAATGAAGTCATCTCTCTGGCTTTTGTGCTTTTGTGTTTTTGGATTGTCTGTGACCACACAGACAGGCTATCCCCTTGCTGCCTGGTAGCGTAGGTGGATTGTACATCCTCTACTTAGGAGGAAGATAAAGAAGCAGTTGTTCTCCTAAGCTATCAGTGTGATAAAATGCATGGCAGCTGTTGTGTACACAGTCATGGCCAGCCACACCTGCCATACTACTGAGTGTCCAGTCTGTGCAGAAAATGACACAGCTTCTGCCCTGAGGCATCCCAGGATCAGGGAGAGCATGAGACAAGTGTTGGAGGGCTTATAGAAGTAAACTAGCTGAGTGTGGAGAGAAAAGTATTGGAGGAGTGCAGTGCAGACAGGGAGTGTAGCTCTTGAAAAGATTCCAGGAATGGTACCTAAAGAAAAGCTCTGTGTGTTTTTGAATGATGCCACTGCCATTGGAATAAATGTGGGGCCTAATAGGGCCTGAGAGGATGACACTATAACATACTATATATGGACACACCCTGAGTTTCTCAAGACCCCTTTCTTAATGAAGACACATAGAGCAAAAACATCTCTTGTGACGTTAAGCCTGCCATTTTGGGGAAAAAAAATCAACATAAAGTTCAGTTGGAATTCCGCTTGCAGATGGATCTCTGGTTTGGAAATATACTGGGTTTTGTTTTTAACAGAGAAGGTAATATGATCAGACAAGCTGCTTCCGAAATAGGTGGTTTCCAGTCAGAGATAATTCACATAAGGCCTGAAGGACAATAGATTCCAGAATTGTAATAAAGGAATTCCTAATCCAAATGACAGGAGTCAGGAGGGTCCCTGAACCATTTTCACCTACCAAGCTAACAGCATCGCCCCATTAGGGAGCCAGAGCAGCTGTCCTGTTGGAGGAGGAAGAGAAGCAACGCACACTATAAGGCAGGGAAAGGAGGGTCTACTGAGCAAAGATCTGCAGTGCGATCTCACTGTCAGGTTCAACACTTAATCAGGCAAGATATTTGGGGCAAGAATCAGGGCTGGGAAAACAGAATCTGTTGTCTCAAAATGCCAGGAGGGAAAGTTACTTAGTTTTCGTAGGAAATAGTATATTGTGCTACCAGGCACTTTAATGTAAAAGACCTCTTCAGTGCTCACACGTGAATAGAGATTTGGACAACCACCTCAAGACTGACACATGGAGCTGCAAGGCAGATGTCAGCTAAATATATATTTTTTGAAGCCAAAAAGCATTCCTTAAACCTGTGGCCAGGAATAGAATATTAACTGTGCAGTCTTAATTCTAAAGACTGATGAAAATGGAGGGAGAGTTCTCGGGTGTGGAGCTCCACGGG
This sequence comes from Sylvilagus floridanus, assembly GCA_949820135.1. Classification (NCBI taxonomy): domain Eukaryota; kingdom Metazoa; phylum Chordata; class Mammalia; order Lagomorpha; family Leporidae; genus Sylvilagus; species Sylvilagus floridanus. The sequence continues at coordinate 54,029,164 of OX463243.1, forward strand.
ACCCTTTGGGTGAGGTCAGGTAGATGGTCTCCCTGAGGCTCAGCTGGCGAAGACCCATGGAGCAACTGCTCATGTCTGCAGCTTCTGCACCCCCCCCCCCCCCCCATTCTCTCCAAGGCTGCCATCACTCTGCCACGCTGGTTGGGAAACTGCTTTCCCGGAATTGCTCCAATGTGCAGAAATTGGTCTGCTGTTAAGGTCAGCCCTGTAAGAAAAGGGGGCAAGAATCAAAGGACTTCTGAAGGAAACACAGGGGATCTTCCCTAGCTGTTGATGCGCCTGTTTCCTGTCTGTGGTGTTTGAAGTGTGAGGCGGGTAGGGACAGAGCAGGATACAAAGCCAGTAGCAGTTCTTCTTAGCTCCAAGATGCCTTAAAACAACAAGACCTTCCTCTGGGCTGACACACACCATAGTTGCTTACAAATGCACTTTATCAAACTGACATTATGCCATGCCAATAAAAAATGGCCTTTTTTTATTTATTCATTTGAAAGTCAGAGTTACACGGAGAGGAGAGGCAGAGAGAGAGGTCTTCATCTACTGGTTCACTTCCCAGTTGGCTGCAATGGCCGGAGCTGCACCAATCTGAAGCCAGGAACCAGGAACTTCCTCTGGGTCTTCTCATGCAGGTGCAGGGGCCCAAGGATTTGGGCCATCTTCTACTGCTTTCCCAGGCCACAGCACAGAGCTGGATCGGAAGTGGAGCAGCTGGGACTTGAACCAGTGCCCACGTGGGATGCCAGCACAGCAGGTCGTGGCTTTACTTGCTATGCCACAGCACTGGCATTAATTGGCCTTTAGCTTTTAAATCATTGCTTTTTAAAATATTCTTCCATTTTACAGATAAAGAAAATCAGACAGAACTTCAAGACCAAAGGTCTTAACTACCTCCCTGTCCCAAGAGCATTTGTGCCATGCAATTAGTAATTCACAAAATAGTCACCTGGTATAAAACATAATTTTTCAACTACTGTTGGAATTCTGGCAGTTGAACTCCTACATACTACAAATAGGTATAGTCAAACGTGGTGCGCTTGGGAGTTGAAGATGAATGGAATAGCTGGAGTTTGCTGTCTGAGGAAGGAGGCAGACACATTGGTAACTACCAAGAATGTCTGCCATTGAATCAAATGGTTGTGTGTGCCCTTCTAAAAACAAAACTTCTTATTTAAAATTATGTAAAAAATACAGTACTGGGACCAGTGCTGTGGCATATTGGGTAAAGCTGCCGCCTGCAGTGCCGGCATCCCATATGGGCACTGATTCAAGTCCCGGCTGCTCCACTTCTGATCCAGCTCTCTGCTATGGCCTGGGAAAGCAGTAGAAGATGGCCCAAGAGCTGGGAGACCTAGAAAGAAGCTCCTGGCTTCAGATCGGCACAGCTCTGGCTGGTGCAGCCATCTGGGGAGTTAACCAGCAGTTGGAAGACCTGTCTCTGTCTCTGCCTCAGCCTCTCTGTAACCCTCCCTTTCAAATAAATAACTCTTAAATAAATACAGTGCTACATATGTAAGTGATAAGTGAACATCTTGTATGCTCTTCCCCACCCTGGCCTTGTTCCCAGCACCTGGCAATTCCATCAGCCAGGGTACCACTGTTAGCAGGCTGCTGTATGGCTTCTAGGATTGTCTCCATTTTGGCCCAGGTGGGATCATACTCATCTGTACTATTCTGCATCTTGTTTGCTTCACTCCATATATCAAGGATATCATTCTGTGCCAACTTACAATGCTTTATTATTTGTGTCTATCATTATTTAGCCATGTTCCTATTTGTATTATTTCCAAACCATGGGTTGTATGCTGTAGTAAATATCCTTGCCATATTTTTGAATGTTTTTACTGTTAATTATGGAAGATACTTTTTAAACACATTTATTTATTTGAAAGACAAAGGAAGGGAGAGAGGAAGAGGGAGAGAGAGGTTGATCTTTCATCTTCTGGTTCACTTCCCAAATGGCTGCAATAGCTGGGGCTGGGCCAAGCAGAAGCCAGGAGCCCAAGCACGTGGGCCATTTCCTGTTCTTTCCTAGACACATTAGCAGGGAGCTGGATTGGAAGTGGATCAACTGCGACTAGAAGTGCCACTCACATGGGTTGCTGGTGTTGCAGGCAACAGCTTAACCTGCTACATCATAACACTGGCTGCTGGAAGATACTTTTAAAAATAATGTTTAAATTTTTAAAATTTTCATTTTATTTCAAAGGCAGACACACACAGAAGGAGAGGGAGGGAGATGAAGCTCTTCCATTTGCTGTTTGACTTCCCAAATGCCCCTAAATGCCAGGCCAGAGCCAGGAGCCCAGACTTCCACGTGTGTGGCAAGGAGCCAGATGACTGAGCCATCATCTGCTTCCCAGGGTGTGTACTAGCAGGCAGCTGGATTAGAAGCAGAGTAGCTGGGACTCGAATCAGGCCCTCTGATATGAAATGTAGGTGTCTTAAGTGGCGACTTAACTGTTTCATCCAGTGCCCACCCATGAAAAAATTTTAAATTAACCTACAGTAACATGCATACAGTTAAAAATGTTGTGAATGTTTAGCATTGTATGGAAAAGCATATATTCATGTAACTGCTACCACAATCAGGATATAGAACAGCTCTGTCACCCCTAAGTCTTTTTCTATGCCTCCCCTATGTGGTCAAATTTCTCTAGCCCAGATTAATCTCTGGCAACCACTCATCTGTCCTTCACCCCTGTGGGCTTGCTTTTTCCAGAATGTCACATAAACACAGTCACACAGTGGGTAGCTTTCTCCTGATAGTGGCTTTTTTGTTTTTAAAGCTTTTATTTAAAGAATATAAATTTCCAAAGTACACCTTATGGATTACAATGGCTCCCCCTCCCACAACTTCCCTCCCACCCGCAACCCTCCCCTTTCCCGCTCCCTCTCCCCTTGCATTCACATCAAGATTCATTTTCAATTCTCTTTATACACAGAAGATCAATTTAGTATATATTACGTAAAGATTTCAACAGTTTGCCCCCACATAGCAACACAAAGTGAAAAATACTGTTGGAGTACTAGTTATAGCATTAAATCACAATGTACAGCACATTAAGGAAAGAGATCCTAAATGATATTTTTTTAAAAAAATGATTAATTTTCTATGCAATTTCCAATTTAACACCAAGGTTTTTTTTTTTTTTCATTTTCAATTATCTTTAAATACAGAAGATCGATTCAGTATATACTAAGTAAAGATTTCATTAGTTTGCACCCACACAGAAACAAAGTGTAAAAATACTGTTTCAGTACTAGTAATAGCATTAATTCACATTGGACAACACATTAAGGACAGATCCCTCATGAGACGTAAGTACACAGTGACTCCTGATGTTGATTTAACAATTTGACACTCTTGTTTATGGCGTCAGAAATCTCCCTAGGCTCTAGTCATGAGTTGCTGAGGCTATGGAAACCTTTTGAGTTCGCCGACTTCGATCTTATTCTGACAGGGTCATAGTCAAAGTGGAAGTTCTCTCCTCCCTTCAGAGAAAGGTACCTCCTTCTTTGATGGCCCCGTCCTTTTCACTGGGATCTCACTCGCAGAGATCTTTCATTTAGGTCTTCTTTTTTTTTTTTTTTTTTCCAGAGTGTCTTGGCTTTCCATGACTAAACTACTCTCATGGGCTCTTGAGCCAGATCCTAATGCCTTAAGGGCTGATTCTGAGGCCAGAGTGCTGTGTAGGACATCTGCCATTCAATGAGTCTGCTGTGTATCCTGCTTCCCATGTTGGATCATTCTCTCTCTTTTTAATTCTATCAGTTAGTATTAGCAGACACTAGTCTTGTTGGTGTGATCCCTTTGACTCTTAGACCCATCAGTGTGATCAATTGTGAACTGAAATTGATCACTTGGACTAGTAAGATGGCATTGGTACATGCCACTTGATGGGCTTGTATTGGGATCCCCTGGCACGTTTCTAACTCCATCATTTGGGGCAAGTCCGAGTGAGCATGTCCCAAATTGTACATCTCCTCCCTCTCTTATTCCCACTCATATTTAACAGGGATCACTTTTCAGTTAAAATTTCAACACCTAAGAATAATTGTGTGTTAATTACAGAGTTCAATCATTAGTACTAGGATAAAAAAATACTAAAATGGATAAAGTATTACATTGTACAACAAGAGTCAGCACAAGAGCTAATCAAGTCACTGCTTCTCATAGTGTCCATTTCGATAGTGGCTTTTTTTTACCTAACATAATGCCATGTTGTTGGAGATATGAATACTGTGTTCTATTTTGCTGATGTTCTATTTTGTCTAGATGTAAAATGGCTTGTTTGGCATTTATATATTGAAAGATATTTGAGTATTTCTAATTTTGAGTTAGTATGGATGAATAGAAAAATGTAAAATATAAACTTTTTTGGAATGTAGGAGGAAATTTTCATGACATTGGAGTTAGTAGATAATTTGTTAACTTTGATACTAGAACTGCTATAAACATTTTTATATGCACATAAATCTTTTATATGCACATTTTATATGCACATTTTATATGCACATAAACTCCTGGGTGTGAAATTTCTGGGTGATATAAAAGTGTATGTTAAATTTTATAAAAGAGGCAATGTAGCAAGTAAAGCTGCTACCTGTGACAGTGGCACTCCATATGGTCACCAGTTCGAGTCCTGGCTGCTCCACTTCTGATCCAGTTCCCTGCTGATACACCTGGGAAAGCAGTGTTTGGGCTCCTGCCACCCATGTGGGAGACTAGGATGAACCTCCTGAATTCGGCCTGGACCAGAGCTGGCCATTGCGACCATCTGGGGAGTGAACAAGTAGATGGAAGATCTGTCTCTGTCTCTCTCTGTCTCTGTCTCCCTCTCCCTCTGTCTCTGTGTCTCTCTGTGTGTCTGTCTCTCTCACCCACACTCGCATACCTCTTTGTCTTTTAAAGATGTGTTTATGGCTGGCGCAGCGGCTCAATAGGCTAATCCTCTGCCTGTGGCACCAGCACCCTGGGTTCTGGTCCTAGTCGCTCCTCTTCCTGTCCAGCTCTCTACTGTGGCCTGGGAGTCCAGTGGAGGATGGCCCAAGTGCTTGGGCCCTGTACTCGCATGGGAGACCAGGAGGAGGCACCTGGTTCCTGGCTTTGGATCAGCACAGTGCGCCAGCCGCAGCGTGCTGGCCACGGCGGCCATTTGGGGGTGAACCAACTGAAAAAGGAGGACATTTCTCTCTGTCTCTCTCTCTCTCTCTCACCATTCTGCCTGTTTTAAAAAAAAAGATGTGTTTGTTTAAATGTCAGAGTTAGAGGGAGGGGAGAGAGACATCTTCCATCTGCTGGTTCTCTCTCCAAATGTCTGCTAGACCAGGTTGGGCCAGCCTGAAGCCAGGAGTTTGTACTGGTTCTCCCAAGTGGGTGCAGGGGACAAACACTTGGACTGTTCTCTGCTGCTCTCCCAGGCCTGTTAGCAGGGTGTGGGATCAGTAGTGGAGCACCCGGGACTCAAACTGGCACTCATGGGATGCTGGTGCCCCAGGCAGTAGATTTACCTGCTGTGCCACAGTGCCAGCTTTGTAACTCTTTCTAAATAAATCTTTAATAAATGATTTTTATTTTAAAAACCTGTTAAACTGTTTTTGTAACTGTACTATCCATTTTATATTACTATCAGCAATTGTATAATTATATGAAATAATATAAATATGTATTTTCCATAATTGAAAATATATAATTATAATTCCTATACCTTCTAGCTAGTACTTGGTATCAGCAGTTTTGTTTTCTGAGCTGATTTAATGGGTATGTAGTAGTATCTCATTAAGGTTTCAATTAACATTTCCCTAGTGACTAATAATGTATATATCCTTTTGTGTAGTTAATAGAACTTCTTAGCCAAAGTGGCTCAAATGTTTTTCTCATTTTAAAAAGCTTAAGTTGTGAACCGTCATGTGCTGCTTCCCAGGGTGTGCGCTAGCAGGAAGCTGGGCTAGAAGCAGAGGTGAGACAGGATCCCAGGTACTCTGACGGGATGTGGGCGTCCCGAGTGCCAGTTAGTCTGCTGCCACAGCATCTCCCCCATGTCACTTTGATTACTGGAGATGTTGCAAGCACATCCTGTGAATATGACCAGCTCCATTCCCCATCAACAGTGTGGATGTTCCTGTTTATCAGTCGGCAGTAGATACTATAGCTCTCTATTCTTTGTCGATTAGATAGGTAAATAATGAGATGTCCTTTTAGCTTGTGTTTGTAGTCAGGTCAAATATCTTTGCCTATGTTTCTTGGTATATTGGTTAGTTAGCTTTTGCTTAGTAACAAGCCATCTTGAAAATGTAATAGTAAAACATTTATTATGTCTTGGGGTTCTGTAAGTCAGCTGGAAAGTTGTTGGGTCTACTGGTTAATTTGTCTTATTTATTTAAGAGGGAGGGAGAGAGTAATCTCCCATTTGCTGGCTCATTCCTCAAGTGCCCAGAATGGCCAGGGCTGGGCCAGGACCAAAGCTGGAAGCCAGGAACTCAATGCAGGTCTCCCATGTAGGTAGCAGCAACTCAGCTACTCAAGCCATCACCTACTGCCTCTAAGGGTGCACATTAGCATGAAGCTGGAATTGGGAGCAGAGCCAAGGCGCAGGCAGTGGCACTCTGATATTGGAGTCAGTACCCTAAGTAGTGTCATAAGTTTCAGGGCAAATGCCTACTTCTGGGTTGGTTAATTCCTGTGATCATCTGGTGGCTTGGCTGGGACTAGATGATCTAGGATGGGTCATTCACGTGTCTGGCAGAGGGTCTAGTGAACTTCAGCTCAATGGCTCACATCTACTCCGTCTGGTCTCTTGTTCCGAGTTTCTCCTTATGGTAGTCTTAGACAACGGTAGAGCAACAGGAGAGTGAAAGCCCAGTGGGCAAGTACTTCCCAAGCCTCTCTTTCTGTCACATCCTCCAGTTCTCCATTGATAGAGGGAATTCCATGGCTAAGCCTAGATTTAAGGGGCAGCGACATCGATGCCACATGTCAATGAAAGGATACAAAATATGGTAGACATTTTCTCCCCAGTCTACTGAAAATGGCTCCTTGTGTATTGTCTTCTGTGAATTGGCATCAACTTGTAGATTTCCTTATAGACTACAATTAACTGTTTTTACATGCAACTGTATTTTCTATACCTAGTCATTTAACTTTATTTATGCAATGTTGATAATTTGCTGTGTATAAATTTTTGTTCTGTATTCAAATCTTTCACTGTTTTCATCTGTGGCTTTGAGTGTATTCATACCTTTGATCCAAGTACAGGATTTTTGAAATAAAGTATTTATTTTTTGTACCCACAGAAAGTAGTACAGAGGCCAATCCATAGTACATTTTATATAAATATTTATTGATGGCATTCATTCACAAAGGCCAGTTCAGTCATCAGTATGTGTTGTATATCTGTTATGTACTAAGTATTATACTAATTGTTTAGAGATCCAATATAGGAAAAATAGACCTCTCTCATCGTGTTGAAAATGAACTGTAATGGGCAGGAATGGAATTTAATATCATGGAGACATGAGTTCAAACCATGTCTTCCTACTTGTGTGACCTTGGACCTTATGTAGCAATATACTAGACATCTCTGAGGTTTTTGATTAACTTATAAAATGTAAATGTTTTCTTTCAATATTGTGAATTCAGGTGGTTAATGTTTGTAAAGCACGTAGTATGGTGCTTATTACATAGCATACAAAAATGTTTGCATCTTTCCCTGCATGGCATAATGTTTGTCCTGCTGGGAAGAAGGCTAGTCTTCTTCCTTTGACAGTATCCTCATAGTAAATATTGTAACTTTGAACTTGTTCCATTGTAGACTCATTGATTTGCTCCTCCAGCACTTCTCAGCAGGTTGCTTCTTTGAGCAATTCTTGGATATTTCTTTTTATATATAATTTTTGGTACAAGTGAGTCAACCAAATTTCCTTCTCCACTGGGAGCCAGAGAAAAGGGTGCTGAGAAGTTAAGAGTTTTATCTGATGCTGTATTGAAGATTAGTGGTGTTTGGTTGTTGGTGTGGAAACGCACTCTTTTAGTTGTATAGGGTAAAGAATGCAGCAAATGTCTCAAACTGAAGAGCCTGGAAAGAGAAGGTGGCCTGACTCTAGAGATGGATTCCTTCCATACCAGATATGCTTCATGGTGCTGGATGCACATGTTCCAGTCTTAGAAGATTCCTGTCTTAGTCTATTTTCTGTTGCTGTGAAAGAATACTAGAGACTGAGTAATTTGTAAAGAAAAGATAGTTATTCTATTCAGGTTCTTGCTAATGAGAAATCTAAGGAGCATGGTGCCAGTGTCTGTCAGGAGCTTCCATAATGCACCATCTCATGGCAGAAGCAGACTGGCAAGTGGACAAGAGTAAAAGCAAGAGGGGATCAAGCCCACTTTTAATAATAACCAAACTTCTCCTGTGATAATGACATTAATCCATGTATGAGAGCAAAACACTAAGGACCTAATCACCTCTTAGATAGTTCCCACCTCCCAACACTATTGCTTTGGGGATTAAGTTTCCAAATCAGGAACTTTGGAGGACAGGTTCAAACCATAGTACTCTCTCCCAGGTTGAAGTGGATAGGAAAAGTCTATGAGGCTTGAGGGTATCCATGAGGGGGCAAAACACATCTCTGGGTAGTCCCAACCCCTCTGTCCTGTGTTCTTCCCAACTTCTCAGCTGTTGTTTCTCAGTGTCTTTCTTCTTTCATTCTAGTTACTACAAAGTCCCAAGATTCTCCAGATGCCAAACTGCCAAATGTCTGAGTGCTGCAAATTCCCTCTCACTAAGGATTTGACTAATGACACTACTACCCTGGGGTGACAGAAAGGACCCTGGGGTCTGGCTTTTCCACTACACTTGGTATGACCATCTATCAGTCTCTTATCTATGAGCCTCAGATGTCCTTCATAAAGTGTGAAGCTTGCCTTAGGCAGTCTCTAAAGTCCCTTCCAGTTCAACCAGTCCTTGATTTTGTGGAGCCACATTTCTTCCACTTCACAGAATGGAGTTTGCCTGTGAATTCGCACATACTTGCTAAGATGTCCAATAAAGTCTAACTGGATACTCTGCCTGTTCTCTAGAAATAGTTTCCTGTCGGTTGACTGATACTAATTCTAATGAAAACATATGTTATTTGGTCTGGATGGGAAATTCCTGGCGTTTGATTTGGGGAGAGGATGCCATTCCCTCCAGCAGACAGACAAGGGCCCTGTTTGGCTGGGAAGCAGAAACAGGAAGCGGGCATGCCCTTTGGGAAATTGGCTTGGCACAACTTGTGGGTAAAGTAGTTTGCTTTTAGAGAAACATAGCCAGCCACATTCAGGATGCCCTTGTCTGACTCTCAGCTCCCAGCTATACGATATTAACATTGGAAACATCCTTTATCTCCAGTCTCATGCATCTTGGTATCTTCTCATTAATTGCCCAATATCTTGGAAAGAACCTGGATGATGAAGTTCCTGCTCTGAGACTCACTGTATAAAAGGATAACAGAAAACAAAGATTAAAATGTTGGAAACATGCCCGGGAACTTCATTCCTTCAGAGGAGAGAGGAAGGCAGAAAAGACACTGAAAACACACTAACATTGGGTTGACACGGAAATGGTACCAATTGTCCTTGAGCTCCAACAAAAACTGTTAATTCCAAGACAACGATTGTGGCACAGTGGGTTACACCACTGCTTGTGATAGCAGCATCCTAAAGCAGAGTTTGAATCCCAGCTATTCCACTTCTCACTCAGTTTCCTGCTAATGCACCTGGGAAGGCAGCAGATAATGGCCCAAGCACCTGGCCCCCTGCCACCCACGTGGGGAACCAGGATGGAGCTCCTGGCTCTGGGTTTCGGCCTGACTCACACCTGGCTTTACAGGCATTTGTGGAATGAACCAGTGGATGTTCTGCCTCTCTCCCTCTACCTCATTTGTTGCCCTGCCTTTCAAATAGATCACTTTACAGAAAATAAGTTAATACCAACTTCAGGTCAATTTAAGAAAGAACTATCTAGAAGTGAGTCCTATTAAACACTTATTCTTTAATAGGATAACTACTGATCAAGTTTTTAAGGAAGATTTTTCTTTTTGAATAAGTTTTTTTTTTTTTGACAGGAAGAGTGGACAGTGAGAGAGAGACAGAGAGAAAGTTCTTCCTTTGCTGTTGGTTAACCCTCCAATGGCCGCCATGGCTGGCACACTGCAGCAGGCGCACCACACTGATCTGAAGCCAGGAGCCAGGTGCTTCTCCTGGTCTCCCATGCGGGTGCAGGGCCCAAGCACTTGGGCCATCCTCCACTGCACTCCCGGGCCACAGTAGAGAGCTGGCCTGGAAGAGGGGCAACTGGGACAGAATCCGGCGCCTATTAAGCCGTGGCACTGGCCCTGAATAAGTTTTTATATCTCTTGTTTTGCCTGGATAATTGACTCTCCTTAAGCCCAAATATCCACAAGCTCTTCTCACAGTCCAGTTAAGTCTGATTAATGTCACTATTATGCGATCCCATAGCATCTTGTAATTCTCTCCCATTGTACCTATTATGGTACCAATGTTATATTTTTTAACTAGATGATTAATTTTCCAGGTCTGTCTTTCACATTTACTTTATAAGCTATGTGAGAGTTGAGATCTTATCTGTTTTATTCATCACTGTATTTCCAGAGTTGAGAACAATACCTAGTGCATGGAAAGTATTATATAAATGTGCCAAGTAAAAGAATAAATGGATATATGAATGCTTAATAAGAGTGGTTTTTGAATAGAAGAGATGTTTTCCTTTTTTAAAGCTTAATTTGAGAGGCAGAGTTACAATCGGAGAGAGGGAAAGCTAGATCTCCCATCCACTGGTTCAGTCCCCAAATGGCTGCATCTCCCAGAGCTGGGCTGGTCCAAAGGCAGGAGCTAGGAGCTTTTACTGGTTCTCTCATGTGAGTGCAAGGGCCCAAGTACTTGGGCCATCTTCTGCTGCTTTCCCAGGCACATTGGCAGGGAGCGGAATTGGAAGTGGAGCAGCCAGGACTTGAAGTGGCACCCTTATAGGATGCTGGCGCCACAGGTGGAGGCTTAACCTACTGGCCTCGATTTTTTCCCTTGCCTAGACAACATTAAAAATAAAGTCCAAACTATTCTACAAATTATTCTGGATAGTTTTAGGGTAGTATTTGCTTCTTTGACTCATTGCCAGGACCTTGATTCCAGAAATACTTCTTTTTTTTTTTTTTTTTTTTTTTTTTATAATGCTTTTATTTAAAGAATATAAATTTCCAAAATACAGCTTATAGATTACAATGGCTTCCCCCCCCCCATAACTTCCCTCCCACCCGCAACCCTCCCCTTTCCCAATCCCTCTCCCCTTGCATTCACATCAAGGTTCATTTTCAATTCTCTTTATATACAGAAGATCAGTTTAGTATATATTAAGTAAAGATTTCAACAGTTTGCCCTCACATAGCAACACAAAGTGAAAAATACTGTTGGAGTACTAGTTATAGTATTAATTCACAATGTACAGCACATTAAGGACAGAGATTCTACATGATATATTTTTTTTTAAATTGGTTAATTTTCTATGCAATTTCCAATTTAACACCAAGTTTTTTTTTTCATTTTTAATTATATTTATATATAGAAGATTGATTCAGTATATACTAAGTAAAGATTTCATCAGTTTGCACCCACACAGAAACACAAAGTGTAAAAATACTGTTTCAGTACTAGTTATAGCATTACTTCACATTGGATAACACATTAAGGACAGATCCCACATGAGACGTAAGTACACAGTGACTCCTGAAGTTGATTTAACAATTTGACACTCTTGTTTATGGCGTCAGGAATCTCCCTAGGCTCTAGTCATGAGTTGCTGAGGCTATGGAAGCCTTTAGGGTTTGCTGACTTCAATCTTATTCTGTCAGAAATACTTCTTGATTAAGGTCTCTCTGGTTCACTGCTGATCCTCTAATTTCTGCAATGTTCTTGCCAAGGTAATGCTATCATTTCAGTTATTTAGAACTTGAAGATATCGACTTCTGTCACAGAGGTGAGATGATCACAAACTGAGAAATTTTAGAAGTATCTAATTCTGAATTTCCAAGAAACTGTATAGTTGTTCTGAAGATGTAATACATAATTCCAAACCCATAGTGAAACACTCCACCCAACATTACAGTTTTGCTGTAATAAGAATCACAAGGGAATAGACTTACTATGCAATAATTGAACCTGCTCTTTCCTCTCGGCTTGCCAACCTTTTGAAGGTCAGGGAGCTGTGTTAATCAGGACTTGACTACATGCAGCTGCTCTGGCTAATTGGCACAATCCTCTTATGCTGCACTGGAGTATATTTTCATTGATATTCTGGCTTGCGCCTTCATTTTCTACATTTTAGAAAAAAAGAATTAAAATTGACACACTTTGAGTTTTTATTTTTTAATTTATTTTGGTTTTTGACAGGCAGAGTTAGACAGGGAGAGACAGAGAAAGGTCTTCCTTTTTCCGTTGGTTCACCCCCCAGTGGCCACTATGGCTGGTGTGTTGCAGCCAGTGTACTGCGCCGATCCGAGGCCAGGAGCCAGGTGCTTCTCTTGGTCTCCCATGCGGGTGCAGGACCCAGGGACTTGGGCCATCCTCCACTGCACTCCTGGGCCACAATAGAGAGCTGGCCTGGAAGAGGGGCAACCGGGACAGAATCTAGCTCCCCGAGTGGGACTAGAACCCTGGGTGCTGGTGCTGCAGGTGGAGGATTAGCCGCGGTGCCGGCTGAGTTTTTATTTTTAACTAAGAAAATTCATACTTTTATCTAAATGAAACATGGAGCCCATTTTTTTTTTTTTTAAGTCTAACAGCTCTGGTTGGGGAGCTGTAGACGTGTGTGTGTGTGTGTGTGTGTGTGTGTGTGTGTGTGTGTGTGTCTACAATTCATTCTGTTGGTTTTTACCTCTCCCACTCATAGAAACTTCTAGAATATCTTTTCAGAAAATGAGAAGTAATGATTGTAAAACAGTTTGAAAAAATACAGCTGTATCTCTAATTTCTAACTCAATTTAGTTTCATTATGTGAGTGTTGATTCAGGTCCACAATAATTTCTATGATTTATTTCTAAAGAAAATAGTTCCATGTATTAATTGATGGCTCATTATTCAAAGAAATATTGAGTAAGGAAAATCTAAATACAAAAGCAGTAGTTAAAGAAGATTGAGATTTAGTGAGAAAATGTCACTGTGGTTAGGTGCTGTTGAGTACAATACTTGGAAAGTTTGAGTAGCAGTATATTTTTAGAACAGTGTTATGCTTCAATTGTGATGATCAATTTTTTAAAGATTTATTGATTTGAAAGGCAGAGTTACAGTCAGAGAGGGATAGATCTTCCATCAGCTGGTTCACTCCCCAAATGGCTGCAATGGCCAGACATATGCCAATCTAAGGCCAGAAGCCAGGAGCTTCTTCCAGGTTTCCTGCATGGGTTCAGGGACTTTAGCACTTGGGCAACCTTCCACTGCTTTCCCAGGCATTAGCAGAGAGCTGGATCAGAAGTGGAGCAGCTGGGATTCGAACTGGTGTCCATATGGTATGTCAGTGCCACAGATGGAAGCTTAATTAATTACTTAATTACTCCACAGCGCTGGCCCCGTTCATCAGTTATTGTCAACTTGGCAGATGCCAATGCCACAGTGGCAAATATTTACTTACAAATATGAATACACTTTTATGCAAACATTGAAAACTGCTTAAAAGATCTTTGCTGAGGTAGGATAAGGTTAATTCACCAAACATGTAAGGCATGTGAAATTTAACCTGCATCTTAACTATGGCAAACTCTTAGCTTTGGTGATAGAAATATAAATTAAACTAGTTAATGAGTTTGATCATAGCCCCTATAGCTATGATTGTGGTGAAAAACACAATACTGGCTGGCACCGTGGCTCAACAGGCTAATCCTCCACCTTGCGGCACTGGCACACCGGGTTCTAGTCCCGGTTGGGGCGCCGGATTCTGTCCCAGTTGCCCCTCTTCCAGGCCAGCTCTCTGCTGTGGCCCAGGAGTGAAGTGGAGGATGGCCCAAGTGCTTGGCCCTGCACCCCATGGGAGACCAGGAAAAGCACCTGGCACCTGGCTCCTGCCATTGGATGAGCACGGTGCGCCGGCCGCAGCGTGGCGGCCATTGGAGGGTGAACCAATGGCAAAAGGAAGACCTTTCTCTCTGTCTCTCTCTCTCACTGTCCACTCTGCCTGTCAAAAAAAAAAAAAAAAAAAAAAAACGCATTACCAGTCCCCAACATTGCTTAGTGCTATAATGTAAGAAAAGGTGTTAGGCATGGGGACTGATAATGGTGTGAACCAGGATGGGATCTGTGCCTTGACAATTATCCTAAACAATCCCTGATGGATTCTTGGGTGGCATCAGCCATGCAGTGGCAGTTATGCCTTTTGTGGTGTCGGCAACAGGACTCTGAAGTCACGGATCACAGGTGGGTCCATGAGGTAGGGCCTCCTCTTTATTCTTTTCAAAGCTAAATTTGTCTACCCTTCTCCTTGCTTTTATTGAATTTTATTTTAACTTGTGGATATTTTCAGCATAGTGGAATGATACCACATTCCATATTGTTGCCAAGAAGAGAAAAAGAATGCATCATCTAGATGCACTCCAAGGGACAAACTTGAAGTGAGCATAGGAACAAATAAGAGACGTGAGAACCACGTACATTTCTACGGCTTGTGAGTCCCTTCCAAGTGCTCCTTTCAATGGCAAGGCCAATGTTACTTTTTTACATTTAATTTGTACACATAGGTAATACTCAAGATGTTCAAAAATCAGTATACATACATGGATGGAGGGGAGTCTTCCTCCTGTAATTGTCCCTTTTCTATCAGTTCTCCCTAATAAGTCATCCATGGTCTAAGTTTTGTGTGTCACCCTGGGTGGGGAACATCTGGCCAATGGGCCATATAAGGCCCATGAAATCATTCGGTCTGTCCCTGCCAAGGTAACCTCAGGTGGGACTCAAAATTCAATAAATCTATAGCAGGCTAATTTTTATATTGATGATCTTGTATGGCCCACAAATGATGTTATAAATATCCAAATGGCTCTTGGCAGAAAAAAGGTTCCCCACCCCTGTGCAAGATCATTTGGGATATATGAGCAAATTCAAATCTAGATTTTTATTGTAAGAAAACTAAGCAGTGATTTTTTTTTTTAAGATCCATCCCAGGAAAGTGGTAGTTAGTTTCCCTCTTACCCAAAGCTCACATGTGAATGGTGTTCCGAAGGACAGAGAGCTCCCAGGTGGCAGAGGGTTTCCCGTAACTTCCAGGCTGAGTAAGGGGGCAGCAAAGTGCAGTGAAGTGCAGCACACTTGCCCTTCCATCACTGAAGGTAGAAGGAGATAGCTGGGAGGAACAAGAGGAAAACTAGGTCCATACCTAGAAACAATTTGCAGATGGAGTGTGGTTGTCTTTTCAAGTTGATGGCATTTTCTGTTTCCTAAAATCATTAAATAAACCACAGCCAGCGCCAGTGTGATGAGCTCAGAGAAAGTCACTCAGTTGGCCCTGGAACTGGGGCTGGATTAAACTGGAGCTGAAAGAATTATAGTGCTTCCTTCCTCTTGGTGACCTTTTCTAGCAAATGCCCAGATTTAGTGAGTGCAAGAGGGAGGTGGGGTTCACTCAGAGGCAGGGCTGGATCTGGGAGGTGGAGGGGGATGCTGGTGTTTTTGGATGTTTTAAGTCCACTGCTAGATTTCCTAGCTCATATTCTCTTGAAATATGTTTATATTCCTAACATCTGTGCCCTCTCCCAAGATCTCTAAAATGACTGATGAGGCTAGATATGAGATAGATGTCTCACTGTCAGGCTTAGAAACCCATTCTGGGGAAGATTCCCTTCTTCAATCCCATGAACATTATGACAAAATGCAACTGTAACTCATGCTTACACTGACTTGGCTTTGAAATTCTTCTCCCTAGTTTATTAGATAAAGATGTAATTCATAGTATGATTGTCCTTAAAGCACTCTGCATTCAACACACATTGGTGATTATTATCAAAAACATTGTATGAGGACTTCATACCAGGCACAATGCTTGGCATAAGTAAATGCTCAAAATAATGTCTGGTAAATGAATACTAGTTGATCCCAAATGGCCAGCAAGCATTGATCACCTTTCTATGGCACCTTGTAAAAACTGTAACATTTGTCTGTTCCCTTGTAAGCTCAGTAACTATGGAAACATTCAATTAAATATAGGGTAGTAGTCAGGTCCTAGAGTTAGGGGAGCACTTTCATATTCTCATTATTCTAGAATCAGGAGCCAAGTAGAGGGGTAGTCTTCCATCAGGCAAATATGGAATAAGTTTGCCCATCCAATAAATGCTTAATATGTTGAGGATTAGCAGGATATTTCTATATAAACCAGTTCCTTTGACCTTTATCCTCAAGGTACTTATCATCCAGAGAAAGTAAATATAACAATTACATATTCTTTGCTTCCTTTCATAAAAAACTTTATGAAATACAGTGAACCAGAAACTGAATTAGAGGAAAATGGGATGAGAATATATGGGAATTATAGATGTAGCAGGCAGAGATGCCTCTATGAACAAGGGACATTTATGCTGAGACCCAAAAGATGAGCAGAAGTGAGCCATACAGAGAGTAGAAAACATTCCAGGAAGGGGGAATAGCACAAAGACTTTGAGGCAAGAAAGAGCAAGGTGTATCCAAGGACTAAAAGACCAATAGGGGATAGCATCCCAGCTCTGCCTGCAGTGCCTGTGAGAGATGCAATAAGCTGCTGAATCTTGAACCTTTACTTCTTCGTATTTAAGGTTGAGATAATGATGCATAACGCACAAGGTTGCTGGGAAAATCGAATGGCATTGAATGAAATAATATGTACTCTACTTGAATCACTTTACATCCACACAGAGAATTCTTATCACCCAGTAGGCTGTATTTGCCAGGTTCCTAATCGTTTTAGTTAGACTTAGGAGTCAGCCATCACTGGGGCTGGAGAACATTTTCCATCTCTGATATTTATGCTTTTAAAGAGGGGAAAGAGTAGGCATAGATTCCATTTTCTCATGTTAGAAACTTTAGAAATCGAAAGAGAGGGGGTGGGATAAAATAAAAGGAAAATATTTTTTTTTGTGTGTGTGTGTGTGTGTGTATCTAAAATCCTTTATTCACATTCCATCACTCTGACTGAACATCATTCATATAATATCTGCCTTTCTTATTTTCTCTCATTTGGAAACCATTATTGTCCAGACACTCAAGCCAAACCTCTTTCTCCTTCACCAGCCCCCAACTCTGGAAGCTAAGTGTTAACAAGATATTTTCCTAAATTTCTTTGGAATTGATCGCTTCTCCATTTAAATTCTCTTTTGCAATTCCATTTCTTCATGGGTCTGGCATGTGAGATTTTAATTGCTCTGCTGCAGTTTTCTCTTCAGTCAGTGGTGACAGCTCCAGGTCTGTTTGCTTTTGGAGTTCTTGTATCATGGTCATAGTCTTATTCATGGTAGCACAAATGCGGTTTTTAGTCTCTTTCTGCTCAGCAGCAATTGGTTTAAAGCGTGCAAACAAAGTTTGATATCGAGACTTTATCACTGACATTTCCTTTAAGAGTGTAACTGGATTTTTCTCGCCTGCTGATTCAGGATGATTAGCCTTGATTTCATATTCCAGCCTGTACTGAATGTAATCCAGATCAGAGTCAGCTTTCTGGAACATCAGTTCCAGCTTATCGACCTCCGCTTCCATGTTGAATAGTTGACCGGAAAATATTTTCTTTAAATATGCTTCATCCTTTATGGATTAAATGTTAAAAGCAGAATTCCATTTTTATGTTTCGGGAGGGGATGAAGTTTGGGACTAGGTGTTTTCAGGAAATGAGATAAAATAATGGTCATCAAGTATTCAATGTGTAAGACACAATACTTGACAAGTTTTGTATTTTATTTAATCTTCACAGGACTCCTGAAAGATAGGTCTCATTAGCCTCGTTTAAAAGATGGAGCAAATGAGACTGTGAGAGAGAAATAGAGAATTCACTAATTTTTTTTTTTAAACAGGCAGAGTTAGACAGTGAGAGAGACAGAAAGGTCTTCCTTTTTCCATTGGTTCACCCCCTAAGTGGCTGCTACAGCCAGCGCTCTGTGCTCATCCGAAGCCAGGAGCCAGGTGCTTCTCCTGGTCTCCCATGGGGTGCAGGCCCAAGCACTTAGGCCATCCTCCACTGCACTCCCGGGCCACAGCAGAGGGCTGGCCTGGAAGAGGGGCAACCGGGACAGAACCCGGTGTGTGTGTGCCACAGGTGGAGGATTAGCCTATTGAGCCGAGGCACCGGCTTCTTAATTTACTTTCAACCTATTTTGAAAGGCAGAGCGGCCGGCGCCGTGGCTCAACAGGCTAATCCTCCACCTTGCGGCGCCGGCACACCGGGTTCTAGTCCTAGTCGGGGCGCCGGATTCTGTCCTGGTTGCCCCTCTTCCAGGCCAGCCCTCTGCTGTGGCCCGGGAGTGCAGTGGAGGATGACCCAAGTGCTTGGGCCCTGCACCCCATGGGAGACCAGGAAAAAGCACCTAGCACCTGGCTCCTGCCATCGGATGAGTGCGGTGCGCCAGTGAGACCAGAGTAAGCAGAGAAGGATCTTTTGTAGGGCCACAATAGCTAGGTCTGGCATAGACTGAAGCCACGAGTCAGGAATATCATCCTAGTCTAGCACGTGTGTGGCTGGGGACCTCTTACTTGGGCTGTCTCCCACTGTGTTCCTAGATACATTGAAATGAAGCTGGATTGGAAGCAGGGCATCTAAGACTCGAACTGGCACTCCAATGTGGAATGCTGACATCACAAGTCGTGGCTTAACCCACTGTGTCATAATACCAACCCCACTGTCCCTCTCTTGTCTTGAGGAATTTAACAGATAATTGGGCAATTATTTGAAAATGAGTCTATAAATTTAGCATAAACTTATATAATTGATACATTTCTTTAGACTACTGTGGTAGTACCACATTAGCATCAATTAATAACAGATAATGACAATTATAATGAAGATTAAATAAAAGTGCTGTTATCATTCATTTGTCTCAACATTTACTGAATACTCAACTATGTTTCATACACTGTTAGGTAGAGATTCATAATGTGTGGACATACATATATCTATAGTGGGTAGAAATATGTAGAAGCTTGTTTGGGGGAATAAGAACAGTCCCTTGTAGCTTGGGTATATGGTGGGGCAGGTAAAGTTCACAGGGTCTAGAAGATGAAGGGTCTTGATGCCTTGGTAAAGGGTCTTGAGTCTTGTCCAGTGGAAGATAGGCACATGATTGGAATGGCTCAGAACTATTTCTGGACGAGGCTTTGTAAGCATCTGTTTACCTTGTGGGGCAAGTTACAAACATTTGTCATGCATTGTCTTTCCTCTTCCTTTCAGGAACCGTGGAAGGCGCCATGGACCTGATCTTGATCAATTCCCTGCCTCTTGTATCTGATGCTGAGACATCCCTCACCTGCATTGCTTCTGGATGGCACCCCCATGAGCCCATCACTATAGGAAGAGACTTTGAAGCCTTGATGAACCAACATCAGGATCCACTGGAAGTTACTCAAGATGTGACCAGGGAGTGGGCTAAGAAAGTCGTTTGGAAGAGAGAAAAGGCCAGTAAGATCAATGGTGCTTATTTCTGTGAAGGGCGAGTTCGAGGAGAAGCAATAAGGATACGAACCATGAAGATGAGGCAACAAGGTAACGTGCCTGTAATATATGGGAAGGTGGAGCCCAGTGAGGGACACACACACACACACACACACACCCCAGTTGTTTTGATAACTTCTTGCTGAATGATTTTACCTGTTAGCATTGTCTCTGGTACACAGAACATCAGAGGTAAAAGATCTTCCATTCCAAAACCATCACCCATAAAATCACTTCACTAGGCATTGTATCTAATTAAAGAGATGAAGAGAAATATGTTTCAATAAAGCCTTCCTGGTACTTATGGAGATAGGATCATTACATGTATATAATATGGAAATTATAGCAATAAAAACAATCATCTGTTGCCAGACTAATTGTTATTTTGAGCTTTCTCATTGATTTTTCACTTAATACTTTGTTTTGCTTGCCTCAAAGTATTCATAACAATAGTTAAGTTTCTCAGGGGAAAATTATGGTATAAAGGAAATTTTAAAAAGGAAACATCTATCAAGAGCTCAATTAACTTGGTTACTTAGTCCAGCAGTTGTTTGCCACCCCAAAGCCACGTAACTACAAAGGCATATGATAAAGAGTACTTATAGCTTATGAGTCAAAGTCAGCTGGGCTGATGAGGTGACTCTGTTGACCTTGGCTACACTTTTTTTTTTTTTTTGACAGATAGAGTTAGACAGTGAGGGAGAGAGACAGAGAGAAAGGTCTTCCTTTCCGTTGGTTCACCCCACAAACGGCCACCATGGATGGAGCTACGCCGATCTGAAGCCAGGAGCCAGGTGCTTCCTCCTGGTCTCCCACATGGGTGCAGAGGCCCAAGCACTTGGGCCATCCTCCACTGCACTCCCGGGCCACAGCAGAGAGCTGGACTGGAAGAGGAGCTACTGGGACTAGAACCTGGCACTCATATGGGATGCTGGCGCCACAGGTAGACGATTAACCAAGTGAGCCATGGCGCTGGCCCCGACCTTGGCTACACTTTCTTACATAATTGATTTTTGTCTGGCTGTGGGCTTATTAGACTGGCCGCGATAAGGGCATTTTTTGATGAGTTCCATGTCTATTACCCTATAGCAGGCCAACCAAGGTATGTTCTCATGTAAATGGCAGAGCTACAAGAGAAAAATTGGAACACGTGTGGCTTCTGGAAACCTAGCTTCAGAATGGTACACTATTACTCCTGCCTCATTTTATTGCCAAAGTAGTCAGTCAAATAGCAGGGCCTGGAGACAGATTGGGCAGGCATTACAAACTTAAATAGCAAAGAGTATAAGTACATGGAGGGATGGAGAATTGGGGTTCTCTGTACAGGCTACCATGCTCGGGATGATTTAATTCTAGCACTCGAGTACCCAGTCCCAGCTCATGAAACAACAAAGTTTTAGGGGAGGATCTTGAGGGTTGCTTCTAAAGGATGGTTGTTACTTCTTGCTGCCTCTCACCACGAAGTGTGATGTGATGGAGTGGTTTTCCCAAAATAGAAGTGGGTCCTAAGCTAAATCCCAAGTCTAGTCCAGTAATCTGATGGCACTTGTAGGAGACGGTGTTGAATATTATTGAATGCTTGTGTTCTGATGCTCTCAGGACTGAACAGTCGGGTAGACTTCCAGTGCTACGTATGCTATCTGCTGGCAGGAAGGGACCGGATTCCAACGAGCTGACCTGGAATGGTCTGGCCCTCAGCTATCAGCCATTTCCTCTGGGCTGTTATCAGCTACTGGAGGACTCCTTCCCAGATGAAGATCATCATAAACACAGAGGCTGAGGACTGGGGATGTGTCATCCTATGCCATATTGAAAATCGTGAGCTCTTTAGAGAATATAATTATAGAGCAGATCCTTTATCATTAAATGCTTCTGCCCATGTCTTTTTTTTTTTTTTTAAAAAGATTTATTTATTTGAAAAGCAGAAAGATCTTACATCCACTGGTTCACTCCCTAAATGGTTGCAACAGCTAGGGCTGGGACAGGCTGAAGACAGGCGCTGCATCTGGGTCTCCCATATGAGTGGCAGGATCCCAAGTACTTGTGCACTCTTCTGCGTTCCTAGGCACATTAGCAAGGAATTGGATTGGAAGCAGAGCAATCAGGATTTGAACCAGCATTCCGATATGAGATGCCGGTGTCTCACACAGTGGCTTAACCCTGCTGTGTCACAAAGCCAGTCCCCCTCTCATCTGAGAACTTGCAGTGTTGCTAGATCAATGTTTCTCCAAGTCGAATGTGCTTATCGAGCATGTATGGTTCTTGTTAAAATACAGACTCTGATTCAGTAGCTTGTGAGGGAGAGTCCTAAGATGCTGTCAGTTCAGAGGTGGTCCCAGGTATTGAAAATTTGCTTGACCATGGGCCATACTTTGAAGAGCAAAGATTTAGAATCATCTTCTGGCTGGAGCCCACCTGAAAATATTTCATTGAATTTGCTAGTGGTAGTAATTAAAATATTTGAATGCAGCTAACTCATTTTAATGTGATAAAATCACTATTCATTACAAATGAAGGAAAAGGTTTTCTTAGCAAAACTATAACATTCACCTTTAAATGGCATCAGGGCAAATGGGAAAAGTGCACAAGAGAAATTCCCAGGAATGCAGCTCTCTGGTGAGGGAAGAGAGGTTGAACAAAGGGATGTGAGGTGTGCCAAAGCTATCATGGCTGAAAGTCAGCTCCATTATTTTTCACATGGCATTGTGGATCTGACTTGCATAAAGACTGGTGTCGTTCTGATGTTTCTACATGCCAAATGGAGATGATCTGAGACTTGTGCCTTAATGGTTTCATGGGAATGAAATGTGAGGTGCCCCCATCCTCTTTGTGGTCTGCCATGAGATTATCCTTTTCAAGGTGTAAATAACATGTAGAGCCAGGACAATGGGAGTTAAATGTAGTGCATGGATAACTTGAATGTAATTAAGGAAGACAAAGGCAAACTTGCATCGTGAGCAACAGTGGAGAGATGACAACTTTCAGATTCACACCCACCTGAGTTTTAATTTCTCCTCCACCACTCATACCTGTGTGGCCTTGGGCAAGGTGTTTAACTTCTACTGGTGTCATTTTTCATCATCTGTGAATTGGATATAATAATACCAAGAAGCTAGTTCCCATGAGTGTATTAATCTACATAGTAGATGTGCTCCTAAAAGCCTGTGTAAAGTGAGATATTGCAAAATAAAATGCGTAATAGCTGTAGGAAAATGATGGGAATGGGATTCAATGTCAATCTGACTTCAGAGCCTGTGTTTATAACCACTGCACTGTTCTTGCTGTATCATTCTCACTTAATGCTAGCAACTCAGTCTGATTCTGAGTTCTTGTTTTATAACGTACAATGATTCCACTTGAAACCCAAAAAATACCCAGGCCACAGAATAGAGGTATGGATGGGAATGCAATCAGACAAACATGGGTGTGAGACTACCTCTGCGAGTGAATGATGTGGATGGGGCAAGTTACTTAATTGAAATAATAGCTTTTGTTTATTTGAAAAAAAATGGAGATTTTACCACAAAAACTCAAGGATCAAAGTTTAACAGTATTATCTGGCTCATGGTGAATGTTCAATAACTGTTATAGTGCTTGGAGTGATAATTTAGTGGGACTATTAATTGTCTTCAATTGTCGAACTTTTAAGGGTGTTTTTTGTTTTCTGTTTTGTTTTTACTTTTATCAGGAAAGCAGAGAGAGGGAGAAAGAATGGGTTTTCATCTGATGATTCACTTACCAGATGCCTGCAGTAGTGTGGGCTGGGCCAGGTTGAAGCCAGGAGCTGAGATCTCGATCTAGGTCTCCATGTGGGTGATAGGGACCTGCCTCATCCCAGGCTGTGCATTAGCAGGAAGCTGGAATCAGAAGCAGAGCTAAGATTAAACCCAAGCACTCTGATGTGGGCTGCGGGTGTGTCAAGTAACGTCTTTTAAGTGCTGTGCCGGACACCTGCCCCTCTCTGGTATTTTAGCAATAATAGTATTTCTGCGTGGTGAACTGACTTTGTTTCTATTGCTGACTGTCCAGTGGGGGAATGTAGTGGAAGAAAGTGATGTCCACTATGGTGAACCAGGAGAACCCCGAAACTCTTTGTGTCACTATTAGTTTAATAAACATGGGAACTCTGCCCAGGGACATAGCAGATAGGATAAACGTCAATATATTCCTGCTTGCTGCTGACTTGTGCATCTGGGGAGGAAGTGGAAAATCCATTTGAGATGTGCCAAAACACAGCTTAAATTGGCTCATACATCCCAAATAGCAAAAATGTATTTTTTTTTTTTATTAATGGTATCATCCAAAATGACCAAGATCAGTTTGTTCAGTCTTTATCAGTGATTTCATTTTAAGGCAAGGAGTTATACATAAAATTTGAAACATTTTCGGGTTCAAAGATCTATTTTAGAATAACTCATCAGAAGAAACATTCATAGGATTTTTTTCTATGTTCATTTGATAAATAGCTTTGCATTAATAACATTGAAGTTTCCAGATACAATTTGTGAAATAGCTGGAGAGGAGCTGTGTATATCTAAATAACCCAAATAAATATGTAAATAAGCACAGAGAAAATAAGGAAGCTTGCTATAAGATTTACTCATTTATTCTTTCTTTCCAGTTATTCTTGAGTTTCTATTTATGCCAAATAGGGGATGCAATGATGTTAACATTTCCTGAATAGTTATTACTTACCTGACATTCCTTTAACAGTTATACACATATATCACTATCATGTAATTCTTTATCAAATGTATATCTAGTTGGGACTATTAAGACCCCATTAACAGATAAGATTCATGTCTATGGTAGTAGGTGCATTTACTTAGCCAGTTAGTGTTGGGCCTGGGAAGCTAAGCTCAGGCCTAATCTCAGAGGGGAGGCCTGGGTTGCCTTTCCAAGCAGAGATGACCCTCCCTTCTTGGTATACTTGGTCTAGTAGAGGCATCGCATGAGGAAGGCGATGCTGGGGAAGTGCAGAGTATTTGGAGGGTGGCTGGGTTGTGTGAGGCCCCAGGAGACATCCAAATGGAGACTGAGGAGTGAGCAGGACTAGTGAGGGATAGGGCAAAAGGATAGAAAAGGAGGAAGGAAACTCATGACTTGGCCATAAGAGATCATGAAGTCTGTTTGAGAAGCTGGATGTATTTCAGAATGGCTGGAAGTGATTGTTAAGGATGCAGGCCTGGAGAATGGACTAGGAGACCTGGTGTTGTGGAATGAGTATGGAAGTATTGAACTTGTGTTTTCAACTTTCACACATTCAGTGTTAGGAGTGAGTGACTTAAGTGTCCTCCGCTCCATCTCTTACAAGAGAAAACTGGGATGTACTGTCTTACAGGGCTGTTGTTAATGTTATGTAAAGTAATTGCATAAAGTGATGCTATTACCCTTTTAATTACCCTTAGTACTTATCTGATGTTCAAAGGACACAGCCTTTAGCTCAGTTGTTTGTCATCTGAGAAGTATCGTTAGTGAACTTACTACTAACCACTTTATTCTCTAGCCATTAAAAAATCAGTGAATTGTGTTAAATTCTGTCCAGTATTTGTCTATGGTTTTGTGCAAGTCATCTTGCAGCCTAGACCTCAGCAATACCGTTAATAAAGAGAGATATTTAGACTTAAACCTCTTTGAATGCTGACATTACATAACTGAGGACAGCCTTTGGAACCAAGCTCACCAGTTCAAATCATAGCTTTCCCTTGTCCTTGCTTTGAGATCTTGAACAGGCCACTTAGTCTTTTTATACCTTCAGTTCCTCACTTGTGAAATTAGGACAATTTTAGCTTATCCCACAGGAATGTTATGAAACTGGAATGTGTGTGATCTGTGTCGTAGTAGGCACTATTGAAAGGTGCTTGTGGTTTTTACAATCCTGTGAAGTCCTAGACGTTTGTATGTCTGCTGAATACAAGCCCAGGCTCCCGTGTGATTTGGAGGAACATGAAGTCTGGACCTCCTTCATGAGTACTCAGCAGAGAACAAGCAGCCTGGAGATATGAATGCAGGAGGTAACAGTTTGGACAGCAGTGAATCTCTGTTGTGATGGTGCCCCTAAGAAAACAGGGAGCTTAAAAGGCATCAAGTCTGAAATAATAGAGCCACAGAGCAGAGGGGAAAAGCTATACTGGAGCTGAGCCTACTGGGAGATCTCAGTTCCTTTTCAGAATACAATGCTGTATGAGAGGTCCCACAGCCAACTAAACAATCCTCACATAAAGGGGCACAAAGTATAAACAAACTGCATGGAAAGAAACGGGAGCGAGGACCAGGCAGAGAAGTTCTCCTAGGGGCCCTGGAGCATGTTAAGGAGAGCAAGAGCCGCACATTAGGGATGGCTCAATAGAGCACCTTAGGAATGAGAAGGAGCCCTGTAAAATCCCCTCCCACCTCTTCTGCCTGCCTGGTTCTCCAAGGCTGGTTCATTTTAGTGCTGTTGAGATGGTTACCACTTATGTCCGTATTCCAAATGTCAGCACAGTAATGTTGGTGGTGGTTTATATTTCTGAAGATCGTTGACTTCTAATTTAATATTCCTAACAAATTTTAAGGTGGGTAGCATCATTTTTGAATTACAGATGAGGAAGCAGGTTGGCAGAGGTGAGTAGCTCCTCAGAAAGGCCCAGTAAGGGACAGAAGGTGGCTTCAGGCCCAGGACTGTCTGACTCCAGTGCTCACACTGGCCTTTGATCTGCAGCATGGCCCCTCTGGGTTTATCCCAGGTCAGTATCTGCACCAAAGGCGTTCACATATGTGGTCCCGCAGGGGAGTCCTGACAGGGCACTGTGCAGGAATCAGCGGGCACAGTGAGAGCTGAGGAAAACCAGCAGACAAACCAGGAGCCTCAGCCCTTCTGAGGATGGTTGTGAGGCGTCTTTCCCCACTGGGTCACTATTTTTTTGCCAGTGGTGTGCACGGTACTTGATCCATCCCCATTAAGCCACCCTTCAGAAAACCACAGATGAGAGAATTGAGGCAGAGCGAGCAGCTGTTTCACCACCAGGTCATCCACGGAGTCTGATTCTCCACGTGTGGCCCCGGGCTGAAACTCTATAGGAACTCGCACCGTGAGGTCCAGAGGTTCTGGTATTGAGTTCTAATTCAGAGACATTCTGGTAAGAATTTGCTATTGGTGGATGTGTGTGCATTGTGGCTAACTGGGAGGTGATGTGCTGAGAATGTCATACATTCTATAACTGGGGACAAGTTGGATGAATAGTCGACAGATCTTTAATTGCTATTAAAATCTTATGTTTTACCTTGGTAATATTCAATCTGTGATTGATTTCTGAAAGTTTCTGCTAAGCTTATAGCTATGTCAGTTACTTTAATTCTGTCAGGTTTTGTATTGTGTTTTGAAACTTTGTTAAGTGCATATACAAATTCAGGATTACTATATCTTCTGTATCAGAATGTGTGAATAACATCTTCCAACAAGATTTCAGAAGATGGTGAATAGTTCCCCTCTTTGTCATCATGTGAAGGCCATCTTTATCCCTAAGCATTTTGGGGGGCTTTAGAAAAACACCTGAACATTTTTTTTTTCATTTTATTGGAAAGAGAGACAGATGAAGAGCATCTCCCATCCACTGGTTCACTTTCCAAGTACCTGCATCAGCCAGTACTGGGTCAGGCTGAAGCCAAAAGCCTGGAGTGCAATCGGTATCCCACGTGGTTGGCCGTGACCAAGCAGTTGGCCCATTGCCTGTGTCTCCCAGGAAGCTGCATCAGAAATAAAGTAGCTGGGACTCGATCCAGGCACTCTGACGTGAAATGTGGGGGTTCCCTAGAGGCGACTTAACTGCTGCACTGACACCTGCGTTAGAAAACGGACATAAATGTCATATCAGTTCTTTAGTTAGTATTCAGAACATTTTTCTATCCCTTTATTCTCAGGCTTATATGTGACTGTTTAATGTGTAGTTTATGAAAAGTACAAAATTAAAATTCTAAAATCTGAGATTTTCGGATCTGAATTCACTTTAGATCTTCTGTCTTCACATGTTTGACATGACTTATAACATTTTTCTTCCTGATAATTTTCTTCAGGCCTTTCTTTTTCTCATTTTATGTCTTCAGTTTATTTTCCTTCTCTCCTACCCTCCATGCTAAGGAAAGTTGTATGTACTGTCTCTTTTTAACAATGGCTTATGAAATCATAAAAAATAGGATAGTCTCTCCATATTCCACAGTGTGGCTTTTGCAGAGTATAGTTAAAACTGAAAATGAAACTATTGTGGATGGAAAGGTGTTAAAAGACTTAGTTCATCTTGTACAGTAAGCTAAGGGACTCAGGCAATATTGTGTTCCTAACCTGACACAGAATAGAGGTTTTTAATCAATTGTGATTTTATTAGCCAGATATAGAATACCGCCCCTACTTGCAATTCCATGTACATGTCAGTTCATCTGTACATAATTTAGGCAAAAAATGACCTACATGAAAGATCTCTGTGAATGAGATACCAGTGGAAAGAAGGGGCCATCAAAGAAGGAGGTACCTTTCTCTGAAGGGAGGGAGAGAACTTCCACTTTGATTATGACCTTGTCTAAATAATATGAGAGTTTGTGGACTCAAAAGGCTTGGCAGCTCATGACAAGAGCCTTGGGTGATCACTGACATCATGAATAAGAGTGTCAATTGTTAAATCAACAACAGGAGTCACTCTGCACTTGCTCCCCATGTAGGACCTCTGTCCTTAATGAGCTGTACTATGAGAATTAATGGTAAAACTAGTCTTCAGACAGTACTTTATACTTTCTGTGTGTGGGTGCAAACTGTTGAAATCTTTACTTAGTGTAGAGTTGATCTTTTGTATATAAAGATAATTAAAATTGAATCTTAAGAATGGGATGGGAGAGGGAGTAGGAGGTGGGATGGTTTTGGGTTGGGAAGGCACATGTGGGGGGAAGAACCGCTATAATCTAAAAGTTGTACTTAGCTTTTATTCACTAAATATAAATTTTTCTATAAAGTTAAAAGTAGGAAGTAAGATGTTGGATTCTATCCTTGTCTTGATTCTTTAGTATTCTAATATTTATGCCATTAGCAATAAATCCAGCACTGTGCCCATTCTACTTGACAAATTCTCAGGATACTCTAAAGCAGTTAGAATTATTTGGAACAACAATACAAAAGGATCAAAATAAAGCAATTCGGCAAATATTCTTTCCACTCATATTCCACTCATACTCCTCTTTTCTACTTTGAGGAACCATGATAGGGATTAGAGAAGGATAGGAGATTCACAGATGATATTGTTAATATCACATAGTTAATGTGATAGTGGATATAAATAAACACAAAGTTCTCCCCTCACCAGTTGCATGGAAAAACTGTGTATTACGTATGCCTATATTTGAAGTTTTCCAGAAGAAATGGCCAAGCCTTTCCTCAGATTTTTTTAAAGGTGCATAATCTCAAGAAAAGTAAAACTCATTAACCACCATGTTTTTCATGTCTTTTTAAAGTTTTATTTACTTGAAAGTCAGAATTAGAGAGAGGAAGAGACAGAGAGGTATTCCATCAGCTGGTTCACTCTCCAAATTGCCACAACTGCCAGAGCTGGGCCAATCTGAAGCCAGGAGCTTCTTCCAGATCTCCTACTTGGGTGCAGGGGACCCAAGCACTTGGGCCATCTTCTACTGCTTTCCCAGGCATTAGCATGGAACTGGATGAGAAGTGGAGCAGTTGGGACTCAACCCAGTGCTCACATGGGATGCCAGCACCCCAGGTGGGTGCTAAACCTTCTGTGCCACAGCACAGGCCCTGTGTTTTTCATGTCTTGAAAACTGACTCCTAGCAGGTGCCAACTCTCATGTTTTAAAGCTCTAAGTTCAGTTGCTTCTGGGGAGAATGTGTGTCCTCATTTTCGGTATTTTTCTCTTTCTCTCAAAAGCTTCCTTCCTACCAGCTACCTTAACTCTGACTGTGGACAAGGGAGATACTGTGAATATATCTTTCAAAAAGGTATTGTTTAAAGAAGAAGATGCAGTGATTTACAAGAATGGTGAGTATGTGTTCTACTTCATTCCAGCACTATCATGTAAGGCATTAGATAATACGTGACATATTCTATCATTCTATTGCTGTCTTGGGGGCAGGTGTTTGAAGTAAACCTGTGATGATGCAAGTTTACTGGATTCTGTCTATGATAGAAGCTTTCTTCCACAATGTATTTCATTACTTAAATAGAGATTCATATTTTATTTATACATTTGAATATGTACATACTGAACGTTCATGAATGTACATGGCCTATATACATACTGAAAGGCCCATCATATTGCGATAAATGGGCTCCCAGATTCACTATGTAAACTGAGAGGATGTTTGATTACAAGGTTAAGGAAATATCAGTGATGTCAGTTTTGAGGATCCACTTGTGTAATTGAAATATCAAATCATAGCTAGGATCTTGACATATCATCTGGGGGCAGTTGCCTGATCCAGTGGAATATTGATGGGACCATTCTGAATTCTGTTGTTCGATAAGCCGTCCAGGTTCAAGTTGTTAACGTTGTGATTCTAGGTATCTCCAAGGTAACAAAGTTACTTGCCATTTCCCACCCTGCTTGCCTGCCCCTCTTTGTGATCTCTCCCTGTAGAAGATTAAAAACTTATACCACCTCCATCTCCATGTGTTTGGCAGATTCCAAAGACTAACCTATCAGCTCTGTCACTGTGCCTTTCTTGACTATTGGGAGAGCTCAGTCTTTTTATTCTTCTCACACACTTAGTATTTGTGAGCCATTTTTATCAGGTCAGGCAAAGCTGATTAACTGGAAGGGCCAGACAAGGAGCTATGAGTATAACCTGTTGTTCTCACTCTTCTCTCTTGCCAGGCTCCTTTATCCATTCGGTGCCCCGGCATGAAGTACCCGATATTTTAGAAGTGCACCTGCCTCATGCTCAACCCCAGGATGCTGGAGTGTACTCGGCCAGGTACATAGGAGGAAACCTCTTCACTTCGGCCTTCACCAGGCTGATAGTCCGGAGTAAGTGATTGAGAGGCCACCGTAAGTGATGGTGTACTTGCTAGGACTTTTTAGATGCAAGTAATAGAAACTGACTCTATACTTATGCAGAAACTAAGGATTGCTTGAAGTGGTATTAAGGACTTATGAGAAATGGATAGGAAAGCTAGTAAGCAAGTTTCAGGAAAGATAGGCTCTGGGGAAGATCTGGGGCCCAGTGGAGGGAAGGTAGACTTTCTCTCTAGGATGCTGCCTTTATCATAACTTGGCTTAGACAGTGTTTATT
Organism: Sylvilagus floridanus; assembly: GCA_949820135.1. Taxonomy (NCBI): domain Eukaryota; kingdom Metazoa; phylum Chordata; class Mammalia; order Lagomorpha; family Leporidae; genus Sylvilagus; species Sylvilagus floridanus. Next base: position 54,060,127 of record OX463243.1, read on the forward strand.
TTACTTCCAAATTTTGAATTCTCCGGATAGAGAATCGGATTCGCCTAAGATCTGTCAGAATTCACCTGCCTGGACCAATGAGGTACAGATGAGGGTGGAGCCACACTGTAGTTACAGGGACTAGGAGCTGGTGTTTGTATAGAAAGCTCACCCTCACAAAAATGATAAAGCAGGCATGGACATGTCCCTAAAGTCGTCTGCTACAGGGGGATGAGTTGGACCTGCTGTGGTAGACTAAATCAAGTTAAACCTCTAGTTAGGTTGCCTGTAAATCCCTTACTTTCTGAATCATTTGCCTCTTCAATGTGACTTTCTAATTTTCAGGTTTGAAAAATGGAAGAGTTAGAGCAGGTGAAAGCTTTCCCCCCTCCATTGTAACTATTGAAGTGGGGAGTAACCATCACCAGGAATTCTTGCTGGAATTTGATCTATAGAAAGCAAAATATTTTCCCCAGCTTTTTTGGGTATTCATGACATTAAATATTCAGGTCTTCGTGTCTAAATAGCGAGGCTACTCCACCATTCCTCTAATGACTGGCATTACTACTTCATGAAGGTCACTTATTTGCTTTGCATTGTATTTATTCATTTCTTCATTCATCCAATAAAGTGTGTTGATTATAACTTTCTGCCAATAATTGTGTTGGTGTGGAAAATATAGGAAAACAAACCCCTGCTCCTGGGTAATGCCCAATCAGAGCAAGTACAAATGTAAGTAGATATTGCTGTAATATGATAACGTATACAATATGTGGTTCATCTAGTTTAGACCTGTGTGGTATAACAAAATATTTTATAGGCAGGGTTGTTGGAGCTTGACTTAATCTGCTCATGTAGGAGGAGCTGTTTCCTTCTATTTGAGTACTGTCCTGACTTCTCACCTACTAAATGTCAGAGCAGATGACTTATAAAAACAAAAATATGAGGGCTTTTGATAGCATAACTGCAAGATTTGGCTTCCAAAATCAGGCTTAACCATTACTTCTACGTAAACTTGTCTTGGGAGAAGCCATCTCCTTTTATTCCAACACATGAAAGAGACCAATTATAGGGAAGCAATTGTTCTTCATTTCATTTAGACAGTTCTTCTCCAATCAAACATAGAGCCTTATGCCAGAGTACTCGGAGTCCAGAGCAAATGGGATGCATTTCTAGGAACACCAGGAATATCAGATGCTGATGTGATTATTGAGATAAGAAAACATTTATGTGTTTTTTCCACTCTTTACTCTCAACAGAACACTAATGGCACCAGATGTGTTGGTTTTTCACACACACACACACACACACACACACACACACAGCAGTTCTCTGATGGACATCAGCTGGGTGTCTTAGTATTTAACTCAATTCTAACTCTGTCTACTTGGAGATAGCAAAGATCCCATAGATCATAGATTAAACGCTCAGTCCCACTCCATTCCACCCACCCCTTCAGATGCCAGTTATAAGCCCCAGATATGACATGTGCTTATGACCAATCAATTATAAATGGGGGATTCCAGGTTTATTGATTTATTATAGGGAGTATCAGAAAGGCTATGGAACAGCCAGCTGTAGGAGCTGCATAGGGAAAGTATGGATGTGGGTGTGCAAAGCTTGCATGTCCTCTACAGATATACCACCCTCTAGAAGCCTCCATGGGTTCAGCAGTCCAGCAGTTCTCTGAACCATGTCCTTTGGGAGGGTTATGGAAAAGACATTATATAGCATGGTTAAGTCATTGGCATTGATGATCAACTCAATATTTAGCCCTCATCCCCTCCTCAGAGACTGGGGGTGGAACTGAAAATCTCAACCCTCTAATCTTGCCTCTTACTGATGACTAACCCCTGTCCTGAGGCTGCCTGACCACCAGTCACGTCATAAGCATATTAAAGACACACTCATCAGTCTGGAGATTCTGACTCTTAGGATCTGTGTGCCAGGAACCATGCACTTATCACAATATCACAGTGATAAGCTTAAAGCTTTAAATTTTTATAAAACAGTCAAAACAAATATGACTTAGTGTAGACTATAATTTAAAATCCCCCTGAACTATTTTTTTTCCTCCTGAACTTTTAAAGCACAAGACTTTCAACACACTCATATTTCTACATTGTCTTTTTGGATTGTTAGGAAGATGTGTTGGTTCCCCTTTGCTGTTAGGAATGTTTTGATGTAATCACATGAGAAGCACTGCTAATATCTAAAATTATTATAAGAAAGTTTGATTTAGGCCACAATCATCCCATTTAGGAATATTTTTCCCCAGTCTGAGTTCTTTGATGTTTAGCAAGAAATGAAACACAGTTTAAGTATTTGTGCAGTTATCCTGCTTAAAACATTTGTGTTAAAAAGTCACATTGGCTATTTTTATAGAATCCCTTTTCAGTTTAAATTCACTTCCTGAGAAAAGATTTCTCACAATTTTGAATTTTGGTCTGTATGCCATGAATATATGGTCTTTTTAACTTTCTTTTCTTTGTTAAAAGATTTATCTATTTGAAAGGCAGAGTTATACAGAGAGAGGGGGAGAGGGGGAGAGAGAGAGCATCTATTTGTTGGTTGACTCCCCAGATACTGCAATAGCCAGAGCTGAGCCAGGCCAAAATCAGGACTTTCATTTGAGTCTCCCAAGTGCTGGCAGCACCCAAGCACTTGGGCCATGCTCTGCTGCCCTTCCCAGGCCATTATCATGGAACTGGATCACAAGTGGAGCATTCAGGACATGAACTGGTGCCCATGTGAAATGACAGTGTTGCAGGCGGTAGCTTTACCTACAATACCATAACAGTGGCCCTGAATATATGCTTTCTTTTATTTTTTAACATTTATTTATTTGAAAGGCAGAGAGAGATAGTTACAGAGAGACAGTGAGAGAGAGATCTTCTGTCAGCTGGTTCACTGCCCAAATGGCTGCAGTGGCCAGGACTGGGTCTGGCTGATGTCGGGAACCAGTGGCTTCTTCCAGGTCTCCCACCTGGGTGCCAGGGGCCCAAGCATTTGGGCCATCTTCTGCAGCTTTCCCAAGTGCATTAGCAAGGAGCTGGATTGGAAGTGGAGCAGTTGGGACATGAACCAGTGCCCATGTGGGATGCTGATATCGCAGGTGGCATCTTTACCTATTATGCCTCACTGCTGGTCCCAAATGTACGATTTCTTAAGACACAAGATTATTTGATTTTTGAGGCTATAACAGATGCTTAATTGCATACTTTTAAAAATCTTAACTGTGACAATAAGTAGTTGGCTGTCACCTACATTGACTGTCCATAATTTATTTTTATTTGAGAGGCAGGGAGAGACAGAACTTAGATCTGCTGGTTCACTCCCCAGATTGCCAGAAACCATGAGCTCCATCCGAATCTCCCACATGGCTGGCAGGGACATGACTGCTTGAGCTATGACATGCTGCTTCCAGGGTGCCCTAGCAGGAAGCTGGAATGAGAAGCAGAGCTAGGACTCGAAACCAGGCACTCTGATATGGGAGTTGGGTGTCCCAAGTGGCATCTTTAACCGCTGTTCCACATTTCCACCTCTATTTGTAGAGTTTTGAATGTGGTAATAGGTACCTGGATAACCAAAGCACAGGGCTTCTATAGTGAATCTTCATCCTCCTTGTGTTCTCTATACAAGCAAACCTAGTCCAGAGAGCTTTGGACCTGGTATCAATGCATACATCTGGAGTCCTCTATGAGTGACTGAGGGGTGTGCTTCCTGAAGCCCACTCCATGGATTTGCTCATGAATATTGATGTATTCTGGGGTCATTACCTTGTTAATGGCAGAATGACTCTCCTTGTTCTTAATGTTGTTATTTGTAGGAGCCATTTAAAGCAAGAGTGCAAGGGATTCTGGGAGAGAGAAAGCAGACTCCCTTGACTGTATACTTGTTGCTTTATCAAATGTTCTTTACCTGAGTTCACCATCCCCAAGGGGTCACCCTATTATTCCCTAGATCTTTATTCTCTTTTTCCTGGGCTGGGATAGGTCTCCAGCTAGGTACAGGGCTTAGAGAACACAGCTGAATGTAACAGGGAGCCCATTTTCATCGACACTGTCTGCCATCAGTTTGCAGTATATGCAGACACCCTGTGGTCTGGCTCTGAAAACAATCATTAATTGTGCAGAATCTTGTCCCTGTTTATATTAAGGATTGTGAGTGGTAGCTTTTCAACATTTTTCAGCTTTATGAAGTGAAAGACTGTAAGAAATGGTCTGTGTTGCTAATCTTCCTGATTATTGTAGTAGAACATACTGATAACCAGGACTTCTTGCCAAATAAATTATATGATTACATCAGCAGATCAGCAGTGGGCACAGGTCCAAGTTTGACACCGAGAGAATGACACTCAGGGACAAAGACACCTGTTCCTTCAGTTAGAGATGCAGCTGAATTCCTGACTACAAATGGTCCTCTCAACCTCTTAGGGTCTGTCTTATATTAGAAGGTATCCATGGACCTACCTATTAACAACCTAAAAATCATCAGGTCCTAGAGAGAAGTAGCCAGGAAATAGGAACCTAGAAGGCTTTTAATCATCTCAACTTTAGGTTTTGTAGATCTTGCTTCACATCTGTTGCCCTTTCCGGCTGAAAAACCAGTGATGCTATTAGCTCTTGTGTGCATTTTTGGCCACATTCTTCGTCCTGCATTTTCCCAAGTTGAAGATTCTCAAACTGTAGCAGGCATCCCAATAAGCTGGAGGGCTTGTTAAACGTAGATTGCTAGGACACGTCCAGAGTTTCTTATTCAGTAAATGGCAGGAATGGGGGTGGGAGATGGTCTGGGGTTTGCAATTCTGAGTCCCAGAGGGTGAGCGTGCCACAGTGCCAATCCCTAACCATACCTGCAGCTGCCTGAACCTGCCATATCCCACGCCTCACCCTAGCCTGAAGCATGTTCCCCAGTCTTCCTCCTTTGCCTCAGGCCATCTCCCTTTATGCCCTCTTCCAACCTGAAGACAGGATTAGGTCCAGCTGTATCTTTGTTGCTCTGGTAAGTTTTTATTTGCATATCTGTCTCTCATAGTAGATTACTAGCTTTCAGAGAGCTGAAGGTGTATTTTACCTTCACTCACCATTAAAAAGACAGCCATGTAGTAAGTGTTCAATCAAGACTGGTTCAGGGATGTACTTTACTCACCGCAGTCTTGTTTTCCTTAACACAAGGATGCGAGGCTCAGAAGTGGGGACCTGACTGTAACCGCCTCTGTACTGCTTGCATGAACAATGGTGTCTGCCATGAAGATACTGGAGAATGCATTTGCCCCCCTGGCTTTATGGGAAGGACATGTGAGAAGGGTAAGTCCAGAGTACACAATGGGTAAGCCGTGAATTTAAAGTCATCACTCCTGGATCTAGAATTAGAGCTGGACTTGGATGAGAATGGAAGCTAAATGACCTCTGTTAAGCCATATAGTACCTTCACATGAATTAGGAAAAAAGTGCCTTTTCCTGAAGGTTCTCTATTGCCATCCACTGGAAAGTTATAATTAATATGTAGTCTATGATATGATGTGGATGTGCAGTGCGCAACCTGGGTTTCTGTGAGTGGTGGCCCTGATCTCTCTGTCCAGGGGTAGTTTCATTGCAAAAGGGGCCATAAAGGGGCCTTCATTGTGCCTGAGCTGTAGATGAGACTAATTTTCCCATGTTCACCTATCTAAAAGAGATCTTATACAAGAAGAATGATACATTTTAAGGGATTGCATATTTAACTCTGAATCAACTCTTTTTCTTCCCAAAGCTTGCGAACTGCACACATTTGGCAGGACTTGTAAAGAAAGGTGTAGCGGACCAGAGGGATGCAAGTCCTATGTGTTCTGTCTCCCAGACCCCTATGGATGCTCCTGTGCCACAGGCTGGAAGGGTCTGCAGTGCAATGAAGGTAGGCACCAATCGCAGCCTTGAACAGCAGATGACAAAGGATGTCCAGTTGGCTGGGAATCGCAGTGTAGGATACACCTGGACATCTGAGTCAACTGCCTGCTGCTGGGTTACAGGGTTTTGAATCACAGATGCAATAAAATAAAAATTGGAAAGAATAACAGAAAGACTAACATTTTAAATTCTGTTGAGCTTTAGTTTGCAGCAATTTGATCATGATGTGCCTAGGTTTAATTGTATTTATTTTGCTTGGAATTTATGAAATTATTGAATATAGAATTTTCAACCACTTGGATTTTTTTTTTGAAAATTGATTTATTTGAAATTCAGAGTTCCACAGAGTGAGAAGGAGAGGCAGAGAAAGAGAGGTCTTCCATCTGCTGGTTCACTCTCCAGTTGGCTGCAATAGCCAGAGCTGCGCCAATTCAAAGCCAGGAGCCAGGAGCTTCTTCCAGGTTTCCCACGCGGGTGCAGGGGCCCAAGGACTTGGGCCATCTTCTTTCCCAGGCCATAGCAGAAAGCTGGATCAGAAGTGGAGCAGCCGGGACTCGAACTGGCGCCCATATGGGATGTGGACACTGCAGGCAATGGCTTTACCTGCTACGCCACATCACCAGTCCCTGCCATTATTTGTTCAAATATTTTTTCTGCTTTCTGTCCACTCCTTCTCTCACCTCCTATTTTTTTTCCTTATATTAAGACTTATTTTATTTGATAGGCAGAGTTACAGAGAGAGAGAGGAAGAGATAGTGATGTTTCATCTGCTGGTTCATTTTCCAAATGGCTGCCACAGTCAGGGTGGGGCCGTGCTAAAGGCAGAAGCTGGAATTCCATCCGGGACTCTGCACCTGGGTGACAGGGGCCTAAGTACTTGGGCCATCTTCTGTTACTTTCCCAGGCACATTAGCAGGGAGCTGTATCAGAAATGGAACAGCTGAGATTTGAACCAGTCCTGATACAGGATGTTGGTGTTGCAGATGTAAGCCCAACCCACTGTGCCACACGCTAGCCCCTTGACCCCCTATTACAGGCATGTTCGACCTTTAGATACTCTCCCATAGGTCCTTGTGTCTCAAATCATTTTCTTTAAATCATCTTCTACCTCTGCTCTTCAGACTGAATATCTATCTAGTGATTCAGATGTAAGTTCATTGAATCTTTTGTTATCTTGATTCTGTTATTAAGTCCATATAATAATATTTTTATTTCAGATGTTTTTCAGGTCTATTTTTTTAATCTTTTTCATTTCTCTGAAATTTCTCATTTCATATTTTTGTGTTTCCTTTTATCTCAATGAGCAAAGTTATTGTTGATTTAAAATTTTTGTCTATAATTTCCAACATCTTGGTCATCATAGTCAGGCTGTTGGTTTTATTTTCTCTTGAATGGGTCACAATTTTAATTTTCCTTATGGTAAATAATCTGGGATCATAGTTGGACATCATAAGTGTTACCTTGTGGGAACGCGGGAGTGTGATATGTTCCTTTGAGGAATGTTGAGTTTTGCTTTGTTGTATTTTAGCAGACAACTGCTTTGGCAGGACTCAAACTGAAAACTCTGAGGCAACAGGTCTAGTCCAGGGCAATTATTTTATCTTTAGCTACACTTTGAAGCTGCATTGAGCATGAAGAGTTCAAGGGTCAGCTAAATACTTGAGACTTCTTGGTCTCTTATTCTTGTTCTGGGTTTTCCCTCTCAATTTCCAGTGGCTCTGGTGGCTCCAATTCTGTCCTCTGGCCTTCCAGGCCAGTAGGCTATGGACTTTCTTCGGAGTTGCAGCCTCCCCACATAGTATCCACTTTAACCATTAGGCTAAAAGCTGAAAAGTGGAAATATATCATTCTCATCTCCAGAATTTCACTTTCCCTCCAGAACTATCTGGTGGTTTTGTTGTTGGTTGTTTTTTGTTCCCCTTCACACCACTCTTCACTCTTTTCAGCCGTGTCCATGAGAAGGTTGGCTTGGTGGAAGCTCCTTCACACCTTCTGAAAGCAGAACTCCTATCCTTTTGAGTTCCTGGTATTTAGATAAAGCGCACACTGCCTACGTGAGAACCGGCAAGGTTGAGAGCCTGGAGAGAGAACCAGCGCGAGCTCTCTACGCAGCCTTCGTTCCCTCGCTGCCCCTGTATTTACACTGGTTTCTGTCTGTTTGCAGCATGCCAGCCTGGTTATTATGGGCCGGATTGTAAGCTGAGGTGCAGTTGCAACAATGGGGAGGTGTGCGATCGGTTCCAGGGATGCCTCTGCTCTCCGGGATGGCAAGGGCTCCGGTGTGAGAGAGAAGGTAAAGCAAGGTAACACTGTAGTCCGGGCCATGCTCAGCAGCCTGAACCCGCTTTGCTGGGGTAATTCTTGCCCCAGTAGCCCCACTCCTCAAGTCATCTCTGTGGGCCTCCAGAAGTTGGGAATAATTAATCAAAAATCCCATGAGGGTCAATGTTCTAGATCTTTTCTATGGGTAGACCCTCTTATTAGGGTGATTCTCTTTCTACTAGGAATAAACCACATGCTCTTTGCTAAGCCTTGGGTAATGACTGACCAACCGTGAGCTCTGCCTACCTTTTCTCTTTGCTCTAGGACCAGCCTTTTCCTTGGATTAGATGTGTATAACAGGGCTACTTTGGAGGGATTCAGAGAAGGAATATTTTTAAAGAGATAAAATGAATTACATAGGAAAGATTATGCTCAAAGTGAAATTTTAAACAAAAGCGTATTTGAAATAGTGCATGGAAAGTGGAGTTAAAAGATTATTTTCATGCAAAAATGTTGAAATCCATGCATATAAGGGAGCTTCAAAAAGTCTGTAAAAATTCATGTTATGAGACGATTATGTAATGAATTTCAAAAATTTTTTTGCCTCAGAATCAATTTACTTTTAATTCTACTATAGAATGAAGTTTCTGAAGTACCCTTTAATATTAGTTAAGAAATTACCCTAGAGCAGAAGTCTGCAAACTCTGACCCACTGACCAAATTTTCCCTACTGTTTTTAAATAGCTTTATTGTGATATAACTTTGTTCTATAATGTTCACTGTTTTTATAATGTGCAACTCAGTAGTTTTTAGTATAGTCATGCAATCACCACTATCACTTAATTTTGGAATGTTTTTTAACAAAGCAAGAGAAACCTCATGCCACTGGCAGTCACTCTCATTTTGCCCTCCTCCCAGTCTCTGGCAAACTTTGACTTCCTGCCTCTGTAGACTTGCCTCTTCCTGACAGTTTGTATGCTATAAATGCGATCATGTTATATGTGGTCTTTGTGTCTTGCTTATTTCTCTTATGCCTTTCTTTGAGGTTTATTATGTTGTATTATTTATCAGTCTTTCATTCATGCTCATTGCCCACTCTCTAAAGTTTATTGCAACACAGCTATGCCAATTCATTTGTAACATAAAGGTATTCAAAAGGTTCATGGAAAAGGAATTAAAAGATAAGCTTATTTTGGTGCAAAATTTTTGGAAATTCATGCATTGTTTTCTCATATGCATTTCCATGAACATTTGAAGACACCTCTCCCACCCCATTTATTATCTGGCCACTTTTGCACTACGTATGAACAGGATTGTAGTGATCATATGGCATGCAAAGCTGGAAATAATTGCTTTCTTGACAGAAAAACATTTGCTAACCCCTGCCCTAGAATAGTTTTAAAAATTGGCACAAGCATACTTTTATGTATTTTCATGTTTTAAAATTAATAAATAGAAGTTAATTTTTCAGTCATATGTCCAGTGATATCCATACTCAAATAGGGCAGCTGTAGTCTTTGTTAGTTTTTAAAATGAGAACAAATATGGGGGGGGTGGACAGGGCTAACAGGTGTCCGTCCCTTAGAGGCTTTAGGCTTTGCTGCTTTATGCTTTCTTGTCTTTCCTCATGTTTGGACTTTGCTATGAGGACAGCAATCTGCGAGCGGCTACGAAGGGAAGGAAATGTGTTGGGTCTCCCAAGGGATTGGATTGAGACCGGTCAGCTGTCAAATTTAAGAATTTAATTTTAGGTTTTACTTCTTCCTTTCTGTTCCACAACTGATGCTGCGGAAGGTGTATATTCTGACTGGGAGAACCTGAGACGGGCTTACCAGTCTCGCTGGGTCCCGCGCTTTCAGAGAGCAGCCCCCTCTTTGCTATTCCACGCTCCCTCAGCACTTCACCTTGACTCCCATCTGAATTGAGAAAATGCAAGGGGACACTGAAGGACAGTGAGCATGTCAAAGCATGTGTTTGCTGTTCCTGCTGGAATAGCTATTTAGGCTAAAAAATGGTTGGTAATTTTTCTGACTATAATCTCTCCAAGTTGACAGATTTATCAAGGAATTATGTTCATAACTTTTATACCTCTTTCCCTCCTGCTCCACACACTTGATCCACTTCACTGTAGGCCTGAGAAATAGTACTACTATCAGTGTAGAATAACAGCACTGCTGTGTTTACCTTGCCCTCGCTTCTTCCCACTACTAATATGGAAAAATCTGCACGTAACTGCTGCCCTCAGGGCATTTCTATCCCCTACACATTTAAGTGTTGGCTACATTTTGACTACATCTCATGTTTAACTATAAGTGGTCTGAGGGTCTTGAAGACCCTACATTTAAGAATCAAACTGTCCTATTTCAGAATTATTCATTTTTTAAAATTTATTTGACAGGTAGAGTTATAGACAGACGGACAGAGACAGAGAGAAAGGTCTTCCTTTTCCATTGGTTCAACCTCCAAATGGCCGCTATGGGTGGTGCTGTGCCAATCCGAAGCCAGGAGCCAGGTGCTTGCTCCTGGTCTCCCATGTGGGTGCAGGGCCCAAGCAGTTGGGCCATCCTCCACTGCCCTCCTGGGCCACAGCAGAGAGCTGGACTGGAAGAGGAGCAACCGGGACTAGAACCTGGCACCAATATGGGATGCTGGCGCCGTACGCTGAGGATTAACCAAGTGAGCCATGGCGCCGGCCCCCAGAATTATCCATTTTCTGTTATGTAGATGTTAGGCAAGAAATCCTGATACTATCACCTTTGTTAGAACCAGGGAAATTTTTTCTCCTTTCAGTATTGGCAACAACATCCATCCGTCCATCCGTCCGTCTATCTACCTTCCTTTTTTCCTTCCTTCCATCCTTCTCTCTTTTTATTTCAGCTCACACATATAAGGGAGAATATGTGGTATCCACCTTTTTGTGTCTGGCTTGTTTCATCATGTCCTCCAGTTCCAACCATTTTGCTGTAAATGATAGAATTTCATGCTTTTAAAAATTTTTCATTCTTCTTAATGGCTGAAGGATATTCCAGTGTGTGTGTGTGTGTGTGTGTATCACATTTTCTTAATTCATTCATCTGACAACCGGCACCTACCAACATTTTTTGACTATTTGAAATCAGTTGAGGGGAGTCATGCTACACCTCACTTTTGATGTAAATGTGAATAATTTAAATCGGCCCTTGCCTGTTGTGTGCTACTTGCTGACTTTCCAATGACTGAGACGTGTTTCATATACCCAAACTGAGGATAGTGCTTTGGCTCTGCAGTACTGTGGGGTTGTTCGCTGAGTAGAAGAACTAGTTACGTTTTGTTTGTTTTTGTAATAATTACCATAGAAACCAAAAGGGAGACAACAGCAAGGTGGCGGTGTGGCCACGATGATCATTTCATATTGAGCCTGTTCCAGTTCCTCTGAGGGAGCACGGGATTACGGTGAAGTGTCTGGACTCTGGATCCCTAAGACCTGAGCTTCAGTCTGGCCTCTGAGCCTTGCTCTTCACATCTATAAAATGGAAACCTCGATAGCACTCATTTCACAAATGTATTATGTGATGATAAAAACAAAATATTTGCAGAATTCTTACCAAGTACATGACTTGTGGAAGTAGTTATCTATCTTATTTCCATTACTGCTGAATTATAGATTTCACAGCACTGTTTTTTTTTTTTTTTTCATTCAGGCATGCCAAGGATGACCCCAAAGATAGAGGATTTGCCAGATCACATAGAAGTAAACACTGGTAAATTTAACCCCATCTGCAAAGCCTCTGGCTGGCCGCTTCCTGCTTATGAAGAAATGACCCTGGTGAAGCCAGATGGGACAGTGCTGCATGTAAGAAGCCATTTAAAGTCTGTGCCCTCCTGCCACCACAAGATGTTTCAGCGTAGCCACCATCCCTCTAAAGGCTGGATTCTGCTCAGGGCCCGCATCCTCCTCGGGCGGTGCTCTGTTGGCTTTGATAAAAATGCCATTTTCCTGTCGGGAGGCAGAACAGAATCAGTGTAGTCTCTTACGTTCTCTGCACGGCTAGTGCCATGTATGAGATTGGGAATCTGCTACCACAGTGGAGTTAGCAGAGCTGAGTGATGTGCATGGCGCCTCTTGCTGAGCAGTCCAGCTGTGTAGGGAGAGAACTATGTGTCAGCTTCTTTATATCCCCATATCTCTAGCTCCTCATATTTGGAAGACTAAAGTGACCTAATATCCTCAAAGTGGTGTTGTAACCGTGAATCAGCAGGAAATTCACGCGCTACCAGATGATACAAGGACGCGGAGTTTTGAGGACTCATCTAGTCCTGCTATGCTCTAAGAATAGCAAATCAGGGAAATACAGAAGAGGAGAGGGCAGCATGATCCACTTGATTCTACATATCCAGGTCTTGAATCTGCTCTGATTCATGCAATTGTTTAGGTCTGAATCCATTCCTTGGGTTCTCCATTGCTCTTCACTTTGCCCTCATTGCTGGTGCTTGGCACTGATTAGGGTGGTATCTCTACAGTAGCTTTTTGCTAAAAAGAACCAAGTGAAATTTCCAGCATGCTTCGCTTCTCTCCCAGCTACTCTCCGTGCAGCATAGATAGCAGCCGCACCAAATTTCTCTGTCTTACAAGTGATCCTCAGGGAGCTGATATCTGATCTAATTACTTTAAAGTAATTGTCCTTTCTCAGATATGACTATCAACTTGACCAGAGTTGACCAACAAATATCAGTGACCTCTTGAGGGCAGGATATACAGAATATTCCAATACTACTGTCCACGTGTCAAATGTTCCAGATTCCACTCAAAAAAATCATTAGACAGTCTACAGCTTCTAAAAATCCTATTGGCTTTTTCATGAATTAATAGAAGTAATAGCTACCACGTAGTAATGGTTGACCACACTGGATGTAACTTCTTGTCAACATTACCTGTCCCTTTTTGCCGAAGCAGAAACTGGTGGAGTGAAGTTAAGTAAACAACTATTCAAGTGGCAGAGGTCCATGTATCTTTGGAGCCCTGGCTTTTCCCACCACACCACCGCTGACAGCCCCTCAAACGCTTAGGAAGTCACTTTGTCCTCCCACCCAGCCATCTCTTAGACAGGAAAGGCATTGATGTTACGGGGGCAGTTTGAAAGGAACTGGACTCCTTGCTTGTGAGTGTTTACCCCACACTCTCCAACACACAAATACAACAGCAGGATCTGAGGAGGCAACCATCCAATATAAACCTTCAGGGTTACTACAATAGCTTTGGAAATAAGCCAAGAATTAGAGCAGTACTGCATTTAGCTGCTTAATCTCCCTAGAAAATTTCTTGTGAAACAATGAGATGGGGTCAGTGTTGTGGGCCTTTCTGTTTATGTATCCCTAGAAATTTTTATCTTTTTGTATTTGACCTTTCCAGCCAAAAGACTTCAACCACACAGATCATTTCTCAGTAGCCATATTCACCATCCACCGGATCTTACCCCTTGACTCGGGAGTTTGGGTCTGCAGTGTCAACACAGTGGCTGGAATGGTGGAGAAGCCCTTCAATATTTCAGTGAAAGGTAAGTTTCCTCTCCCAGAGGAGGGGCTTGTCCCCCGGTACACTGAGACTGTGGCTCCCTGGGGAGATGTGTCCAGAGGAGGGGCTTGTCCCCCGGTACACTGTGACTGTGGCTCCCTGGGGGAGATGTGTCCAGAGGAGGGGCTTGTCCCCCGGTACACGGAGACTGTGGCTTCCTGGGGAGCTGTGTCCAGAGGAGGAGCTTGTCCCCCGGTACACTGTGACTGTGGCTTCCTGGGGGTGATGTGTCCAGAGGAGGGGCTTGTCCCCCGGTACACTGTGACTGTGGCTTCCTGGGGTGATGTGCAGAGGAGGGGCTTGTCCCCCGGTACACTGTGACTGTGGCTTCCTGGGGAGATGTGTCCAGAGGAGGGGCTTGTCCCCCGGTACACTGTGACTGTGGCTTCCTGGGGTGATGTGTCCAGAGGAGGAGCTTGTCCCCCGGGACACTGTGACTGTGGCTTCCTGGGGGTGATGTGTCCAGAGGAGGGGCTTGTCCCCCGGTACACTGTTTCTGTGGCTTCCTGGGGTGATGTGTCCAGAGGAGGGGCTTGTCCCCCGGTACACTGAGACTGTGGCTTCCTGGGGAGATGTGTCCAGAGGAGGGGCTTGTCCCCCGGTACACTGTGACTGTGGCTTCCTGGGGTGATGTGCAGAGGAGGGGCTTGTCCCCCGGTACACTGTGACTGTGGCTTCCTGGGGAGATGTGTCCAGAGGAGGGGCTTGTCCCCCGGTACACTGTGACTGTGGCTTCCTGGGGAGATGTGTCCAGAGGAGGGGCTTGTCCCCCGGTACACTGAGACTGTGGCTTCCTGGGGTGATGTGTCCAGAGGAGGGGCTTGTCCCCCGGTACACTGTGACTGTGGCTTCCTGGGGGAGATGTGTTGCTTCTAGACAAACAATGACTGAAATACCTCAGAGTTATTTTCTAAGATACTAAGTCTTTAATAAAATTAGACACATGAATGTTGAGGTTGAGTGTGATCTTTGACGTCAGGTATTCCTGGGTTTGATTTTTGTCACTAACAGCTGGTAATTTTGTATGTGACCTGGAACAAATGAATTTAAGCTTTCTGGGCCTTTCTTCGTGTGTAGGTTAAGTGTATTTTTATCTTTCTTTAAGGGTGATGGTGCAGACTTGTTTCACATATAAAATAGTTAAAATTGGGTGGCACAATGTATCTAGTAGTGACTATATTTCATAAAAAGCTGAGCATCGTTTTGTGATTTCCTATTCATTATTGTAGACTCTCTATTTTGAGGATTATTCACTAGATCTGAAGAACCCCAGAATATGCTGTAAAATCAGCACAAATGATTTTTACATGCTTAGGGTTATGGGTCTACTTTCTGCTATGAATTAATGTTTCAAACTTAGTTAATCTGAGTGGATCTGTATATATTGGTGGTTTGAGGAAAAGGAATCGCTGGAGATAAATCCAAGTTAAATGGGATGGTGTGCATGGATACAGTAGGCAACTTTAAATCTGTAAGTCATTTATGAACAGATTTAGATAAAACACAAAACAGCTGTTGGGCATTAATGAGGAAAGGGACTGGGCTCAGTGCATCACTCATTTCATCTCTGAGAACTTTGGGCAACAGACATTTTTACCACCATTTGCCAGTGAGGAAGCGGACTCATCTCTACAAGGTAGAATCATTTAAGAGTTGGTTTGAAGCCAGGAGCTTCTTCTGGGTCTCCCATGTGGGTGCAGGGGCCCAAGGACTTGGGCCATCTTCTGCTGATTTCCCAGGTACATTAGCAGGGCACTGGATCAGACGTGGAGCAATCAGGACTGGAGCCAGCCCCCATATGGGATGCCAGCCCCACAGACAGAGGCTTAACCCTCCATGGCACAGTGCTGGCCCCCATGCCTCAGCTTTCAACCTGTGACTCCTGACTCAGAACCCAGCACCTTCTCTACATCTTTTGCTTTCTGAGTCTCTTGTGCTACAAATGAGGAAGGAAGATATAAAAGCTGGTTTATATTTGGCCTACTTCATTACTTTAGAAATCTTTGGGGGAAACCCCAGAGGTAGCTTCCATAAACGAAACATATTTTTTTAAAAAACATAGAACATATTTAAAAAAAAAAAAGGCCAGTAACAAGAGTAGCATAATTGCAACCTCAGATTTAGATTCTCTGCCCTGAAAACCAATATAAACACCTCAGAATTCTTATGAATATTTTGATTACAGGCAAAACAACATTTAGTAAAACACTTATATAATCCAAATAACTTCTTACACTTTACATGTTCTTGGAAGAAAGGATATTATGGGCAGACAAGACAAATGACCATATTTTTAAGCTTCTTGGAATGCTTGTTGCACATGGTAGATAAGCAGCAGGTCAAACACTGTGTTGGCAGGGATGTTAGGCTTAGCAAATAAGATAGCTACACCCCTTGTTGAAGTGTCTAGGTTCACACCAGCTCCCCATTCTGCTTGTTCTTTTATGCCCTGGGAGGCAGCAGGGGAAAGCGCAAGTGGTCTGCTCCCTGATATCCATGTGAGACAACTGGATTGAGTTCCATGCTTCTGGCTCTGACCCCCAGCCATTGTGAACATTTGGAAAGTGAACCAGCAAATGGGAGCTCTGCCTCTTTCTGTCTCTTGAATAATTTCTTGTGAAAATTTTTTTCTTATCAAAAGTTGCCAGCATAGAAGAGAATCACAAGTTCTAATTTATAGTCTAATGAGAGACTGCTTACAACATCTACACAGACAGAACTCCAGTCCTAAGTCACTGATGCCTTTTTGTTATATTGACTGATGGTCATTGGAAATAACCACTAGGGAAATTATTCGGAGTCTTTAATGAGAGTATTTAAATTAGACAGAAGGCTTTACCATCTGTGCAGATTTGTGCAATCACCTTTGAAAACTGGCAATTTGTAACAAAGCTAAACATTCCTACCTTATGACCCTGCAGCTACTCCTGGGTATGTATCCAAAAGAAATGACTGTGTATATTTAAAACTAGACATCGTTCAAGGATGTTCAGAGCAGTTGTATGCCTAATAGCCACAAACTAAAATGAATGTTCAACATGAGGAGGGATCAGTGAGTTATGGTATACAGTATTGATATGTATTAGTTTTCTAGATCAGCCATAACAAAAAGAAGCATGACTGAATAAATTTACTCACTGCCCTCTGTAAGTTAAGGGACTGTGTACTTACCTAACTAAAACTCATGTGATCAGAGATACAGCTTGATCAGCTTCTTACCAACTTCAGTATCCTGACCTGGGACAACTTGCTAAATTTCATTACATCAGTCAGCAGGATTTACTGAAGGCCTCTGATGGTTTTGTCCCTGTTCTGGGCACTGAGAATACAGCAATGAATAATGCAGGGGAAAAATGTGTTCTTATCAGGGCGCTCACGTTCGCAAGGGGAGATAAGCAGTGGGCAAACAAATAAGTAAAGTAGATGGTTTATTAAGATGCTGAGTGCCATGCACACAGCTGAAATCAGAAGAGAGTGCAGAACGCTGGGTAGCTGCAGAGGTGGCTGTAATTTTAAAGAAGGTGGTTAAACCTCCCTCAGATGACATTGGAGCAAAGACTTAAGGTCATACTTAAGGATAGTAAGTCAAAATACTGAGACGGAGAGGAAGAGTAAAATGATGATTACAGTCCCCTCTGGAACCTGAAACACAGCATGACACATCACACACTGATGGGAGGCATTTCTAAGAAGGCAGGCTAGTGAAGCTCACTGGAATTCACTTGACAAACACTCAGCACTGATAGGTGCTGGTGAACAAAGCTAACGTGGTATTTGCCCCAGTGTAGTTTAGAGTCCAGTTTGAGGAGTTCTTTTAGAAAAATTTTCCCCCAAACTTCTTGCATCACCATAAAATTTTACTTTTTTAATTAAAAAATTATAATGAATGGATGTTTGACAATAATGGCTTTAATTTCTTTTTAATTTTATTTTCATCTTATCTGAAAGGCAGAGAGCAGAGATCTTCTATTTGCTGCTTCACTCTCCAAATACCCATAACAGCCAGGGCTGGGCCAGGCTGAAGCCAGGAACCCAGAACTGCACATGGGTCTCCACATGAGTGGCAGGGATCCAAGCACTTGATCATCTGCTACCTCCCAGGGTACATTAACAGGAAGCTGGATTGGAAATGGAGTAGCTGGGACTGGAACTAGGCACTCTGTGAGGGATGTGGGCATCTCAAGCAGTGACTTAACCACTATGCCAAACACCCAACTCACCATATAATTTTAATATCATATATGTACTAAATGTCTGTTTCTACAGTACACTATTGAAAGGTTACAAATCATTGCAATGTCTAAGATGTCTTTCATCCCACCCCATGCCCCGAGCCAATTTTCACCTGGTTGAACTGTCACCCTTACTGAAAATGGTCTTTAAGATGGGGAGATAATTCTAGACCATCCATGTGGACCACTGCAGTCATGAATCTTTACAAGCTGAGGGTCTTTCCTGACTATTATCAGAGATACCTTAGCGGAAGGAAGGTTGGAGACTGTTGCTACTGTTGACTTGGAAGGTAGAGCAAGGGGCCTTGAGGCAGTATCTTGAAGCTGTAAGGAGCAAGGACACAGGCTGTGGAAAAGAACACAGCCTTACTGACACCTTGATTTTAGCTCATTGAGACCACTGTCTCGCCCCTGACCGCCATATCTATAAAATAATGAGTTTGTGTTATTTTTAAATGAAGACATGGGGGAAAGAGTGAATGAGTATATACATGGTCTTAAGTCACCTGAACTTAATGATCTCTGGAAATTAGAACAAAAGACAAATAGAGGTTCTATGGAAGTTTATGGTGCTTGAGCCCAGCTGAGGTTCTGAGAAATCCCCTTGTGAAAATTCACATCGGAGCTAGAGGTTGAATGACAAGCAAGAGGGTAATGAGAGGCAGAGCATTCCTTGCAGAGAACAGCATCAACACAGAACCTATGACAGAGAGGAGCTCTGTGTTTTGTGAGTTGGATGAAACTGAAAGGTTGGTAGGATTGCAGTTTGGGGCAGGGAAACAGCGGACTGAGAATAGGCAGGGGTTTTGTCATGCGAAGCCTGGTAGGTCATGGTACAAATTTCAGGAATTAATCCTATATGTAATAAGAACCCATTGAAGGTTTTTTTTTTTTTTTTTTTTTTTTTTTTTTTTTTTTGACAGGCAGAGTTAGACAGAGACAGAAGGTTTTCCTTTTTCTGTTGGTTCATCCCCCAAGTTGCCGCTACGGCTGGCACACCGCGCTGATCTGAAGCCAGGAGCCAGGTGCTTCCTCCCATGTGGGTGCAGGGCCCAAGCACTTGGACCATCTTCCACTGCACTCCTGGGCCACAGCAGGGAGCTGGACTGGAAGAGGAGCAACTGGGACAGAATCCAGCACCCCAACTGGGACTAGAACCCGGGGTGCCGGCTCCTCAGGCAGAGGATTAGCCTGGTGAGCCACGGCACTGGCCCCCATTGAAGATTTTAAGCAGAGATATGTTCATGTTATAAGGAAGCACATAGATTGGATAATGGATTGGAATAGTGTGAGCAAGGCACAGAGCTCAGAGAGCGAGTGATAAGAGGACTCACTGGGATATGTGAAGCAATAGTACTCTACACTCACATAGCAAAATAGAGCCCACTGTCTAAGGACTAATCTGCCAAACTTTTATTTAGTTCTTCCAAAGCCTCTGAATGCCCCAAACGTGATCGACACTGGACATAACTTTGCAGTCATCAACATCAGCTCTGAGCCTTATTTTGGGGATGGACCCATTAAATCCAAGAAGCTTCTGTACAAACCTGTTAATGATTATGAAGCTTGGCGTCACATTCAAGGTAAGGTTTGGACAACAAAGTTCCCAGCTGTGAATGTGGTACCAGAAGAAAAACAATTTCCCCAAAGATAGAAATTCCTGTCTCTCTGCCCTAACCTTCCACCCCAGGTAGGGTGGCTGTCATAGAGAATTACATTTAAGCATATCCAGGAACAAATGCAGGAGGCCCTCTGAGTTCTGGGGCTAACTTTGTGAAGCCTCTGTGCACTATAGACACAAAACCAACTTGCATCATGAGTTGCCATCTATACCAGTATTTCCTGTCCATGCTCCTCTGGATCTCCAGTCCTGTTTTGAGTTACTCCATCCAGCCTGGACATGGTGAAAGGTGATTGTTTATACCCGGAATATGGTAACTGGGAATTCTGGGACCTACTGGAAAGGAAGAAGACGTAATCTGCTTAAATCCTGAGTGATTGTCGTACTTATTGAGTTATTTATTTTTCTCATTCCATGTTTTGCCTTATCCTACAGACTCCTGACACAGATATTTAAAGGATTTTGAACATGGATAGTTTGGGCTGTGCATATGAGACTTAGGACGAGGGAGTGTGGGCAAGGAGAGCCTCTATCCTGACTTCCTGAAGGAAAAAATATGATAATTAAAAATAGCAAAATGTCAAAGTTGTTAAACTGATGTTGAATCACAAATTCTAGTTCAATTTTGCATAAGAATCATACTTTTAAAAATGAACATTATCCATTGACCATTCTGCTTCAATTGGGCCATCTTGCAGAGACCTGCTACTAAATGCTTGTAGATAACATATATTCCTCCTTCAATACTTCCATCTCCCTCTGCCTATGATTTCCTAAAAAAGAGCACTCTACCCATTCTATGCAGATAATTGAGAAAGTTTCCAAAAAAGGAGAAAATGGGCTTAATAACAGTAGCTGACTGCTGTTGAGTAAAGTCATGGTATTACTGAGCTCTTCACATGCCATTGTAGACTCAGCCAGAATACAGAATCCCAGGGATGTAAGAGATTGCTATTTCCGGTATCAGTAGTGATGGTGTTTTTCATCACGTGGTGATCATAGCCCACCATCTTTCTCTAGAAGAGGCCATCCACAAAGCAGTCTACTGAGAACTGTTAAACACCACAGAATCTTTTTTTGTTGACTAGGAATTTATCATATGATAAGACACAAATTTACACTGGCAATATCAATGGAGAAACACAATGGGGCAAAGGAGAAAAGCACATGCCATTTGTTTACAGGAATGGTTTTAAAGATTTCAGAGCCCTTCATTGTCATGATATGGCCACTACAGATCAGTGATCTGGTCACATTAAGCAAAGCCTCAATGCAGCTGTTTCTCTTGATATCTTGGCTGAAATCCGTGTATATACTTGAAGACAGAAAGTTATGATTTTAATTGAATTTGCCCCCCCAAACATGTACTCCATATGGTAATTCTTGTGTGTTTTTGATTCTACAAATTAAAAGACAATAGCACTAGAGCCAAAATCTGTAAATGGCAAAGAGATGTACATTATATAATCTGGAAACATCTTAATTTTCCTTAGATTAGGAATGATCAAGACTTAAAGATGAAACTGTCACTCTATTTCACTAAGACACTATTTTTAATAACTAAGAATAGTTTACATTGCAATAACAACCACCCTGGTTTAAAACAATGTACCAAAATAAAAAGAATGTACATGAATGCCAACTGAGGTTTCCTGAACTTTCCCTCTTCTCAGTGACAAATGAGATTGTTACACTCAACTACCTGGAACCACGAACAGAATACGAGCTGTGTGTGCAGCTGATCCGTCGTGGAGAGGGTGGAGAAGGACATCCCGGGCCTGTGCGACGCTTCACCACAGCCTCTATAGGTCAGTGCAAGCAGGCAGGCGTTTATTCATCGCCTGGGTGGGAGGGGGAGGAAGGGGAAAGAGGAAGGAAGACCAGGAAGGGCGAGGTGGTGGGTGAGTGGGTGGGTGGGGATGGAGGTGGAAGGAGTTTGCTTTTGAATGGGTGGGAAAGTGACAGGAAGGCCAGAGACTGTGAGCCAAGCTTTTCCTTTATTTGGGCTGGGCTCCTGATCTGTGTCCCCCGGGAAGGGGATCTGTAGCCAGCCACAGGGACAGAGAAGGAAGCAGATGAGCCTTCAGGAAGGCAGGGACATCCCTTGGGCTCACAGTTTACTCAGCAGCAACTGTGCTGAGCCTTGGCTCCTGTATTTGACCACCGACTTCCTGTTTCCTCCTTAAGGGTCCAGGCCTGGCTCCTGGCACATAGAGGCTTCAGAAATCCCAGTGTGTTTATTTTCAAAAACAAGTTCTAGTTTTCAAAGTAATGCATGTACATGGTGAAAACATCAAATAGAATGAAAGGCTTTCATCTAAAGAATAGCACTCCCCTTACCTCCCAGTCCTGCTTGCTATAGGCAGCCACTTGTATCTCCCGAGGCTCTGTCTTGTAGTATTTACCTCCGTGCTTCTAAATCAATGGTTCCCAAACTCTAGCATCCGTCAGAATCATCTGGAGAGTTTGTTATGTCAGATGGCTGGTCCCCTCCCACTGAGTTTCTGATTCGGTAGGTTTGGAGTGGAGGTAGGGCTGGAGAGTTAAAATTTGCATTTCTAGTGCGTTCCCAAGTGATGCTTGAACTATTGGCTCTAGGTTCACATGTCCTAGATAATATATGTAGCAATGTTTCTTGACTTATCAGTGCTATTTAGTATCTGTTGGCCTTCTGTGTTTAATGAAGAACACTTGAATTTGTAAAGTCTACTTGATGCTGACCTGGGCTCCAGCTTTCTGCTCTCAGGAATCTGCCTCTGAAATATCAGAGTGATCCTTTGTAAAGCTCTCTTTGCTGGCTCTTTGATTTGTTCACTGTATATAATCGTTCTGTTACTGTCTCTTGGCCAGTGCTTTATAGTTTCAAGCCACATATATATATTTTAGACTCATTTATTTATTTTATAGTTTTGTTTTAAACTTTCAACAGCTTTTCTTCCAGCCTTGTATTAAGCAACTAGTAAATTAGTTATAGTAAATTTATTCAATAAATATAAATTATCAATTATATAACTTAGAACCTGTGGTTTATATATTTAATTCACACTACCTTGGAGGGTAAGAATTATCTACCTCTTTTTATACATGGAAAATAGTCTCAGAGTGGTCACTAATTGATGCATCACTGTATTTTTTAATTTTTTTAAGGAATACAAATTTCATAAGAACAACTTTAAGAATATAGTTCCTCTTCCCACCATTCCTGTCTTCCCACCCACACTCCTACCCCTCCTCTCCTTCTTCTCCCCTTCCCAATCCCATTCTCCATTAAGATTAATTTTCAATTAACTTTGTACACAGATGACCAACTCTGTACTAAATAAAGATTTCAACAGC
Organism: Sylvilagus floridanus; assembly: GCA_949820135.1. NCBI lineage: Eukaryota > Metazoa > Chordata > Mammalia > Lagomorpha > Leporidae > Sylvilagus > Sylvilagus floridanus. The sequence continues at coordinate 54,082,996 of OX463243.1, forward strand.
TTGCATGCGCACGCGCACACACACACACTCACACACACAACAACAACTGTTTGAGAACTAGTTTTACAGTTAACTCTCATAACTCATTGAGGACAGAGGTCCTGCATGGGGAGTTGGTACACAGTGACTCCTGTTGTTAATTTAACAATCAACACTCTGATGTATGATGTCAGTGATCGCCTGAGGCTCTTGACGTGATGCATCACTCTGACTTAGGACTGCATGTCCTATTTCTCTATTAGTTTTATCCAGAAGCTCAAAAGTAGCATTTCCTCATTCCAGTTCATAACTTCTTCCTATCTTTTAGTCCATTTACTGAGGGGAGAGAGATGGAATACATTAGTGAGGAAACCAGGGTGAACATCGAGCTCTTGTTTTGCAGGGACTGTGTACTCTAGCTGAGACACCCTTCCCCTGTCACACACACACACACACACACACACTCACCCTACCTAGTCTCATCTGACCAGTGGCATCTTTAAAGAACCAAATGGGACTCAAAAGCTACTCTGGGGCTGCTTAGAAGCCTTGCACAGGTAAGAAATTGCTTCCTGGGAACACATCAGGTTGTGACTCTGAAAAGTAAAACCAGAAACCATATATGAATCAGAGGAAGAAGGGCTCTCCTCATCAAAGAGGCCTCAAATCTGTCATTAGGTTGCTGCTGAAAGGCACATGGTAGTGGATTCATCAACACTGACCTAAGAGAGAATTAAAAGGGAAGGTCATCATCTGACTCAAATGGAAAGTATTTATGGAACAGAGCATAAAACCCAGAGCCACGCGGCACTGTCTACAGCCCTTAGAATATGTTCCAGTCAGGATGCATTTAGAGGTCTCCTGGAACATTTCACAGAAGTTCTCAGGGGTGGGAGGGTAGGCAGCTCCTGAAGGTTTTTCTTTTCCCATCATGTGAATTTTGCTGATCATTGTTTTTTGATTCTTCTGGCAGTTGCACTGTTTGGGTGTTGATTGAGGTGTTGAAAGCCAAGGAGTCCAGGAGGGGAGGGAAGAAAACACATTCTGAAGCCATTTCAGAAAGGGACATGCAGGGAGGAGTTAAAGGTTGTCACGTCCCTGAAGGGAAGGAAGAGGGAAATGGCCGCTGATTGATTCCTGCTACCAGGCACAGGCTTAGGGGATTTACTGGTATTCCGTAAAATGTCAACTCCGCATTCTACGTTGTTGCTGTGTAAGCCTGTCGGACCATATTGGGTGGCTTATTTCAGAACTCAAACTTTATTTTCATTTATTTAGAAGGCACAGCCACAGAGAGATAGATCAGACTGATGAAATCTAAAGCCAGGAGCTGAATCCAGGTCTCCCGCATGGGTGGCAGGGACCTATCCTCTGCTGTCTCCCAGGGTGCTCGGTAGCAGGAGGCTGGACTGGAGCCAGAGGTGGACTCAAACCCAGGCACTGTGATGTGGGATGCGGGCATCCCAAGTGATGGCTTAACTTGCAACACACACTCACAGAACTTAAACCTTAGAGATTAGTGAAAGGATTGATGTCACCGCTCTGTTCGCAAAGGTTAGAGAGAAAGAATCAATAAGAGCTTCAGCACAGTGCCAAGCAAAATGCCCCTCCAATTGCTGGTTCTCACTACTCTGAGATCACTCAGTAGCAGATGTGAACTGAGCTGAAATAAACATGGGGATACAAATAACTTTTTCATATGCTGATTTCATTTTGTTTGGGTAACATCCCAGGAGTGGGATGGATGGGTCATATGGTAGATCTGTGTTCAGATTTCTGAGGAATCTCCATCCTGTCTTCCAGAATGGCTGTACTAGTTTACATTTCCACCAACAGTGGGTTAGGGTATCTTTCTCAGCCATGGCATTGTCTGTAGATAAAGGCTATTGATTTTTGTGTGTTGATTTTATATCCTGCAACTTTACCAAGCTTTCTTATGAGTGCCAATGGTATCATAGTGGATTCTTTTGGTTCCCTTATATATAGAATATTGCCATCTGTGAACAGAGATAATTGACTTCCCTTTTCCATGTTGTATCCCTTTGCTTTCTTTTTCTTGCCTAGTGACTCTGGCTAAAGCTTCCAGAACTGTATTGAATTACAGTGATGAAAGAGGGCATCCTTGTTTGGTTCTGGGTCTTGGTGGAAATGCTTCCAACTTTTCACCAATTAATAAGCCATGAATTTCTGTATTTTGCCTTGTTGTGTTGAAGAATGTTCCTTCTACACCCAATTTGCTTAAAGTTTTTTTTTAAAATCAGGAAAAGATGGTGTATTTGATCAAATGCTTTCTCTGAATCTATTCATATGATTATATGGTTTTTATTCTTCAATTTGTGAATTCTGATGCATCACAGTTCTTGATTTGTGCATGCTGAACCATCACTGCACACCAGGGATAGATAAATCCCACATGGTCTGGGTGAATGATCTTTCTGATATTGTTAGATTAAATTAGCTAATATTTTGCTGAGAATTTTTTATCTATATTCATCAGTGACATTGGTCTCTAGTTCTCTTTGTTATAGCTCTTATCTTTTTTTGGTTTTGGAATTAAGAAGTTGCTAGCCTCATAGATGGAGTTTGGGAGGATTACCTCTCTTTCAATTGTTTTGAATAGTTTGAGAAGAATTGGAATTAGTTCTTTAAAATTCTGGTTGAATTCAATAGTGAAGCCATCCAGTCCTGGGCTTTTATTTCTTAGGAGGGTTTTCGTTACTGATTCAGTCTCCATCTGGGTTATTGGTCTGTTTAGATTTTCTGTGTCTTCCTGCCACAAAATTGGTAATTGTATGTGTCTAGGAATCTGTCCATTCTTGACTTTCCAATTTGCTGGCATATAGTTGTTTGTGGTAATTTCTAACGATTCTTCCTATTTCTGTGGTACCTATTGTTACATCTCCTTTTTCATCTCTGATTTTATGGATTTGAATCTTTTTTTTTTTTTTTGGTTAGTTGGGCCAATGGAGTATCAATTTTATTTTATTAAAAAAAAAAACTAGACCTCATTTCACTTATCATTGGTATTTTTTCATTTCAATTTTGTTCTCTGTTTCTTTCTTCCTACTTTTGGGTTAGGTTTGTTCCTGTTTTTCTAGGTCCTTGAGATGCATTGTTAGATCATTTACTTGCTGTGTTTCCAATTTCTTGATGTAGGCACTAATCGTTGTAACCTCTCCTTCACCACTGCTTTTGCTCTATCCCATAAGCTTTGATATGTTGTATTGTCATCTTCATTATTTCTGGGAATTTTTTTATTCTTCTATGAGCCACTGTTCACTCCGAGCATGTTGTTTGCATATTTTCTAGAGAACTTGTTAATTTCTAGCTTCATTCCATTGTAATCAGAAAAGATACACAGAAAGATTTCAACTTTTAAAAAAATGTTCTTGAACTTACTTTATGTCCTTAGCATATGGTCTGGTCTGTCTTAGAGAAGTTTTTTTTTTTTTTTTTTTTTTTTTTTTTTGGTGACAGGCAGAGTGGACAGTGAGAGAGAGGGAGACAGAGAGAAAGGTCTTCCTTTGCCATTGGTTCACCCTCCAATGGGTGCCGCGGATGGCGCGCTGCGGCTGGCGCACCGCGCTCATCTGATGGCAGGAGCCAGGTGCCAGGTGCTTTTCCCTGGTCTCCCATGGGGTGCAGGGCCCAAGCACTTGGGCCATCCTCCACTGCACTCCCGGGCCACAGCAGAGGGCTGGCCTGGAAGAGGGGCAACCGGGACAGAATCCGGCTCCCCGACCGGGACTAGAACCCAGTGTGCCGGCGCCGCAAGGCGGAGGATTAGCCTGTTGAGCCACGGCGCCAGCCAGAGAAGTTTCTATGTACTGATAAAAATGACATGTATTCTTTACCTGTGGGATGAAATGTTCTCTGGATACCTCTTAGGTCCATTTGGTCCATAATGTGGATTAGCTCTCTTATTTCTTTATTTTCTGTCTAGTTGACCTGTCCATTGATGAAAGTGGGGTTTTGAAGTCCCCCATTACTATGGTATCAGAGTCTATGTCTCCCTTTAGATCCCTTAACATTTGTTTTAAATAGGCACCCTGCCATTGGGTGCATAAACATTTATTATAGTCACATCTTCCTACTGAATTGATCCCTTCATCGTTATTTAATGCCATTGTTTCTTTTTTAACACTTTTTTGTGGAAATAATTGCCTGTTTTCTCCTCTGATGGCTTTTATTTTTGAACTATGCTTTCGTGGCTTAGTGGAGTGTCAGCTCCTTCAGGGAATACCCAGAGGAGTGTGCTGGGTGAGGCCAGAGATCTCTGGTCAATGGTCCAGGGTGGGGCAAGAATCCAGAGTGACACCCAAGTGGGCCGGGTTGGATGTCTTCTATTATCTGCAGGGGGGAGGGTATGATCACACCTATTGGTGTAATCACAACCTTGCTTCTTCTTCCAAGGTGATTAATGCCCTGGGGTAGGCCTCAGTGGGTAGACCCCTCACCCACGCAAGTGCATGAACCATACAAAGGATCTATGTAGTCTTCAGTGTGAGCACCGAACCCTCTGCAGTGACCCTCCCCAGACAGTCAGGGAGCTTTGAGCCTCTGACACCAGATGCAGTGATTGCTCAAAGACCCAGCTGCACCCCACGCCCTATCATGCAGCCACAGGATTCCCACAGTCCAGCATGCACGACTTCCAGTTAGGGGTGCAGAGGATTGGCTCTCAGCTCTGCAAGCCTGCTCATCACAGAGAGAGCAGCGATGTTCCCGGAGCTGTGGCTCTGGTGCTGCACCTTGGCAGTTTGAGCCCTGGAGCCTGTGATAGGTTGTGAGCACCTCACAATCCTGAATGGATGCCTAGCTCCCTGTCAGCCCTCCAGTCAGACTCAAAGTCGGTGGGAATTTGACCCTGTGGTAAAACGCCCCGGTTTGCATGCAAGAGCCACTGCTGCCTCTGCTGGCGTCAAGTGGTGCTTCTCCGTGCTGGTTGCAAGGCGCCCTTGTGGGGGGCGGGGTGAGGAGAAAGAATTGTGCTTTTTCTTCACTGGGTTAGGTGGGTGCTCTGCTCCCTGCTAGGGTTTAGGCTGCACTCACTGGTCCACGAGATTCTCCCTCAGGCAGTATCACCAGCGACATGGGCTGCCGCAGTCTGCTCTCGCCTTGCTCTCTGGAGCTGGTGTCTCCAGTCCTTGGCTACGGGGCCATGGCCGGTGTCCCTGCTAGATCTGCACTTTCCATGCTGGTCCACAGCATCCCTCTTCCTTCGGTAGAATTTCTACTGCAATTTCTACTCCAACTCTCCCCTGGGAATGCACTTGCACTGCTTTTCTTCTGTCTTCCCCTTGACAAAATCGGCACATCTTTCCCCTATGTAGCCATCTTGGGATCTCTACAAATAACGATGCAAGGAACAACTTCATGTCCTTTTTTCTCTTCCTTTGGTGTTTCCTCTATAGGATAAATCCTGGTAGTCGGATATTAGGAACAAGCTATATAATCAGTTCTAGGGCTTTTGAAAAAATATTTCCAAGTTTACTCTCCAAGGGGGCTGTGCTCCTGTTGTGCTCAAATAGCATATTAGATCTATTTTAATAATTGATATTTTGATATGGAAAAGTGTACTTTCTGGCTGCTAGCTCATGTTTCCTTTACAGCATGTTGAGTTGTGTTTTATAGTAAAGGCCAAGCCTTTTCTCTAAAGCTATTCTTCGGGCCTACCATTGCCTCCACTCCATGTAAAGACACTGACTTTTCTTATTTTTCTTAGGACTCCCTCCTCCACAAGGTCTCATCCTCCTACCCAAAAGTCAGACCACTCTAAATCTGACCTGGCAACCAATATTTCCAAGCTCTGAGGATGACTTTTACGTTGAAGTAGAGAGGAGATCTGTGCAAATAAAAAGTGATCAGCAGAATATTAAAGTGCCAGGCAACTTGACTTCAGTGCTGCTTAACAATTTACATCCTCGGGAGCAGTATGTGGTCCGAGCTAGAGTCAACACTAAGGCCCAGGGGGAATGGAGTGAAGATCTCACTGCCTGGACCCTTAGTGACAGTAAGTAACTTTTCCTGCCCCAGCCTCACCTGAACTGCACTTGGTTACTGCCACTGGGATTAGCTTCAAGACTGCTCCTTAGAAATCATGGAAGGTGGTAAGTTGTGAGTGGTGGCTAACTACTGCCCCTCCCCTCTTAATCATTTTAATCTCCTCAGTGTATAAGAGAGCTGCATTTGAATTGGCAATGATTCAGGTAAGATTGAAAAATGTACTTTTGCTTGTTAAGTAAGTTAGTAACATGAATAAGGTTTTCTAGGACTTGGTTAATAAGCCTCTAGGACAGTTTTTAAGGATTATCTTAAATCTTTATGCACACTATGCTGATTTAAGTACAGGGTGGGGGGGTCTTTCCTAATCTTAAGACAAATAAGTTTGCTTGAAAACCCTTCATAGCAGACAATTCTTGAAGTTAATGTATATATTGGAGAGCAATAAAATGACTTGTCTTTCAAGATACCATGCTTTTATTTGCTTCAGAGTGTCACTTAAAATTAGTTAGACCTTTTTGGGTTTATTTGCAGTACTAAAATGAGAACTGCACCTACACACTTCGAAGCCCTTGGAAAGAGGAAAAACTTCTGGTCACACCAGCTACCACTACTATCAGGATCTCTTGCCAACGCCCAAAGTTGGTTCCCAGCCTCCTTAGGAAAAGGTGTGGGAACAGGCTTAGGGTTCTCCAGCCCCTCTAGATTGTATAAGTGACTCCTGAGAATTGGAACTGTTCTGTCAGTTTATGACAAGTTTTTTCAAAATTTATTTGAAAGGCGGAGTTTTTTTTGGGGGGGGGGCGCAGTGGAGAATCCACATTCTGTCTGCTGGTTTACTCTCCAAAGGGCCGCAACAGCCAGGACTGGGCCATTTTCTTGCCCCGTGAAAGGGAAAGCAGGTGTATCAAAATCACCCATGACCATCACCTCTGCTCCATTTCTATTCCCTTCTCCCCAGAGACGACCAGATTATGAGTTTATGTATCTTTCCATTCACTGGTGTATCATTTTAATGTATATGGACATATAGGTATACATATGAGTACATATCATTCTTTTGAATAAATATTTTATACATGTTAATTTAGATCTGATGTACATCTTTAAACTTCTGCATAGTATTTTCTTATGAATATAGCATGACATTCCCTTTTCGATGGACATTTAAGATATTCATTTTTTTTTTTTTACTAACATGAACAAAAATATAGTGGTCTTCCTTGTACATGTCTCTATGTACAGAGTTGATTATTTTTCTATGGAATATGTCCACAAGTTATTTCCCTCTGAAGTGGCTACTCAATGTGTACCATGTCCAGGAGTGTAGTAAAGCACTGTTTCCCCATGCCCATCTCTGTATCTATGTCCTTGTCCTGTACCTATCACTTGATAGTCAGACCTTTTCACTTTTGCCAACCTCAGAGCAAAAAATGTATTTCATTTTTAACAGCAAAGTTGAGCCTCTTATGCTTATTGGTCATTTGGATTTCCTTTTTTTTCCCTCAGTACTCATATACTTGTTGAAATACTTTACCCATTTATTGTAGGTTTTCTTACTGATTTATAAAAATTGCTTATATAATCTGGGTACTAATTTTGTTATGTGCATTGCAAATGTATAACCTTGCTTGTGGTGTATTTGACCCCAGAGACATTTTGCATCTTGGCACAATCAGATCCGTCAGTGTCTACATTTAGGGTTTATAGTTTTTTGCGTGTTTGAATTATTTTCTATCAAAGTCATAAGTATATTCTCTATTTAGTCTAGTTGTTTTAGTGTTTTGTTTTACATAGTTAAGTCTTTAAGTGAATACTGTTATTTTGGGTATGGTGTTTGACTATTTCTAATTTTATGTACATATGTCAAGCTGGGGCCAGCGCTGTGGCACAGCGGGTTAATGCCCTGGCCTGAGGTGCCAGCATTCCATTTGGGCACCAGTTCTAGTCCTGGCTGCTCCTCTTCCAATCCAGCTCTCTGCTGTGGCCTGGGAACGTGGTGGAGGATGGCCCAAGTCCTTGGGCCCTCCACCCCTGTGGGATACCTGGAGTATCCTAGTATACCTACTAGCTCCTGGCTTCCTGGCACAGCTCCGGTCATTGCGGCCAATTGGGGAGTGAACCATCAGATGGAAGACCTCTCTCTCCCTCCCTCCCCATGCTTCTCTCTATATATCCATCTCTCTCTTTCTCTCTCTCCTTCTCTCTCTCTCTCTGTGTGTGTAACTCTGACTTTAAAGAAATAAGTAAATCTTTAAAAAAATAAGAAAAAAATACATATGTCAAGCCAGTGATCCCAATGCCACAAAGTGAATAGGCTGCCTAGTGACTTGTGATGCTTTCTGTATCTGTCAAGTTCTTGTATTGATTTTGCATCTATTTCTGAGTGTTCTGTTCTCTGCTGGTAGCATTTCCATCCTATTTAAAGTAACTACAGGTTTCTGAAGTGTCTTTAATTATGGGATGAGTTACTCTTTTTTTAATAATTATCTCAGGTGTTCATTTGCTATTCTATGTAACTATTACCTTTCTTAAAATTTGTCACTGCAAGTGCACTTGCATTGAGTGGTTATGTGGAATTTGATGGGAGTTTATTCTGGGAGTAGAAGTAGGGAGCTGAGATTGTCAGTGTAGGATTTGGTTCCTCCAGGGTCAGGATATTGGGGCAAGGATTATATGAATAAGAACACTTAAATTTTAACTGATAGATTTATTAGAATTATGTATTATCATGAACTGATCTTGCATATATTGTTCAGAACTAAAATTAATGCTTCTAGTTATAAAGCATTTAATTTTATAAAGCAGTAATTCCATCTAGTCTAAGTGAAGACATGGAATGAATTAGATTTGGCATATAGCTCCAAACATGTGAAAAATTATGTTTATAATATTTACTGTTTAAGACATTTACCTGCAGAATATTTGACCCTTAAAATGACAATGAGAGAATAAGAATTATCCTCAAATATAACAGATGATGAGGCTGAGTGTATAGGAGAGTAACTTGCCCAGTTTTACACAGCTACTAAGTCATGGGGGTTAAGATTCTAAGTCGCATTTCAGTCCTCCCTCCAACACAGTATCACCCATTTGTCTGAGTTGAAAACCAACTGACTTAAGGCAAGTTTTGTTCTTGGAGAGATTATTTTAGCAATGCCATCCCATTTCTAAATTGTTGAGGTCTGGTTAGTGTTTCCTAAAGTGTTTTAGATTCCATGTTGGACTCATCTAGGGAACAGATAAAACATAGGTCGATCTAGTCAGCAGCCTAGATCTGCTGACTCTAAACCTCAGCGTGCACTGGGCTGTCTCCAAAGGTGTCTCCTTTCAGGCAGAAGATGGATCCATTGGTAGATGTAAATTTGATTTTTAGCACCAAAATTTTATTCATTATTCTAGCAGATGTCTGTAAGTCACTGCTTTTTTGTGACGGATTTAGGAGACCACTGATTGAGGAAGCTGAACTTTTTTGAGGCACAGTCATACACATATAAAATGTCTATAGTAATCTGAAAACGTTAGTATCCCTAGTACTCTGCAGTCTCCTTGTGGTTAAGATGGTTATTTTACATTTGTATAAAAACTTACAAAAATTGGTAGTAGATGCAAAGGAAATGAAAACATATCACTGATTAATTGACTATAGACAATTTACCAGATTCTAGACATAGAAATTAACAGATTTGGCAGTCTCAGAATCCAGTATCTAACTCTTGTAAGTTGTCAATGCAGCCTAAGGAATATGACATGGGGAACCAATATAATGGGAAGAGTAAGTTTAGAATGAAGAAGAGTCTTTGAGAATTTAGAATAGAAAGAATTTACCTCAAGATATTTCCCTGAGGTTCTATTTTGCAGTAACTTCCACACAGTAAGATAGAGGTATATGGAGTAAAACAGCCTGGGTCTACTAGTTGCCCATTAGGACCATTAAAAGTCCCTTAAATTTTTGAAGTTGTCTTCTCATCTTTCAATTTTTAATGGTAAAGATCTTGGCACTACTTTGCTACCTGCCTATGTGGTTATGAGGATCAAGAGAGCCTGAGTATGGAAGCACATTATAAACAGCCTCACAAACATAAGGTACTGTTAATATTAAGGGAAAGGCCTTGGAGTCATTTTTTGGGGGGCGGGGGCAGTAGCTCTAGGCCTTCTTATGTCACAGACTTCCTTCTAGCCTGTGCCTTTTAAGAAAGAAGTTTGGGTGAGAAAGCAGGGATGCATCTCCATACCTGGAAAACCCCAAAGCATCTCTTTCCCCTCCTGCTTATGCCCTTGAATAGATGTGATCTCATTTTTCCCCAAATCCCTTTAACACTTTCTCCTGTACACATTAATTTTCCTACTGCTCCATAAATGCCCTTGGGGAAAGACAAGCCATACAGCATAGTAGCCAAGTCTAAGGGCTATGAAACCAGCCTGTCAGCAGTGGGCTCCAGGTGCCCAGAAGCCAGGTGCTTCTTCCCAGTCTCCCATGTGGGTGCAGGGGCCCAAGGATTTGGGTCATCTTCTGCTTTCCCAGGCCACAGCAGCGAGTGGGATTGGAAGAGCAGCCAGGACTAGAACCGGTGCCCAAATGGGATGCTGGTGCCACAGGCAGAGGATTAACCAAGTGAGCCACGTCGCCAGCCCCTCCTGTTTGTTCTTAATAGCTGTGTCCTTGACTACATCTCTTAACTTCTCTGATTCTTAATACTTTTGATGATACTGCTAGAAAGACGGAGTTAATATAGTGAAAGGCAAACCCTCGCCGCTGCTCAATAGGCTAATCCTCCGCCTTGCGGCGCCGGCACACCAGGTTCTAGTACCGGTCAGGGCACCGGATTCTGTCCCGGTTGCCCCTCTTCCAGGCCAGCTCTCTGCTGTGGCCAGGGAGTGCAGTGGAGGATGGCCCAAGTGCTTGGGCCCTGCACCCCATCGGAGACCAGGAGAAGACCTGGCTCCTGCCTTTGGATCAGCATGGTGCGCTGGCCACGGCGGCCATTGGAGGGTGAACCAACGGCAAAGGAAGACCTTTCTCTGTCTCTCTCACTGTCCACTCTGCCTGTCAAAAAAAATATATAGTGAAAGGCCTAGAACAATGCTTTATATACTGTAAGCACTACATAAATGCCAGCTATCATAATCATTCCATTCTTTTAAGCATCAAAAAGTGTGTATGGGTTTGTGGAGTAACAGAATTTCTGAGGTCAAGGTGATCTATGAGTTTTGCCATTTTCTTATATTGCCACCCTTTCAGGTCTGCATGGAGTTCAGTAGCCACTGACAGCTAACTCCAGCTGTTTTAAAATCACCATCTGAGAAGACACATATTTGGCATTTATAAGCTGACGTGAACTACCTCACAAAAGCATGATCACCTGAGTATTAATTAAATGATTCTTCTTCTATTTCTAGTTGTCCCTCCTCAACCAGAAAACATCAAGATTTCCAACATCACTGACTCCTCAGCTGTGATATCTTGGACAATATTGGATGGCTATTCTATTTCTTCTATTATCATCCGTTACAAGGTTCAAGGCAAGAATGAAGACCAGCACATTGACGTGAAGATCAAGAATGCCACCATCACTCAATATCAGCTCAAGGGCCTTGAGCCTGAAACGGCCTACCAGGTGGACATGTTTGCAGAGAACAACATAGGTTCAAGTAACCCGGCCTTTTCTCATGAACTGATGACACTCCCAGAATCTCAAGGTTGGTAGAGGAGATAAGTCTTGACAGGATTATTTTTGGAGAGCATCAGAAAAAGCCCTACCTAAGATATTTATCCAATATGTATGTCATGGAATGTAATTCACTTGGCCTAATGTAATTCATGATAGGGTATACCATCTCTAAATCGGCCCTTGAATCAAAATGTCCCTGGGAAGTTACCCTGCTGACCCATTTGCTATTTTTAACCCTTAGAATAAACTAGCTTATCAGCATGCTCATCCAGTAACATAAGAAAACTCCAAGCAATTAGAATTTAGATTGTGTGGAGGAAGAAGAATATGGAACCAACTTCTGGGGATGGGTGCTTAAATGGATGGTTCCAAGAACCACATTCCATTCTTATTCAAATGAGCTCCTCTGTTAACTTGCATGATACTGTGCTATTCTGAGTTGTCTTGTGTTTTCATGACCCAGTTTTTTAGGTCTCCATAACCAACACCAATCCTCAGCCCACAGAGAGGAAGCTCCTGGGAGGTCCTTCTGGAGCACCAAACATAGCATGCCCTTGTTTGTCATACAAGAACAGTAGATTGAGAGACAAGTTTTGGAAAGTCATAATTTGGACTTTTTCAAAGAATATCACACTTCTAAAAACTTTTTGGTTTTCCCATCTGATTACCTAGGGGTCAAAAAAATAAACTGGGTTTTCAATGCTGGTTCTTTGGAACACCTTTGAAATGTTTACAGAATGACGTCTGCCAATTAAATATATATCTTCCAGATCATAGTCTAAAAAGATGCATCATTTTTATAACTTGTATTTTGATAAAATATAGGCCCTAAATCCATGCAATACATAAAATACAAAGAAAACATGTTTTTTGAATATTTATGTTGTTTGAAAGGCAGAGTTAGAAAAAGAGAGATGGGGATCTTTCACCAGCTGGTTTACCCCCAAGCTGGCCGCAATGGCCAGGGCTGGACCAGACCAAAGCCAGGAGGGTCTTTCTGATCTCCCATTGGGTGGCAATGGCCCACACACTTGGGCCATGTGCTGCTGTTTTTCCTGGGCTGTTAGCAGGGAGATGGATTAGAAGAAGAGCATCAGGGACAGGAACCAGTGCCTGTGTGGGATGCCCACATTGCAGGTGGTGGCTTAACTTGTTATACCGTGATGCTGGCTCCAAGGAAATATTTTTCAAAAGACAAAATCAAAAGCCCCTCACCATTCCAGACATCCCTGTATGCATGCATTGTGGCAGGACCATTACCTTCTGCCTTTCAGGTGTAGTATCAGGGAGCTGGATCAGAAGCAGAGGCAGGACTCAATCCCAATATGGGATGTAAGCATCCCCAGTAGTGGTTTAACTCACTGTCCCATAAATAGCTGCCCAAGACCATATAATTTATTTTAGCCTGAGCCCTAAATTTAATATTTTTCCTACTTTATTTTCCTTTCTTCCTCTTTCATTACCCCATTCTTTTCCCTCTCTTCTGTGAATATCTTACAAATTCTGAGCTCTTAGCATCATGGAACTCTGAAGCATTTCCAGGTGAGGAAATTAAGGGGCAGGGAAGTTGAGTCACTCTCTAAGTCATACATTATTCTCACTACTACTCAATAACAGTCATCTACTTAGACCTCTACTTGGAAATAAAAGTTGAACAAATGACAGCAACTAATGCTTAACACATTGCTGCTCTACAAGTACCTTTGTCGGGCCATCGCTGTGTTGTATGGGCAACTACGCCACCTGCAGTGCCAGCCTCCCACATGGGTGCTGGTTCAAGTCCTGGCTGCTCCACTTCTGATTCAACTCTCTGCTAATGGCCTAAGAAAGCAGTAAAAATGGCCCAAGTCCTTGGGCCCCTGTACCGATGTGGGAGACCAGAAGAAGCTATAGGCTCCTCGCTTCAGATCAGCCCAGCTCTGACCATTGTGGCCATTTGGAGAGTGAACCAGTGGATGGAAGATTCTCTCCCTCTCCCCTTCCCCCTCCCCCTCTTTCAAATCGTTTTTTAAAGTAAATTTACAATTTTTTTAAAGACTTATTTATTTATTTGAAAGTCAGAGTTACACAGAGAGGAGAAGATGCAGAGAGCGAGGTCTTCCATCTGCTGGTTCTCTCTCCAGTTGGCCACAATGCTGGAGCTTCACTGATTCAAAGCCAGGAGCCAAGAGCTGCTTCTGGGTCTCCCACATGGATGCAAGGGCCCAAGGACTTAGGCCATTTTCTATTCCTCTCCCAGGCCACAGAAGTGGAGCAGCCCGGACTCAAACTGGCACCCATATGGGCTGCTGGCACTGTAGGCTGTGGTTTACCCGCTATGCCACAGCACCAACCCCCTTGACAACTATTTTTAAAAGATGTAACACCAACCCTCTGAGTCAGATACATCTTTACTGAATTTCAGAAACTAAATGAGTTGCCCCAGGTTACTCAGTGTTCAGGTTTCAGGGGTAGGGCTGTCACTGCATTCCCATAACGCTACGTCATCTCCCACGGATGGTCTTGGCCTCTCTGCCAACTAACCCAGCTGCTGTTGCTTTTGTTCCTGCACAGCCCCGGCTGACCTTGGAGGCGGGAAGATGCTGCTTATAGCCATCCTTGGCTCGGCTGGAATGACCTGCCTGACAGTGCTGCTGGCCTTTCTGATCATGTTGCAACTGAAGAGGGCCAACGTCCAGCGGAGGATGGCCCAAGCCTTCCAAAACGTGGTAGTGTCTCATCTTTGTTGTAGTTGTTAACTGCAAGGCTGCATATAGGCAGGAACGTTCTCCATAAAGATGTGGACCAGGGCATTTTCTTGTAAAGCAAATATTTCCCTTAGGCGAGTCTTGTCTTCTCTTAGGCTTCCATCATGCAATGGGAGATGAATAGCATATGTAACTCCTTGTCCAATCCAGAACAATTTTGAGAGTGAAGAGTAAGTGAGCTTAATACTTATGCAAGAAACTAATCCAAAATGAGATGTATGGTCATCCTCATGATAAGTCAGTAGGTAGAATAATCTTACAATAGAATGAACTGAACACTTTCGGCAAGGACGGACATGAAGGAAACCAAACCTCATCTTGGTCTTGGTCTCTTATATTTCACTCTCAATTTCCTCCACAAATTCCTATATTTAGGAAAGCTTATGGTTTTCTTGCATTTTCCTCCTTTTAGCTGCAATTCCTATTTCTGGCATCTCCCTTAATGCTCTCATCCCTTAATAATAATGTTTGCACATGTGCCTCTTCCATTCCTGGGTACCCCTCAGTCTGCAGTCAGAGTTCATGACCCCTGGCATTCTGACCACTAATAAAGATCCACAAAATCAGTCTAACACAGACTTTCCATTTGGGTCTTTTGGGTGGACCAGAGCCTGAACACTTCTCTGATCTGTGCTTCCATCTCTATGAAAGTAATTTGTACCTGGCTTAATAAACTGTGAATCAGAATATAATACTCCAAGCACAAAGATATGCACGTCAGGTTTACGTCTTTCTAAACATGAGCGTCCAAGGTGCCCTTCCAGGAGAGCAAGGGGAGCTTCGTTATCTGACTCCATCCCAGAGCTGGCTCAACTCTGGCTGTCACTGGTGAAGGACCAACAGTGGGGCTGAAATTGCTGGAGCTTGTCAGGATACCAGTACTTCTCATAATACGGTCAGCAACTTGAATTCAGGAGAAAACGAGACACTGTGCTAGGTTTACTCTGAGCATCCTGTAGCCCAAATGGGCTTACCATTGTCTAAGCTTTAGGATGAGACTGAGAACAAAAAATAAAGACCAGGAGTATGATGATGCTAGGAAAATTCTGAGACACTTCCTTTGACCCCTGTGGGTTCTCCCTATTATTTTCCAGACCAGTTCTGAACTCCTGCTCCTTGCACAAAAGCAGGAAACTCAAGGGTATGTGCCATGTGCCGTCTTCCTCCACTTTTGCAAATGTTGCTAATCCGCATTTTCCTACTGAAGCCTGGAATTACGCCCTCATAGCTTTACAGCCAGCGGCTTCATCAGAATGGACTTGTGAGATGGAACCTACTTACGTTCTGTAATTAAATGTTGTTTTTTTTTAACCTTACTGGACTACACCAGAAGGTATTATATATCTTTGATGAAAAAAATTCTTAAAACTATTTTTATTTTTTTGTCCAGAGAGAAGAACCAGCTGTGCAGTTCAACTCAGGAACTCTGGCCCTGAACAGGAAGGCCAAGAACAACCCAGATCCCACAATTTATCCAGTGCTTGACTGGAATGACATCAAATTCCAAGATGTGATTGGGGAGGGCAATTTTGGCCAGGTTCTCAAGGCACGCATCAAGAAGGATGGGTTACGGATGGACGCTGCCATCAAGAGAATGAAAGGTCAGTGTCTGCACAGATAGCGTGTCACTAGGGTGGGGACGTGACTGGACTTCCTGTTCAAACTGTCCTCTGTGCCCTTAACTTCTATACACCACATGTTGGCCTGGTGTCAGACGCAGCTGTTGGGGGCCACCGAAGGTGATGCTGCTTTTGATAGTCAGGATGTAAATACCAAGTCAGGAGGCACTTAAATGCCACTGCCCCGATTC
The DNA here is from genome assembly GCA_949820135.1 of Sylvilagus floridanus. NCBI lineage: Eukaryota > Metazoa > Chordata > Mammalia > Lagomorpha > Leporidae > Sylvilagus > Sylvilagus floridanus. The sequence continues at coordinate 54,099,207 of OX463243.1, forward strand.
CTTGGGATGTGAGATTATTAAACCAACTAAAAACTTGCTCAACAGCCTGAAATCCTTTTTCTTTTTCTACTTTAGCCTGGGGCGTTTGGGGGAGCAGTGAGGGTAGTGAGTGGAGACTGTGTTGAAACGCATGAAATCAGTTTTTACTGGGTTTTGACCTGAAGCTAATTTTTTATCTTGAGCTATGTGAAGAGGTAAAAGAGCTTAAAAAGCCAGTGGGGAAGAAAACTTTTGAGCAGAGTGGTTCATGGAAAGCAGAGAGTTATTGAAATTAGGGCAAAATCTGATTATTTAGAACTTAATTTTTAAAAAATTCCTGGATACAGGCATGCAGCCTAGCTACATATAGCTTACAACAGTTAGGACTGTTGGCCTTCCGTATCAGAGTGCCGGAGTTCAATTGCTGGCTCTGCCTACTGATCCCAGCATCCTGCCCATGCAGACGCCGGGAGATGACAAGTGTTAGCTCAAGTGATTGTGCTCCCATCCCTGGGTTGGAGATCTGAGTCACATTCTCAGCTCGTGGTTCAACCCTGGCCCTGCTCCAGTGGTTGTGGGCATTTGGGAAGTGAATGGGTGGGAGCTCGCTCGCTTGTTCTCTGCCATTTCTTTAAAATAGTACATTCCTAAGGCTTTAGCTATTAGAGGTAGATCCACTGAGAGGCTCCTGTGTGATGAACAGGTCATTCAATGTGGAATGTCCTATTAATAATTTTCATTGTTGCCAATTGCCCATGAGACATGGCTATAATTTCAAAACATGTTCTAGTATACACATGGCTACCAGCACTCCATCCCCACAATGTTATCTACTATCTACATCCAGGTAGCCTTCTCTTTCTTCAGTCTTGTGCCTAGCAGTTCCTTCTCTGTTCAAAGTGCTGGTGGATATACAGGACAAAAACTAGAAACAAATGCAACTCATTTCTATTACTGAAAAGTGACTTTGATAAACTGTCATTGGGATTTGATTTGTTGAGCAGGCCTGTTTTGTTAAGAAGTTAAAATTATTAAATTATGCATTACTGATGATGCTTCATCAAAAACTTTGGTTCTATTCCTCAGCTGTTTGAGTGGCAGGTTTAGCTGGAATCGGTCATAACTAAAAATCGGGGCAGCTCCCTTTCCACCATTCATTTCACTGAACAGTTGAAGGTTCAAATAAAAAAACCATAGTAGTGGTTTTCGTCCAGTGATTTAGTTCCCTGGGAGATACCTGGCAATGTCTGCATATGTTCTTGGTTGGACTACTGGTAGCTAGTTGGTAGGCGATAGGGATGCTACTAATCTGTAGGACAGTTCCCATAACAAGGAATTCCAGCCCAAAGTCGACAGTGCCAAGTCTGAGAGCACCTGCTTTGGGAGTAAGCTCTTTGGTTCACATACAGTTTTGCAGACTTGGTGGTGACCAAGTACATCTGAAGGTCCTGGGGAGCTGGGGTGGGGGTGGGGGTGGGAACAACTGTCTAAAGGTCGCAATGAGAAAGGTTCACACTCTTGACTTCCTTCCCAGAATATGCCTCCAAGGATGATCACAGGGACTTTGCAGGAGAGCTGGAGGTTCTTTGTAAACTCGGACACCATCCGAACATCATCAATCTCTTGGGAGCATGTGAACATCGAGGTAAGATGCTCTTTACCTGTGTTTCCTGCCAGATTAAAACAAAAAGGAAAACTTTCACTTGAAATTATGGAAGATAATAATCTTAAGAATGTTACTTATTTTTGAAAGTTGTGGTTTTGATCTGAATGTTTTTCTAGTTCCATATGTGGACTGTGCCAAGGTCACCTTTCTGGAGGTAGGTGTTGAGGCTGGACCATAGCCACTACTGCCCAAGGCATCCATGGTTTCAGTCACCATCCTTGCTGACCCAAGGTTTTCCCAACTATCGCTAGGGGGATTTAGGGGAGCCCTCAGCCCCAGAAAGGGTAGAAAACATTGGTTCTTCTTATTTAATAATCGGGGCGGCTCCCCTTCTGCCGCATGATTTCACCAAGTAATTGAGAGTGTGGAGCAGTGGTGCGCCACGGGTACACTCTTGGTTGGACTTCTGGTATCTAAGGTGTAGAGGCCACTTTTCATTTTTCCTGAAATGCAAGGAGCTATGCTGAAGCTCCACATTGTACCGTAGTGTCAAAATACTGTATTATTTAGTCTAGGGATCATCAACTACTCCAAAGGGCTTCCACATACAACTACGTTGAAGTTTTAGTACTATGTTGTATATATTTTTAAACTTATAATATGAATTCAAATAGTTATTGAATGCTTGCTATTGTAATACATGTAAGTAACAGAATTAGTAGATAGCAACAAAATCTTATGAGTTTACTTTTGCATGCTACATGGGTGTGTAGTTCTGAATCTGTTTTAACTTACTTTCTCATGGAAAAATTTGCTCCCACTAAAAAGCTCCACACAGTCATCATTTAAAACCTGACAACCTCTTTTGACTTCGCAGCAAAAACACCAACAATAGAAAAGAGACTACTTCCCCTTCCTCAGCCCATTAACCTAAAAATACTGGTGCTTCAAACACTATATCATTCTCTGATCCAATAAGGGTATAATTCTGAAAGCCAGATCATGTCCCTTAGTTTAAATAATGAAGTAATGACATTAATTTCTGAGCTATTTCCTGAAAACAGAAAGCAGTGTGGGACAGCAATAAAGGAAAGTTAAAAAAAGAAAATCCACTCAAACAAGGAAAACATATGTCTTAAAACTTTGCTTTATTGTCACATCAGCACATAACGGTTCGGCTCTTAAAATTTATAATTCAGTAAATAGGTGAGAAAGCGCATTCATACCAGAGTCTATATTTATCTTATTGTACAACAGAATTCAAATGATAGAGGATCTGTTTTCCCAGGATTTCAGTTTCTAGAGAATCTTTGAGGTTCAAACCTGTTCAACATGTTTAAATGATGTTACAAAAACCCTTTTCAAAAACAGTAAAATCACTTTTCTCTAAATATCAATATTTTTATCAAAGCAAATTACTTTAAAAAATCAGAAAAATTATGGTCTACTATCTTTTTATTCTAAATTGTTTTCCCCTTTTTCTAAGAGCTCTTGTTTTATTTTTTTTTTTCCTAAAACAGAGTTTTTCTGGCTGCTTAAGCAAAATGCAATCTCTAGAACCAGATTCTGGTGACTGGTGACCTAAGCAGTGGTACTGTAACTTAGTGTGGATTTGGGCAGGAGTAAAGGCAGGAGAGAAAGGTACCTGTACCATTCTTGCACAATGGATAGTTTATCTCTCATTTTTCCTAAGATTTAAAAAAATAGATTAGAATAGCATAGCTGGTCCTTGCCCAGCATTGCTAACTGGTACCGTGAGGGGCCTGTCCTGGATTAAGAGGATGCTTGCATTCATTCTGTTACCGAGTAGGTGGAAGCCAGTGTGTGAGTTAGCATTTGGGCGGGAAGTGGGACACAGGCGACCCTGAGTTCAAGCGGGCCCCCAGAAGCACTGCAGAGGAGGTCTCTTCTCTTCCTGCCGTCCTCCAGCGTTACCAGGCTGCTACGAGAAAAATGGAGTTCATAAGCGATTGCCAAGGCCCACCGCCCTGGTAGGCTGAGAAGGCGATGCTTCTTCCTCTCCCCACAGGCTACCTGTACCTGGCCATCGAGTATGCACCCCACGGAAACCTCTTGGACTTCTTGCGGAAGAGCCGTGTGCTGGAGACTGACCCAGCCTTTGCCATCGCCAACAGCACAGCGTCCACGCTGTCCTCACAGCAGCTCCTGCATTTTGCTGCAGATGTGGCCCGTGGTATGGACTACCTGAGCCAGAAACAGGTTGGTTCTGAGGACTCCGCTGTGGACGTCTCTCCTCTGTGTTAACATGTTTATGTGGCTTGTCTGTTGACCTGTACTCTTTCAAATGGGGGAGATTACAAGAAGAAATGAATGTCTTTGTTAGTATTGAACATTAACCTCCATATAAGTAGATGGAGTATTAACGATAAATCTTTAAGTTCACTAGCTAAATATATATCTGAAAGGAAGAGTTACAGAGAGAGTTCAAGGTAAAGAGATCTTCCATCAGGTGCTTCACTCTCTAAATGGCTACCATGGCCAGGGATGAAGCCAGGGGCCTGGAACTCAACCCAGGTCTCACATGGGTGGCAGAAGCCTCAAGTACTTGGGCGATCTTCTGCTTTCTCAAGCATATTAGCAGAAAAGCAGGGAGCCTGAACTGAAACCATTGCTCATATAGGATGCCACTGTCACAGGCATTGGCTCAACTCACTGTGCCATGTGGCCAGCCCTGCTAGTGAATTTTAGAATATGAATTTGGTGCCTTAACTCAGAGTACTAAGTGCACAACAGCAGAGGCATTCAGTACATTGCAGTGGGAAGATCGAAAGGGCTGCACTTCTGTGTACTAAAATGCCTCTCCTTTGCAGAGTGCACTGAGAATTTGGGAGAGGAACTTTGAGAGAACTAGATTCTGGTGTTTCTTTTTTTTTTTTAATCCCTTTTTCTATCACTTCTCTATTTCCCAGGGCTTTGTGCTAACAGAATCTAAAAACGAAAACTCATAACATGTTTAAAATTTCAGTTTATTCACAGGGATCTGGCTGCCAGGAACATTTTAGTTGGTGAAAATTACGTAGCCAAAATCGCAGATTTTGGACTGTCTCGAGGTCAAGAAGTGTATGTGAAAAAGACAATGGTAAGTAGAGAACAGACTGATGTCCCTTCTCAGGGCCCCTCCCTCTCATGGCTGCTCCGAGAATGTCATTGTTCATGTTGATCCAGGCATGTGGCTGTGTATACAAGTAGATATTGCTCGGCCCAGTAAGCATATTTTCCAAGAAATGTTGTATGCTGCATGCCCTCAGTGAACAAGATACTAGGTAACTGATCATTTGCATCTGTTGGTTCAGGATCGTGGGTGTGTACCCAATTAGAGCCCTGGTCCCCTTCCATGGACAGCAAACAAAGCAGGACAGGGAAATAAACACTCAACATACTTTCCAAAAATCAAGGTACTACAAATTAAACCATCTCAAGGAGGTCCTTACAGAAAAATGTGCAACTTTTTAAGGCCCACTTAAGATCTCTCTCTGCCCTATAAGTTCAACATTCACTTGAGGCCCAACTTAAATCCATTTTCTCCTAATGGTAATCACTCTCCCAAACAGTAAACTTTTAAAAGGTAATACATATCTGCCATGAAATTTTTGAAGTTCCGCTGTATTGTAAGTAAAAGAGAACCTACCCACACGGCAGTCTTGGAGAGGAGCTATTCTCCCTTGCTGTAAAGTCCTAGAACTGTTAGATCCCTGGGTACTGGCAGAGATCAAACCACTTGCACCATGATCTGTTGCCTCTCAGGGTGCACAGTAGGAAGCTAGAGTCAGAAGCAGAGCTGGGACTCAATTCCAGGCACTCCGAGAGGGATGCTGATGTGCCCGGTGGTATCCTCACTCCTGCACCACATGCCTATCCTGTTTTTGCTTCTGTAGGCATCAAATTGCCACAGGAAGGTTCATGTGCCTGAGTTGATTCTCAAAAGCAGGTTTCCTTTCTTCCAATACTTATTTTAGTTACTGACAAGATGAAATAGATATGTCCAGTAAAGGAAAGCAGTCATAATTCACCATTTTGCCTGATGTTTCTCCCATTTTTGGCCTGTTGCTTTCGATAACACAGCTATTTTTACATAGTTAAAAGCACAGTGAACCTAACTGTCTTGGCTTTTACTCTATTTTCTGATGAAGTTTTGAGGTGGGGTGGGGTGGGGCTCCTTTGGCTCTTAGAGTCCCCGGCAGCCCTAGAGGCTTCCCTACCTCCTTTCAGAAGGTATAGGTGCCCCCCTGAGGGCAGGCTTCCAGGGAAACCTGTTTGAAAAGCTTAGGACAGACTATGTCTGGAGATGGGGCCAGACTTTTAAAAAAATTGCTTATTTGAAAGAGACAGAGCTCATATCTGCAGGTTCATTCCCCAAATGTCTGCAAGAACTGGTGTGGGGTGGAGCCAGAAACTCAATCTGGGTCTCCCATGGGGGTGGCAGAGATCTGCTGCCACATTAGCTGGAAGCTGGAATCAGGAGCTGGAAATCAAATCCAAGTACTCCAGTGCTGGTCACATAAACTCCAGGTGGGCTTAAACCGCCTCATGGTTCCTTTCCAGGCCACCTGGCATCCTATATCCTTCAGGGGCTGGAGGAATTAATGCAGGTTAGTCCCATGACCTACTGATTATATTGGAAGCTCATCTAAGAACCCCAAGGTGAATATTCATTCCCTTGGCATTTCATCAAGGATAGCAGTTGCTGCAGCATTGGAGTGTAGGAGGGATTCCTATAGGGACAGAACACAGGTCAGGGCCCATTCATTAGCTAACATTGGTAGAAATGCCATTGGTAGGCTGGCACCGGGGCTCACTAGGTTGATCCTTCGGTCGGGGTGTTGGCTTCTGTCCTGGTTACTCCTCTACCAGTCCAGCTCTCTGCTGTGGCCCGGGAGTGCAGTGGAGGATGACCTAAGTGCTTAGGCCCTGCACCTGGCTCCTGGCTTCAGATTGGTGCAGCGCATTGGCCATAGCAGCCATCTGGGGGATGAACCAACGGAAAGACGACCTTTCTAAACCTGCCTGTCCAAAAAAAAAAAAAAATGCCATTGTTAAAGATGGGAGAGGGGCAAGTGTTTGGCCTAGTAGCTCTTTAGACAGAATGCCTGCATCCCATTTCAACATGCCAGGGTTCAAGGTCTAGCTCTGTTCCCAATTCTGCTTCCTAATTTGCACTCTGGGAGGCAGCCATGATGGCTCAAGTCATTAGGTCCCTACCACCCATGTAAGAGACCTGTTTGGAGTCTCCTCATTCTTGGCCATTGTCATAGTTATTTGGGCAGAGAACCAGCTGATGGAAGACTATTCTACTCCTGAAATAAAAAGTTCAGAAAAATCTCTGGCAAGGGACTATCCTTCTCTCGGTGACAATCCATATTATTCCTGGGGTGGGTAGATAGTAAAGGGAGAAATTGGAGAATCTAGGCACCAAGAAATTGAGCAAACTAAAACTGAAGTCAAACTTCACATTGTCTACATTTCTTGGTTTTTTGGGCCCAAGCTGGGCAAAATGACTGGACAGTCAGGAGGAAGTTAAAATCAGGTACCTAAAAGTCAGTATGTAGATCTAGTCCTATCTCTAAACCCAAGGCAACCTGCACTGACAGTAAATTACATACATAGCTATGTGTGTGTATATTTGAACTACATTGACATGCACACTGTTCCCTTGGGCCTGGAATGCTCTTTTCTCCCCTAGCCACCTGTGTAACCTACACATCTTAGAGAACAGAGCTTGCATATCCCTTCCTCTGGAAAATCTGCCCTATCACCTGCGGTCACACTTGGTCTTTCCAATCTATTCCACCCTGGTGTCCTCATTACCCTTTCCCACAGAACAACTAAAATTCTACTTTCCATGCCTTTCTGCTCTTCTAAAACCTCTGTGTGCTGTTGACAGTCACAAGGTGAATAAACAAGTGATTACAAACTGCTATAGGGACCCTTGAGGTAAGTTGAAAAAGTTCACGAGACACATGGAACTAAAGGATAAACTTATTTTGTGCAAGAAATAGTGAAGTCTATGTATTTCCATAATATATACTTTCATGAACTTTCGGAAGACAATTGAATTTGCAGGCATACCTGTAACTGGGCCAAACAGCAGGCAGCAATTTCCGCCTCCTGCGGGGCTGTAGAATTCCAAGTAGAGGTCCCTGTGGGTCTTGAGTGAGCCCTGGCTCCAGGCATGGTGAGACCAAGACTCCTTGTCCTTCTAAGTGGCATCTCCCTTTGTTCTCTCCAGGGAAGGCTCCCAGTGCGCTGGATGGCGATCGAGTCTCTGAATTATAGCGTGTATACGACCAACAGTGATGTGTAAGCTCCTTTGTGAAGGGATTTATCCCAGAAAAATACACATTTGACAGAAGGCTTAAGGAGAAGACTATCTTGTACTTCTGTCAGATAAAGTGAATCACTAAGCCCAGGAACTGCGTTCATAGGCGACACACAAAGCCGCAGAGTCCTGTATCCAGAATGTAAAATCACTGGTAGCAGGTGTTTGGTTTCCTTCTCCACGTTGAAGAGACTTTCAGGTGGTGATTTCTTGGTGTCCAGAGGAAGCAGGCATCCTACCCTACCCTGGCTCTACTTCCCAGACTCTGCTCCAGGGAAACAGCTCAGATGGGCTGCTGGGAGCCAGAAGCACTGGGGACAACAGGGCAGACTGTAGGGGTCGCTTCTGCTTCAGCCTAGCAATGAAGGGGGACTGGCTTAGGCCATCTTGCCTCAAACACCCCTGTTTGTAAGAGGAGAAACTCAAGTCTAGGGGGTTGTGATGACTTGTTTAAAGGGATTTGCTTGTGCCTCAGTGTTAAGACGGGCCTAGCAACTGGTTGCTCACTGTGTGCACAGTGCCTTTTATGTGTTAGCCCTGCATAACCTGGAAGTCTGCACTTTCAGAAGAAGATTCATAACTTGTATCAGGTCGCATGAGTATTAGTGGCAGAGACAGGATTGAGCTCAGATGTGTTTGGCTTAAGCCTGCTCTGGGTTCCATCATACCTGTTTGCATGTTCCACGGAGGGGAGCTGGGGGCTCTGGCAGAACCTACAGTTGGCCTGCTGGCACCCCTCCCTATCCAAGGAAGCAGGGGTCTAGTGTTTCCTTTTCTGAGAAATGGTCGGTCACCTGACTTGGGGGTAGGAAACTGAGTGCTCAACCTGGTTGTTGATGACTGGTTTCACCCTTGCCTCCTCTGCAGATGGTCCTATGGTGTGTTACTATGGGAGATTGTTAGCTTGGGTAAGTATCTATGTGACCTACCAGGTGAGACTCTGGGGAAAGAGGGACCCACCTTTGAGGATGTTGGACGTGGTGCTTCCAGATGGGATTTGGAAATACAAGCTTCCAGGTTTTACCTTAAAAGTGCATTTATTCCTAGGTTTGGGTTTTTGAAAGCCCTAGAGCTGATGGTACATTTAATATTGAAGACCTGATGTCCATAAACTGTAATATAATTTTACCATCTCTGCTTGTATGGCGATATCATAGGTCTGTTAAAAATATACTTCTACGACTTTAAGATGGAGAAACTATACTGTCACAAAAAGTCTTTTGGAGGTCAATGAATAACCTATGAAAATGTGTACATTTAAAAATTCATGTAAATTGGAATCCAGTTTTCCTAAATATCATTTTAAATCCAGAAGTGTTATACAGTCAAAGCTTGTATTTTTTCTTTATACACTGCTGTTATAACTGCAGCCTTGAAATTTAGCAAAAGAACATGGCACGCTGGGGAAAGATAATTGTACTGTGGAGGAATGATCACATTTTAGTGTACTCTGTGGTTTTAAGTCTAGCCTTGATGTACAATGGCTTCCCCATGGGAAGCACTGCATTCCATGGCATTATTTCCTGTCTTCCAGGAGGTACCCCCTACTGTGGCATGACTTGTGCAGAGCTCTATGAGAAGCTACCCCAGGGCTACAGGCTGGAAAAGCCCCTGAACTGCGATGATGAAGTGTAAGTCAGCCCTTTTAACTTTCCTTCATGCATTTATTGGGAACTAACTCTAAGGAAAACAGGACTTAATATCTACTGATATACCCACACAGAATGTCTTCCAGTGTCTTACGTGAATGGCACTAAGAGGGTGGAAACTTATTCCAGTTATGGTGTCTGAAGGTGGGCACTTTGAGAAGTTTCTGGATTGGATCATTGGGCAGGAGCTCCATGATTAAATAAGACCATTATAGACAGAGATAGGTGCTCCTTCTTGCCATGTGGCACTGTGCTGTCTTAGTACTCTGCCAGCAAGAATGCCATCCCCATACGCCAATCCCATGGGGCTGTCTATTCTTCGACTGTGAGCCAATATAAACTTTTCATCAATACCCTGGATAAATTATTTCATTACAGTAACGAAAAGATTGAGATCTTAAAATGGTATAAGGAACTTTTTCCACCTAAGACTTATATAATAGGCAAGCAGGAGTAGCTTTCCAGTCATATGAAGTAATTCCTCTTAGGATAGTAGAAGTGAGAAAGGGTAAAAATATAGAAATGATTTAAAATAAATTCATGATATTCTTCATGAATGAGACTAACTTTGGAGATAGGGATTTCAGAGGTGTTCCATTACGGATGATGGAATCATTCTTCTGCTAAGACATACATGAACCAGCTACAGGAGAAGCTACTGACTGGTATGATACTATTAATGCCATCATTGGGACAATATGGACAAACTTGGAGTAAAGTTTGCCTTTCCAGATTGATTCCATAAGAGGTGAGAAGACTTCTCAAGCATTAAGCTCCTGTTAAAGTACAAACTTTAACTAGAATCTGTAGTGCCCTAGAGGCTGAAAGTTGATAGATTTCTGGGGATATACTGTTGTCCTAAGGCATTCGCTCAGTATGTGGATTCTAGAGCCATGTACACTCTGACATTCTGATCCTGTAGGTTTCAGGTAAAGCCCAGGGATCTGTATTTTAGTAACACAAGTAATTCTGATCACATTTGAGAAAGCACTGCCTTAAATAGTGCTTCCTAAACAATGCCCAGCAAGATAAGTGATAAGGGAAAGGCCAAGACGAGAGGGCTTTACTGCCTAATTCCACCAAGCATCTATGAAGAATTAAAACTAATTCTCAAAGAATTGAGAGGGGAAGAATCCTTCTAAATTCATCCTACGAGACCAGCATTATCTTAAGTCCAAAATGAGATAAGGATACAACAACAAACTGTAGATGTAAACATTCAACAAAAATACTAGGACATTGAATCTAACAACACATAAAGACTTGATCATGATAAAGTGGGATTTATTCCAGGGGTGTAAGGATTGTTCAACATATGCAAAATAAGAAATGTTAATAAGAGCACCTCAATAAATACAGAAAAAACAATGTTTATCAAACCCTGGAAAGCAATGAATACAGAAGGAATTGCCCTAACATGAGAAAGGCTACATCCAGCAAACTGAACAGGGAAAAGCTGAAAGCATTTTTTCTAAGATCTAGAACCAAACAATGATGCCCACCCTCAGCCTTGTTATTCAATTCAGTACTGAAATTTTTAGGCAAGAATGGGAGGAAAGCAAAGGAAAAAAAAATCAAATTATCCCTGTTTGTACTAATAAGTAATTCACTGGGAGACAAGCAAGATCAATCCTATTCATAATAGCTATAAAATAACTTATCTTTAAATAAAGATCACACTCCATGCTCATGGATTGAAAGATTATTAAAGTGTCACACTACCCATAGATTTTCAGATTAAATAAATCACATCAAAACACCAAGAAAATTCTTCACAGAACTAGGGAAAAGATATATCCTAAAATTAATTGGAAGTTCAAAAGACCCCAAATATCCAAAGCCATCTTTAACAAACCTAGAGGTATTACAACAGCTGATTTCATGACATACTACCAGAGCTTCTGTAACCCAAACAGCATGCTACTGGTACAAAAAGATCACAGAAGTGAACTACACAACTGATTTTTGAGATGCCACAAACACACTGGAGAAGAGTTATCTGACCGGCACCGCGGCCCACTAGGCTAGTCCTCTGCCTGTGACACTTGCGCCCTGGTTCTAGTCCCGGTTGCTCTTCTTCCAGTCCAGGTCTCTGCTGGCTCAGGAGGGCCCAAGTGCTTGGGCCCTGCACCTGCATGGGAGACCAGGAGGAAGCTCCTGGCTTTGGAGCGGAGCAGCACAGTGCGCCGGCTGTAGTGGCCATTTTGGGGGGGTGAGCCACGGAAGAAAGACCTCTCTAACTCTGCCTGTCAAATAAAAAAGTTCAAGAAATGGTGCTAGGAACACAGTATATCCACATGCAGGAGATTGAAACTGTAACCCACCCCCATACAAACTCAACTCTGGCTAAGTATAATGAGCACCCAGTGATTGCTTTCTTCTAGCTTGTCCTGACCTGGAACAATTAGTCACTCTGGACTTTGTTTTCAAAGGTATGATCTGATGAGACAATGCTGGCGGGAAAAGCCTTACGAGAGGCCATCGTTTGCCCAGATATTGGTGTCCTTAAATCGGATGCTAGAAGAACGAAAGGTGGGTATAGAGTTCAAAGCAGGGCCTTTTGAATTGAAAATCTGAGCTGCTCACAGTAGTAAACTTAATACCTAATTTAATACCTAGGGTTATACCCAGGAGAAATTAACATAATACCCCCATTTAGAAAGTTTCCATACAAGAACACTGTGGTGTAGTGAATTAATCTGCTGCCTGTAGCGCCAGCATCCTGTAGGGGTGCTGGTTTGTGTCTCAGCTGCCCACTTCCAGTACAGCTCCTTGCTAATATACCTGGAAAAGCTGCAGCAGATGGCACAAGTGCATGGTCCCACGCCGCCCATGGGGGAGACCCAAATGAAGCTCCTGGCTTTGGCCAGGCCCACCTCTAGCCATTGTGGCCATTTAGGGAGTGAAGCAGAGAAAGATAAGATCTCTGTCTCTCCCTAACTCTGCCTTTCAAATAAGATCTTCATAAAAAAAAGTTTGTGAAGTTGTATTTATGAAATACAGGAAATTTGTATATACTTCAAATAAATGGATTATGGGGAAAAGATTTACTTGGAAGGCAGAGTTTCATCCTCTGACTCACTCCCCAAATGGCTACAATGGCCACAGCTGCTGGGTCAGGCCAAAGCCAAATCCCTCCTCTGGGTCTCCCCTGTGGTGAGAAGCATACCCTTGGGCCATCTTTCACTTATCCTAAGCACACTAGCAAGGAGTAAAATTGGAAGTGGAGTAGCCTGGACTCAAACTGGTGTCCATATGGGATGCTAGTGCTGCAGGGAGTGGCTTAATCCACTGCGCCGCAGTTCTGGCCCCAAAAATCTGTCCTCAAAGAAAGAAACTTGAAATTTGTCAGATTCCTTCCATCTCTGTTAGGCAATTTTGTAGATGAGGAACCATATTCAACGAGTTGCCAAAGAAAATACTGCACATAGACAAGAGAATCTCACCAGAAGTTACCATAGAGAAGGCCCAGGCCTCTATATATTCCTGAAAGGTAGCTGTCTGTACTTGAGGTTCGAATGCTAAGTAGATCTAGGTTAAGGAAATAGATTTGAACATCATCGAAACTAAAGGGGCAGTTCAACCAGAGATGGGGGCACGACCACACCGGGAGAGGTGAAGGTAAGCTAAAGACAGAGGAAGGAGCCTTAGAGATCCTGAACCTTATATGACGGACCAGTGAGAGAACAGGAGGAGAATCGCAGAGACAAAGGACAAGGAAGGTTAAGAAATCTTAGAACCAAGGGAAATATTTCAAGAAGTCAAATACAAGAGGAATTGAGGTTAGAGAAGTATCCCCCCAGGGACTTATGAGACTTTAGTGGAAACAAAGTCAGGTATTGCTATAACCTCCCCTAGTGGAGGCAGAACCAAGGCACCCTGTGGCCTTAGACCCACTCATACTTGCTTTTCCAGACCTACGTGAACACCACACTCTATGAGAAGTTTACCTATGCAGGAATCGACTGCTCTGCCGAAGAAGCAGCCTAGGCTGAACGTCAGCTGTAGCCCCCGCTTCCACTGCTGGCTTGAGAAAGGACCCCTGCGACCTTCCAAGAAAAGCCAGCCTGTGAGGAGATGTGCTATACAAGTGTATATATGTTGCTGTATGTTTGGGACTTTTACCACAGACACCCGGCGTGTGGATCTCGAGGATGCTCTAAGAGGACTGTACATACTGTTTTGAGTAAGAATGTGTTGAAACTGGAATGCCTGGTTGTTTCATATACAATAATATATTTTTCTAAAAACATGGACTCCGTGGGAAGGCATGAGAGTACAATTATTACAATGCATAACTCGTTACTGTCCTAGATATTTACCTCTGTATTGAGTACTATATAAGGTTTATTGACATTTTACTTCTACATAGTAAAACATAACAATGACCATGATGGCAAAGGTTAAAAAAAGAGGGAGATACATCAAGTCAAATAGGATAAAGGCTAATATTTCAGAGACTAAAAAGCCCAAGTGATATGACAGATCTCTCCACCTCTTGATTTAGAGAGATCTTTATCCCTCACCTGTAAAAGCCAGTCCAGTTTCATTTGGTTACACTACGGCTCTGGCTTGTGCCTGCAGCCCACAAGTCAGCCCAGAATGCAAATACCTGATAGACTCAATTCTCCTTTCTTAGAAGCTAAAAACCTTGAGGGAAATGCAAATGAACTAATGGTATTTTAGTTATTTTTAGTTTCTCTGGCAGACTTGACTTGTGTATTTTAAGAAATAATGGGAAACCTGGAGTGATATTTGGGATATATGTGATACTTATTAACAACCCTACATATATGGCACACTGTAAAAATTTTAGTTCTGACCAGTTGTGAGTTTACCATTTGTACTGGATGCACACGTGTTGCACTGAGATCTTATAAATAAATGTCTTGCCTACCTATGTTTCTATGTGTACCATAGTTATCGCCAAATATTTTCGTTATACTTGAAAGAAAAAATGCCTTAACTGACCCATCCCTAAGGTAGAGACGGTGGAGAGTACTTTCCACAAGCAAGCTGAAGCTCAGGAGGCCGTGGAAAGTTCTCTTCAATGTGTTCTACCTCTGGTCCACTGTCTTGCTTCAGGGCAGTACACCTCGAGGTGTTCTGATGTCAACCCAGGGCTTAGAATTTTAAGTAGTTCAACTTGCTACGTAAGTTCCACATTCCTGAGATCTTTAACAACCTTATATTCGTAAGTGGGGTAACTTTGATTACATAACTACTTTTCTTTTTCTTTCACTGTCTAACTCTGCCTGTCAGAGAGGTCTTGCTTTTTCCGTTGGTTCACCCCCCCACGTGGGCGCTGCGCTGAGCTGAGCTGGAGCCAGGTGCTTCCTCCTGGTCTCCCATGCAGGTGCAGGGCCATCCTCCACTGCCCTCCCGGGCCACAGCAGAGACCTGGACTGGAAGAGGAGTGACCGGGACAGAACTGGCACCCCAACCGGGACTAGAACCCGGGGTACTGGCACCACAGGCGGAGGATTAGGCTAGTAAACTGCAGCACCAGCTCCCACTTTTCACAATAGTGTATTTAAGTGAACATATTATGGAAAGATTCTGCCATATTGTTTCCTAAATGTACTAAATGGAAACTAAAATATAGTCATTGAGACATAGGTTCAGGAGGATGTCACCAGAATGGAAGGAGAGACCATATGACTTCTCCCCTGCCCCCTCCACAAATAGTTATTGATGGTCCAAGAGGGCTGAAGGACCCACTAAGGAATCTGCAGCAACACAATAGATCAAAGAAACAGAATATCCATATGGAGGAGACATGCCCGAGATGCCAGGGAACTGCCCAGAGCAAAGAAGAGGTTATCAACATTGGCCACTCAAGAGGAACCACCATAGTCTCCCAAGGCCTGCTTTGCAGGTGAAACTGGCACCTCTTTGCCACTCGGATAACCACTGCACGCTCCTGATGTGTTTTCAGTAAGTTTTTGCTCTCTCTCCCAACCCCACACATGCCCTGACATGGGCCCTGCCCTTCAGTTCTCAGCGCTGCCGCTATATTGGTCCCATCCACTTTAGACACCATAGCAAGCAACTTCACTTTCCAAACCCTGGAGCCAAGGCCTCATGTGTTCAGTGTTCCAGGCCAGCCACCCTAAAAACTTGGCCCCATCCCAACCCAGGAGCCAATCTAACTTTGTATATGGCTGTGTTCTTATTCTTGGTTGCTCAGCTACTTAACAAGCATATATACTTCCAAACTGTTCTCACTGCAGCAATGGGAGTGCCTTTGCTCCCACTACCAGCTCAACTACCACAGAGAACATGGCCCTGCCCAACTCCAAAGGCACACTCCCTCACCATAGGCCTGTGGCTCCCATTCACAGCTCCCTCCAATGTTTACCAGGTATCTGTGTCTTGCAGCTGTTATCGACACAGCAGTTGGGGTGCCTGTGCATGGGGTATTCTTAATGCCCAGGATGCAAGAATAGTAACTCTGCATGTGTCCATGTTTCAGGCCTCAACTGCATGACTGTTCAAGAGCTACCACTTATCAAACATTAGTGCCACTGCAAAAGATCCTACAAGCCATATCAGGGCCAAGAACATTCCAGCATCTCAATGATTCTAAAACAGCTGTACCCTACCTAGCAAGTGCCATAGGGGGTCTTTCCATAGCAAAAGTAATTCACAAAGTCTTCAAGACATGAACAAAAGCAACAAAAAACAACCAACCAAGGAGACATAATACCAACAAAGGAATACAACAGTCTCCCAGGAAATGACCTCAAAAAAATAGAAAAACTGCTTAAGAATTCAAAATAATTCTGAGGAGGGGTGTTGTGGCAAACTGGGTTAAGCCACCACCTGCAGCATCCCAGTTCAAGCTGGCACTAGTTCAAGTCCCAGCTACTCTACTTCCAATCGAGCTCCCTGCTAATGGCCTGAGAATAGCAGCAGAAGATGGCCCTAATCCTTGGGCTCCTGTGCCCACGTGGGAGAATGGGACAAAACTCCTGGCTTCCTGGCTTTGGCTGGGCCCAGCTCTGACCATTGCAGCCATTTGGGTAGGGAACCAGTAGATCGAAGTTCTCTTACTCTTTCAAATAAAAAAAATTTTTAATGAAGAATCCAAAATAATTGTTTTAAGGAAGCAAATGTGAAGACAATATAAACAATTCAGTGAAGCAAGGGGAACAAAAAATGACCAAAATGAGAAATGTAACAGATTGAAACTATACATGCAATTAGAGACAAAACCTGGGGCGGAAAAATACCATTAATGACAGCTCTGCTGAAGCAGCAGCCCAGGCAGAACATCAGCTGTAGCTCCTGCTTCCATTGCTGGCTTGAGAAACGACCCTTGAGACCTTCCAAGAAAATAAGCCAGCCAGTGAGGAGATGCGATATACTGAAAAATACCATTAATGAGATGAAAAATGCAAAAGGGCTATCTATGGAATTGTTAAAAAATTAATTTAATCTGAAAGGTAAGAAGATGGATCTCCAGTGGTTCACTTCTCAAACGCCAGCAATAGTCAGAGCCGGGCCAGGCCAAACTGAGGAACCTAAACCTCTGAGTATCCCACATGGTTGGCAGGGTACCTGAGCTATCACCTGTTGCCTCCCAGGGTACACATTAGCAAGAAGGTAGATCAGAAATAGAGGCCAAACTCATACCCAGGCACTTCAATATGGGATGCAGACAGTCTAAGCAGTCTTCACCATTGCACCAAGCACCTACCCCTCTACAAGAGAACTGACCAAACAGAAGGAATCACTCAATTTGAAGATGGGTTATATGGGGGGGAGGGGAGGAATAGGGAGAGAGCTTACTGCTGAAGTATAGGGAAAAATGAAAGTGGAGAGAATGCAATTTCAGGCAATAAAGCTGCAGGAAGTGCCTGGCATGAGTCCGGCTTGGAGCCCTGTGCACAGTGCACCTGCCAACCTAGATGGAGAGAAGAGGGGCATATTTTTCTCTCCCTGGCTACCCAGCACTGGCATCCTGTAACTAGCCAAGAGAGGGCAGACGCCACTGTGGAAGTCCATAACAGCTGCACCAGCCCATGTCTGCGTTCCCAGCAATCAGCCAAGAGGAGACACCTGAGTCTGGCTCAGAGAATTGACAGGAACCTGCATGTTTGTGACCATGGGCACTTTGTGTGCTGGGACTGTGAAAACACTGTGGCTGCATGAGAAGGCACAGGGTGTAGCAGCCACTGTGGGTGGCTCCACAAGCTCAGGGCTCACTGATTCCTTTGTGAGGGTAACTGTTGTGGGTTCCATGCACCCATCAGTGTAAGCACGGTTCTTGTGGTAGTGCAAGTGAATAAAGCACCCACTAGGGCTAGACCCGGGCATTAGCCTTCTTGGAGAAGAGGTGAGTATGAGACTATGCCAGTGGAGCTCCTGAAATATCCTCCCTGATAAAAAAAATTACTACACCCAACTTGGACATCACCTTGGATACTTCCCTTACCCTGAAACACTGATCAGAGCTCCCTCACTACACCAAGCACATGCCTCAGGCCATTCACTGAAACAGCAGACGCTCCACTAATCCACAGAGGAATAGTCCAAAGGCAAAAGCCATCAGAGGGAAAAACAACAAGTATCTCTACAGATGCCTAAAAATAAACGCAGGAACTCAATAAGCAAGATTAAGGAAGACAACATGATGCCCTAAAAGAGACACAATACTTCAATACTAGAATGTGAAGATGAAGAGACTGAAGAAATACTGGAAATGGATTTCAAAACATTGATCGTAGGATTACTCAGAAGTAATGAGAAGCAAATCCATAAATTAAAGAAATCCATACATGAAATGAAAAGTTTTCCCTGAAATTCAAATTTTAAGGAGAAATCAAATGAAATATTAGAAATGAAGAATTCAATAGATCAAATGAAAAATGCAGTAGAAAGCCTTAACAACGGACTTGGTGAGGCAGAATAAAGAACATCTGAGTTACAAGATAAATCTCTGGAAATTTTACATTCAAACCAAAAACAAAAAAAAAAAAAAGGAAGAAATTGGAAAACTAAAAAACAGTGTTGGAGCTCTATGGAATACTATCAAGCGAACCAACATACAAATCTTAGGAGTTCCTGAAGATGTGGAAAGAAAGAATGTATCGGGAGTTGGGCAAGATGGTGGAATAGGAAGGGAGCACACCGATAGTCTGGGGAGAGACAGTTTAATAAAAGTGGAGATACTGCAGGTTCAAGGAAGAGTAGGGGAAGAAACAGCAGAGGAAACTCTTCCGGAACTAGTGATTCATGGTGGACCTGCATGGAGAGCGTGGGAGCCCGCAGTTCGTAACACCAGTGGCAGACTCAACGCACCAGCGCTGGAATGCGAGGTGAGCCGAACCTCGATAGCCCGAGACACCAGCAGGGAAGCGGAGAGAGGAGACTAGAGCGAACAAGGCTTGAAACCCTGCGGGGAAAAGTTCAACAGGCTAACTAGAAGAGAGAGAGAAAAAAAAAGAGACCGATACAGACACGAGTTTCTCTCTCTCCGCCCACCTCTCAAAGGTGAGCAAGACAAAGAGCAGGCGCCATTTTGGACATACATCATAAGCAGGGTGACCTCAGGTCTGCACCAGCCCTGAGCCTAGCAGAAAAACCTGACTCTGGGCGGGGGTAGGGTGGGAGGGTGGGGGGGGGGGAGTGGAGTGGGGTGGGGTGAAATAACAGGAGATTAGAACCTAATGAATGTGTGGTGCTAATGAACTGAGACTGTGAAAAAAGAGACAATGGGGGAGAGAACTCACGGAAATCACGAATTCATGTGAGTACTCTCCAGAGACGCTACAGTTCAGTAGCCTTGGCAGCCCAGTGGGAGACTACAGGAGAATTTGAGCCCAAACTGAGGGCTGCAGAGATTCCCTCTGTGGTCCTTGGGAAAGAGCTTCTGCTCTCTGGCTCCTGTGGGTGTATCATTCATCTGCCAACCACCCCCAATTCCATTCAGCTGTGTGGAATTACTTCCCAAAGGAAAGACAGAAAGATGGAAAGGAAGGAAGGAACAAAGAAACAGAGATTTGCATGCCTAATCTGGGAGTGTCACCTTTGGCACACCCTCAACCCTGAGGAACCAAACAGAGCTCTCAGGCCACACCCATCTCAAGCCTCTAAGGCTCCATTGAAAGCAGACAGTCCACTTAATCTAGAGACATAGTATAATAAGAAAACACCACAGTGAAGAAACCAATATGCCGAACACAAACGCAAAAACTGAGGTAAGAAGAACAAGGAAGACACTATGATTACCCCAAATGAAAAAGACACCCCAATTCAGGATTACGAAGATGATGAGATAGAAAAATGCAAGAGGCAGATTTCAAAAAATTTATAAGAACACTAAGAAGTACTCAAAAGCAAATTCTTGAACTACAGAAATCCTTAATGGACAAGACAGAAAATCTCTCTCATGAAAATGAAATATTCAGGAGGAATCAAAATGAAACAAAACAACTAGTAGAACATGAAACTGTGATAGTGATGAGAAATCATAATGAAATGAAGAATTCAATAGATCAAATGACAAACACATTAGAGAGCCTTACAAACAGAATGGGTGAAACAGAAGAGAGAAAATCGGACTTAGAAGACAGAGCACAGGAAAATATACAGTCAAACCAAACACAAGAAGAGGAAATTAGAAACCTAAAAAATATTGTTGGGAATCTACAGGATACTATTAAAAAACCAACATTCAGGTTCTAGGAATTCCTGAAGGCATGGAGAGGAAGAAAGGATTAAAATGCCTTTTTAGTGAGATAATAGAAAATTTCCCAGGTTTGGAGAAGGACAGAGAAATCCTAGTACAGGAAGCTCATAGAACCCCTAGTAAACATGACCAAAAGGAATCCTCACCATGACACATTGTAATCAAACTCACCACAGTGAAACATAAAGAAAAGATCCTAAAATGTGCAAGAGAGAAATGTCAGATTACTCTCAGAGAACTCCAATTAGACTCACAGCAGACTTCTCATCAGAAACCCTACAAGCTAGAAGGGAATGGCAAGACATAGCCCAGGTACTAAGAGAAAAAATTGCCAGCCCAGAATATTATATCCTGCAAAGCTCTCATTTGTGAATGAAGGTGAAATAAAGACCTTTCATAGCAAACAAAAATTGCAAGAATTTGTTGCCACTTGTCCAGCCCTGCAAAAGATGCTTTATATACGTGTTACTAACAGAAGCACAGAAAGACGGCCATCAATATGAAAGAAGGTAAACGAAGGGAACCTCACAGCAAAAGATCACAGGAAGTTCAAAGCATACATTAGAAAATATCCTTGGGAAATGGCAGGGCAAAGTTACCACTTATCAATAGTCTCATTGAATGTTAATGTCCTCAGCTCTCCAGTTAAAAGACACAGACTGGCTGATTGGGTTAAGGAACAAAACCCATCTATTTGCTGCTTACATGAAATGCATCTTTCCAACGAAGATCCATACAGACTGAAAGTGAAAGGCTGGAAAAAGATATACCATGCCAACAGAAATGAAAAAGAGTGGGCGTAGCCATCTTAATATCAGACAAAATAAACTTTAACACAAAAACTATTAGGAGAGACAAAGAGGGGCACTATATAATGATTAAGGGTTCAATTCAACAGGAAGATATAACTATTATCAATGTATATGCACCTAACTACAGGGCACCGGTTTATTTAAAAGATTTATAAAGGGACTTAAAGGGAGACTTAGACCCCAATACAATAGTACTGGGGGACTTCAATACTCCACTCACAGAAATAGACAGATTGACAGAAGATCAACAAGGAGACAGTAGATTTAATTGACACTATAGACCAAATGGATCTAAAAGATATCTACAGAACTTTTCATCCTACAGATAAAGCATTTACATTCTTCTCAGCAGTACATGGAACCTACTCTAGGATTGATTACATACTAGGCCATAAAGAAAGTTTTAGCTAATTCAAAAGAATTAGAATCATACCGACAGAAGAAAAAAATATTTGCAAACTATGCAACAGATAAAGGTTTAATAACCAGAATCTACAAGGAAATCAAGAAATGCCACAACATCAAAACAAACAACCCACTTAAGAGATGGGCCAAGGACCTCAATAGACATTTTTCAAAAGAGGAAATCCAAATGGCCAATAGACACATGAAAAAATGTTCAAGATCACTAGCAATCAGAGAAATGCAAATCAAAACCACAATGAGGTTTCACCTCACCCCAGTTAGAATGGCTCACATTCAGGAATCTACCAACAAGAGATGCTGGCGAGGATGTGGGGGAAAAGGGACACTAACCCACTGTTGGTGGGAATGCAAACTGGTTAAGCCACTATGGAAGTCAGTCTGGAGATTCCTCAGAAACCTGAATATAACCCTACCATTCAACCCAACCATCCCACTCCTTGGAATTTACCCATAGGAAATTAAATTGGCAAACAAAAAAGCCATCTGCACCTTAATGTTTATTGCAGCTCAATTCACAATAGCTAAGTCCTGGAACCAACCCAAATGCCCATCAACAGTAGACTGGATAAAGAAATTATGGGACATGTACTCTATAGAATTCTATACAGCAGTAAAAAAAAAAAAAAACAATGAAATCTGGTCATTCGCAACAAGATGGAAGAATCTGGAAAACATTATGCTGAGTAAAATAAGCCAGTCCCAAAGGGACAAATATTATAATGTTCTCCCGGATCGGCGACAACTAATTGAGCACCAAAAGGGAAACCTGTTGAAGTGAAATGGACACTATGAGAAACAGTGACTTGATCAGCTCTTGTGCTGTTGTTGTACAATTTAATACCTTATCCATTTTAATATTTTTTTATTCTAGTACTAGTGGTTGAACTCTGTAATTAACACACAATTATCTTAGGTGTTTAAATTTTTCCTGAAAAGTGATCTCTGTGAAATATAAGAGTGGGAAAAAGAGAGGGGAGAGATGTACAGTTCGGCACATGCTCAATCGGACATTCCCCAGATGATGGAGTTAGATTAGTGCCAGGGGATTCCAATCCAATCCCATCAAGGTGGCATGTACCAGTGCCATCTTACTAGTCCAAGTGATCAATTTCAGTTCACAATTGATCACACTGATAGGTCTAAGAGTCAAAGGGATCACACAAACAAGACTAGTGTCTGTGAATACTAACTGATAGAATCAAAAAGGGAGAGAATGATCCAACATGGGAAGTGGGAAACACAGCAGACTCATTGAATGGCAGATGTCCTACATTGCACTCTGGCCTCAGAATCAGCCCTTAAGGCATTCGGATCTGGCTCAAGAGCCCATGAGAATATTTTAGGCATGGAAAGCCAAGACACTCTGAAAAACAAAAAAAGAAGACCTAAATGAAAGATCTCTGTGAGTGAGATCCCAGTGGAAAGAACAGGGCCACCAAAGAAGGAGGTACCTTTCTCTGAAGGGAGGAGAGAACTTCCACTTTGACTATGACCCTGTCAGAATAAGATCCAAGTCGGCGAACCCTAAAGTCTTCCATAGCCTTGGCATCTCATGTTAGAGCCTAGGGAGATTTCTGACGCCATAATCAAGAGTGTCAAATTGTTAAATCAACATCAGGAGTCACTGTGTACTTACGTCTCTAGAGGGATCTGTCCTTAATGTGTTGTCCAATGTGAAGTAATGCTATAACTAGTACTAAAACAGTATTTTTACACTTTGTTTTTCTGTGTGGATGCAAACTGATGAAATCCTTACTTAGTATATACTGAATCGATCTTCTGTATATAAAGATAATTGAAAATGATTTTAAAAAATCATTGGAATTGGAAATTGGAAATTGGAAATTGCATAGAAAATTAATCTTTTTTTTTTTAAAAAAAAATATGTAGGACCTCTGTCCTTAATGTGCTTTACGTTGTGAATTAATACTATAACTAGTACTCCAACAGTATTTTTCACTTTGTGTCCCTATGTGAGGGCAAACTGTTGAAATCTTTACGTGATATGTACTAAAGTGACCTGCATATAAAGAGAATTGAAAAGGAATCTTGATGTGGATGGAAGGGGAGAGGGAGAGGGAAAGGGGAGGGTTGCAGGTGGGAAGGAAGTTATGTGGGGGAAGCCATTGTAATACATAAGCTGTACTTTGGAAATTTATATTCTTTAAATAAAAGCTTTATAAAAAAAGAAAAAACACAAAAAAGAAAGAATTAATGTATCAGTAGGCCTATTCAGTAATATACAAAAAATAGTGCTAATTTGGAGAAAGGGACATACAAGTACAGGAAACACATAGAACTCCTAGTGACATGACCAGGAAAAATCTTCACTATGACACCTTGTAGTCAAACTCTCCACAGTAAAACAAAGATTCTACAATCTGAGAGAAATACTGCTTTCAGAGGATCTCCAATTAAACACACAGCTACTTCTCATCAGAAACCCTACAGCCTAGGAGAAAATGGCGAAATATATCTCAAGTCTTAAGAGAAAAAAAAAACTGTCAATCCAGAACACTGTACCATGCAAAGCTCTCATTTATGAATGAGGGTGAAATAAAGACCTTCCATAATAAACAGAAATTTAAAAAATTTGTCACCTGTCCAGCCTTACAAAACATGCCTAAGGAGGTGCTATACACAGAAACATAGAAACAGGGTCATCACTATGAAAGAAGATTAAGGCAGAAAATCTTACTGTAAAAGTACAAAGGAAATCCAAAGTAAACAATGAGTATTTACGGAAAAACAGCAGGGCCAAGTTATTACTTATCAAGGGTCATCTTGAATGTAAATCGACTCAACTACCCAGTTAAAAGACATAGACCAAAAATAAATGAAATTCGGTCTTTTGCAACAAAATGGATGCAATGGGGAATTATTATACTTAGTGAAATAAGCCAGTCCCAAGAAGACAAATTTCTTACGTTTTTCCCAATCTGAGGTAACTCAGAGTACCTGAAATGTAATGTATTGGGGTGCAATACAAATTTTGAGATTCAATGATTGCTTACAGCCCTTGTCTCTTCTGGTGAAGAATAGTGCTTTATTGTTTGTTTTCTTTCTTCATACTTTTATTTGTTGAACTCTTAATGTAGGGTTAACTATTTGATCATTAAGTAAACTGAAAATAGATCTTTGTAAAAATTAAGAGTGGGAGTGTGAGCAGGAGGAGAAAGAAGGGTCGGAGTGTGGGTGGGAGGGAGGAAAGTTGGGGGGAGTATCATTATGTTCCTAAATCTGTATATATGAAATACATAAAACTTGTATGACTTAATTTTTTTAAAAAATTATAAGAAAGAGAACAAAGTGGTAAATGTATAAATTTGTCACTTGTAAATTTCTATTATCTTAATTCAAGACACCCAAATTCAAGATTATGAAGAGGATGAGATAGAAATGCAAGAAACGGATTTCAAAAAATTTATAAGAATACCAAGAAGTTCTCAAAGACAAATTCTTGAACTACAGAAATCCTACTGGACAGGATAGAAAGTCTCTCATGAAAATGAAACCTTAAGGAGGAATCAAAACGAAGAAACTAGAACATGAAATTGTGACAGTGAAGAGAAATCATAATGAAATGAAGAATTCAATAGATCAAATGACAAACACATTAGAGAGCCTTAGTGAAGCTGAGAGAGAATATCGGACTTAGAAGACAGAGCACAGGAAAATATACAGTCAAACCAAAGAAAAAAAGAAATTAGGAATCTAAAAACATTGTCAGGAATCTACAGGATACTATTAAAAAACCAACATTCAGGTTCTAGGAATTCCTGAAGGCATGGAGAGAGAGAGAGAAAGCATTAGAAGACCTGTTTAGTGAGATACTAGCAGAAAACTTCCCGGGTTTGGAAAGGATAGAGACATCATAGTACAGGAAGCTCAGAGAACCCCTAGTAAACATGACCAAAAGGAATCCTCACCATGACACATTGTAATCAAACTCACCACAGTGAAACATAAAGAAAAGATCCTAAAATGTGCAAGAGAGAAATGTCAGATTACTCTCAGAGAACTCCAATTAGACTCACAGCAGACTTCTCATCAGAAACCCTACAAGCTAGAAGGGAATGGCAAGACATAGCCCAGGTACTAAGAGAGAAAAACTGCCAGCCCAGAATATTATATCCTGCAAAGCTCTCATTTGTGAATGAAGGTGAAATAAAGACCTTTCATAGCAAACAGAAATTGCAAGAACTTGTTGCCACTTGTCCAGCCCTGCAAAAGATGCTTTATGTATGTGTTACTAACAGAAGCACAGAAAGACGGCCATCAATATGAAAGAAGGTAAACGAAGGAAACATCACAGCAAAGATCACAGGAAGTTCAAAGCATACATTAGAAAATATCCTTGGGAAAATGGCAGGGCAAATTTACTACTACTTATCAATAGTCACATTGAATGTTAATGTCCTCAGCTCTCCAGTTAAAAGACACAGACTGGCTGATTGGGTTAAGGAACAAAACCCATCTATTTGCTGCTTACATGAAATGCATCTTTCCAACGAAGATCCATACAGACTGAAAGTGAAAGGTTGGAAAAAGATATCCATGCCAACAGAAATGAAAAAAGAGCAGGCGTAGCCATCTTAATATCAGACAAAATAAACTTTAACACAAAAACTATTAGGAGAGACAAAGAGGGACACTATATAATGATTAAGGGTTCAATTCAACAGGAAGATATAACTATTATTAATGTATATGCACCTAATTACAGGGCACCAGTTTATTTAAAATATATGTTAGGGGCCTTAAAGGGAGATTTAGACCCCAGTACAATACTACTGGGGGACTTCAATACTCTACTCTCAGAAATAGACAGATTGACAGGACAGAAGATCAACAAGGAGACAGCAGATTTAATTGACACTATAGCCCAAATGGATCTAGCAGATATCTACAGAACTCTCAATTCTATATCTAAAGAATTTACATTATTCGCAGCAGTGCATGGAACCTACTCTAGGATTGACCACGTAATAGGCCATAAAGCTAGTCTCAGCAAATTTAAAAGAATTAGAATCATACCATGCAGCTTCTCAGACCACAGCAGAATGAAGCTGGAAATTAGCAATTCAGGAATCCCTAGAGCATGTGCAAACACATGGAGAGTGAACAACATGCTCCTGAATGAACACTGGGTCATAGAAGAAATCAAAAGAGAAATCAAAAACTTTCTGGAAGTAAATGAGGATAACACAACATAGCAAAACTTATGGGATACAGCAAAAGCAGTGTTAAGAGGAAAGTTTATAGCAATAGGTGCCTACATTAAGAAATTGGAAAGGCACCAAATAAATGAGCTTTCAATGCATCTCAAGGATCTAGAAAAACTGCAAAAACCAGACCCAAATCTAGCAAGAGATAAAATAATTAAAATCAGAGAAGAAATCAACAGCACTGAATCCAAAAAAAATTACAAAAAAATCAGCCAAAGAGCTGCTCTTCTGAAAAAATAGACAAAATTGGCCCAACTGACTTTAAAAAGACCCCAATCAATAAAATCAGAGATGACAAAGGAAATGTAACAGACACCACAGAAATAAAAAGAATCATCAGAAACTACTACAAGGAGTTGTATGCCAGCAAACAGGGAAATCTATCAGAAATGGATAGATTCGTGGACACATGCAACCTACCCAAATTGAGCCAGGAAGACATAGAAAATCTAAGCAGACCCATAACTGAGACAGAAATTGAAACAGTAATAAAGGCCCTCCCAACAAAGAAAAGCCCAGGACCAGATGGATTCACTGCTGAATTCTACCAGACATTTAAAGAAGAACTAATTCCAATTTTTCTCAAACTATTCAGAACAATTGAAAAAGAGGGAATCCTCCCAAATTCTTTCTATGAAGCCGGCATCACCTTAATCCCTAAGACTGAAAAAGATGCAGCATTGAAAGAAAATTACAGACCAATATCCATGATGAACATAGACACAAAAATCCTCAATAAATTTCTGGCCAATAGAATGCAACAACACATCAGAAAGATCATCCACCCAGACCAAGTGGGAATGATCGTGGTATGCAGGGATGGTTCAATATGCACAAATCAATCAATGTGATACACCACATTCACAAAGTGCAGAAGAAAAAAAACATATGATTATCTCAATAGATGCAGAGAAAGCATTCGATAAAATACAACACCCTTTCATAATGAAAACTCTAAGGAAATTGGGGATAGAAGGAACATTACTCAACACAATCAATGCAATTTATGAAAAACCCATGGCCAGTATCCTATTGAATGGGGAAAAGTTGGAAGCATTTCCACTGAGATCTGGTACCAGACACGGATGCCCACTCTCACCACTGCTATTCAATATAGTGCTGGAAGTCTTAGCCAGAGCTATTAGGCAAGAAAAAGAAATTAAAGGGATACAAATTGGGAAGGAAGAAGTCAAACTATCCCTCTTTGCAAATGATATGATTCTTTATTTAGCGGATACAAAGAACTCTAAGAGACTATTGGACTCATTAAAGCATTTGGCAAAGTAGCAGGATATAAAATCAATCTAAAAAATCAATAGCCTTTGTATACATAGGCAATGCCACGGCATAGAAAGAACTTCTAAGATCAATCCCATTCACAATAGCCACAAAAACAATCAAATACCTTGGCATAAACTTAACCAAGGACACTAAAGATCTCTAGAGTGAGAATTACAAAATCTTAAAGAAATAGAAGAGGATACCAAAAAATGGAAAAAGCTTCCATGCTCATGGATTGGAAGAATCAATATCATCAAAATGTCCATTCTCCCAAAAGCAATTTATATGTTCAATGCAATACCAATCAAAATACCAAAGGCATTCTTCTCAGACCTGGAAAAAATGATGCTGAAATGCATAGGGAGGCACAGGAGACCTCGAATAGCTAAAGCAATCTTATACAACAAAAACGAAGCTGGAGGCATCACAAAACCAGATTTTAGGACATACTATAGGACATTTGTAATCAAAACAGCGTGGTACTGGTACAGAAACAGATGGATAGACCAATGGAACAGAATAGAAACACCAGAAATCAACCCAAACATCTACAGCCAACTTATATTTGATCAAGGATCTAAAACCAATTCCTGGAGCAAGTACAGTCTATTCAATAAATGGTGCTGGGAAAACTGGATCTCCACATTCAGAAGCATGAAGCAACACCCCTACCTTACACCTTACACAAAAATCCACTCAACAAGGATTAAAGATCTAAATCTACGACCTGACATCATCAAATTATTAGAGAACATTGGAGAAACCGTGCAAGATATAGGCACAGGCAAAGACTTCTTGGAAAGGACCCCAGAGGCACAGGCAGTCAAAGCCAAAATTAACATTTGGGATTGCATTAAATTGAGAAGTTTCTGTACTGCAAAAGAAAGAGGAGAGTGAAGAGGCAACTGAAAGAATGGGAAAAATATTTGCAAACTATGCAACAGATAAAGGTTTAATAACCAGAATCTACAAAGAGATCAAGAAACTCCACAACAACAAAACAAGCAACCCACTTAAGAGATGGGCCAAGGACCTCAATAGATACTTTTCTAAAGAGGAAATCCAAATGGCCAATGGACACATGAAAAAATGTTCAAGATCACTAGCCTTCAGGGAAATGCAAATCAAAACCACGATGAGGTTTCACCTCACCCCAGTTAGAATGGCTCACATTCAGGAATCTACCAACAAGAGATGCTGGCGAGGATGTGGGGGAAAAGGGACACTAACCCACTGTTGGTGGGAATGCAAACTGGTTAAGCCACTATGGAAGTCAGTCTGGAGATTCCTCAGAAACCTGAATATAACCCTACCATTCAACCCAACCATCCCACTCCTTGGAATTTACCCATAGGAAATTAAATTGGCAAACAAAAAAGCCATCTGCACCTTAATGTTTATTGCAGCTCAATTCACAATAGCTAAGACCTGGAACCAACCCAAATGCCCATCAACAGTAGACTGGATAAAGAAATTATGGGACATGTACTCTATAGAATTCTATACAGCAGTAAAAAAAAAAAAAAAAACAATGAAATCTGGTCATTTGCAACAAGATGGAAGAATCTGGAAAACATGCTGAGTAAAATAAGCCAGTCCCAAAGGGACAAATATTATAATGTTCTCCCGGATCGGCGACAACTAATTGAGCACCAAAGGGGAAACCTGTTGAAGTAAAATGGACACTATGAGAAAGAGTGACTTGATCAGTCCTTGTTCTGACTGTCACTGAACAATTTAATACTTTATCCCTTTTAGTATTTTTTTGTCTTAATACTATTAGTTGAACTCTAATTAACACACAATTATTTTTGGTGTGTAAATTTAACTGAAAAGTGATATCTGATAAATATAAGAGTGGGAATAAGAGAGAGTAGAGGAACAATTTGGGACATGCTCAATTGGACTTGCCCCAAACAGTAGAGTTAGAAATGTGCCAGGGGATTCCAATCCAATCCCATCAAGGTGGCATGTACCAGTGCCATCTCACTAATCCAAGTGATCAATTTCAGTTTACAACTGATCACACTGATAGGTCTAAGAGTCAAAGAGATCACATAAACAAGACTAGTGTCTGCTAATACTAACTGATAGAAAAAAAAAAAGGAGAGAACGATCCAACATGGGAAGCGGGATGCACAGCAGACTCATAGAATGGCAGATGTCCTAAACAGCACTCTGGCCTCAGAATCAGCTCTTAAGGCATTTGGATCTGGCTGAAGCGCCCATGGGAGTATTTTAGGCATGGAAAGTCATGACACTCTGGGGGAAAAAAAGACCTAAATGAAAGATCTCTGCGAGTGAGATCCCAGTAGAAAGAACAGGGCCACCAAAGAAGGAGGTACCTTTCTCTGAAGGGAGGAGAGAACTTCCACTTTGACTATGACCTTATCTAAATAAGATCGGAATTGGTGAACTCAAAATGATTCCATAGCCTTGGCAACTCATGACAAGAGCCTAGGGTGATTACTGATGCCATAAACAAGAGTGTCAATTTGCTAAGTCAACAGGAGTCACTGTGCACTTATTCCTGATGTAGGATCTCTGTCCTTAATGTATTGTACAACGTGAATTAATGCTATAACTAGTACTCAAACAGTATTTTACACTTTGTGTTTTGGCTGGGTGCAAACTGTTGGAATCTTAATTTATACTAAATTGATCTTCTGTATATAAAGATAATTGATAATGAATCTTGATGTGAATGGAATGGGAGTGGGAGATGGGAGGGGTGTGGGTGGGGGGGAGTTTTGTGGGACAAAAAGCCATTTTTATCCATAAACTGTGCTTTGGAAATTTATATTTATTAAATGAAAGTTTAAAAAATTATAAAAGAGGACAAAGTGGTAAATATATAAATTTGTCACTTAGTAAATTTCTATTATCCCAATTAACAAATTAAGAAATTAAAGTTCACAGAGAGGGCCAGGACTGAGGAGAAGTGGGTTAAAGCCCTGGCCTGAAGTGCCAGCATTCCATATGGGCACCGCTTCTAGTCCTGGCTGCTCCTCTTCAGATTCAGCTCTTGCTATGGCCTGGGAAAGCAGTGGAAGATGGCCCAAGTCCTTGGCCCCCTGCACCCACGTGGGAGACCCGGAAGAAGCTCCTGGCTTCAGATCAGCACAGCTCTGGCCATTGTAGCTATCTGGAGGACCAGAGGATGGAAGACCTCTCTGTCTCTACCTATCTCTAACTATTTTTCAAATAAATAAATCTTTATAAAAAATGTGCAGAGATAAAATAACTTGCCCAAGAGGACTGAGCTATGAGATATAACTTTTGCCTAGGTCTTTTTTTTTTTTTTTTGACAGGCAGAGTGGACAGTGAGAGACAAACAGAGAGAAAGGTCTTCCTTCCATTGGTTCACCCTCTCAATGGATGCTACGGCTGACACGCTGTGGCTGGTGCATTGCACCGATCCAAGGCCAGGAGCCAGGTGCTTCTCCTGGTCTCCCATGCGGGGGCAGGGCCCAAGCACTTGGGCCATCTTCCACTGCCTTCCCGGGCCACAGCAAAGAGCTGGACTGGAAGAGGGACAACAGAGACAGAATCTGGCACCCCAACCAGGACTAGAACCCAGGGTGCCGGCGCCGCAGGCAGAGGATCAGGCCTCTTTTTAATATCTGTCCTGCCCTTTCCTCCAACCAAATAGGTGATCCTACCACTCATCTACCAGTGTGTGGGAAGTTTTGAGAAATGGAGACTGAGAGATCAACATGAGCAAAGAAACAAAGTGAAAGTACATTGCAAATATGGTGAACTTCAAGAAATTGAATGAGGCTGGAGTATCAAATGGATGGGTGGACACGGAAGATGAGATTAGAAGAAACATTTTAAGAGATAAATCGTAGATAAAAAAGTTCAAATCTTGGAAAAATATTGTTATAGTTCATTCTCATAGTTATTTAAATATGTCTCCCCCTCAAACTAAAATTTTTTCAGTAATATTATTGAATAAATATGAATTTTGAAATTACAACTTTTGGATTATAGTGGTTTTTACCCCATAACCACCCTCCCACACACAACCATCCCATCTCCCACTCCCTCTCCCATCCCATTCACATCAAGATTCATTTTCAATTATCTTATATACAGAAGATCAACTTAGTGTATCCTAAGTAAAGATTTCAACAGTTTGCACCAACACAGAAACAGTATAAAGTACTGTTTGAGTACTAATTATACTGTTAAAACACATTAAGGACAACACATTAAGGACAGAGATCCTACATGAGGAGTAAATGCACAGTGACTCTTGCTGTTGATTTAACAATTGACACTCTTGTTTATGGCATCAGTAATCACCCTAGGCTCTTGTCATGAGCTGCCAAGGCTATGGAAGCCAGTTGAATTCACAAACTCCGACCTTATTTAGACAAGGCCATAATCAAAGTGAAAGTTCTCTTCTCCCGTCAAAGAAAAGTACCTCCCTTCTTTGATGGCCTGTTCTTTCCGCTGGGATCTCACTCACAGAGATCTTTCATTTAGGTCATTTTTTTTTGTCACAGTGTCTTGGCTTTCCATGCCTGAGAAACTCTCATGGGCTCTTCAGCTAGATCTGAATGCCTTAAGGGCTGATTCTGAGAGCAGAGTGCTGAAATCAAACTAAATTTAAGAAAACTCCATGATTTTGGAGGCATATTATTTTAGAAATTCAACAATAACTGGATGACTAGAATTGTTATTGTTGGTGCTGTTTTTAACAATCAGTTGACAAATGGAATATTCTGAAGTTTGACTTACATGAATAAAGAAAATAAAGGAGGAAGAAGATAATGGAAAAATAGAATCCACAGGAATCACATCCACAAATTATCCTAAATCGAAAATGTTTTTAATAAAGTCTTCAAAGCAAAATTTCTTCAAGAAATATCAGAAAAATTATACACTTTGGCTGCTGCTAGAAATTCAACTTAAATGGAACTTTCAAATTCAGTATAATTCCTTGGATTCTCAAAGACCTTATCTCCTGCCTCGATTTATTCTCAGGGAGGAGGAAGGATGGCCACGTAGGTGGGAGGGAAGATAGCATGGGAAGAATCACTATGTTCCTAAATTTGTATATATGAAATGAAGTTTGTATACATTAAATAAAATTTAAAACAAGAATAAAGGAATGAAAAATCTCATAGGATTTGTGAAATAACATCAAAAGATTGTATGTTCACATCACACACATACTGTTCAAGAAAAAGACAAATGGGTAAAAAGTTTACTTAAAGAAATAATCAGGGGTGAGTTCCAAGATGGCAGAGTGGGAAGAGAGCTTACTGCTCTAGTCAGGAGAAGATAGTTTTAAAAAAAAAGTGGAGAGAGTATAGTCTTAGGGAAGAATTATGGAGAAAATGGCAAAGGAAACTCTACGGAAATTAGAGGGATATGGGAGACCTATGTGGAGGGTGTGAATGCTCACAACTCAGAACTCTAGCAGATGAGAGCCTATATACCAGCATTGGAAAGTGAGGTGAGACCAGACTACCACAGCCCATCACTGGCGCTAAAGCTACAGGAAGAACTTAGGGAGAAGACCCGGCTTGGAGCACCATGGGGGATAGCATACTTACCAAACTAGATGAAGGGGAAAAAAAGGAGGGACACATTTCTCTCCCTGATCACTTAACAATGGTGTCCTGTAACAAGCCAATAGAGCTGGCACCATTTTGGACATATGTAACAGCTGTGCCAGCTCATGTCCACACCCAGCAACCAGCTGAGTGGAGACTCCTGACTCTGGTGGGGGAGAACTAACAGGAGGCTGGGAGCACATGACTGTGGGAGGCTTCTGTGCTGGGACTGAGGAAAAAAAAGCAGGCTGTGTGTTAAGACTCATGATATGAATGTGACTGTAGGCAGTCACTGCGGGAGATTTCACAAGGCTTCCTGGTAACCTGGTGAGACATTGCTAGGGAATCTGAATTTACACTGAGGATTGCACAGATCCTTTGTGTGGTCCTTGGGGCAGAATAGACAAATATTATATCCACTGGGGATAGCTATCCACTGGTCTTTGAGGAGAGGAGCTCAGCAGAGCAGAATAAACCTCCCTTCTGATTAAAAAGAAAAAAAGAAGAGATTTACCATGCCAAACCTGGGTGTGTCACCTTAGAAACACCCTGGAGAACAACAGAATTCCCTGGCCACACCTACCACAAGCCCTGCCTTTAGATATCCGCTGAAAGCAGACATTCCACTTATCTACAGAGTCATAGTACAAAGATAAAAGCAGCAACAGCAAACAAGTAAAGAAGAAACCAACAATTATCTCTACAAATACCAAACAAATGCACCAACTTAAACAAGAATAAGGAAGAGACTATTATTCTCCCAAAAGAACACAACATTTCATTATTAGATTGTGAAAATGATGAGATGCAAGAAATGCAAGAAATGGAATTAAAAAAATTGATCATAAGATTACACTGTGGTGAAGCCAAGATGGTGGTACAGCAGTGGGATTTTCTGAGTAGCATGGGAAAAAATGGATAGTTCAAGAGCAAAGGGGATACAAGCCAGCCTCAGAATCGCGAGAAGTTCATGCAAAGTGGTGCAGGAGCCCAGCAGAGACTCATGGCCCATGCTGGGGGAGCAAAGCAGAGGGAGAGGTGGCAGATGTGCAGTGAAGGAACCACAGAGAGACTGAGTGAGGAGACTGACACCTCCCCCAACCCCTCAGCAAACCAGGTGAGAAGTCATGAGTCCATGGAGCTCAACACAGCAGCAGGCTGGGAAGCTTGGTGAACCACATTTGAAACTCCAAGTAGGAAGGAGCAGCAATTGAAGGGGAATGGGTGAAGAGATTGGGAACACCATGGTTCTTCTGTGTCTCCACCTCCCAAACCAGACCTCCAGCCAGTGGGCAGAAGCCATATTGATGGTTTAAATTTTCAAGTGTAAGCAAGGGCCACCATGTTTGCCTCCTGTACCCATCAATTGTGGGGGCCAGATCACAAAACACCCCACCCAGGAACAAGGATCGCAACATTTTAGAGCAATTTCCTCCCTACCATGCAAGCTGTACAACGAGGAGTAGTCCTAAACAGGAAAAACCCAAGCTCATTTCATGCACCAGTGAGAAGCAAATGTGCCCAGCCCCAGTAGGCTGGGCTTAGTGCACCAAACACCTGGTACCTGCCTCCATCACAATCTAGAAGTAAAAAGGGCTCCAGGAGGCGGGCTGCATGCTTCTACTTGCAATGCAGAGACACATAGCAGCTCATGCAGAGGGAAATAAATTAAAAAAAAAAAAACAAGAAATCAACCAGAAAAGCTGAAGAACACAGGAAAAATACTGAGTAAGAATAAGGAAGACACCTATTTGCTGCCTACAAGAAACACACCTTAGCAAAAGATGCACATAGACTGAAAGTGAAAGGATCCATCCATGCTAATGAAAAAGACAATCCATGCTAACAGATAATCCATGCTAACAGAAACCAAAATAGAGCTGGTATGGCCATCCTAGTATCAGAAAAAAATCTACTTTAACACAAAAACTGTTAAAAGAGATAAATAAGGACACTATATAATGAATAAAGGATCAACTCAACAGGAGGATGTGACCATTATAACTGTATATACACCTAATTATGGAGCACCCAGCTATTTAAAAGAATTGTTTAGAGATTTAAAGGGAGACATAGAGTGGAAATTACAGAGGGAGGAGATGTACATTACGGCATATGCTCACTTGGACTTACCCCTAATGGTAGAGTTAGAAATGTTCCAGAGGATTCCAATTCAATCCCATCAAGGTGGCAGGTACCAATGCCATCTCACTAGTCAAAGTGATCAATTTCAGTTCACAATTGATCATAATGATAGGATTAAGTGTCAAAGGGATCACACAAACAAGACTAGTGTCTACTAATACTAACTGATGGAATTAAAAAGGAGAGAACGATCCAACACGTGAAGCGGGATGCACAGCAGACTCATAGAATGGCAGATGTCCTGAATCAGCCCTTAAGGCATTTGGATCTGGCTGAAAAGCCCATGAGAGTTTCTTAGGCATGGAAAGCCAAGACACTGTGACAAAAAAAAATGACCTAAATGAAAGATCTCTGTGAGTGAGATCCCAGTGGAAAGAACGGGGACATCAAAGAAGGAGGTACCTTTCTCTGATGGGAGGAGAGAACTTCCACTTTGACTATGACCTTGTCAGAATAAGATCAGAACTGGCGAACTCAAAAGGCTTCCATAGCCTTGGCAACTCATGACAAGAGCCTAGGGTGATTACTGATGCCATAAACAAGAGTGTCAATTGTTAAATCAACAGCAAGAGTCACTGTGCATTTACTCCTCATGTAGGATCTCTGTCCTTAATGTATTGTACAATGTGAATTAACGCTATAACTAGTACTCAAACAGTACTTTCTGTGTTGGTGCAAAGTGTTGAAATCTTTACTTAGTATATTCTAAATTGATCTTCTGTATATAAATATAATTGAAAATTAATCTTAATGAAGAATGGGATGGGAGAGGGAGTGGGAGATGGGATGGTTGCAGGTGGGTGGGAGGTTGTGGGGGGAAAAAGCCACTATAATCCAAAAGTTGTACTTTGGAAAATTTATTAAATCAAAGTTAAAAAAAAAAACTTAAGTTTTGGTATACTGCCATCTTGGATCCTCTTTCCAACAGGATGCTCCAAGTCATGTAGGGCAAAATAGAGAGGGGGATACAAGCCAGTAACAGAGCCATGAGAAATTAACGTGGAGAAGCCCAGTAGTCCAGAGACTGGGCAGGTGCACACTGAGGGAGTAAAACAGAAAGGGAAGTGGCAGAGGTGCAGTGGAGACACGGCAGAGAAGCTGAATGGGGAGACTGGTGTCACCCCTTCAGCGTTCCAGATGAGATGGGAAATTGAGTCCACAGAGCTGTGGATAGCAGTGGGTGGAAGAACCTGGAGAACTGTGTTTTTAGTTCCATGAGGGAACAAAGAGAAGGTGTAGGGGTACAAATGGAGAGGTTGGGCATGCCCCTGTCCATCTATGTCTGTCCCCACCCTAACTAGACCTGTAGCCAGCAGTGAGAAGCCATATTGATTGATACATTTTCGAATGTAAGCAGGGGGCTACCGTATTTGCCTTCCAAGCAGGGGCTACCTCACAACACCACCCTCCACCCAGGGATGAGGATTACAACATTGTAGAATAATTTCCTCCCCACTAAACTGTACAAGAAGTCCTAAATATCGAAAACTGAAGCTTGTTTCATATACCAGTGAGAAGCAAGCCTGGGCAGAGTAAGTAGGGCTCAGTGCACCATCGCGCTCGTGCCCTCCCCCATAACCCTCCAGAGAGCAGGAATCCAGGAGGCGGGCTGCATGCTTCCACTTGCAATGCACAGACACACAGCAGCTCACAGCAGAGGGAAATCACAGCACAAGCACAAAGACACAAACTAAAGAGAAAAGCCAACAGAAATGCTGAAAAACTCTAAATAGGAGTAAGGAACACACCATGAGCCCCCCAAAGGAACATCACAACTTTTCAATAGAAGCTGAAGAAATCGATGATATGCTAGAAAAGGAATTCAGAAAACTAATCAAATTATTTACAAGCAATCAGAAACAAATCTACAATCTAAATGAAAAGCACTCCCAAGAAATTGAGATATTAAAGAGGAGTCAGAATGAAATACTAAAAATGAAGAATTTCATAGATCAAATAAAAAATGCAGTGGAAAGCCTTATCAATACAATAGGTGAGAAAGAATAAAGAATATCAAAACTAGAAGACCACTTTATGGAAATACAGTCAGACAAAATAAAAAAAGGAATTAGAAAATTAAAAAACATGGCTGGAGGTCTACAAGATTATATCAAATGATCCAACATACGAATCCTAGGAATTTTGGAAGGCACGGAAGGAGAGAAAGGATTAGAAGGCCTTCTAAATGAAAACAGAGAACGTCCCCAATCTGGAGAAACAAAGAGACACCCAAGTACATGAAGTACACACAACTCCCAATAGACTAGACCAGAAAAGAACTTTACCACGTCACATTGTAGCAAAACTCTGCTCAGTAGAACATAAAGAAAAGATGGGACCTGCGCTGTGGCTCAGTGGGTTAATGCCCTGACCTGAAGTGCCGACATCTCATATGGGCGCCGGTTCTAGTCCCGGCTGTTCCTCTTCCGATTCAGCTCTCTGCTATGGCCTGGGAAAGCAGCAGAGGATAGCCCAAGTCCTTGGGCCCCTGTGCCCATATGGAAGATGCAGAAGAAGCTCCTGGCTTCGGATAGGCACAGCTCCTGCCGTTGCAGCCATCTGGGGAGTGAACCAGCAGATAGACCTGTCTCTACCTCTTTCAAATAAATAAAATACATCTCTAAAAAAAATTAAAAATCTTAAAATGTGCATGAAACAACAAATCACATTTAGGGGAAACTCAATTTGAATCACTCCAGACATCTCATCACAAAACCTACAGGCAAGAAGAGAACAGCAAGACATAGCCCAAGTCCTAAGAGAAAAAAGAACTGTCAACCCAGAATACCGTACACTGCAAAACTCCCATTTATGAATTAAGGAGAAATAAGAATCTTCCATAGCAAACAGACATTGAAGGAATTTGAAACTACTCACCCAGCCCTACAAAAGATACTCATGGATGTGCTTTCACAGAAAGACAGAAACTGATCTGTGACACTAACAGAGCACCTCAAAGGAAACTTGTGGAAGTGAAATTGACACTACGAGAAGCAATGACTTGAATAGCCCTTGTGTTGACTGTTGAGGAACAGTTTATTATTTTATTTTTCCCACGTAATACCATTGGTTGAACTCTTAACACAGAATTAATCATAGCTATATAAAGTCAATTGAAAAGAGATCCCAGTAAAAAGTAGAGTGAGAATAAGAGAGGGAGGAGCTGTATAGTTTGGCACACATTGCCATGGACTTACTCCTAAGGGTAAAGCTAAAAGATGGCCATGGGACTCCAAATCCCATTAAGCTGGATGGTACTATTGCCATCTTATGTGTAAAAGTGATCATATTAAGTGTGCAACTGATGATATAGATAGGATTAAGTGTCAAAGGTATCACATGAATATGACCAAGTGTCTGGTAATAACAACAGAATTAAAAAGGAGAGAATGTTCCAACATGGAAAACAGTCCACACAGTAGACTCATAGAATAATGACAAACAGCATTCTTTTTTTTAAACTTATTTAGAATATAAATTTCTAAGGTACATCTTATGGATTATAATGATTTACCCCCCCCCAAAACTTCCCTCCCACCCGTAACCCTCCCCCTTTACCCGCTCCCTCTCCCCTTTCATTCGCATCAAGATTCCTTTTCAATTCTCTTTATATACAGAAGATCGGTTTAGTATCTGTTAAATAAAGATTTCAAAAGTTTGCACCCACATAGAAACACAAAGTGGGAAATACTGTTTGAGTACTAGTTATAGCATTAAATCCCAATGTACAGCACATTAAGGACAGAGGTCCTACATGAGAATTTTTTTTTAAAAATGATTAATTTTCTATGCAATTTCCAATTTAACACCAAGTTTTTTTTTCATTTCCAATTATCTTTATATACAGAAGATCGATTCAGTATATATTAAGTGAAGATTTCATCAGTTTGCACCCACACAGAAACACAAGGTATAAAAATACTGTTTCAGTACTAGTTATTGCATTACTGCACATTGGCACGTTGGACAACACATTAAGGAAAGATCCCACATGAGACGCAAGTACACAGTGACTCCTGATGTTGATTTAACAATTTGAAACTTTTGTTTATGGCGTCAGTAATCTCCCTAGGCTCTAGTCATGAGATGCTGAGGCTATGGAAGCCTTTAGGGTTTGCCGACTTCAATCTTATTCTGACAGGGTCATAGTCAAAGTGGAAGTTCTCCTCCTTTCAGAGAAAGGTACCTCCTTCTTTGATGTCTCCGTTCTTTCCACTGGGATCTCACTCGCAGAGCTCTTTCATTTTGGTCTTCTTTTTTTTCCCCAGAGTGTCTTGGCTTTCCATGCCTAAAATACTCTCATGGGCTCTTGAGCCAGATCCGAATGCCTGAAGGGCTGATTCTGAGGCCAGAGTGTTATTTAGGACATCTGCCATTCAAGGGGTCTGCTGTGTTTCCCACTTCCCATGTTGGATCGTTCTCTCACTTTTTGGTTCTATCAGTTAGTATTAGCAGACACTAGTCTTGTTTGTGTGATCCCCTTGACTCTTAGACCTATCAGTATGATCAATTGTGGACTAAAGCTGATCACTTGGACTAGTGAGATGGCATTGATACCTGCCACCTTGATGGGCTTGTAATGGAGTCCCCTGGCACATTTCTAACTCCATCATTTGGGGCAAGTCCAATTGAGCATGTCCCAAATTGTACATATCCTCCCTCTCGTTTTCCCTCTCTTATGGTTAATAGGGATCACTTTTCTGGACAAACAGCATTCTGACCTCAGAATCAGCCCTCAAGGCACTCTGGACTGGTAGATAAGCCCATGAGAGCATTTCAGGTGTGGAAATCCAAGACACAGTGACAAAAAAAAAGTCCTTCATGAAGGATCTCTGTGAGTGAGGCCCCATTGTAATGAAGGGGCCATCAAAGAAGGATGTACTTTTCTCTGAAGGGAGGAGAGAATTTCTACTTTGCTTATGGCTTTGTCTAAATACTGATGGAGACTGGAATCAAAAGGCTTCCATAGCCTTGGCAGCTCATGGAAAGAGCCTTGGGTGATCACTGATGTCAAATAAGAGTGTCAATTGTTAAATTAACAAAAGGAGCTGTGCTCTTTCTCCCCATGTAGGACCAGCTGTACTATGAGAATTAGCTGTAAATTTTTTTTTTGGACAGGCAGAGTTAGATAGTGAGAGAGACAGAGAGAAATGTCTTCCTTTTTCAGTTGGTTCAGCCCCCAAGTGGTCACTACAGCTGGTGCATTGCAGCCAGCACGCTGTGCCAATCCAAAGCCAGAAGCCAGGTGCTTCCTCCTGGTCTCCTAGATGGGTGCAGGGACCCAAGGACCTGGGCCATCCTCCACTGCACTCCCGGGCTACAGCAGAGAGCTGGACTGGAAGAGGAGCAACCGGGACAGAATCCGGTGCCCCAACCAGGACTAGAACCTGGGGTGCTGGCACCGCAGGCAGAGGATTAGCCTAGTGCACCAGCCTGTAAAACTTGTTTTCAAACAGTACTTTATACTCTGTGTGTCTGTGTGAGTGCAAATTGTTGAAATCTTCACTTACTATAGAGTTGGTCTTCTGTATATAAATT
Organism: Sylvilagus floridanus; assembly: GCA_949820135.1. Classification (NCBI taxonomy): domain Eukaryota; kingdom Metazoa; phylum Chordata; class Mammalia; order Lagomorpha; family Leporidae; genus Sylvilagus; species Sylvilagus floridanus. Next base: position 54,140,471 of record OX463243.1, read on the forward strand.
TAATTGAAAACAAATCTTAATGAAGAATGGGATAGGAGAGGGAGTAGGGGGTTGGATGGAGTGGGGGTGGGAGGGGAGGTTTGAGGGGAAGAACCGCTATATTCCTAAAGCTGTACCTATGAAAGTTGTATTCATTAAATAAAAGATTTCTTAAAAAACCTAAGTGTTTCATATAAGCTACACAGTAACTACAAAGCAGAAACCTATAGTAGATACACAAATGATAAACGGGTTGACACTGTGGCACATCAGGTTAAAAGCCTTGGCCTGAAATGCCACCATCCCATATGGGCACCGGTTCTAGTCCCGGCTACTCCTCTTCTGATCCAGCTCTCTGCTTTGGCCTGGGAAAGCAGTGGAAGATGGCCCAAGACCTTGGGCCCCCGCTACATGTGGGAGACCCAGAAGCTCCTGGCTTTGGATTGGTGCAGCTCCAGCCATTGTGGCCATCTGGAGAGTTAACAAGCAGGTGGAAGACCTCTTTCTCTGTCTCTACCTCTCTAACTCTTTCAAATAAATCTTAAAGATAAACAGGCAGTTTTCTAAAGATGAAATACAAATGGTCAAAAGATGCATGAAAAAAATGTTCAGGATCACTAGCCTTCAAAGAAATGCAAATAAAAAATCAGTGAGGTCCACTTCATCCCCGTTAGAATGGCTAGCATCCAAATATCAAACAATAAATGTTGGTCAAGACGTGGGGAAATAGGTACTCTAATACACTGATGGTGGGAATATAAACTGGCACAGCCACTGTGGAAGACAGTATTGAGATACCTCAGAAACCAGAATATAGATCTACCATGTGACCCAGCCATCCCACTCCTGGGAATTTATCCAAAGGAAATGAAATCAGGATATCAAAGAGTTTTCTATACCCCTATGTTTATTTCAAAGCTCAATTCACACTAGCTAAGATACAGAATCAACCCAGAAATCCATTAACTGATGACTTGATAAAGAAAATGTGGTTTGTATACATGATGGTTCCATGAATCAGCTACAAAAAAGAATGAAATCTGTCTTTTGCAACAGAATGGATGCAAATGGAGACCATTTGTTTAGTGAAATAAGCCAGTCCCAAAAAGACAAATATGTTTTCCCTGATTGGTGGTAACAAATATAAAGAGTACAAAAAAATGTCATGTATTTGAGAGAAATTGACATTTTGAGATTGTTCATAGTCCTTGTCTATACCCCACAGCAACAGTGGTTTTCCTACTTATTACTAGTTGAATTCTTTATTTAGTGGAGGATTAGGCTTGTGATTATAAAGTTAATTCAAAGTATGTTGTGAAAATGAAAATAAAGGAATGAGGGAGGGAGGATGAAAGTGAGGGAGGATAGGTGGAAATTAGCATTATGTTTTTTTTTTTTTTTGACAGGCAGAGTTAGGCAGTGAGAGAGACAGGGACACAGAGAAAAGTCTTCCTTTTTCCATTGGTTCACCCCCTAAGTGGCTGCTGCGGCCAGCACGATGTGCTGATCTTAAGCCAGGAGTCAGGTGCAGCGCCTAAGCACTTGGGCCATCCTCCACTGCCTTCCTGGGCCAGAGCAGAGAGCTGGCCTGGAAGAGGGGCAACTGGGACAGAATCCGGCGCCCCAACCAGGACTAGAACCCGGTGTGCTGGTGCTGCAGGCAGAGGATTAGCTTAGTGAGCCACAGCGCCAGCCACCATTATGTTTTAAAACTGTATATGGAAGATGGCGGAATAGTGAGGATGCGCACTAGAAGTCTGCGAAAAGATAATTTAATAAAAGCAGAGTTACTGTAGCCTCAGGAAAAGTCTCAGAAAGAAACTGCAGAGGAAATTATTCTGGATCCAGTGAATGAGACACAGAGGACCTAGGGGAAAGTAAGTTTGCCCACGGCGAATCATGCCGCAGTGGGACGGGCGCCACCAGCGGGACAGAGCTGGGCGGAACGGAGCCGGGTGGAATGGAGCCGGGCGGAATGGAGCTGCCGGAGCAAAATTGGCGTGCCAGCGCTGGAACGGGAGGTGAGACAAAGATCCCGAGACACTGACGGGGGGGAACAGACCCCACGGGGGAAACAGCACAATTAAGGGGAACCCGCACTGACACTAGCCTCTCTCTTCAACCAACTTACAAAGCTGAACTAGATAGCCCACAGTAAAACGGCGTGAGCCCACACGCCACTGAGGCAGGCGGAACCAACAACCTGAGGTTGTATAAATCTGAGGGGGAGCCTAAATCCAGGAACACACTGTGCACACAAACTCCGTTACCTTGACAACCCGGAGAAAAAGCGTGGAAAAAATGCCAAACAAAAGTAGATACCGAGGTAACAAGATCAAGGAAGACACTATGATGACCCCAAATGAAAAAGACAACCCTATTCAAGATTATGAAGATGATGAGATAGAAGAAATGCAAGAAGCGGATCTCAAGAAATTGATGAGAACATTAAGAAGTTCTCAAAAACAAATTCTTGAACTTCAGAAATCTTTAATGGAGAAGACAGAAAACCTCTCTCGCGAGAATGAAATATTACAGAGGAATCAAAACGAAACGAAACAACTAGTACAACAAAAGCTACGATAGTGACAAAATATCTTAATGAATTTAAGAATTCAATAGATCAATTGACAAGCACTCTTGAGAGCCTTAAAACCAGAATGGGTGAAGCAGAAGAAAGGATATTGGACCTAGAAGACAGAGAACAGGAGAGGAAACAGTCAAACCAAAGACAAGAAGAGGAAATTAGAAATCTGACAAATATCATCGGGAATTTAAGGATACTATTAAAAAAACCAACATTCGGGTTCTAGGTGTTCCTGAAGGCATTTAGAGGGAGAAAGGATTAGAAGGCCTTTTTAGTGAGATACTAGCAGAAAAATTTCCAGGTTTGGAGAAGGACAGAGAAATCCTAGTACAGGAAGCTCATAGAACCCCTAATAAACGTGACCAAAAGAGACCCTCACCACGACATGTTGTAATTAAACTCACTACGGTGAAACAAAAAGAAAAGATCCTAAAATGTGCAAGAGAGAAACGTCAGATTACTCTCAGAGGATCTCCAATTAGACTCACATCTGACTTCTCATCAGAAACCCTGCAAGCTAGGAGGGAATGGCGAGACATAGCCCAAGTACTAAGAGAGAAAAACCGTCAGCCCAGAATACTATATCCCTCAAAGCTCTCATTTGTGAATGAAGGTGAAATAAGGACCTTTCACAGCAAACAGAAACTGAGAGAATTTGTCGCCACGTGTCCAGCCCTACAAAAGATGCTTAAAGATGTGCTATACACAGAAACACAGAAACACGGTAGTCAACTTGAAAGACGCTAAAGGAAGGAAACCTCACAGCAAAAGATCATACGAAACTCAAAGTATATATAAGAAACTATCTTTGGCAAATGGCAGGGCAAAGTTACTACTTATCAATAGTCACATTGAACGTGAACGGTTTGAATTGCCTAGTCAAAAGAAACCGATTGGAAGACTCGATTAGAGAAAAAACCCCATCTATTTGCTGCTTACAAGAAACACATCTTTCCAACGAAGATCCATACAGATTGAAAGTGAAAGGCTGGAAAAAATTATACCATGCCAGCAGAAATGAAAAAAAAACTGGCGTAGCCATCTTAATATCAGATAATATAAATTTTACCACAAAAACTATTAGAAGAGACAAAGAAGTACACTATATAATGATTAAGGGATCCATCCAACAAGAAGATATAACGATTATCAATGTATATGCACCTAATTACAGGGCACCGGTTTATTTAAAAGACTTGTTAAGGGACTTAAAAGGAGACTTAGACCCCAATACAATAGTACTGGGGGACTTCAATACCCCACTCTCAGAGATAGACAGATCACCAAGACAGAGGATTAACAAGGAGACAGAAAATTTAAATGACACCATAGCCCAAATGGACCTAACAGATATCTACATAACTTTTCATCCTACAGAAAAACAATTTACATTCTTCTCAGCAGTACATGAAACCTTTTCTAGGATAGACCACATACTAGGCCATAAAGCGAGTCTCAGCAAATTCAAAAGAATTAGAATCACACGATGCAGCTTCTCAGACCATAAAGGAATGAAGGTGGAAACTGGCAACTCAGGAATCCCTAGAGCATATGCAAACACATGGAGATTGAACAACATCCTCCTGAATGAACAACGGGTCATAGAACAAATAAAGAGAGAAATCAAAAATTTCCTGGAAGTAAATGAGGATAACAGCACATCATACCAAAATCTATGGGATACAGCAAAAGCAGTATTAAGAGGAAAGTTTATATCAATAGGTGCCTACATCAAGAAATTGAAAAGACATCGAATAGATGAGCTTTCAGCTCATCTCAAGGATCTAGAAAATCAGCAGCAAACCAGACCGAAAGCTAGTAGGAGAAGAGAAATAATTAAAATCAGAGAAGAAATCAACACATTGAATCCAAAAAAAAATTACAAAAAATCAGCCAAATGAGGAGCTGTTTTTTTTTTGAAAAAATAAACAAAATTGACACCCCATTGGCCCAACTAACAAAAAAAAAAAAAAAAGGGAAAAGACCCAATCAATAAAATCAGAGATGACAAAGGAAATGTAACAGACACCACAGAAATAACAAGAATCATCAGAAATTACTACAAGGACTTGTATGCCAGCAAACAGGGAAATCTATCAGAAATGGATAGATTCATGGACACATACAACCTACCTAAATTGGACCAGGAAGAAATAGAAAACCTAAATAGACCCATAACAGAGACAGAAATTGAATCAGTAATAAAGGCCCTCCCAACAAAGAAAAGCCCAGGACCAGATGGATTCACTGCTGAATTCTACCAGACATTTAAAGAAGAACTAACTCCAATCCTTCTCAAATTATTCAGATCAAAAAAGAGGGAATCCTCCCAAATTCTTTCTAAGAAGCCAGAATCACCTTAATCCCCTAAGACTGAAAAAGATGCAGCATTGAAAGAAAATTACAGACCAATATCCGTGATGAACATAGACGCAAAAATCCTCAATAAAATTCTGGCCAATAGAATGCAACAACACATCAGAAAGATCATCCACCCAGACCAAGTGGGAATGATCCTAGTATGCAGGGATGGTTCAATATGCACAAATCAATCAATGTGATATACCACATTAACAGGCTGCAGAAGAACCATATGATTATCTCAATTGACGCGGAAAAGGCATTTGACAAAATACAACACCCTTTCATGATGAAAACCCTAAGCAAACTGGGTATAGAAGGAACATTCCTCAATATAATAAAAAGCAATTTATGAAAAACCCACGGCCAACATCCTATTGAATGGGGAAAAGCTGGAAGCATTTCCACTGAGATCTGGTACCAGACAGGGATGCCCACTCTCACCACTGTTATTCAATATAGTTCTGGAAGTCTTAGCCAGAGCTGTTAGGCAAGAAAAAGAAATTAAAGGGATACAAATTGGGAAGGAAGAAGTCAAACTATCCCTCTTTGCAGATGATATGATTCTTTATTTAGCAGATCCAAAGAACTCTACTAAGAGACGATTGGAACTCACAGAAGAGTTTGGCAAAGTAGCAGGATATAAAATCAATGCACAAAAATCAGCAGCCTTTGTATACACAGTCAATGCCATGGCAGAGAAAGAACTTCTAAAATCAATCCCATTCACAATAGCTACAAAAACAATCAAATACTTTGGAATAAACTTAACCAGGGACGTTAAATATCTCTAAGATGAAAATTACAAAATCTTAAGGAAAGAAATAGAATACCAAAAAATGGAAAAATCTCCCATGCTCATGGATTGGAAGAATCAATATCATCAAAATGTCCATTCTCCCAAAAGCAATTTACAGATTCAACGCAATACCAATCAAGATACCGAGGACATTCTTCTCAGATCTGGAAAAAATGATGCTGAGATTCATATGGAAGCACAGGAGACCTCGAATAGCTAAAGCAATCTTGTACAACAAAACCAAAGCCGGAGGCATCACAATACCAGATTTCAGGACATATTACAGGGCAGTAGTTATCAAAACAGCATGGTACTGGTACAGAAACAGATGGATAGACCAATGGAACAGAATAGAAACACCGGAAATCAATGCAAACATCTACAGCCAACTTATATTTGATCAAGGATCCAAAACTAATCCCTGGAGTAAAGACAGTCTATTTAATAAATGGTGCTGGGAAAACTGGATTTCCACGTGCAGAATCATGAAGCAAGATCCACACCTTTTACCTTCAACAAAAATCCATTCAACGTGGATTAAAAATTTAAACCTACGACCTGACACCATCAAATTATGAGAGCATTGGAGAAACCCTGCAAGATATAGGTACTGGCAAAGACTTCTTGGAAAAGACCCCAGAAGCACAGGCACTGAAAACCAAAATTAACTACTGGGATCACATCAAACTGAGAAGTTTCTGTACTTCAAAAGAAACAGTCAAGAAAGTGAATAGGCAACCAACAGAATCGGAAAACTATTTGCAAACTATGCAACAGATAAAGGATTGATAACCAGAATCTACAAAGAAATCAAGAAATGCCACAACATCAAAACAAACAACCCACTTAAGAGATGGGCCAAGGACCTCAATAGACACTTTTCCAAAGAGGAAATCCAAATGGCCAACAGACACATGAAAAAATGTTCAAGATCACTAGCAATCAGGGAAATGCAAATCAAAAGCACAATGAGGTTTCACCTCACCCGGTGAGAATGGCTCACATTCAGAAATCCACCAACAATAGATGCTGGAGAGGATGTGCAGAATAAGGGACACTAACCCACTGTTGGTGGGAATGCAAGCTGGTTAAACCACTATGGAAGTCTGGAGATTCCTCAGAAACCTGAATATAACCCTACCATACAACCCAGCCATCCCACTCCTTGGAATTTACCCAAAGGAAGTCAAATTGACAAACAAAAAAGCCGTCTGCACACTAATGTTTATTGCAGCTCAATTCACCATAGCTAAGACCTGGAACCAACCCAAATGCCCATCAACAGTAGACTGGATAAAGAAATTATGGGACATGTACTCTAAAGAATACTATACAGCAGTCAAAAACAATGAAATCTGGTCATTTGCAACAAAATGGAGGAATCTGGAAAACATCATGCTGAGTGAATTAAGCCAGCCCCAAAGAGACAAATAACATTTGTTTTCCCTGATTGGCGACGACTAACTGAGCACCAAATGGGAAACCTGTTGAAGTGAAATGAACTCTATGAGAAACTATGACTGGGTCAAATCTTGTCTAGACGGTAGATATACAATGTAAATCTTTTCCCATTTTAGTATTTCTTGACGTTTTTTGTTTTTTGTTCTAATACCATTGGTTGAACTCTGCAATTAACACACAATTATTCCTAGGTGTTTAAATTTCAACTGAAAAGTAATCCCTGTTAATTTAGGAGAGAGGGAAAAAGAAAGGGAGGATATGTACAATTTGGGCAAGCTCAATCAGACCTGCCCCAAATGATGGAGTTAGAAATGTGCTAGAGGACCCCAATACAATCCCAGCAAGGTGGCATGTACCAAGCCATCTCACTGGCCCAAGTGATCAATTTCAGTTCACAATTGATCACACTGATAGGTCTAAGAGTCAAAGGGTTCACACAAACAAGACTAGTGACTGCTAATACTAACAGATAGAACTAAAAAAGGGAGAGACTGATCCAACATGGGAAGTAGGATACACAGCAGACTCAGAGAATGGCAGATATCCTAATAAATCACTCTGGTCTCAGAATCAGCCCTTAAGGCATTAGGATCTGGCTCAAGAATCCATGAGAGTATTTCAGGCATGGAAAGCCAAAGCACTGTGCAAAAAAAAAAAAAAAAAGGCATAAATGAAAGATCTCTGTGATCGAGATCCCAATGGAAGGAACAGGGCCACCAAAGAAGGCGGTACCTTTCTCCGAAGGGAGGAGAGAACTTCCACTTTGACTATGACTCTGTCAGAACAAGATCGAAGTCGGCGAACCCTAAAGGCTTCCATAGCCTCAGCAACTCATGACTATAGCCTTGGGAGATTACTGAGGCCATAAACAAGAGTGTCAAATTGTTAAATCAACAACAGTAGTCACTGTGTACTTATGGCCCCTATGGGATCTGTCCTTAATGTGTTGTCCAATATGAAGTAATGCAATAACTAGTACTGAAACAGTATTTTTACACCTTGTGTCTCTGTGCGGGTACAAACTGACAAAATCTTTACTTAGTATATACTGAATCGATCTTCTGTATATAAAGATAATTGAAAATGATTAAAAAAATTGGAAGTTGCATAAAAAAATCAATTTAAAAATATGTAGGATCTCTGTCCTTAATGTGCTGTAAATGTGATTTAATGCTATAACTAGTACTCAAAGAGTATATTTCACTCTGTGATGCTATGTGAGGGCAAATGGTTTAAAATCTTTACTTAACACAAAATAAACTGAGCTCCTGTATACAAAGAGAATTTAAAATGAATCTGGATGTGAATGAAAGGGGAGAGGGAGTGGGTAAGAAGGGAGGGTAGCGGGGGGGGGGGGAGGGAAGGTATGGGTGGGGAAGGCATTGTAATCCACAAGTTGTACCTTAGAAATTTATATTCTAAATAAAAGTTAAGAAAAACTGTATATGAAGTATATGACATTTGTTCCTTTCATATAAATTAAAAGAAAATCATTTAGTCAGAAGATAGCCACAGAGGAAACAATGAATCAAAGAGTCTACAAAAGAACCAGAAACAATGAACAGCAGTAAGTCCTGTTCTAGCAATAATCCTTGAATGTAAATGTATTAAATTCTCCAATCAAAGACCAAGTTCCTGAATGGGGAAAAAATAGGTCCAACTAAAGGCTGCCTATAAAGTACTCCGTTTACTTTAAAGGACACACATAGGCTCAAAGTAAAAAGATGGAAAAATCATAGCCCATGCAAATGGAAACCAAAAAAACTCCAAGGGTAGCTATACTTACATCAGGAAATAAATCATCAGGCAAAAACTGCAAAAACAATGGGTAGGCATTATGGCACAGATCAGACATCACTTGGGACACCTGAAATGCATATGCAAGTTCCAGGGTTGAGTGTTGGCCTTACTTGTCATTCTTGTTTCCTGCAAATCTTGCAAATCCCTGGGAGGCAACAGGTCAAGTAAGTCAAGTAGTTGGTTCTGTCTCTCACCTGGGAGACCCAGGTTGAGTTTCTGGCTCCTGGCTTCAGCCTGGCCCAGTCACAGCTGTTGCAGTCATTTGGGAGAGTGAACCATCAAATAAAAGGTAACAATCTTTTCCTCTCTTTCACTGTTTCTATGTCACTGCCTTTCAAAGAAGCAATCAATAAATCTTTAGAACATTTAAACCAAGAAAAAGATCTTATATAATAAATAATTCATCAAGAAAATATAGCAACTGTAAATATACATGAATCCAACATCAAAGCACCTAAACATATAAAGGAAATATTAACTGATCAGGAGCCACTGCAGTAAACCAGAGAACTTTCAATATTCTACTTTCAACAATGGATAGATTAAGCAAGCAGAATATCACCACGGAAACATTATCCCTTAGGACAAACGGACCTAACAGAATATTCCATCTAACAGAAGCAGGATACAAATTCTCTTCAAGCACACATAAAATATCCTCCAAGACAGAACATTTGTTAGGCCAAATCTTAACAAATTTAAGACTGAAATAATATCAAGTATCATTTTTTATCACAAAGGTAAGAAACTGTGGCCGGCACTGTGGCACAGTGGGCTAAGCCTCTGTATAGCCCATATAGCATCCCATATAGATGCCAGTTCGTATCCTGTCTGCTCCTTCTCCAATCCAGCTCTCTGCTATGGCTGGGCAAAGCAGTAAAGGATGGCCCAAGTACTTGGGACCTGTACCAGCATGAGAGACAGAGGAAGCTCCTGGCTCCTGGCTTCAGATTGGCCCAGTTCCAGCCATTGCTGCCCTCTGGGGTGTGAGCCAGCAGAAGGAAGACCTCTGTTTCTCCTTTCTTAGTCTTTAACTCTATCTCTCAAATAACATCTTAAAAAAAAAAAAAGGTACGATACTACAAATTAATAGGACTTCAGAAAATTCACTAATGTGAGAACTGAACATGCTCTTGAACTATTAATGATTAACAAATAAAAAATAGAAATTTTAAAATATCTGAACAAAACTGGAAATACAACATACCAAAACATAGGAAATGCTGGAGAAACAATTCTGAGAAGGGAGCTTATACTACTAAAAGCCTCAGCTTTTAGCAATAAATGCCTGAAAAGAAAAAAACATGAAATAAATAGCCTAATTCCAAGGAACTATAAAGAGAACCAACTAAGCCTAAAGTTAGAAGGAAGGAAATGATAAAGATCAAAGCAGAAATAGAGACTAGAAAAACAAAACACCTATCAACAAAACTAAAAGTTATGTTGAAAAGATAAGTGAAACTGACTAATCATTAGCTAGACAAGAACAAAGGAGAGGAATCACACTGAGATAAAACAGACATTACAACTGATAACACAGAAACATACAGGACCATAAGAGACTACCGTGAACAGCTACATACCAACAAACTGGATAATTAAGGAAAAACAACAAAAAATAGCAGGCACTTATAGCCTGCCAAGACTGGATCATGAAGACATAGATAACCTTGACAGACCAATAACCAGGAAGGAGACTGAATCAGTTATAAATCTTCCATAAAGAAAAAAAGTCCAAGATCTGATGGAGTCACTGCTTGATTCTAACACATATTTAAAGAACAAATGACGATCACTCTTAAGTTTTTTTAAAAAAACTAAGAAAGCATCCCTATGTATTTTAAGAGGCCAGCACTACACGGATACCAAAACCAGACAAAGAAACAAGAAAATCAAAGACTAATATCCCTGATGGACACTGATGGGAAATTTCTCAACCAAAAAATTAGTAAACTGAATCCAACAGCACATTGAAAATGTCATTATGCTTAAATGGCATTCATCAGGATGCAGTGATGGTTCAATACAGACAAGTCAATAAATGTAATGCACCATATTAACAACTGACAAAAATCTGCCTCTTCTCTCTGTAACTCTTTCTAATAAATAAATCTTTAAAAATATGAGACCTTAACTGAGTTCTCTAAGAGGCTGAATGGGGTGCTGAGTATTAGCCTCCTCTTCCACAGAAGAGGCCAGAATACCAAGTCATTCACTGTATTTTTGAGGTGAGTGCCCAAGAGAGAAAATTGAACTCTTGAAGACAAATATGGGACTCAGGCAGACACAGACCCAAGATGGCAGCGTAAGGTGAGGAACTGCACTGCATCTGTGACCCCGCCTCAGGGCTGGGGAGGATCTCCACTTCAGGACAGAGAGAAAGGCAGAGCAGACCCCACCTCCAGAGATACTGAATGTTGGCATTCTGAGCTGTGACAACGTGGTACTATCTTGAGAATGCTGTCCTTGACAGAATCCATTCCACCATAGGGGGCAGAAACCCCCAACCCCCAATATCCCTTCCCTGAGGCTCCACAGACAAACCATCACACTCATTAAAAAGACTGCAACCTCACAAACCCAACTGGGTCAAGCAGCAGCAGTGACCTTCGCCCTGTGTCCTATATAACACAGGACAAGCGGTTCAGCATATCAGGGCAGATCCTACACTTAGGACCTCAGTAGCAGAGACGCCTGCCTCTCAGACTAGATGACATCCCAAACACTTCCTATGAGACCACAGGGAACCATGTGCCCCACCCTTCAAGCTGGATCTCCATTTTGGTGGGCACAGGCAGCTGCACCTGCCCATTCCAGACATGGGCCTGACCCTGCCCACCACCCCCTTTCCAAACCCACCATGGTGGTAATTGGCACAGGTATCTGCGCATGCTCACTTCAGACTTGGAATGCAATACCACGACCCTGATCACTGCCACTGAGACCTACAGACTCCCCTGTGCTGAACCGAGAGGAGTCTCCCATGCTCCTGCCACTACTGCCAGAGATTACAGAAGATAACGCTGATACAGGCTACACTCCAGTAGCAACTGGAACTTATCCAAGAGCCTACCAAACTGAAATTCAAAGACAACTTCAGGGAAACGTCTCTAATACATAGCAGCTATCTTTTAAAACCAATAGAGACCACAGATCCTCCCGAAATGCACATATCAACATAGGGACACAAGAAGTAGGAAGCAAGGAAGGCAGCATGAAAACCCAAGAGGAATACTTTAATACTTTGGTTTCAAACTCCAAAGAAAAGGACAATGATGAAACACTTGATAACAATTTCTAAAGAATGATTATGGGGGATCCAAAGATGGTACAATAGGAAGAGGCCAGTCTGCTCTAGGCTGGGGGAAATTTTAAGAAACAAGTTAGAGAAAGTACATTCACAGGGAGAATTGAAGGTAAAACTGCACAGGAGATTCTACAGGAGGAGGAGAGATGCCATGGATCTGTGTCAAAGATGCAGATGCACAGCAATAAGCACAGACACACAACACACAATCCCAGAGGCCCTGAGCCAGAGAAAGCACCAGTTTTGGAGAGCAAGGTGAGGTCAGACTGCAACGGCTACTGCCACTGGCGATATAGCTGGACAAAGAGCCTAGCAGAATACACTGTCTGAGTCCAGAACCCCGAAGGGAACAGGGTGCCAGCTCACACAGAAGAAAACAAAAGGGACATGTTTCTCTCCCCACCCCCTCCACATCAGCACCTGGTAACCAGCTGAGAGGCAGGTGCCATTTTGCACTTAAGCAGGTAGCACTTCTGCAGCAGCATTTGTGGGCACACCCAGTTCCATCCTGTCAGCAGAGGCAACCGCAGCAGTTCTGGGGCACCCACCGGGCAACAGGTTGGGGAAAAGGAGCCACTCCAACATCAGTACTGGCTGCTGAGACTTGTATGTGCCCAGCACAACTGTGAAATGAGTAGGGCTAGGGCTGGTGGGCATTGCCCATGTATGTCTCCAGGGATTTTACCAGAGGGAAAAATCTGTTCTGCACTGATTTAAGTCTGGCTGGGAGGAATAACAGGGGACTCGGCACCCACTTATGACCGTCAAGTACCCCCAGCCTCTCAACTTATCACAGCATCCAGGGTTCCAATGGCCTAGGCAGAGTACCCACAAGCAGATGGTTCTGGGAATGTCTCAGCCTCCCTGTGGACAGGACAGGTTAGCAAGGCAGAGTGGAACCTCTGTATTTTATGATTGCGGGATCCCCGAGTCTTGAGACTGTGGGGACTCTGCATGACAAGGTGGAGGATGTAGCTCAGTTTGTGGGCAATCACTGTGAGGATCCACATACTCAAGGCTCCCCGATTGCCTGGGGTGGATGGGTCATTGCAACGGGATCCACACTCACATTGAGGACTGCACAGATCCTTTGTGTGTTTCTAATAGAAATGTGGATGAGTACTGCACCTATTGTAGGATAACACCTGGGCATTAATCACCTTGGAGAAGAGGAGGTAAGGAGGTGAAAATGCCTACAGAGGTGACCAAAACCCCCATTTTTGTTAACATAAAGAGATCTACCATGCCCAACTTGCATCCTGCATGCTCGTCCCATCCTGGAGCACTGACCCAAGCTCCCTGGCCACATCCCTGGGTATTCACTGAAAAGGCAGACAGACATTCCACTAAGCCACAGAAGCATGGTTCAAAAATAAAAGCCACCAGAGGAACACACCCAGCAAGTAACTCCACAAATACCTAAAAATAAATGCAGAAATTAAAGAAACAAGACAAAATGACACACCCCCATGCCCCAAAAGGAACAAGGCAACACTACAATATTAGAATGCAAAGATGGGAGCTGGTGCTGTGGCATAGTAGGTAAAGTTGCTGCCTGCAATGCTGGTATCCCATATAGGTGCCTGTTTTGAGTCCTGTCTGCTCCACTTCCCATGCAGCTCTCTGCTATGGCATGCGCTTGCTCTCTGCCTCTCAAATAAATAACTTGGCCTTTCAAATAAACACATTTTTTAAAAAAAGAATGTGAAGATGGAGGTTAATGAAATGTCTGAAACAGAATTCAAAAGATCATAAGATTATTCAGAAGCAATGAGAAGCAATACCATCAAAGAAATCTACACAGGACACGAAAAGTTTTCCCATGAAATTGAGATTTTAAAGAGATATCAAAATGATATATTAGAAAAGAATTCCATAGATCAATTTTTTTAAAAAGTGATGGAAAGCCTTAACAAACTCAGAGTAGAATAAAGAATATCCAAGCTAGTGGACAAATACAGAAATTTTTAATCAGAATTAAAAAAAAGTTAGAAAAATTAAAACCAGTGTTGGAGATTTATGGAATACTATCAAATGACCCAAAATACAGGTCTTAGGTGTTCCTGAAGGCATGTAAAGAGAATGGTTTAGAAGGCCTTTTTACTGAAATAATTATAGAAAACTTCGCCAATTTGGAGAAACTAAAAGACGTTAGAGCACAGGATGTACATAAAACTCCTACTAGACATGACCAGAAAAGACCTTCACCATGATACACTGCAGTCAAACTTTCAACAAAGATGCTAAAAACGTGCATGACAGAAAAGCCAGATTACTTTCAGAGGATCTTCAAATAAACTCACAACTGATTTCTCATCAGAAACCCTACAGGCTAAAAGAATGGTGAGACATAGTCTAAGCCTTCAGTGAAAAAACTGTCAACCCAGAATATTGTACCCTACAAAGCTCTCGTTTATGAATGAAGGTAACATAAACATGTTCCATAACAAACAGAAATGGAAAGAATTTGTCCAGCCTTACAAAAGATGCTTAAGTTTGTGCTACACACAGAAACATAGGAAACATTATGAAAGAGTCTGAAGGCAGAAAATGCCCATGAAAAGTACTAAAGAAATCCAAAGTAAATAGGAATATTTATGGGAAACTAGTGGGGCCAAGTCTTTACTTATCAGTAGTCACTTTGAATGTAAATGGCCTGAATTCTCCAGTTAAAAAATAGACTGTCCAAATGGATTTCAAAGCAAGACCATGGGGCCATTGCTGGTTCAAATCCCAGCTGCTCCTCTTCTGATCCGGCTTTCTGCTATGGCCTGGGAAAGCAGTAGAGGATGGCCTAAGTCCTTGGGACCCTGCACTCATGTGGGATACCTGGAGGAAGAGATCTCATGAGGGAGATCCTGGCTCCTGCCTTCAGGTCAGCACAGCTCCAGCCATTGCTGCCAACTGAGGAGTGACGAGTGGATGGAAAACCAACCTCCCTCTCCCTCCCCTCCACCTCTCTGATTTTCAAATAATAAATAGCTGTTGTTTAAAAAAAAAAAAAAAAGACTCAAGAAACACATCTCACCAAGAAAGATACAAAGTGAATGGAAAGACATTCCATGCTAACAGAAACCAAAAAAAAGAGCTGGTGTTGCCATCTAATATTAGACAAAATAGACTAACACAAAAGCTGTTAAGAGACAAAGAAGGGCACTATGCAATGATCAAGGGATCAATTCAACAGGAAGACACGCCTATAATAAATGTATATGCACCCAATTACAGGGTATTTGGCTATTAAAAATGTTAATGGATCTAAAGAGAGTATATATTCCAATACAATAGTAACAGGGGATTTCAATATTCCTTTTTTTTTAAATTTTTTCCTGGATGTTTTTAACTTTTATTTAATAAATATAAATTTCCAAAGTACAGCTTTTGGATTACAGTGGCTGCCCCCCTCCCATAACTTCCCTCCCACCAGCAACCCTCCCATCTCCCACTCCCTCTCCCATTCTATTCACATCAAGATTCATTTTCAATTATCTTTATATACATCTTCTCTGACTACAAAGGAATGAAGCTAGAAATCAACAACTCAAGAATCTCTAGAACATAAGCAAATACATGCAGACTGAACAACATGCTCCTGAATGAACAGTGGGTCACAGAAGAAATCAAAAAGGACATAAAAAATTTCTGGAAATAAAAGGTGACAATACAACATATCAAAACTTATGGGACATGGCAAGAGCAGTGTTAGGATGGAAGTTTATAGCAACTGGTGCTTACATCAAGAAATTGGAAAAGCACCAAATAAATGAGCTACCAATACATCTCAAGTACCTAGAAAACAGCAACCCAACCAAACCTCAAATTGGGAGGAAAAAAGAGAATAAACAAAAATGAAACAAAAATATACAAAGGATCAGCAAAATGAAGAGCTGGGTTTTTGAAAAAATAAACAAAATTGATATACCACTGGACAAACTAACCAAAAAAAAAAAAAAAAAAGAGGAGGTAGAAGATCCAAATAAATTAGAGATGAAAAAGGAAATTTAACTGACACCAGAGAAATCCAAAGAACCATCAGCAGGTACTACAAAGAGCTATATGCCAAGGCTTCCAAGATGGCAGAGTAGGGAGGGAGCTTGCTGCTCTGGTCTAGGAGAAGATAGTTTTAAAAAGGTGGAAGGAGTTCAGTCTCAGGGAATGGCTAGCGATAAAATGGCAGAGGATTCCCCATGCAAATTAGAGTGGCACAGTGGACCTCTTTGGAGAGTGTGGACACGCACAGCTCAGGACCCCAGCCGCTGAGAGCTTCTACACCAGAATTGGAGAGCAAGATGAGACCAGACAGCAGCAGCCCAAGCCACTGGTGATAAAGCTGCAGGAAGAGCCTAGAGGGAACCTGGCCAGAGGAGAGAAAAAAAGGAGAGGCACATTTCTATCTGCCCAATCACCCTGCAACTACATCCTATTACAAGCTGATGTAGAGTGGGCACCATTGTGGACATACATAACAGCTGCGCCAGCTCACATCTGTGCCCAGCAACCAGCTAGGTAGAGATTCTTGACTTTGGTGAGGAGAACTAACAGGGGGATGGGTGCTTGTGATTGTGGGAGACTTCCAGAACTGTGAACAAACTGAGGCTGTGTGGGAGGGCTCATGGTGTGGCTTGGACTGTGGGCAGTTACTGTGGGAGACTCAATACACTCAGGGTTCCTTGGTTACCTGGGAGGGTAGTGGCTGGGGAACCTGAGCTTATACTGAAGAGCTCAGAGATTCTTTGTGTGGTCCTTGGGGCAGAGCAAACTAATATACCCACTGGAGCTAGTGCTCAGGCACTGGTCTCCTTTGAGGAGAGGAGCTCAGCTGAGTAGAATAAACCTCCCATCTGATTAAAAAAGAGATTTACCACACCAAATCTGAGTCTGTCACCTTAGACATGCCCTTTACCCAGGAGAACTGAACAGAGCTCACTGGCCACACCCACTACATGCCTCTAGATATTCACTTAAGGCAGATATTCCACTAACCTACAGAGGCATAGTACAAAGATAAAAAGACTCCACAGTGAAAAAAATAAACAAGTATCTCCACAAATGCTGAATAAAAAATGCACTAATTCAAGAAACAAGAATAAGGAAGACAACATGATGCCCCCAAAAGAACACAATACCTCATTACTAGATTGCGAAGATGAGATGGAAGAAATGCCAGAAATGAAATGAAAAATGTTGATCTTAAGATTACATAGAAGTAATCAGAAGAAAATGCACGAACTACTGAAATCTGTACACAACATGCAAGAAAAGCTCTCCCATGAAATTGAAATCTTAGAGAAAATGAAGAATTCAATAGTACAAATAAAAAATGCAGTGGAAAGCCTTAACAGAATCAGTGAAACAGAAGGAAGACTATCTGAGAAGAAAAGGCACAGGAAATTATATAGTCAGACCAAAAACAAGAGGAAGTTAGAAAACTAAAAAACATTGTTGGAAGGCAAGACGGTGGTATAGCAGCGGGATGTTCTGCATTGTGTAGGGAAAAATGGATAGTTAATGACTAGAGGGGATACAAGCAGACGGCAGAGTCATGAAAAGTTTGCCCAGAGTGGCCCAGGAGTCCAGAGATTGTTCAGGTCCACACTAGGGGGAGAAACCAAAAAAATTTCTGGAAACAAATGAAGATGACAATAGAGCATACTGAAATTTGTGGGACACAGCAAAAATAGTGGTAAGAGAAAAGTTTATAGCAATTGGTGCCTACATCAAGAAAGTGGAACGGCACCAAATAAATGAGCTATCAATGCATCTCAAGGATCTAGAAAAGCAACAGGAAGCCAAACCCAAAACCAGTAGACCAAAAGAAATATTTAAAATTAAAGAAATTAACAAAATTGAAACAAAAAAGATACAAGTAAAATGAAGGGGCTTTTTTTGTAAAAATAAACAAAATTGACACACCATTGGCCCAACTAACCAAAAAATGGAGAGAATACCCAAATCAATAAAATTGGATGTGAAAAAGGGAATGTGATAACATCACAAAAATAAAAAAAAAAATCATCAGAAACTACCACAAAGAGTTGTTTGCCAACAAACTGGAAAACCTAGAAGAAATGGATAGATTCCTGGACACATAGAATCTACCTAAATTGAGCCATGAAGACACAGAAAACCAAAACAGAACCATAACCAAGATGGAAATTAAATTAGTAATAGTAATAAATAGTAATAAAGGGCCTCCCAACAAAAACCAACTTATATTTGACCAAGTATTTAAAACCAATCCCTGGAACAAGGACAGTCTCTTCAACAAATTGTGATGGAAAATGGGATGCCCACATATGCAAGTATGAAGCAAAACCCCTACCTTACACCTTACACAAAAATCCACTCAACATGGATTAAAGATCTAAATCTATGAGGCAACACCATCAAATTACTAGAGAACATTGAGGAAACCCTGCAAGATATTGGCACAAGCAAAGACTTCTTGGGAAAACCCCCAGAAGCACAGCCAAAGCCAAAATTAATGAATGGGATTACTTTGAACTGAGATGCTTCTGTACAGCAAAACAGTCAGGAAAATGAAGAGGCAATCGGCAGAATGGAAGACATTATTTGCAAACTATGCAACTGATAAAGGATTAATAACCAGAATCTACAAAAAAAAAAAATCAAGAATCTCAAAACAAACATCCCAGTTAAGAGATGGGCCAAGGAGTTAGACATTTTTCAAAAGAGGAAATCCAAATGGCCAACAGACACATGAAAAAATGCTCAGGATCACTAGCCATCAGGGAAATGCGAATCAAAACCACCTTGAGATTTCACCTCAACCCAGTTAGAATGGCCCTCATATAGAAATCAAACAACAAATGCTGGAGAGGATAAATGGAAAAGGGTACCCTAATCAACTGTAGGTTGGAATGTAAACTGGTAAAGCCACAGTGGAAGACAGAATGGAGATACCTCAAAAATCCAAATATAGACCTACCATATGACCTAGCCATCCCTCTTCTGGGAATTTACCCAAGGGAAATTAAATTAAATTGGCAAATAAATTGACAGCTCAATTCACTATAGCTAAGACATGCAATCAACCTAAATGCCCATCAACTGAAGACTGGATAAAGAAATTATGGGATATGTACACTATGGAATACTATACAGCAGTAAAAAACAATGAAATCCAGTCATGTGCAACAAAATGGATCAATCTGGAAAACTTTATACTTAATGAAATAAGCCAGTCCCAAAGGGACAAATACCATATGTTCTCCCTGATCTGTAAGATTTAACAGTGCAGCTAAAATGAAAGTGAAATTGACACTAACTTCAATAGCCCTTGTCTTGATTGTCGAACATTTTATTTATTCTCTTTTCTTCATACTATATGTTGAGCTCTTTACTTAACATATGTAATCATTTGTATATAAAGGCAATTGAAAATAGATCTCAGTAAAAAATAAGAGGGGGAATAAAAGAGGAAATTTGTAACTTTTAAACTTTATAGTTCTGCATACAGTCCTATGTACCTTTTTTTTTTTTTTTTTTTTTGACAGGCAGAGTGGACAGTGAGAGAGAGAGAGACAGAGAGAAAGGTCTTCCTTTGCCGTTGGTTCACCCTCCAATGGCTGCCGCGGTAGGCGCGCTGCGGCCGGCGCACCACGCTCATCCGATGGCAGGAGCCAGGTGCCAGGTGCTTTTTCCTGGTCTCCCATGGGGTGCAGGGCCCAAGCACCTGGGCCATCCTCCACTGCACTCCGGGACACAGCAGAGAGCTGGCCTGGAAGAGGGGTAACCGGGACAGAATCCGGCACCCCGACCGGGACTAGAACCCGGTGTGCTGGCGCCGCAAGGCAGAGGATTAGCCTGTTGAGCTACGGCGCCGGCCCTGTCCTATGTACTTCTAAGGGTACAGTTTATTTTATTTTTTTTCAACAGCTAGAGTTATAGACAGAGAAAGACCGAGAGAAAGGTCTTCCTTCCATTGGTTCACCCACTAAATGGCTGCTACTGCCGGCGCACTGCACGGATCCAAAGCCAGGAGCCAGGTGCTTCTTCCTCGTCTCCCATGCAGGCGCAGGCCCAACCACTTGGACCATCCTCCCCTGCCTTCCAGGGCCACAGCAGAGAGCTGGACTGGAAGAGGAACAACTGGGACTAGAACCTAGCGCCCATATGGGATGCCGGTGCCGCAGGCAGAGGATCAACCAAGTGAGCCACCGCACTGGCCCCAAGGGTACAATTTAAAAATGTGTCATGGGACTCCAAACCCCATTAAAATTGGTGGTAAAATACTATCTTAATTGTTAAAGTGATCATATTAAGTGTTAAAGTGAACATATACATAGGATTAAGTGTAAAAGAGGTCATATGAATAACATCAAGGGCCGGGTAATAATAATAGAATTAAAAAGGAGGGAATTCCAACATGGGAAGCAGTCCACACAGCAGACTCCTAGAATGACATTCACTGTAATACTCTTACCTCAGAATCAACCCTTAAGACTTCCCAGTCTGGCTCAAAGGCCTGTGAGAGCTTCTCAGGCAAGGAAAGCCAAGACATTGTGGCAAAAATATATCCTGCACAAAGGATCTCTATGAATGAGACCCCAGTGGAAAGAAATGGCCATCAAAGAAGGATGTACTTCTCGGAAGGGAGGACAGAACTTCCACTTTGCTCATGGCTTTGTCCAAATACTGATGGAGTCTGTAGTCACAAAAGGCTTCCATAGCCTTGGCAGCTCCATAACAACAAACCAAACAACCCAGTTAAGAGATAGGCCAAGGATTTAAAAAGACATTTTTCAAAAGAGAAAATCCAAATGGCCAATAGACACATGAAAACATGCTCAGGATCACTAACCATTAGGGAAATGCAAACCAAAGCCACAAAGAAGTTTCACCTCATCCCAGTTAGAATGGCTTTCATACAGCAATCAACAAACAACAAATGCTGGCGAGGATGTGGGGAAAAAGGCACCCTAATCCACTGTTGGTGGGAACATAAATTGGTAAAGCCATTGTGGAAGACAGTATGACAATCCCTAGAAATCTGAATATAGACCAACCACATGACCCAGCCTTCCCACTCCTGGAAATTTACCCAAGGAAAATGAAATCAGGAAACTAAAGAGCTTTCTGCACCTGCATGTTTATTGTAGCTCAATTCACAATAGCTAAGACATGGAATCAAGTCAAATGCCCATCATGAGGACTGGATCAAAATTATGGGGTTAGTATATCATGGAATACTTCACAGCAGACTGAAAAAATGAAATCCGGTCATTTGCATCAAAATGGATGAATCTGGAAAACATTGTACTTTGTGACGTAAGCCAGTTCCAAAGGGACAAATACCATATGTTCTTCCTGACATGTGATAATTAATAGAACACCTACAAGGGAGTCTGTAGTAGTGAAATTGACACTTTGAGAAGAAATGACTTTGAACAGCCCTATCTTGACTGCTGAGGAACAGAATTTTTTTGCTTTCATACCATTTGTTGAACTCTTAACACAGTGTTAATCATGTGTATAGATTTAATTGAAAATAGATCTAAGTAAAGTAAAAGTGGGAATAAGAGAGGGAGAAGGAAGAGTGGTGGGAGTTGGGTGGGAGTGCAGAGACAGTGGGAAGAATCACCATGTTCCTGAAGTTGTAATTATAAAGTATATGAAGTTCGTAATTTAAAAAATAGCCTTTGTATACACGGACAGTGCCATGGCTGAGAAAGAACTTTTAATATCAATCCCACTCACAATAGCTACAAAAAATTTACATCCTTGGTTAAATTTATTTCAAAATGCTTAAAGGTAGATGAGAAAATTATTAAACATTAAAGAAAGGAATAAAAGACACAAAAAAATGAAAAAATCTTCCATGCTCATGAATTAGAAGGATCAATATCAAAATGTTCATACTACCAAAAGCAATTCACAGACCAATGTAATCCTAATCAAAATATTAACCACATTCTTCTCAGATCTATAAAAAATAAACCTATGCTACAATTCATAGAAAACCCATGAAATCTGCATGGCTAAGGCAATATTCTATGACAAAAACAAAGCTGGAAGCATCATAATACCAGACTTCAAGACATACTACAGGATAGTAATAACCAAAACAACCTGGTAGTGCAAAAAAATAGATTTATAGACCAATGGAACATAATAGAAACCCTAGTAATCAATCCATATATCTACAACCAACTGGTATTTGACTAAGGAGCTAACATCAATCCCAGGGGCAAGGATAGTCTCTTCAATAAATGGTGCTAGTGAAACTGGATCTCCACATGTAGAAGTATGAAACAAGACCTCTTAGCTTATACCTTACATCTTACATAAAAATCCACTAATAGAACAAAGACCTAAATCTATGATCCAATATCATCAAATTACTGAGAACACTGGAAAAACTCTTCAAGACATTGACATAGGCAAAGACTTCTTGGAAAAGACCCTAGAAGCACAATCAAAGTCAAAATTGACTAACGGGATTACATCAAGCTGAGAAGCTCTGCACTGCAGAGGAAACACTCCGCAAAGTGAAGAGGCAATCGACAGAATGCAGTAATATATTTGCAAGCTATGCCGCTGATAAATGGTTAACATCGAGAGTCTTTAAGAGTTCAAGAAATTCAACAACAACAACAAACAAAACAAAACACCCCTGTTCAAATGCCTTTCATACAGATATCAAGAAACAACAAATGCTGCCAAGGATATGGGGAAAAGGGTACCCTAATCCACTGTTGATGGGAATGTGCCTGAAAGCCATTATGGAAGGCAGTATGGAGTTATCTCAAAAATCTGAATATACACTTACCCAGTCATCCCACTCCTGGGAATTTACCCAAGGGAAATGCAATTAGCGTAAAGAGTTATCTGCACCCCTATATTTATTGTAGCTCAATTCACAATAGCTCAGACAAGGAATCAACCCAAATGTCTATTAACCGAAGACTGAATAAAGAAATTAAGAGCTATGTACAACATGGAACACCACACAGCAATATAAAAACCAGAATTTTTTTCATTTGCAACAAAATGGAAGAAACTCAAAAATAGTTAGTGAAATAAGCTAGTCCCAAAAGCATAAATACCATATTTTCCCTGACCTGTGATAATAGAGCACCTAAAAGGTAATCTATAGAAAGGAAATTGACATTTTGAAAAGCAATGACTTTGAATAGTCCTTGTCTCAACTACTGAGAAAGATTTTTTTCCATACTATTTGTTGAACTCTTAACAGTTAATCATATGTGTATGAAGTTAATTGAAAATAGATCTCAGTAAAAAAAAATAAGAATGGGAATAGGAGAGGGAGGTGGAAGACGGGTGGGAAAGTGGGTGGGAGGGCCAGTACAGTGGGAAGAATCACCATGTTCCTAAAGCTGTAATTATGAAATGTATCAAGTTGTATTCCTTAAATAAAAAGTTTCTGGAGGACAAAAATAGTTGGTCCTTCCTGATTATACATTTAATACCCAGAACATGCCAGGAGAGATGGCTAAGAAGCACCTGTGGTGGCAGGAAAAAGCTTCTCAGTGGTAACCGAGATTGAGTAGTAAATGGAAAACACCAAGGTTGTAAACTTGAGGCAGGGGTGTGTGTATATACAAATTGAGGGCATAGCATCACAATCAACTTTAGAAGGCAGCTCATTTACTTTTGCCAGCAGGCTGTCTTATGGACTACCAGAGGCTCATCTACACCACTTACCAAGAAACCTTTGTAATTCTACAGTATGTTAGTGCTACTGATACTGAAGATACTGGACTTTTCCTCAGAAGAGTTGATAAAGTCATGTGGTTGCCACAGTCCAGCATGCAAAACAAAACAAAATGAAAGAAAAAAAAGACCTAAACCCTTAAAGAGAGTAGATAATTCAGGCATTGGGAATATAGAAGTTAGCATATTTAGAAAATCCATATATAAATTGCCTTTAAAAAAATCAGTGAGTTGAAATGTATTAATATCAAGTAACAACCCATCAGTGAGAATAAAAACACATTACACAACAGCCAAATAATCAAAACTTTATATCAACAGGGTACACTGGAAATTTTACATTTACTTCTATATAAACTCTTGAGGGAGAAAAAGTCTATTTCTATGTGTGTATAGGAGGCCTAAAGAAAACCACTACAACTTTTAGGTAAAGGCGTTTAGAACTTGGAGCAACATGATGGTTTTGGCTTTTAAGAGACACAAAGAAGTGTAGGTACTGTGAAGAGTGGCCTTCAAAGTCACAGACTTCGTACTTCAGATCAAAGCCATTTCCCACTAGCACCACAATCTGAAGCAGAACTCTAGGAAGATGAGCTGAAATCGAAACACACTTCATTCCTCAGAACGCCCCTCCCACCCCCAGCCCAGTTTCAACTTTGGAAATCACTATGAGAAGCTAACGTTTAAAATGTAATAAATAAACCACAACAGTACTTTCTTCCTCCTCTTCTCTTTGAAAGTGTCCAGAAACCCCGCTCATTACAGACCACACCCTACTGCCTGCAGAAGGGGCCAGCGGCATCACTGGGGAGGCATGGCAGAGACTAAAGATGTCCTGGGGCAGAGTGAATACTTCTTTCCTTTCAGGTCTTCTTTTACTTTCCAAAGGACCAACTCCATGCAAGCTTTTGCTTTCTCACTAGTATTGTGACCTTCAAATAGTACAGAATATTAAAAACACATTAGGCGCAAGACAGCTTTCTCTGATGTTACCTGTGTTTTCAAAACAAAGGCCTCAATTTGTAACACAGCCCGCCTACCAGAGTACAATTATCACCTGATAATGACCCCCAGTGGTCATTATTTTGCATAAATCTACCGGAAAAGCAAGCATCACCATTTTTTTCTGCATAACGAGTCCTGTCACAGCCTTGTGGCGACTGGACGTGATTACCTTTATTCCAGGGAGATACAACAACAAAGAAGCAGGCATCAAGCACTAAAGCACAGAGATCTGGTTAGGAATCGGAAAGGTGGAAGGAAAGAAAAAGCCCACCAACGAAGGAGTAGGCTTAGACGTACGGTTACATGGTTTTAACAAATACATGAAACTACCCCAAACATCAAGTCTAGTTCTGGAGAGAATCATAAGTGATATCTGAGATTAGATGAGGGAAAAACCATGACCAATGATTCTAAAGTGGTATAAATTTTTCATTTCCTCATTCGTATCTTACTCCCAGAAAACTGTTATTTAACTTTTACAAGTTTTTTTTTATAGATTGTTCATTAAATGAAATACTTCAGATCCATGGTTCAAGATTATTTAACAGAACGCATAAGTTTTGTCTACTATACTTTTGTGCAAATTCTTTGAGATACGAATATTTTTAGCAGAGATATCAATTAAAGACCCTTTACAAAATGGTATTAGTGCACCAGAGAATAAACTGCATTTTATGCCATTGATATAATCAGATATTTTACACATATATAACATTATAACATTAATTGTAACATGCTTAAAATTAATTTGCTCTACTACTTGTTCATAGGAAAAGCCTGTAAAGGTATGCATCCATGAACAGCTATCCTCCATTCCAAGCCAGGTACCAATGAATCATGTATGTGGCAACACCTCTAACAGGTAATAGTGGCTATACCTGCTGTAATTGTCTAATTTGTATAATCTTGGTGTAGTATATCAGAAAAACCAAAAGCAGGAAAAAAAAGTTCTGAGAGCAACATACACCAATCTGGCATAAGGCAAATACATACTTCATTCTTTGATTTGTGACATATTTCCAATACCAAAGCAAACACATACACACTCATATTACACTGGGAGAGAGAACTTGGACCCAACCAACCTTAGCACAAACCAAAGAGAGAGGTCTCCACACCAATGAAAATTCTATGCATGAATTCAAAAGCCAGGTTAAAACTCCGACCTGACCATGTTCTCAGGGTCACTGCCACTTTCATTCATGTAGCACACCCAGAACTAGAGCAAGCAGTGCACCTATGATGCTTTTTACATGGACGTAGCATACACTTTCAGATTCTCCCCCAGAGGAGACAATCCAGAGAAGAACCTCATATCCCATTCTAAGCACATCAGGCAGAAGCCCTTCACTGGGGGTGCCACGGTTTGTTCGCTCAAGTCAGACAAGATCCCAATAGCAATCACGAGCAAAGGGGTCCTTACCATCATCCTGAATGATTCTCCGCAGGTAGTCAGCCACTAGACTCCCAAGGGATCTTTTGTGAGGCAGGCCTAGCCGATGAGGAAACATAACTGTTGTGTCCACAACGCAAGTGTGAATTAGCTGTCAAATCAAAGAAAATAGGCTAATCAGGAGCCCGTCCCAAAGCGCAAGGATACTGACAGCAGCAGCAAGTAACAATGGAGCCGTCACGATGTGTCAAGTCACTGGACTAAGCATAGGTTATCTTGCTGCACTTTGCAGAGTAAGCTAGTGAGGTAGGGATTTTTACTGCCCCTTTTCATATATAATCAGATGGTGGTGTGGAGAAGTTAAGAAATGTGCCTGAGCTAATAGCAGAGTAGAAGAGACTGAGATCTAGGCAGTCTGACTCTGGAAATCACATTGCTCTGCAAAAAACTGGAAGTACCACTAGTGGGCAGCACGAGTGCAGAGAGTCTCCCAAAGGGCTTGGGTAGGAGAGCCAGGCTCTTCCCAGCTGTGCCAGGTTGAGATGGCCACACCTCCGTTCGGTGCACATCAGGTCATATCTCAGTGGTCTGCTTGTTTGCCCTTGGGGAGAGGGCACAGATCAGTCCTCAGCATTGAGCTCCAAAACCCCTCCGTGCAACACAAGGAAGAAGCTATCAATCATCACCGAATGTTGGGGGAAATGGAGTGGGAAATCTGACAGTGGAGGGGTCAGACAACTTGACGGTCCCCAAAGGGCGTATTCATTTGCGTTTCTCATGAGATCTGCAGTGTGCATACTCTGCTGTGTTGGATCCGAAAACTTTTCAGTTCTCCCTTGCTGGGTCAGTCTGTACACCAGGCCCTGGTTCTACCTGCGGGGTTCTCAGGAGGGAGTGCACGAGGAGGGGGAGCAGGATACTCCCTCAGCAGACACCTGGCAGGTGACAGCACACAAGCCCAGGCATGGGGGGCACAGTACCCCTGCCAACAGGGATTTTCAGTGTACAGGGGAAAGTGGAACAGGAGTGGGAATTGAGAAAAATCAGCCCGGGGACAAAGGAGGCTTCTCTGAGAAAGTGACACACAAAGAAGGTGGTAGAAACGACATCAGGAAGAATCACGAGTTTCCTGGAAGGAAGAAACGGGCCGAGGATGAAGTGAAGACAGGTGATGGCTAGGGATTTTCGAGATGGAGAGAATAGAGAATCAGAGGCAGGGAAGTCACAGTGACACATCCAGTTTGGAAATTTGCACCTGAGGCAACCAAGAGGACATCTTTGAGGAGCTTGCTTATGGAAAACTCATGTCCTTATGTTCCCAAGCCTTTGTCCTCATCATTTGGTAAGATCCTAATGGAAGCACATTCCAGTCCTATTTGCCACTCACAGACACAGCATTGCTTTTGGAAGCAAACATCCTACACTTTGGATACCAGCTTCATAAACAATATGGCTGGCATTCACCTATGAAAACTAGATGACTTTACCTGTATTTTTGAAGGACTGGACATTTTCTACATGAAGGTTAAGTCCTTGGGGCAGCTTTCCCACAGCCTCAGTAAATGTCTGTGCGGTGCTGCAGCCGCTAGCCCCAAGAGGCTGTTAAAATTAATTTCCTGTCACATCTGACACCTTTCTAGTGGTCAACAGCCACATGCGCCTAGTGTTTACCATACTGTACAGCACAGATACAAAACAGAAAGTTCTGCTTGATAGCGCTGTTCACAATGGGTGGAAAGTTCTTCTTAAAATGCCAGACTAAGTAAATGTTTTCAGCTTGCAGACTGCAGCGTCTATCTCGACAGGTCTCCTCTGTCCCAACTACTCAACAATGCAACTGTGGCGTGAAAGCAACTACAGACAATATGTAAAGGAACAGATGTGGTGGCTGTTCCAATAAAAGTACTTATAAAACAGGTGGCTGGCCCATGGGATATATTTACCCACTTCTGCTCAAGAACACTGAGCAATGAAATGACAACTAACTTGGAGTATATTCGGGGTAGGGGAAAATTTAAGTCTATCATGCCAAGAAAAAGAATACAACATTTGATTTTGAGCCCATCTATAAGCCTATCTGGCAAGGTAAAAAAATGACCTGAGTATGTGAAGAAAGTAAGCTATTACATAAATTTAGCCTTATTCATACTTGAATATTAAAAGAAGTTTATAGAAACAATGGTTTTGGTTGTATCATTCTTGATGACTGTTTAAAACCTTTAAAATTTGAAAGAGAAAGGGAAGGACGGAATGACAGAGAGCCAAGTTCTGAACTGTTTCACTTCATAAATACCCACTGTGGCTGAGTCAGGCTGAAACTGGGAACTCAATCCACGTGGATGGCAGGGACCCAACTACTTGAGCCTGGTCTGCTGCCTTCTAGTGTTAGCATTAGCAGGAAGCTGGAGTCAGGAGCCAGAGCTGGGTATGAATCCAGGCACTCCAGTGTGGGATGTGTTATCTTAACCATGGCCTTAACAGATAGGCCAAATGCCCACTGCTGTCCAGCTTTTCTGATCTAGATTAACCAAATTACTTGAGCTGTCATACACTGCTTCTGGTCTGTGATAGACTCTATCATTAGCATGGACAATGATTCTTGACCTCCTAGATAACTGGGCAACCAAATATCAATTCTAATACACTATCTTAACACACAGTTTGTAAAAATATGTTGGTTTGTAGTTCTTTACCTTAAGAGCATACAGACACTGTTCAAAGCTATGTCCAATTAGTATGGTATCCGCACTAAACAAGTTCAGCAGGATGGCTTGCACGTCACGGATGGAGGTTCTGATGTTCTTCAGGTCATCTTCCACCACACCAGAAAACCTACCCCATGTAAAACACATGATGCATCTAAGTACAGAACATAACTCAATGCATTTCAGCTGGCATGGTTAGAACATTTTATTGACCCAGTGTGACAATTGGCTCAAGAATCCAAAAATCTTACTTGCATGACTTTCAACCACCCATTTAGTGGGTTAAGCATTTATAGTTTGGATCAATAATGTAAGGCTGAGGGGGAAACACATTATTACCAGTCATGAGCTCCTGTTGAACTCTGATCTTTGCACCACCTGAGATCTGTCAAATGCAATTTAGTTATGAGCCTATCTCCAGTAAAGTCAGTCTGAAGGTGAAGCATGGGAGACAGGAAGAGCAGATGAGCCTTAGGCAGACTCTGGTAGACCTGGGTTTTAACTGTGCTGTATCTACGCTATTTGCTTACTATCAACTCTTTTCAGCAAGTCATTTAACAATCTGGTCTCAGTCTTATCCGTAAAATCAGGATGATGAACAATCTTACTAGTTTATGGGGACTTAATGAAAACACATGCAGTAACTGACTTCTCTAGTGATACTTCCATAAAGCACACACTAAGTAAGTGCTCAGAAACATGGCTACTGCTAGAAGAGTGCTGCAAAAGTATTTTTAACTTTAACAATATGATACTATGTCCTATAAGGAATAAAGAATACCTGCTCTGTAGTCTGGTTTACAGAACGATACATGGCTGATCAAATATTCACATTAAGAGGAAGTCACCATCGTTGCAGTACATGAGTACATGAGTTAATTTAAAATTACTTTTTCAAGAAGGCAGTACATTAAACGCATTTGAAGGATTTTTTTCACATTTACAGGTTATTTAATTTGTAATGCAAGCCCTTTAGTTCTCATTTCGCCACTAGGAATATCAATAATTACCAAAATTTTCCACTTTGACTTCCACTTTGACTATGACCCTGTCGGATTAAGATCGAAGTCGGCGAACCCTAAACGCTTCCATGGCCTCGGCAACTCATGACTAGAGCCTGGGGAGATTACTGATGCCATAAACAAGAGTGTCAAGTTGTTAAATCAACTTCAGGAGTCACTGTGTGCTTACGTCTCATGAGGGATCTGTCCTTAATGTGTTATCCAACGTGAAATAATGCTATTACTAGTAATGAAACAGTATTTTTTTCACTATGTGTTTCTGTGTGGGTGCAAACTGATGAAATCTTTGCATACTATAATATTAAATCGATCTTCTGTGTATAAAGATAATTGGAAATGATGAAAAAAATCTTGGTGTTAAATTGGAAATTGCATAGATAATTAATCAATTCTTTAAAAAAAAACACATGTGGGATCTCTGTCTTTAATGTACTGTACACTGAATTAATACTATAACTTGTACTCCAACAATAATTTCAGTTTGTGTCTCTATGTGAGGGCAAACTGTTGAAATCTTTACATAATATGTTCTAAACTGATCTGTGTACAAAGAGAATTGAAAATGAATCTTGATGTGAACAGAAGGGGAGAGGGACCGGGAGAGGGGAGGGTGGCGGGAGGGAGGGAAGTTGTGAGGGGGGGAGCCATGGGAATCCATAAGCTATACTTTGGAAATTTATATTCTTTAAATAAAAGCAAAAAAAAAAATTACCAAAATATTTCTTGACTTGTTTCAAAAAGAAGTTAGAGATCATCAAATTAAATTCTTGGAAAAACAAAAACCAGGAAGAGTTTAACAGACGGGGATAATATGGTATTGGTCAAAATAAGGGGGCAGGAAATAAAATGAGGTTGGGGACTAGTACATAAAATTGATTTTCTGGCTATAGTCATTAGGAATTGAGTCATTAGGAATGAAACAATTTTTCTGAATTGTGAGGAAACTTAGGTTTAAAAAAATGCTTCTTCACTGAATTGTCTAATTATTCTACACAGTTAATATCAAAATAATTTTTAGTTCATATAATCTCCTTGCTTTACATTCTATAGATGTACATGTATTTTATGGACAGTCACATTAGTTTAGTTATACACGCAACTGATATTTTAAGTGCCATTAGACAGTTCAATTTTTAATGTAAATTAAACAATAAATATAATTGCACCAATAATGATCATTTCCAATTGTTCACTCTAGAGTAAGGTCAGTGCCTTCCATGTTATATTTCAATAAATAAATATATCCGGTTATATGACGTATATACCTTTATGAAACCCAATTTAAATATTGATCAATTTTATTGCTGCTGTTTCACATGAAGCTTTTAAAACTTAAGGGCATATCTAGATCTTATGACCTCAAATTAACTTTGAATGAAAGCATGAAACAGGTCATGCTTTAATAATAATTGATAAAATTAAATCTGTAGCAGTTATTTTCTATACCATATCAAAGCTATATACTTGGGATCTCTAAAAATAGAGATTTTTACCTCTGGGAATATGACATTTTGACAAATAACTGATGAATCACTCAATGAATGAATAATATCATCTATTACCACTTGGCCATTTCTCTAGCCTCCCACCCACCACATGACACACGACTACCATGAAGACAGAAGCCTTGAACACTTATGTAGGTGTAATCCAGGGCCTCACAGTGTCTGCCTGGTTTCATTAGGTACTCAGTGTGAATGCTGGTGAGTGAATGAAAGGAAAAGAGTATAACTCGCATTCTAAAGGAGACCCACATAAATGTGCCTAAGCTAAAACTTCACATAAATTGTATGTTGAAAGTTCTACAGTTTCAAAAACAAACTCCTTTAAAAACACATACCTAGTGTTATAGTCAATGATTTCTTCATCAGGTTTCACAAATGTATCACAGACCATCTGGAAGCTGGAGTCAACCACTGTCACTCGAGTAAGTTCCAAGCCTTTGACTGTATAGCACTATTCAAGAGGCAATACTGAATCTATGTTATCAAGTTAAGTACACATTAAGATCTGGAATATTTCTAACTAGAATATACAAGGTAATTATTATCAGTGTTGCTAGCAAAGGCCAGTTTGTAGATCTGAGAATCACATGAAGGAGTTCCTAGCTTTAGTTCTTTCCTTTATGTTGGTGTATTTCTGATGATAAAATCATTTTGTTCTCTTGGCTTAGCCTTTGCAATTATTTTTATCAAATTCCAGTGCTACTCAACAGATCCTTCTGAAGCAACCTGATATTCTATTTATATGCAGTCCACTAGCATGGCTGCTAGTTATCTGTGACTACTGAACATTGAAAATATCATTAGTGCAACTGAGGAACTGAATTTTTACCTTCATTTAATTTATTCGCATGTAATCTGCAGCTACTCTGTTAGACAATACAGTGATAGATGTGTTGAAAAAAATATTCACTGTACCTATGTAAAATGGCAATTATGTAAAATGGCTATGGAAAATTACAATATCATGAAAAAAATTTATATATTCCACTTTGATTTTTATGGTATATTTTAACATACTTAGGAAGTATTTAATTCAGAAATATCTGTGTTTTCCTTTATATCTTCTGGGTTTCCTCTTGTGTGTAATAATATCCCTCTCAGCCTACTATAATGTTATACAAATGTATACTCCTAAAACTCAGTAAGGACTGACTTCCCAAGCAGAGACAGCATAAATTGTTTCCAATAAAGACATAACCTTAAAAAATGGAAACACCGTTATCCTACTTTTATTATAAACTCCACAAATCTGTCTTCAAGATGTACTAAAGGGGACCAAAACTTAATGTTTTGCTGCAGTTGATTATTCCATAATGTTTGACATGGGCAAACACTTCTCCCTGTCTGAGCATGTCTGAGAACCAATCACTGTGAAGTGAAGTTGTTACTATTAATCCTGACTTTCTCAGCTTAGAGCATCTAGGAGACTTGCTGGGGATGGGCGGAGGGGGTGACCGGCTTTAGGAACTGGCACTTCCCAGCTCTCATAATTCCAAATTCTGCTTCCGCCACCCTCACCCCATTTGTATTGATTCTTACATGAAGGAAGAGAAACTCCTATAAAGGTTTTACTGTCTCCACTATGATTTTTCAGTATTTATTAAAGCTTTTATGCTAATCTTGTTTAAAAATGTAATATTCGTAACATTTTCCACCCATGTAATTTCAACAATTTGTTGAACAGAACTGCTAGTGATTATACATAAAGAAAAATTCTCACAAAGGGGGTCATGAGCAAAGTCCTGGCCCCGGCACCAACTATGTACCTGAACTTGGCCAAGTCACCTAACTCTCCCCAGTTTCCTTTGTTTCATAGGACAATATGTGAAGCAACACTGCAGAGCTATGTGTGATTGAGCGCTAAGACTCTGAAAGGTTTATAGCAGGTAGACTGCTGTACAATCTTTCCACTACCATTATTCAAACAAGGTAATGTTAGACCAACGTACCATCTCACAGTTTACTGCAAACACGCCATAGTTACCATCAGCAGGTGGGATTTTGACCGAAGTTTTCACAAAACCCTCTAGGTTTTCTTTTTGGTCATGAACATGAAGCTAAAAGAAACATTGCCAAATAAATTACGCTGTTTTTCACAAGTGCAGCTGAGTTCATACAAATTTAACACCTGAAAATTAGCAGCCACCAGGGTCTGTGCTGCAGGTGGCAGCTCAAGTTCTAAAACAAGCAGCAATCTGGCTGACAAGTCATACCTTGGACTCCTGACACCCAGGGGACCCAAGCACTCCTCCACAACAGCTGTATCGAGATTCTAAGCCATCAAGGACTGCAAACCAATAAAAAAAAAGTCAGAGTCCAAACAAGACAGCTTTACAAAGCAGATAGATGAACACCCCAGAGCACACTGTCACATCGTAACAGAGACCATTAAGGACTCCGTCATGCATGTGTTCTAATGTTACCACCCTTAAAATTATTATTTTTTATTTATTTATTTTTTTTTACAGGCAGAGTGGACAGAGAGAGAGAGAGACAGAGAGAAAGGTCTTCCTTTTGCCGTTGGTTCACCCTCCAATGGCCGCCGCGGACGGCGCGCTGCGGCCGGCGCACCGTGCTCGTCCGATGGCAGGAGCCAGGTGCTAGGTGCTTTTCCTGGTCTCCCCATGGGGTGCAGGGCCCAAGCACCTGGGCCATCCTCCACTGAACTCCTGGGCCACAGCAGAGGGCTGGCCTGGAAGAGGGGCAACCGGGACAGAATCGGTGCCCCGACCAGGACTAGAACCCGGTGTGCCGGCGCCGCAAGGCGGAGGATTAGCCTGTTGAGCCACAGCGCCGGCCCACCCTTAAAATTATATTTTCAGATAGTGCATGATGAACAGGGAAACTTTTCAACTGTAAGCAGAGTTCTTAAGGGCTGTGCTTAGAAGGTTTATTGTAATAGCCAATGTCATGGACTCTTCTCCTCCCCTCTCTCCCACCACTGTCCCTTGTCTATCTGCTTCACTCTGGCCTCACTTCAGTTTCCTACCTTGACTCCACAGTCAAACCCTGTCAAGTCTCCTCTCAGCATCAGTTCCTGTTCCCTGACCTTTTCTCTGCTGGGACCCTCTGGATGACTGGCTCCAATAACCGCCATCCCCCTTCCTATATCCCAGGAAAGTCACTGAGTTACACCCACTGAAAGGCTAGACCTTCCAAATGCCAATGCCTCCTTTCACATCCTTGGTCAGAAACTCTGCACACTCTTCACAACAGTAACTCCAATCTGCCCATATCTTTTCTTAACCCTCTCCCATCATCCATATTTAAAAAAAAAGTTTGTTTCAAAGGCAGCATGACAGAGGCAAACACAGAAAGACAGATTTTCCATCTGTTGATTCACTCTCCAAATGGCTGCAACACGTGGTGTTCAGCCAGGCTGAAGCCAGCAACCAGGAACCCCATCTGCGTCTCCCACATGAATGTCAGGGACTTTAGGACATAAGACATCCTCTGCTGCTTCCCAGGTGCATTAGCAGAGAGCTGGATCAAAAGTGCAGTAGCCAGGACTTGAATGGGCGCTGCAAATGCAGAGGAAGGTGTCCTAAGTGGCAGCTTCACCTGCTGTACCACAACAAATGCCTGCCATCATCCTTCTTATTTAGACTCTCATCCACTGTGAGCCCAAGGCAGAATGCTCCCAACACTCCCTAACAAATCCCTCTGCCTCCAGTTGTCTCTGCGCTAGTTTTTCTATAAAATGTTAAACTGGTATTCTAAAGTGCATTTGCATTATCATTTTCCTCCGTACTATACATCCTCATGTTCACTTAAGGTCACTGATCAAATGTCAGTTTCTCAGGCTGTCATTGGAGGCTCTTGTTTAACCAACCTGTTCACCCAATCTTCGCAACCCACAGCCTCATATCATTTTCTTTTGTGATGAGAAAAGAGACAGTATTAAGAGAACATTCATTACATGCCAGGGATTTGATGACACATCAGCTCATTGAATGGCCAGCCCCTTCTGTGAAGGTGGTAAAAAAAGCTTAGGGGAAGCATAGTTCAGTTGGCCAGAAAAAGTAAGTGCCAGAACAGCTCCAAATCATGGATCTGCTATCTCCAAAGTCCCCGATTTATTTACTGTTCTGCATAGCCCCATTGGCCCAACCTCTTTAGTGTCTTTCTTTAGTGTCTTTTCTTTAGTGTCTTTCTTCTGATTATTCCCTGGAATCCATAGTCCCTGATATGTCCCCAAAGTAAACATCTTTCCTTAAAAGTAGGTCAAACTTGTCTTGTTTCATTTACATTATTTTTCCCCCACTGTATCTATTTACTTTCCCATGCTTTGTTTTATTCATAGGATTTATGACAATATCTTCAGTACTTATGGCCAAGTCCTTATAAGTAATTCCTCCCAGTAATCCAAACATTTATTCATTTCAGGCACCACACTAAGTACTAGGGAAACAAGAAAAAAAAATGGACAGTCCCTCCAAAAGCTTAGTCTTTTACAGATGGCAGACAATCGATTCCTCCATCACCAGCGTATTTTGGTCCAAGTGAAGGAAGAGATAGGATGACGCACTACAGCAGAGAGGCCCTGGTGCAGGCCCTGCGGTGCAGTGGGCTAAGCCAGTTCCAGTCTCAGGTGCTCCATTTTCAATTCATCTTCCTGCTAACGTGCCTGGGAAGCAGTGCATGATGGCTCAAGTACTTGTGTTCCTGCCACAAACATGGAAGACATGGACGCGGGGTTCCTGGCTTCTAAACCTGGCCTAGCCCCAGCTGTTGCAGTCATTTGGTTTTGCTGCACAAAACCAGCAGATGGAAGATCTCTCTACCACTCTGCCTGTCAAGTAAGTGAAGAGAGGGAGATGGAGAGGGAGAGGGAGAGACAATTTTAAATAATAACTTCAGGAAATGATGTTGAGGGACCTAAAGGATGAGAGGAACCAGTCAAGTGAAAAGCAGAAGTAGCAGCTGGACAGAAGGCTCTGGAGAAGTGGCCAGAAGTTAAGAAGATAGTAACACAAAGTCCAGGGGCAGAGTGCGAATCAGGCATAGTCAACAAGGAGTTTTAATTGAAGCAGGAGAGAATGATACTAGTAAAACTGTGATGTAGAATAAAACGAAAAACTATTCTGGTGGCTTTTGGGTGAAAAACTATGTCAGAGAGAGGATGCTGGAGAGAGAACAGGGCAGTGCAGAGCAGCAAGGCCCACAAGGAGGCCTTCGCAGTAGCTTAGCACAGAGGCAAGGGTGCACTCGGGGAGCAGCAGTAGAGGAGGGGAGCAAACAGGTTCAGACAGATTTTGGAGACAGAACAAACCGATTTGGCTAGAAGAAGAGCTGCACAGAAAGCAGGCAATGAACATGGCCTTGGCTTTCTGGCTTGAGTGGTGAAAAATACACCTGAGTGGACAGGAGGGAGGGAATTCACTATGTTGAAAAGACCCAAGGATGGAGAAGGGGGACCAAGAACTCATCTTCACTCAGAATTGCTTGAGGTGCCTGTGGACAGCCCACAGCAAAGCCTGGGGTCCAGAGAAGTGCTTTAGAGACACATACCTGAGGGCCAACAGAAACATGTGTGGTTTAAAGCCATGGAAGACGAGGAGTTTGTCCAGGGAGAGGGGATGGAGGAAGAAGCAAGCGT
The DNA here is from genome assembly GCA_949820135.1 of Sylvilagus floridanus. Taxonomy (NCBI): domain Eukaryota; kingdom Metazoa; phylum Chordata; class Mammalia; order Lagomorpha; family Leporidae; genus Sylvilagus; species Sylvilagus floridanus. Next base: position 54,177,691 of record OX463243.1, read on the forward strand.
CCCAGAACCAGCCTCTGAGAATCCCTCACATCAGAGGTTGTATGGAGGCGTGGTTAGCAGATGAGCCGGAAAGGAGGGAGGCAGGGAGGGCTACTGAGATAGGAGTGCACTGTACGCAGACACTGCTGAGAAGGGAGCAAAGCCAAGGAGAAATGGGTCCCTTAGCTTTGGTAGCCTGCACGTCACTGATGTGAGCTTCAGCGGGGGAGTGAGGCCAGCCTGGGTAGGCAGCTCTTGGAAGAAACGATGAAGCGCAACTGCCAGAGAGATGAGAGTGGCTACACAGGAGACTTGGCAGCCATGGAGGGTTTGTTTGTTGAAAGCATTGGAGATACCAGAACAATACACTGAGACCAAGCCACTCTCCCAGGGAGGAGCTCCTGAGAAGGCCCCGAGGAGGAGCATGGGGGACAGGACACAGACTTCGTTGGGGAGGACCAAGGGCAAAAGGAACAGGGAATGGGATTTAGCTGCTGGTGACTCTATAGAGGGAAGAGCAGGGTCTTGTTCCTCAGATGCTTGTGTAGTCTCATGGAAAGTGTCCATCAAGATCATCCACAGAAAGACAAGTAAGGTAGGGGAGGCCATGAAGCAGGCTGCATGGAATGGCCCAGGTGGCAAGTGAGAACTGAGCACACTGAGCACAGGCTACCGACTTCAGTTTCACAAAGAAAAAACTAAGAAGAAACCCAGAGAAGCAATGATGCAGCCCATCCAGGGCTTGGGTTTCCTATGAGTGCAGTGGAGCCGCCCTAGTGGGAGGAGGAGGGCGAGGAATTAAAGCCATCAGCGAAGGCATTACTGTAATGCTGGTATGGGAAAAGGAGACGAGATCAGGAGGCGGCTGACTTGAGCTCTTAGGAAAACAGAATTTTCACAACCTGAGAGCTCTCGAGCCTTGAGTGGCAAGGTTACAGACAGGAAGTGGTGGCCAGGAGACACTTGTACTTGAAACTTCAGTTACTAGTTTCTCCTTCCTGGACTGCAATTAACAAACATTCCGAAAGGAATATTTTGTTCTACTTCTCTTTGAACAAGCCTGCCTGCTGGCTTGCCAGACAAATGAAACACAACTCCTGAACACTTACCTTTATGACTTCGTACTTGGCCAAAGTGGTAGTAACATTCTTCTACCCTACTGTGTTTGCCCGAGGGAGTCACATCATATATTTTGCCGCATCGACAACAGATCTTCTTAGAAGCTACAACGAACATGAAGTACAGTGATTCATGACTTGATGAGGGAGAAAATACACCTGAGTGTGGAGACTCCCTTTGCATTTCTGATCCGATTGGAAGAACAAAGCCTGTGTGATCAGAGTCACAGGAGGTTTCCAAGTCACAGGAGGACAAGGAGAATGTGCAAGGTACCTGCTTATGTACCAAGGTCGCCTCTGCTTAGACAGGCAGCGACCTGCTCAATCCCAGAGACGAGCCAATGCCAGACAGTGGCTGCTGTAGCACCACACAGAGCTATGCATAGGGCAGGCACTGGGCCAAGCACTTCATGGACATTATTTTAACTGATTCTCACAACAATCTGGTGGGTTTATCCTCACCACTCATAGAGGCAGCTGAAGGGAACAGTGGCTAAATTATCCAGCATCCAAACCTGGATTTCCTTGACTTCCTTCAAAGCCCATGTTTTGAACTGCGAAGTATACAGCCTTCCACTCAGGGATTTCAAAGGATGAAGCAAAAAATTCCCAGGGAGAAGTTTCAAAAATACAAAAGTAGAATGAATATCTTCTAATCCCTAAACATATCTTCGTAATAGCATTTCAGACTCAGGTCACTGCCCTGAGCTTTGACAATTCTCATGTAAAGCACTCATTAGCTCTCAGTGAACACTTCAGTTCACATGCCTGGTGCCTGAACACAACCTAAAGTAAGACATCATAAATGTTTTTAGAGCACTCGCGCTGTCAGGGCATGTATTATTCACACGTCACGGCACATGTGTATGAATATGGCTACGAGTAGGCACTCTGCAGTTGGAGCCCCTGGGTCCCAATTCTGACTTTCCCACTTATTTTCTCAGTGACCTATGACAAGTTATCTGACCTTGCTGAGTGTCACTTTGCTCATTTGTGTAACTAGGGATAATAACAGTACAGACCTGAAGCGATTGCTAAGAGGATGTAAGGAAACAGATCATTTAAATTAAAGGAAGCATATAGATAATGGAAATGAAGTGAAATGGAAAGGCAGATGCAATGCAATAATGCTTTTATCAGTGGTTAATTATGCTGACTACAAGTCTCATTTCTGCTAAGAAATATCAGGACACTGGACTCCTAGGGTCACAGCACAGAGAAAAAGCGAATGTTCAATTCCATGCACTTACCATCATTTACAGAAGTTTTTGTCATGCATGGATTTAAAAGAATGCATCCAGGTTTGTCAGGGTTGGGCCGAGGGTAGTTATTTTCACGCAACTGTTCTTCCGTTAGAAGGTGGTTTTTAAGATGTCTGTACAGAGTAACTCCTGTGAGCACTAGGACAAAAGAAAAGCTGCTCAGTGAAACTCAAAGATTTTTATTCAGTTGCAAGGTTAGAGCCTACCAATACTCTCAAATATGAAAAATCGAGGATTCTGTGGTGAATGCTGGTAAGGGAGTGGCCTAAAAGAATTCCAGGTCTCCACAGCCATCATCCAACAACCACACGAAGTCAAGGTTGTTCCCAGTTCCACCTGATACGTTCGAGTGGGAGAGGGAAAGTAGGAATTGTATCAGTAATCGCCAGTGCACACAGAGCACAGGACTTACATTAACTCCAAAGACCAGTGTATTGTTTTATTTTTACAGATGAGGAAAATGAGGCTCACACAAGTAGAGGTGTGTGATCAAGGTTACACAGCACTGTTGACAGCACACCCGGGCCCACTGGTTCCAAGTCATGCTTGGCAAGGCAACTGCAAAAGCTTGCATGCATGGACCATGAAAGGGACCCTGACAATTCTCACTCGGCCAAAGAGTACAAGTTTAAGGATTCCTTTTCTCAGGTCTATTCCTTAAAATATTCTGATTTCTTCTAAGGGGCCAGTACTGTGGCATGGCAGGTAAATATGCAACTGTGATGTTGGCTCCCATGTGGGCAGTGGTTGGAGTCCTGGCTGCTCTGCTTCTGATTCAGCTCCTTGCTGATGTGCCCAAGACAGTAGTGGAAAATGGCCCAAGCACTTGGCTCCATGCACCCACATGGGAGACCTGGAAGAAGCTCCTATCTTTGCATCTACTCAGCTCTGGCCATTGCAGTCATTTAGGGGAGTCAATCAGCTGATGGAAGCTCTCTCTGCCTTTCAAATAAATTTTTTTTTAAAAAAGTCTTAAAAAATTCTTCTTAAAAATTGTAGCAGGGGGACTGGTGCTGTGGCTCACTTGGTTAATCCTCTGCCTGCGGCCCCGGCATCCCATATGGGCACCCGGTTCTAGTCCCGGCTGCTCCTCTTCCAGTCGAGCTCTGTGCTGTGGCCCGGGAAGGCAGTGGAGGATGGCCCAATTGCTTGGCCCCTGCACCCGCATGGGAGACCAGGGAGTAGTGCCTGGCTCCTGGCTTCGGATCAGCGCAGCGCTTGCCGTAGCAGCCATTTGAGGAGTGAACCAATGCAAGGAAGACCTTTCTCTCTCTCTCCTTCTTACTGTCTAACTCCACCTGTCAAATAAATAAAATCTTTAAAAAAAAAAAAACTGTAGCAGGATTTGCTGGACACTCTAGCAAGTTGTTTTTTTGTTTTAAGATTTATCTATTTATTTTAAAGGTAGAGTTAGAGAGAGAGACAGGGCTCTTCTATCACTGGTTCACCCCACAAATGGCTGCAATGGCCAGGGCTGTGTCAGATGGATGCCAGGAACTTCTTCCAGGTCTCCCACACCGGTCAGAGGCCCCGGGACTCAGGCCATCTTCCACTGCTCCCCCAGGCACATTACCAGGGAGTTGGATCAGAGCTGGAACAACCAGGACTTGAACTGGCACCCATATGGGATGCTCACATGGCAGGCCACAGCTTAACCTGCTGTGCCACAACATGGGCCCTGCAAGTTCTTTTATTTTTTTAAGGTAAAATTATTTTGTTTAAGAAGCATTAGAAGATTCTGAAAGTGTCTACCTTGGTGTTTTTTTTTTTTTTTTAAAAAGATTGTAATTGTCTGGCCGGCTCCACAGCTCAATAGGCTAATCCTCCGCCTGCGGTGCCGGCACCCAGGGTTCTAGTCCTGGTCAGGGCGCCGGATTCTGTCCCAGTTGCTCCTCTTCCGGTCAAGCTCTTGGCTGTGGCCTGGGAGTGCAGTGGAGGATGGCCCAAGTCCTTGGGTCCTGCACCCCATGGGAGACCAGGAGGAAGCACCTGGCTCATGGCTTCGGATCAGCGCAGTGCGCCAGCCACAGCGGCCATTGAGGGGTGAACCAATGGAAGAGGAAGACCCTTCTCTGTCTGTCTCTCTCACTGTCCACTCTGCCTGTCAAAAAAAAATTGTAATTGTCTTTCAAATAGAGAAGCAGAGCAGAGAGGTCGGTCAGTCTTTCCCCTGCTGGTTCACTCCCCAGGTGGCTGCAACGGTTAGAGCTGTGCCAGTCTGAAGCCAGGAGCTTCCTCCAGGTCTCCCACACGGTTACAGGGACTAAAGCACTTGGGTCACCTTCTACAGCTTTCCCAGGGCACAGCAGAGACCTGGATTGGAAATAGAGCAGCTGGGAGTCAAACTGGCACCCATATGGGGTGCAAATGCTGCAGACCAGGGTTTTAACCTGCTGCGCTACAATATCAGCCCATGTTCGTTCTTATATCGAAGGCTTTATAGAGAAGCACTGTATTTTGGCTTTATTTAATCAAATAAACCAACAAATTATTCCTTTTTTCTGGCTTCTTGCTTGTGGGAGCTTATTTTACATTGTGGGATTCAGGGCCTTCCTAGACCTAGTGAATCAGAATTTTCATTGACAAAATTCTCAGGTAACTGAAATGCACATCAGGTTTCAGAGTCTGAGAAGCATAGATATTACTCCACAGACTCTGTTAACTGTCAAAGAAAGAAAAAGTTAAGAATTCAATGCCTATATTGCTTAAATAAAAGTACTCTATTTCTTTTCCTGTATACTCTTTTAAAATGATATCAAATATGCATCATATACAGCTGACCTTTCATTGACAGTCTAGTAACTGATTTACACCAACTTTACTTCACCTTTAAGGAAACAATCACAAAAACCTCTTACTGCTACAATGAGCTTACCATTTTCCTTCTCACACTTTTGAAACCCAGTTGTCTCACTGTTACCGCTTCCAGACACAGCTAGAAAACACAAGATATTTCCTCTAAAAATAATTATTTTTGTTTACTTCATAAAAACATAGAACATTAAAAGTTCTATAGCATAGAATATTTTTATGTTAAGTAGCCAACATAAAACAAGTAGCCAACATATGAGACCAAACATCTTTAGAAACCAATTTCAAGCAGGGGAAAAAAGTTAAATCTAATGAACTATTAACAGACCTACAATTTTGTATGTGCTCAAAATTATGTTCTGTATTTTGGATAAAGTATGTGTAAATTTGCATCAGTGAGTTGTATATCACAATTTTCCACAATTTTAACATAAACACCATTTCTAATTTCACTGGGATATTGAAAATTGATAGTTGGATCTTTATGTTTTATTTCTATATGCTATATTTGAAAAGGAGGAAAGGTTAATTACTATGACACTACTAACCTGATAGACCTTGCACATTTTAATACATTTGTCTAAATAATTATTGTATATAAAATATGTCATAGAAATCAAACAGGAATGCCTTTTATATTTTTGATGAACAGTCTTCCTGACACAAAACCTAGGTATGAAAACCACAGAGCCTGACTACACCTTGCCAACTTCTATATTTCGAGAACTTCATAAAGGAGACTGCAGCACAAGTGACCAACTGATGAAGTATTAGCAACATATTAGAAGAGCAAGATGCAAAAGCTGTCTCAGGTGAACAAGGCATTCTAAAGGGGGTCAGGAAGGTGGCCAGGAATTTAAGGAGAAAAAAAACCAAAAAGGCCCTCAACTTTACCAGTAATTAAAAGAAGTTAACCTATATTCTCTTTGAATAAATCAAAAAGTTTGGCAAGATAGGAGGAGGGGAATCAAAATGCACAAACTCTGTGGAGGCCGTTGGCAGGAACCACTGTACCACACATGTGGACCCTTCCCCCAACTTTTATAGGTGTGGGATTTACACTAAGGATGCATATGCTAGGGTAGCATGAAATTACAGTGTTAACACTTCAAAAATACTTCAAAATGTTTGTACAAAATGGAATTAAGATAACTGCATTTTCATGCAAAAATTTGCAAATCATCTGCATAGTTTTCATGATATACATTTTTCATGAAATTTAATACTTCATATGTACATATTTAAATTTTTGTTTCAAAATACACATATATTTAATCCCGTTTTCTACAAGTATTTGGGATATCCTTGTATTTATCATATAATTTATCATACAAAAAATGTAACATTATAAATACCCAAATGTGTTTGGTTCATTTACATTATAATGTCTTTTGAAGTACTATTCCTATGGAGGTAAGTTACTTTTATAACCAAAATACAAATTTAAATAATTCAGTGATAATCCTTGTCAGTGAGGTTCTATTTATATGTCCAATTGGAAGTCTAGACTTATTTTCAACTTAAAGTGCCACCTACACATTCTGCTAAAGAGAATATTTTACAATACATTCCACTAACAATCCAAAAATTACCCTAAGAAAACACATTGTCAGGTCCTAATCATATCATTAGTTAATTAAATTGAAAAGAAATTACCTTGCTCTCTTAGCTTCTTCAGAGTATTCACTGCTATGTTCACATACATATTTCTACTGCCACATCTTTCATATATAGCTTTTTCTTCTATTTTAGCCTAAATCACAAATGGAATAATTAAATGAGAATATGAAATCTAGAATCTATAAGCAAATATCATTTTTAATATAATGGGTAAATATGACAAAATATTTATCTAACCGAAGGAACAAGAGAAATAGCCTACCAACTAAAAAGTAACTTATTCTCCATTTTGCAGTTTGAGAAGAAACAAGTTGACAGTCCCTTGAATCTGACCCAAGAACCAGATATGCTATTCATAGACCAAAGACCACTGTGTATTTGGAGAGAGTGCATGGCACAAAACCTAAGCAAAGCTTATAACACACATGAACTCATTCAATTCTCAAAGCAAGCGCTGAATAGACCAGAGGCACATGTTGTAAAACCCATTAAAAAAAATGACAGTGAAGTCCAAAGTAGCTAAATATTTGCTTAAGATCACACACAATCCTTTTCCTTGTCTTTTTTCTATGGAAATTACTTCCCTAGAACCATTCAGTAACTACCATTTTTCTATCAGAGCTCATAAAAGGATTACTATCCACTAGAATTTTAAGAGAAAACCCTAAGAACGAAGAAATTAAACAATAAAGACTAGAGTGGGATGAAAGAAAGACTAGAAAAACAGTAAAGAATCTAAAGTTGGTTCTATGAGAAGATAAACAAAACTGACAAAATTTGAGGTGGATTGACCAAGAAAAAAAGAGAGAAGGCTCAATGTACTAAAGTCAAAAATGAGAGGGGAAAGAACATTGCTACAAAACCGACAGAAGATTAGAGTTTTATAAACAACTGTACGCCAACAAGTTAAACAACTTAGATAAAATGGGAAGAATCCTAGAAAAGCCAAAAGTCCCATAATTAACTCAAGAACAACCTCAAATAAATCAATTATTTTTTAAAATTCCCACAAAGAAAAATCCAGACCCCACTGATAAATGCTCACAAATATTCAAACAACAATCATCCACAAACTCTTCCCAAACAAGGAAAAGAGGAGGAACAGTTTCCAATGTATTCTTAACCTATTATAATCCTGAGGCCAAAAAAATAAAATAAAATAAAAAAGACAACGACAGCATTACGAAGAAAACTACAATCTATCAAAAGATGAATGGATAATGAAAATGTGGCAATCAGATCCAATGAAATATTGCTTGGCTGTGAAAAGGAATGACACTGTAACATGGATAAATCTTGAGAGTGATATTCTGAGTGAGAAATTAAACACAGGAGAACAAATCTGGTATAATTTCAATTATGAGGTAACCAGAATAGATAGATTCACAGAAACAGAAAGTATGAATAGAACAGAGGTTACCAGGGGAGGGGAGAGGAATAAAGAATCTTTAATAGATACAAGAGTTTGTTTGGGATGATTTTTTTAAAAAAAAGAAGCTTGGAAATGGATAGAGGTGAAGATAGCACAACATGGTAAATCTATTTTATACCACTGAATTGTATGCCTACAACAGTGAAAATGATAAATTTTGGTGATGAAAAATTAACAGCAAAACAACAACAAAACAGGAAGAAAATGAAGGTGAAGAAAGGAAACTACAGGCTAGGATCTCCAGAGAACAGCAAAACAAAAATCCCCATATAAAATACTGGGCGGGGAGGGTGGGCACTGTGATACAGCTCGTTGAGTCACCACTTGGGATGCCCTCTTCCCACATCAGCATGCCGAGGATCAAGTCCCACCTCTGCCTCTGATCCAGCTTTCTATTCATGCACCTGGGAGGCAGCAGATGACGGCTCAAGTAGTTAGGTCCCCACCACCGAAGCAAAACATCCAGCTGCAGTTCCTGGCTCCTGGCTCCAGGCTTGCCCCAGCCTTGGCTGCTGCAGGCAATCGGGGACTAAAGCAGCAGATGGACATGTGTACTCTGATGCATGTCTTGTTAGGAAACTGGCACAGTTTTAGCCAGGTGGCTGCATGGCCCAGCTACCTGAGGCAGGCTCCACCCCCAACCTAATGGGATTCGCTGCTCCTGCTTCCCTGCCCACCCTCAGGCAAAGTTTTAAAAGGGCCTGTTCCTAAACAGGTGCTCTTGGCTCTTGGTCCTTCTCTCTCGGTTCCTCTCTCTAGCCTCCTCCTCTGGTCTCTTGGCTCTCTCGGCTCCTCTCTGCTCTCTTCTCTCCTTGCTAGCTCCGCTCCTCTGTTTCTCTTAAACTCTTTCTCTTTTTCCTTCACCGGCCCTTCACTCCAGTCTGTAGGGTGTTCCCCAATAAACCCTTTCCCTTACTCCGGTGTCCGGTGTGTTTTGCGACGGCTAACATTAATATATAACACGTCTGCTCTCTGCTTTTCACATAAATGAAAATGAACATTTCAAAATATTACTATTGGAATAAACATGAAAAATGATTTTACACCATGGCCAAAGTTCTATCCAAGAAAGGAAAGGTTAGATGCAAAGTTGATCTGAAAGTCAGTGTTCGTACGTATTAAGAGGATAAAGCACAAAGCCTACGTGACAGCTCCACAGATGAAGAAAACGTGCTAAAACACTCAGCAAATTAGCAATGGGAGGGAATTGTCTCAACCAATAAAGTTGATTTAAAATTTAAAAATCCCATAGTTACAACACACTGAACAGAGAAAAACTCCACGATTTTCCCCTAAGATCAGGAACAAATCAAGGATGTCATCTCTTACTACTTCTATTCAATATTTTACTGCCATTTTGAGCTAGGGAAATTTGATGAAAAAAAGTAAACAGAAGAGTACCCAGATTCAAAAGGAAGAAATAAAAATATTTCCATTCGCACACAACATCAGCTTAGCAGGTTCCTTAGGGTGTTCTATAGTTGACTATGAAAACGAATAAAAAGTTCAACAAGTTTTCAAGATACAGTATCAAAGATCAATTAAGTTTACCATCCAGCAATGAACTATCTCAAAATAAAATTACGAAACTACTTCTATTAACAATAGTGTAATGATCACAATACCAAGGGAAAACTTGAAAGAAGTTTGAGGACTGTACTCAGATCTACAAAACATTAAGAATTAGAGATCTAAATAAATGGAAGGCCATCTGTGCTTATGATTCATAAGACTTAATTAAGACAGCAGTTTTCTAGAAACTGATCTAAAGTTTTAATGTCATCAACCAAAATCCTGGTGTATTTTTTTTCTTTTTTTTTTATAACGCTTTTATTTAAAGAATATAAATTTCCAAAATACAGCTTATAGATTACAATGGCTTCCCCCCCATAACGTCCCCCCCACCCGCAACCCTCCCCTTTCCCACTCCCTCTCCCCTTGCTTCACATCAGGATTCATTTTCAATTCTCTTTATATACAGAAGATCAGTTTACTATATATTAAGTAAAGATTTTAACAGTTTGCCCTCACATAGCAACACAAAGTGAAAAATACTGTTGGAGTACTAGTTATAGTATTAATTCACAATGTATAGCATATTAAGGACAGAGATCCTACATGATATATTTTTTAAAAAAATTGATTAATTTTCTAGGCAATTTCCAATTTAACACCAAGATATTTTTTTCAGTTTTAATTATCTATATACAGAAGATAGATTCAGTATATACTAAGTAAAGATTTCATCAGTTTGCACCCACACAGAAACACAAAATGTAAAATACTGTTTCAGTGCTAGTTATAGCATTACTTTACATTGGACAACACATTAAGGACAGATCCCACATGAGACGTAAGTACACAGTGACTCCTGATGTTGATTTAACAATTTGACACTCTTGTTTATGGCTTCAGTAATCTCCCTAGGGTCTAGTCATGAGTTGCCAAGGCTATGGAAGCCTTTAGGGTTCGCTGACTTGGATCTTATTCCGACAGGGTCATAGTCAAAGTGGAGGTTCTCTCCTCCCTTCAGAGAAAGGTACCTCCTTCTTTGATGGCCCCATTCGTTCCACTGGGATCTCACCTGGTTTATTTTTTGAAGAATAACAAGCTGATCTTAAAACGTATATGGAAGTACCAGAGATCAAATTTGGAGGACTCACACTTTGCAGTTCCATTACTAGAAAGCTACACTAATTCAGACTATGTAGAATGGTTTAAAGTTAGAGATTAAAGGAACAGAACTTACATTCAAGAATTTATTACCATTTACAGATGTATTTTCAGTCAATTGATTTTTTACAAAGATAACAAGATAAATGGGATACAGCAAAGTCCTTTCAACAAATGGACAAGTAGATATCCACATCCAGAAGAATGAAGTTGGACCCCTACCTCCTACCTTATTAAAAAAATCAACTTTGATCTTTTTAAATATTTGGTCTAAGTCTAAAACTTTTAAAAATAGCAATAAATCTTAGCGATCCTGGATTCTTAAGACAGGTCACCAAGAACACAAACAATAGCAATTTACAGTAAGTTGGAATTTATCAAAATGAAAAGTTTTCTGTGCTACAAATGATAGAATTCACTGAGAAGAAAAAACATTTGCAAATGTTTTATCTAAAACCTACAAAGAATTTAGCAACTCAACAATGAGACTATTCAGAAATCAGGCAAAGGATCAGAGTAGATATTTCTCCAAAGACATAACTAATAAGCACGTGGAAATATGTTTAATATCATTAGTTGTTAGAGAAATGTATTAAAATCACAGCTAAATACCATTTAACATCCACTAAGATAACAAAAGGCAGAAAGAAACAACGAGTGTTGGTGAGGATGTAGAAAAACATTCCAAACATTTCTAGCAATTGCCAGTCCGCTACCTCACAAAGCAGCTGTATTACGGACAGAGTATTTGTTACAAGAGTCTTCCTCATATGATCTGAAATATTTTTCCGGTGGCATCCACTTACGGTTCTTTTTTTGATCCCCAGGGAAAACTGAATTAACCTCAGAGTGTCTACTGCTCTATATAAGGGACAAACTCTGCCCAGTGAGCCTCAGTCCCCAATGCTTTTTCTTTTTTTTGACAGGCAGAGTGGACAGTGAGAGAGACAGAGACAGAGAGAAAGGTTCTTCCTTTTTGCCGTTGGTTCACCCTCCAATGGCCGCCGTGGCCAGCACGCTGTGGCTGGCGTACCGCACCGCACTGATCTGATGGCAGGAGCCAGGTGCTTACCCTGGTCTCCCATGGGGTGCAGGGCCCAAGCACTTGGGCCATCCTCCACTGCACTCCCGGGCCACAGCAGAGAGCTGACCTGGACTGGTGTGCCGGCGCCGCAAGATGGAGGATTAGCCTAGTGAGCCGCGGCACCGGATTGCTTTCTAATTCTTATATAGTCTATGTGGATTTTTGAAGATACAAATAAGCATAGGGGACTACTATTACTGCCACTGATTTGCAAGGTTCCCATTCAGAAAAAAAGCTCGAGTAGAGGTTGCAAACACAGGCACACCTAGGAGGCAAGGAACAGCCCATAAATGAGCACAAGTAGGTTTCAGTAATAGATAGTAGAGGGTACTAATGGCTCACTAGGCAGTACACGCCCAACTCACTAGGCAGTACACGCCCAACCTAATGGGAGGCAGATACTATTCAGACTTGAGCAAAAAAGTCATCTAAGGGGGGTAGGGGTGGGATAGGGATGGGGAGGACCAGCACCACTGCCTGCTTTGAAAAAAGCAATTGAAATACAAATGAATAAAACTATTTGCTAATTGTGCCCTGGGTGTTTTTAAATTCAACACAGTAGTTCCCAAGTTGTGCGCTTTCAACAAAAATTACATTATGCACTACAAACTGACCTTGTTAAGAGCCTCATCCTTTGTCTGACAAATGTCCAGATACCTTTCCACAAAGAGACTGACATAGCGCTGTCTGACTTCATCAGGGACTTTAGAGGACTCTGATGTCACTGAGGTCCGCTTCCGATGAGCCACTCTGTATTTTGGCATCTTGTTAAATAGAGAATTGTGGATTAAAGAAGAGCTCATGTTTCAGTTTAACATATATACCAAACATTTAAAAAAATGTATACTAAGTTCTTTAACAAAATGGAGAAATCATTTCAAGTTCACAAGAAGTAGAACATATACAAGGTATAAAATTATATACACCCACAAAAGGGAGGAGGGACATGGCCGAGCCCTCATTCCACTACTTGTGTGGATAACACTACAGCCTACTAATCAGCTAACTGCACTCCCTTAAGTTGTGGTTTGGTCTTCTGACCAGCACCCAGCTAAGTTCATAGTCTGTCTTTCTTCCTTAAAATAAATACTCTTTCACGTACATCATTAAAAAAAAAAAAAACATCTGAACTTAATTTATGGCAACCTTGTATATACTCAATATTAAAGGGATCCCAGTGATACACAATTTTACTGTTTTCTTTTACAGGACTTAGTAAATACTATGAGCATTCTGGAATGAGTTAAACAACATTCTGAAATGAGTTTTGCTTTTGGAAAACAAAAAAAGCCAACACTACACATGTCAGTAGTTGTTTCCTTGTTGTGCAAAGACATTTTAGAAAGGCAGTTGTGGGGCCAGCGCTGTGGCGTAGCAGATAAAGCCGCTGCCTGCAGTGCTGGCATCCTTGTGGGCATTGGTTCAAGTCCTGGCTGCTCCACTTCCGTCCAGCTCTCTGCTATGGCCTGGGAAAGCAGTGGAAGACGGCCCAAGTCTTTGGGCCCCTGCACCCATGTGGGAGACCTGGAGGAGGCTCCTGGTTCCTGGCTTTGGATCTGCACAGCTCCAGCTGTTGCGACCAACTGGGGAGTGAACTAGCAGATAGAAGACCTCTCTCTCTCTGCCTCCTCTCTGTGTAACTCTTTCAAGTAAATACATAAATCATTTTTAAAAAGAAAGGCAGTTGTTGGGGTGTACCAGGTTAAGCTGCTGCTTATGATGCCTGCATCCCATACCGGATCTCAAGTGCTGCTCTCTGCTTCCAATCCAGCTTGCCGCTAACCCATCCTGGGATGCTGCAGATGAAGACTTAAGTACTTGTATCTCTGCCATTCACAAAGGAGACCCAGATGAAGTTCATGGCTCCTGACTTCAGCCTGGCCCAGCACTCACCATTTTAAGCAACTGGGGAATGAACCAGTGGATGGAAGATCTCTCTCCCTGTTTCTCTGCTTTCCAAATAAATGGGTCAGGTCAAAACGAGGAGCCAGGAACTCCATCTAGGTCTCCCACATGGGTGGCAGTGACTCAAGTACTTGAACCATCATCACCTGTTGCCTTTCCAGGCAGATTTTCAGGAAGGTGGATCAGAAGTGGGGTGGCTGGGACTTGAAGCAGGCACTTAACATGGGAAGCAGGCCTCCCAAATGACAGCCTAACAGCTGTGCACAATGCTAGGGCCACAAACAACAACAACAAAATAACACAAAACAAAATCATTAAAAAATGGGGTGAGGGGGAACACCAGCAGGTAGTTTTCTGCTACAAGATATTTGGGGAAAAAAAAATCACTGACAATACATGGAAAATGAAGTTACACTGTCGTATCACTGATGGTGTTATTCTCTCTCTCCCTCTGTCTCTGTCTCTCACACGCGCACACACACACACACACACACACACACACCCCACACTCACTGGACATAGTTCAAAGGTATAGTTCAATCTGAAGCATTTTTGAAAAAAGTATCAAAGAACTTTTTAGGCATAAAAGATGCCTAATATTTCCATGGATACCAAAAAAATATTTTTAAAAAAATAACAATAACTATAGTATAATGTGATAACCTATAAAATGTTGATATTCCTCTCCAATGGGTCTGACATTTATCCAAGTTAGGGATCTTCAGAAAGAGGAACACAGGCACACTTTCAGGGACTCCATACACACAGGAAATGACACAAAGCTTTTGTGGCGATACCTTCACAGGAAAAGCAGCAATGCTCCTCACAGGGATATGTGATCTGCGTGTCTTTCCAGATGGATTTTCCTTTGAAAGAGCCACGTCCAGCTGAACGCTGTTTGATGTGAAGGAATTTTCTAAGAAGTTTGAGTGAATGAGAAAAAAGGTAAATTTTAATGATATTTTATGATTAAGGTTTATTCAAATCATTAGTTCAACATTTTCAAAATTCCTTTTAGGTTTAAAATATGCATGCTTTTCTTGAAGAAAACAAAATTCAAAAACATAAGAAAATTCCCCCAAACAAGCCCAATATAGCTAAGAACAAATTTAGCTAAGATTATAAAGCAACTTCACTGCATTTATGAGTATGTTGCATACAATTTATGGATAGACAGTAAATATTTAAAGATCATGTCAACTGTATCATTTCACATAAAACTCTCATTTACTTTACCGTAACTGCTAATATAGGTACCTTATAAGAAATACTTTAAAATTAAATTAAAATCCTGTTTCTTAAATGAGTGATCCAAAAAGAAAAAGGACTTCCCAAACCTTTCCTCCGGCTCTGGGAGGCTGGGCAGGCAAACGCACTCTTCCTGTGTCCTGAAGTGGCAGAAGAAACGGCCTGGCCACTCCTCCTGGCAGCCTTCGCCTGCCCTGCTGGCCGCTGGGCCCGACGGAGTCCAGTGCGGGTAACCGGTGGTGGGACTGGTCCCCGGAACGAGCTAACCATCTCTTTACTGCTTGGAACCTACAGCACATGGGCATGGGACAAAAATGAGGAAACTTAATACTGGTCATTTATCCTTTCTGCCAGAGGTTCTTCAGTGGTCCTGGACTTCACACAAAAGTGAATGGACTGCATGAGATCCAAAGTGTGCATGATGGCAACATTCCTAGAAAGAATTAATTAAATCATTGAAACAGCATTTAAGAAAATGCTCTCGAAATAGGAAGAACTTAGGTGAAACAACACTTTGTATGCAGGTCAAAGTGATAATACAATAGGACATCCTCTATTAAAGTTACTTGAATTCAATGTTAAAAAAGAATCCTTTGGGAACTGAGGCAAAAGTTACCAAGCGACTGGTATAAGGAGAAATAGGCTAGCTTCACACTGCACCATAGCAACATTTATTACAAGAGAATGGAACATAATGAGAGAATGTTCAGCTTTGGGAGCAATCCACAAAAATGTAACATAAAAGACAAAGTTTTACATAGATCTGGCTTTTGAAAAACTCCAGTATCCACTGGAGGAAAAGGTGAGTGGGAAGGGAACGCTCAAACTCTAAGTAGAACTGTCAATTGCCAGAGCTCTTCTGGGGGGTGATATGGTGAGACGCGTTAAATATTGGTGAGATTTTACTTTAAGGAAATAATTATCGACGACAGCATTTGCTCATAATATACAAAGCACTTCAAAAACCCTGTGGAAAATGCAATTAAAAGGTACATTTATTTTGATGCAACAAAATTTTGAAATCCATGCATATCTTTCTCAAAACATGCAGTTTCCAAAATTTACAGTTATTTTAAAACAAAAGAAACATTTCAATTCCATTTTCCACGAGCTTTCTGAAGTACCCCCATATGAGGTAGCACAATAAAATCAAAACTACCAACACCACAGCATTTGCAATTAAGCGAGAGCAGGGTTAGCCTCGGAGAAAACTTTTCTCACAAGAGGAGGCAAGGGCAACAAGTTTATTAAGTACCTCTAGATTCAACGATTCAACTCTGGGAAAAGTGCTTAACATCTCTTTCACAGGAAAGTGAGGAACAGAAAAATACTTAAGTAACTTCTCCAAGGACATTGACTATGTTGAAGTAGCAGAATTGAGAGCCTATCTGTGTCTTGGAAGCACTAAGGTTTTTTTAATGCCATGCAAAGTTTTGCTTTTAGTGTTCACCAAGTATAGATGATGGAGACTAGACCTGAGAAGTAGAATTTGTATTAGATATCACAACAGAGTTAAAGAAATGCTACTGGCTTCACTATTGCAACTTCTCCTTTAATGTGTCATGAATAACATTGGCATTTATGACATAAAATACCATGGATTCAAATTACTTTCCAAAACTAAAACCAACTGGTTATTTGAGGTAGTTGCACTTCATAAAGACCCCATAAACACTAAATTCACAAAATCCGAACCATGGCTCCTGGGGCAAATGAATTACATAGTTAGGTTCAGATTAGTGTCTGGTCACAGTGTTGACCACCAAAAAATATGTTGTGCCCAGATCGTTAGATCCTCGCAGAGACCCCCAGAGAGTCGATCACACCGAACTGCAAAACCAAGGTTTATTCGGGAATACAAGCCGCGACAGGGACCCCATCCAACCAACGGGCACAGCGGAGGAAGGAGTGAGGCCCTGGTCTTTGTTTGGGAGAGTTTTTAAAGGAAAAAAGGGCTACATCAGCAGGAAAAAATGAGTTACATACAGCGTGGAAGCTTTGGGCGCAGGGAGTTACTTTGTTTAGCAATCTCTACTGTGCTGTCCTTGGTCTACTGAGCTAGCTGTCCCTGGTAAACTTTGACATCTCCAGAATACCTGAAGGCCTGCTTTTACAAGGACTCGGGTCTGCTATGGGAAACGGAGGCTGCTTTTTTTATTGTTTTAAAATGGAGTCACTTTGGTTCTTCAACAGCATTTTTGTCAACTTTATCAACCTTGTTTTACATGTGCATGTGTCTAAAGACTAATACTAATGGCCAGCTGTACTATAACTCACAACCAAAGATGATCTAATGAATGCTGTCTGTAAAGCATAATCACAGCCTTCCTGGGCTTAGAAACACTACACTTAAGGCCCTTTGGTAGCATAAAGTCACCAACAAAAAGCACCTAAGTGCAAAAATATGGCACTAAATAGACGGCCAAAATCTGTTTACAGTATGAGACCTGAAACAAGACATTTGTGTTGCCTTCTGTGTCAGGTAATTAAGTTTTTGTTTGTTTTTGCCAGTCTTTGCATGTCCAAGAATGAACACAAAAGCAATCTTGGTTTTAAAGTTACAAATACATTTCACTGAGTAGGCCAACTTGCAAATTTTGATCCTGCAATTAATGAGGATCAACTTATAGTTAGAAGCCTATGCGATGACATTATACATGCTTTTAATGAAAACTGTTAGGTAAAAAGAAGTCAAGGACTTGGAAGATGCTCCCAAGTATAATCAACATATTGACTGCCCACATGTGCCCCCTGGTGGTTGACAAGATAATTACTAGGTACTTTAAAAGTAGACAACGGCAAAGCATGCCACACTTTAGTTCGAAAAGTTCTGCGGCGGGTGGAAATAATCAACTAAATGACTCACATCAAATCTGGCAGTGTGTGCAATTCTCTTCTTTGGCCCAGAAGTGCTTCTGTAATTCAACATATCTTGATTTCCTGACACCTAAAGAGAAAAAAAAAGATTGATTTTAGTATAATAAAGGCAAATTTAGCAAGTTCCTTGCAAAGCCACATGAACCTAAGCTACAAAAATATTTGGAAAATCATTAATAATTCACAAAAATTATCACTGAATTCAAGTCATTTTATATGCATACATTCCTATAAAAGAATCCTCTAATTTGGGTAAACAACTATGTGTTACTGTATATAATACAATGCCTTTGGAAACTGACAACTTTGCAAGACAATATTGCTGGCCAGTTGTGAAGACTTTCACCTTGTCATTCCAAACTACTAGAATATTACATATATGGTCTATATATTTCCATATATGATAGTCCATAGATACTATCTGCATATTCTATAGACTATATACAGTAAGTATATGTATTTAAGAGCTCTTTTAGATTTAGGAAAAAGACAAAGGGAAAAAAGACACCAACCTGCTTAGCAGTCTCTTTGTGAGCTTCATTTTCTGTGGACTCACTGAGAATTCGAGGACATGCCCTCCTGGTGTTGCCGGAGTCAGGGGGGATGTCAGCTGCAGTAGGTTCCTTACCAGATTCCCACTCAGTTACCTTGCTATCTGCAAGTGACGCGGAATCCTGACGATTGTCTTGTGCTCTGAGCACTCTGTCTTTTGCACATTCATCTGAACAAGAAATCTGGGACCGGCCTAGTGAGTATGGACATTCAGTTTCTTTGTTTTGAGTATCATAAAACGATCTGAAATATTTCTGGCTCTTTACATAATGTTCATTATGACTATCCTTCAGGGTTTTTTTGTGACCTTCTTCTAAGATATAGCTATCCTTTTCATAACCAAAGCTTCCCTTCTTAGACATATGGGTTTTAACAGGATTCAAGACCACATTATTTTTCTTATCTAGTGATGTTTCCATGAGTAACGTGGGTGGTTCCGATGTGTGCCTATCATCTATTTGTGTGGTTAGTTGCGATTTGCCTGTATTTTTCTCTTCTGGGGCACTAATTTGAAGATTCTTCTCCTCCAGGGGTGTGATATGTACCTTTTTATCTTTATTCTGACATTTGGAGCCTCTAAGTAGTTTCGACTTCTTAGAAGTAGGCATGACTGGTGGTGCATCTATTACAAGATCATCATCATCAGAGTCTTGAAGATTTATTTTGATTCTTGTTAGTGAAAAGGGTTTTTGGCTTTTGAGGGACAGGAGGCAATTTTCACCCACATATTTTTTCAAGTGGCAGTTCTGTTGGTCAGTCTCATCCTGCTCTGCTTTTGATGTCCCAAGCAACTCTGCAGAATAATTGAGCAAAGGATCATATTCAAGATCAGACGCTGGACATTTGTGGTCCATCACGTACGTTCTAAGCTGACTGTCTTTGTTCCTTGATGGCTCATTCCATCTCTCCTCTGGCAGCAGGTCATTTTCAGGAAAATCTTGGTTCACATTCGTGTTATTCAAGGAGACCACAGGGCTCTGGGATAGTTCTTCAAGCACTAAAGTAAAATTCAAGAGCCGCCTCTGGCTTTCTTCAACTTCCGTCTTGACGGCCTCAATTTCTTTGATTTTTTTTAATTCTTCCATGGCTGTACCTAGTGCCGCCAATGGAAAATGACATTTGCTTTAAAGTCACTTAAGATGAAATGCAGATTCCAGAATACCCTAGACAAGACGCTTCCTATCAGGACCTTAACTCTTCAAAACCCATCTTTAACACGGGGGGTAGCTTACTACGTGATCTGTTCTTGGGAGGATGAGAATCCAGTGACCGTCACTGCCAAGTCTGCCGAATGTCCAGCTCATTCCCATGACTAATTAAAGTACATTCATGGGGTTAGTGCTGTGGCGTAGCAGAAAGCCGCCGCCTGCAGTGCTGGCATCCTAAATGGGCGCCAGTTCGAGTCCCGGCTGCTCCACTTCTGATTCAGCTCTCTGCTATGACCTGGGAAAGCAGTGGAGGATGGCCTAAGTCTTTGGGCCCCTGCACCACATGGGAGACCCAGAGGAAGCTCCTGGCTTTGGATCGGCGCAGCTCCGGCCGTTGCGGCCAATTGGAGAGTGACCAGTGGAAGACCTCCCTCCCTCCCTTCCTCTCTCTGCCTCTCCTTCTCTGTGTAACTCGTACTTTCAAATAAATAAATCTTTAAAAAATACATTCATGCCTTTTTAGTACAGTGGCTATACATCAGTGGGACAGACCTGGTTTAGGCATAATTATTAATTACCTCACATGTGACGAGGGTTGGGTACCATCTATTCACCCTATTACCAACTAACAAATAATTTGGAAGGAATTCGAATAGACAAATGTCACTTACACAGAACTCCATATAGTCGTGTACCCCAATACAGCTCCCTTCTCCATTAGAAACAACTATTTGAGGCCTAAGTCTTTCCTTCATTTAGCAGGTCTCAACATTCTCACCGGGATTCCTGAAGTCTGTAGAATGGTTTGAAAACAAAACGCGAACCCACACGACCGTAAGGATGTAAGAATCAGGAAACGCAACTCCGGAGCAGCTAATTCCACACTCCCGGGGAAATCCAGCACTGAGACAGGACACCTGCCATCACACCGCACACCTCACACCTCGCTTGAAGTGATCACTTTCCACAACGGCCTCGTGGCTTCATTCTGCAGCTCAACTACAGATTCACAACCTCGTCCCTTTTTCCAAGGCACACTTTCCTTTGTCAAGGTCAAGACAGACACACTTCTCCCATCTGCCAAACAAGAGACGTCAGATGTGAGGTAAGGTCCCAACTACATCTCAAAATTTTTTAGCATTTCAGATAGCCTATGCTTGGATAACATATACATTTCCTTTTTATACAGTAAACTTTCTCTGGCTCAACAGTCTTCCAATTTACCAGGCATTTTCTATTAAGAAACCAACTCCATTGAAATCCAAAATGGAAGGAAAAACCGGCACTGCAGGAGGGAGAAAGAGAGGACAAAGCAGAACAAGCTATGTCCCAGGACCCACTCATAAATGCCCAGATCTGATTTCTTTTTATGTAAACTCGCGATAACCAGCCAGATATGCACATGGCATAAAGCGGGTTGAAGGCAGTTGCCACGAGTTGGGATAGGCTATCAAACACTTGGAGGAGTGTGTGTTACCACCCAAAAGGCAGATCCAAGTTCCCTCCAGACCAGTTTAAACGTCCTTCCTTCGCCAGAATCTAGATTGCAGGGTTCATCTGGAAGTGCTGAGGAGCAGCTCCTCTTAACTCGTAATTATCCATGACCCAAGCTGAATCAACAACAAGGGCCCAGCGCCAATTCCCATTCCCCCTCTTCAACCCGAGCCCCTCACCTTTCACCAAAGCAGAGGAAGTCCCTTCACAATTAACTCGCGGGTAACAGAGGCAGAGAGGCTAAGACCACAAAAGACCACGCACAGACCAGCTCACAACCAGCAAACCCGCCGCGCTCCTTCCAGAAGCCGGTCTAGCACCCTGTGCTCCCAGGAGCAGGCACTTAACCAGTCCCCGGCACGTGGAGCGCGCGCCCGCCGCACGCGCACACCCGGGCCTCCTGCCCTGCGCCCCGCCCCGCCCGAGCGCCTCGCGGGCATCCACCTGCTGGCTCACTCGGTTGCCGGGCAGCGGCGTCCCCAGGTGCCCCCCACCCCGCCCCAGCCAACCCTGAGAGGCCAGAGCTGCGCAGGTGTCAGGCCACACTTGCAGTAGGAGAGACAGGAGAGACAGACAATCCCAGCACTTTAGGCTTCGCCTCGCGGGGTGCCCCGCTGCGAAGATGAACTCTCTGGAGCCAGTCTGGCCATAAGCACCCCAGGGCCTCAGGACGCAGAACACGCAGGGCATCGGAATTCAGCTCCAGGACAAGGAGAGCGCAGTTGAAAGTCCCACCTTGTGTGCTGGAGGAGAGGCAGGCGAGGGCGCATTGGGAGAAGGAAACGAGAGGGCGTTTCAGACCTCGGAGAAACCCACAGGCTTCCCGTGCGCTGGCGGAGAAACAGGTGGGAGGTCAGGAACAGCTGCTCAGAAATGGCGCAGGTGTACCAGGGCGTAGAGCCCCGGACAAACGAGGAAACCGGCAGCGGGGGCTGCGTGACCGTCTCCTGGCTTACGGACCAGGGAAGGGAGAGAGGACTCCTGACGCCTTGTACGCCCCATCCTGCGCCCTCAGATGGCCTTGAGCGCATGTTACAATGGTACCAGCTGTCTTGGAGGGGGTGGGGGGTGGGAAGGAGCCAAATTTTAAAAATTTAGTTAACACTTTTCTTTGTGCCTTTAGACATTTGGGCCAGGGTAACTGCACTATAGACTCATTTCCCTTCTCTACAATGCTGTTTTTCAGTCCTTGAGACAAGTTCTAGGATTCAAAGGTGACTCTTAACGCCTGTTTCCAATCAAGAGAGTTCTTGGTGCTTCCCAAGGACGGGCAGAAGGAAAAGGCGGGAACAGTTGATCCTCAAGCCCTTCCGCCTCCCACACGCCCTTTCTCACCCCTGGACTCTACAGGACTCCTTTGCACCTGGAGCTCCTCCAAGGGGCTGCACCTACTTGCCTCGGTCAGCTCCCACTGCGCCTCCAGGTGTCTGAACTGGCAGTGCAAACGCTGACATCCACGCCTGGGGCTGTCAAAAGGGCACGGGAAGTGGCAAAATTAACCAGCAGAGAGTAGCATGGGCTGCTGCGCAAGGCGTACGGTCGCCGGCTCAGAAACTGGCGCGCTACTGGCAGAGCGGAAGCAGCGCGCAGCACCTGTGCTGCTACTTCTCTTCCGCCCAGGGTGCCGCCTTATGTAGGCCATCAGCGCTCTAAGGCGGGGCTTCGTAGCTTTCCCATCCAATGGTGAGCGCCCCTGACGCCGACGCCGGAGACTGGAAGAAACGGCGGGGAGGGGAAAGAGCCGGAGAAGAGACTGCAGGGCGAGTGGCAGGTGAGCTCCTGCACGTGGGGAGGAGGCATCATTGAGATCTAAGCCCGAAGCGGGGAAAACGGTTTCCCGGGAGCCGAAAGAACACCAGGCTGGACGAACTCAATGCCTCTTGGATTCGGTGTTTCACGTGCTCCGGAAACTCCCACTCTGTAGACTATTCACCTTCGAGGATCCAGTAGAGAACCCAGTCTGGAAGCACGTGAGCGCTTTGCCCCTCGCTAGCAGGTGATTCTAGGCAAGCTAGCTGACTTACCTGAGTTTGGAGTTCTTGATCTGTAAAATAAACTCACCTTTTATAGGGCAGTTGGACTCCCTGAATGTACTAAAGTGCTTAGCACAAAGTAGGCACCCAAGCAATGGAAGCTATTGTACAAGGAAACCCGTCGCCTGAGATCCGACGCGTGTCCCTAAAATCCTTCCACTCAAAAGCAGTTCCTAAGGAAACATGCCTCTCCAGTTTACCTCCTTCGTAAACTGAAAAACTCTGGTGCGGAGAGTCTCAAACGTCACTACTCGAAATAGTCTGTGAGATGCTTTGCTGTCGGAGCACTAGTGAGCGCCTACTGCCGGCAGGAAGAGAGAAGAGCACTTCAGCTCTCCAAAGACCTGGGGGCTATGAACCCTGCTCTGGGACTTGCATGCTGGGATCCCCTCCTTCCCTCCTCCTCTTCTGGAATACCGTGTTATCTCATATGCTTATGGATACTTAAGAGATGGAAGAAAAAAATCTTTTTCCCTTAATTTGCCCCATGAGAGCAATCCTGATGACTTATAAACAAGAATTCTAAGCAGTTTCTACCACTGACTTAGGTTCACCTCTTGATGGCCCAACTGTTTTGGCGATTTAACATGAGCAGGTGTGTTCTTTTTGATTTGGAGGCGGTGGTGGAGAGCCTACGTGGTGGAGAGCATCCTAAAGTCCTCAAGACGCCCCACCAGTCAGACAAATATCTGAATGTCCTCATTTAAAAACGAGTCATAAGTCGCTCTCCGGGGTGGTTTTTTACTTGATGAGTTTTCTACACCTTGAATTATTTCCTTGCATATTTTCCATTAAATACATTTTAAAACTGAGATAGTTTTTATTGAATATGTCCTTCTTTTAAGACACTAGAAAATGTAAATGTCTCAGCAGTTTCAAAACCATGGCATTAGAATGAGACAAAAAGTTTGTTTTTTCTTTTTTGACAAAAGAGTTAAAGTTATCTATTCCTCCTCATGCGGTTCCTCACTGTTAACTAAGTCTGACTCCTCATTCATGCCTGTTTCATCTGAGCCCGTGGAAGTCATGTCCGTCAAATTTTTAGATTTTGACCTTCTTGTGCCTGATTTTCTCACATCTGAAGAAGTGGTGCCCCAAAATGTGCTGCTCTCTGCACTCTTAGAAAAAGATGTGTCTGATACACCTTCTGATGGATGAAAGTAAGAAAGAGTGGCCAGCTCGGGGTTGACAGAGTATTGACTCTCACAACTTTTATAACTGAAAAGGAAAAGAACATATATCAAGAACTGTTTTTAATTGTGTACATTTGTAATTCAACTTAGAAAAGCATTCACAAAAATTAAATTCCGTCCAATGTACTAGCTACTTAACATTATATAAGTGATACTTTTTCCCTTAATTATAAGTTTATTATATCTAATACCTGTGTGAATGAAGCATGTTTTAAACCCCAAGTCTAGAGTTTAGAAACCAATTTACTAAAACAGGAAAAGCTGTTTTAATAAAAGTTTAATATGAAACATGTACAAAAAAACTGAATTAGGGGGAATAAATAGTTAGGATTGCCCCCGAGAAACACACCATTTCTCCAAAGCGCCACCATCAAAAGAATGGAATTCATAATTGTGAACATTAGGCAATCCTGTTGGGATTTTTTAAAGTAATCTGTTAGTATGATAAATTTTAAATAATCCCCTCAGTCAGGCTTGAGCTGAATTTGATATTTTTGTAAGAAAGAACAAATTGATAAGCCTTAACGTGTAAATGTAACACAGAGACATGTTATTTTTTGAAGGCCTTGAGGTTTGCTTGAATGAAAACTGTTAGACCCTGAGAAGATGTGCTCCTTAGAACAGGATGTGTGGACCTTCGGTTCCCAAGCTAGTATCACGAAAAAGCAGGTCTAGAATCTCTGCATCCTTTGCAATTGACTAGGGGTATCTATCCCTAGTTAACTAACATACTAGGGCAGGGTGGGTACTTGGCATAAAGGTTCAAGTGCTGGTTGGGTTTCCTGTACCCATGGTTTCAAGTCCTGGCTCCGTTCCCCATTCTAGCTTTCTGCTAAGGCACATGCTGGCAGGCAGTGGAGATGGCTCAGACGCTGGAGTCCTTGCCTACATGTGGGAGACCTGGATAGCATTCCCATCTCCAGCTTTGGACTAGTCCCAGCCCTGGCTGTGGCAGGCATTTGGGGAATGAACCAGTGGATGGGAGATCTCTATCAATCACTCTGCCTTTCAAATAAAATTAAAAAAAAAAAGTATCAGGGGCAAAGTTTAGGTAGGATATTCCCTGAGAGGCAGTCCCATGTTCCTTCTGCATAGGGGAAATAAAGTCAAACTGAACACTTCAAATATTCAGGAGAATTAATATATTTGGGAGCCACATAGTCCTACAACCTCCTAGCGAGCAGAGAGTGGACTCGACATGCTGCGTTGGTTATGAGGACTGCAGGACTCTGCAGACTTACCTCAGCTGCTTCAGATTGTACAGTGTGGCACTACAGAAGGCCAAGAGGGTGACAAAAAGGAGGAGGGTCATCAGTGCGATGCCCAACATTAATTTGAGTTTGATTTCCTGCAGCTCTGACAGTTTGTCTTGGTTTGTAGCATTTACATCAGAGCCTGAGAGGAAAGAAAGAAAATGCAATGGAAAAGAGCGTGTTTGACCTGTTTTCCCGGAGGAGGAAGGATCGCAGAGCAAAGGCAGAAAAGCCCTCCACCGTGTGGAGTCCTCACTGCTCACTCCTCCTCCCTGCTGCTGGGCAATGCAAAGGCCAAGGCTACCCCCTGTGGCCAAGTTCTCTGTTCTGGTCCCTTCAACCTTCATGGCCATGGTGGAGGAAGTGCCCCTAGCTCCAGTTTCCCGATTCATAGGTGCTTATGCATTGGTCCATGGCACACAGCTGCGAGTGAGGGGCAGAATCTGTCTACATTCAGGATACCAGATGTCAAAATGTGTCTTTCCTGACTTTCCCGACGTTCCTACAGACCAGGTGAAGTAATCTAATGTCTCTGAAGAACTCATGAGGAAAAGTGATTAACTTACAAGGGGCCGTTTCCTCTAGAGAGTGTATGCTCTACTGTTGGGAAGCGCATTTTTCTTTTAAGCTATAGAGATGGTGTAGTGGAAGACTCATGAGGCTTAAGAGTTAACTTTTCCATTTTATTACTGAGAGTATGAAACCAAATGTATTTGATATTACATAAAGAAATGGAAAGAACGTATTTAACTTTCTAAAACAAGTTAATAAAATTGCCTGAATCCAGAGACATTAAGAGCCTTTTTACTGCATCTGGTAATGAACATCTATCTTTGCTGGCAAACTTTCCATCTTCCTGACTATATATCTACCTTATGGACCATTTATTTAAGGATGGTTTTAGATGACTGTGTGTGTGTGTTAGTTCTTTCCTTTTCCAGCTCCCCTTACCCCCACTCCAAAGTTCCAAGGCCTTTACTGTTTTCCAGGTAATGATATTTAAGCAATATGCAATCACTAACTCCCATGTCTACATTCTCTGCTTTTTAAAAATTATAGTTGTCAGGGCTGGTGTTATGGCAGCCGTCTGAAGTGCCAGCATCCTATATGGGCACCTGTTTGAGTCCTCCTGCTCCACTTCCAATCCAGCTCCCTGCTAATGTGCCTGGGAAAGCAGTGGAAGATGGCCCAACTGCTTGAGCCCCTGCACCCAAGTGAGAGACCTGCATGAAGCTCCTAGCTCCTGGCTTTGGTCTGGCCCAGCCCCAGCACTTGCGTGCCATTTGGGGAGTGAACTGTTGAATAGAAGACCTCTCTCTCTCTGTCCCTCTCTGTCTCTCTCTGTAACTCTGCCTTTCAAATAAATACAATAAATCTTAAAAAAAAAAATAGTTGTCAAGTGTGGCTTGGATCATGTAGAGTAACATATGCATAGTTGTCAATGACCGTTTTATCTAGCTTTGAGGTTGATTATTTTGTGAATACTCAAACAAATTATGTTTAAATGCCAAATTATGTTAAAAGCGCTTAAACAGCTTCTCTGTTTCTTCAGTGTGTTTTTTATCAAGAGGCATGCTTATAGCTTCTTGTGAATTTACATGACAGGGTGGTGATCACACCCAGAGAAAGGTTTAGAATTTCTAATCACTATAAGCTTGGACAGTTTTCCTTTTAAAGCTTCAGTTTTCATATCTATAAAATGAAGATAATACCAACTTCAGGATATTGCTGTGAGGACCAATCTAATGATGTAAACAAAAGTCCTTAGCATGTAGTCTGTGCTCAATGAAAGAAAATCAAGAAAGCTCAATTTAATCACTTCACTCAGAGAACTTACAAAGTATGTCTAAAACAACCCAGCATCGATCATTCCTATACATAACTTCTCTAAACAAAGACGACTTGCTCTTTTTTCTTAAAGCACCACATGACAGATGAGTACACTTGCCAAACACTCCTGTACAGAACTGAGGTGACAGGGCTTAGCTTAATCACCAGATGCCATTTCTTTTTTAATCATTTGTATGACAGGTTTGGAGGGGAATTAGCATATTGCCTTGTCATGAAACTTTCATCCAACTCAGGAGTTTTCTTACTCTTCTGAAAAAAATCAACTTATTAGTGAAAACTGTATTCAGAACTTAGATTCATTGCCAGTGAGACTGCAAATTGTAGCAGCCACTCTGGAAGACAGTTTGATGGTTTTTTGCAAAGCTGAACGTGATCCAGCAATTGCACTCCTAGGTATTTACTTTCATGAGTTGAAATTTATGTCCCCACAAAAACCTGCACACAAATCTTATAGCTCTTTTAGTCATAATTATTAAAAGTCATATGCAACCAAAATGTCCTTTAATAGGTGAATAAACTGGGAAAATCATACAATGGGATATTTTGAGAAAGAGAAATCAGACTGTCAAAAGATGGGGAGTTGTAAATGCATATTTCTAAGTGAAAGAAGCCAATCTGAAAAGGCTACTTACTGTATGATTCCAACAATATAACATTTGGAAAAGGTAAATATGTAGCAAGAGTAAAAAAAAAAAAAAGGGTGGTTTTCCAGGGTTTAGGCAGAGAAAGGAATGGAGGGATGAATTGCTAGGGGCATAGGGGACTTGAAGGCAGTGACACTTCTGTCTGAAACTGTGTTGGTGTTATCCATGACACTGCATTTGTGAAAACCCACAGAATCATACAACACAAAGAATAAACCCTCGTGTAAAATGGGGACTTTGGTTAATAATCACATCAATATGTGCAAATCAGTGTTCATAAATCATATCAAATGGACCACACCAATGCAAGATGTTAATAATAGTGGAAACTGAGGGAGATGGGACATAGTAACTCCCTGTATGAGTATTTTCTGCTGAAATTGTCTTTCAGTTTAAATTCTTCTTAAAAATAAAATCTCTCTTTAAAAAAGACCATGTTACTCATGTGTCCAGTCCTCCACAGGGTTTACCTGTTTTAGGAGTAGAATCTTAAAGAGGAAGATGGTAATGGATGTTATCTGCAAAACAGTAACTGGAGGAGAATACGCAGGAACCATAACTCCTAAAGCAGTAAACAGCCTCACACTTGTGATGTTAGCTACCACAGTCCCCTCCTTCACACAGTACGCCTCGCTTGGGGAAACAGTATTGCCATGCTAAAATGGGTGTGAATATTTATGTATTAAAGTGAAGTACTTTGTTCTTACCTGGAATTGGTTTAAATAAATCATTTCCCCCGAACCCGGATGTTGACTGAGTTAAAGCTGTTAAAACAATAAAATGGTGTTATGGTCAACAGTTCTCACAAAAAATAAATGCATAAATGTGTGTGGATGTGTGTGATACATATAGTCTGTTCTAATTATTCAAGGTAGTTATTATGTTGTGCATAGTATAAACATCACTATAACTCATGTATTTTTCTCTATCACAGCCTTCCTGCACTTAGGAGCACTAAACAATTTAACACTACTCTTGAGGGCCAGCTCAAGGTATAACTGTGCATGCCAAGCAATTAAAATTTTTTGATATTTTTTGATATTTGTGGATATCCACAAATTATCAGTTACAAGTAATGATTTTGGAATGACAGAAGTATTAGCAAGTAAGTGATTCAGAAATCAAATACAGAATATGTGAATAATGAGGATTGACAATATGGTATGTACTGACATTGTCATGTTTTTACATCTGTGACACATTCATTATAGTTATACAGAGGTTCATCTATATATGCACATAATATTTATGTGTGAGTAGATTAATGTGTATATTATATTTCTGTGTGTGCTTATGATATATGCATTACTATTATACATGTGTGTATTTTGCTATATTTACATTTATACATGCGTTTCTATGTGCTTCTAGGCACAATGCTAATTGTGCTATTTTTAATCATGAAGAGATGTTAGACTGGGCAAGAACCTTATTTAAATGTTTTAATCATAAATTAAGCTGAATGACTAGATTTTAACATTTACAGGAAAAATAAAATTCTTGGTGGGGAGAGAATCAGAAAATGTGTGACACTTTATCACCTTGCTGGGTTTGTTTTGCATTTGTTTTTACATGTGGCAACAAAATGTTGGCATACTGACTCCATATTAGACATATTTAGACAGATCTTGGCTTCCTTACATAAAATTTTAGAAAACCAAAACATTTCCCCAGCTAACTGTCTGTATGCATTTACCTTTGGCTAACATTGTCCAAAATTCAGGCAGATTTGGGGTTGTTCCTGTTTTAAAAAAAGAACAAAAATAGCTAATATCACAAACAAAAATAACAAAATAAGATATTTTTAGCTTTAGTAACATTCATTCACTAGTTATGTAGGAGTTAGAGTATAACTAGAGCTCCTGCCATGTGCCAGACTCAAAGCAAATGTGCCACAGGCCTAAGCTCAAGGAACCCACCACCCTTCACTGTGGCGCAAACCAGAATCACTGTTGATTACGTTGCAGGTTAATGAAAGCTCTACAAAAAGGCAGAGGTGGTATGCACAGGGCCCAAGTCAATTTGGGAAAGCCAGGAACCCTTGAAAAGGCAGATGATGCTTCAGTATAGACTTAAAGGACTGGAAATTGTTCACTAGGCAAGCAAAGCAAGGGAGAGTTATTCCAGCCATGAGGAAAGAGAATCATAAGCAGGTTGAGGGAGCTCTGGGAGCCTCAGGTAGACTGGAGTCAATTATATGAAAGGGGAATGTGACCAGAGATGAGACTCTCAACTTCTTGCAATGCTTGGATTGTCTCAGGCATGAACACTTGGTTAAGAAATTAAACATGACCTCAAACCTAGTAGTCAGTTACTGAAGATATTTCAGAATAGGGTACCCGGATGATCAGGTTTCTAATTTGAAGTATATCCAAAAGTAAGATAAGTTTGGTTTGTTAGTGTTAACGATGCAAACAAATTCTAAGTAATCCTACTAGAAACATACTTAGACTGTATGAACTGGAGAAAATGACAGGTAAGTATCCATTGTCTTCAATTAGACCACTCATTGAGAACCTTGGAAGAGAGCCATCCTAGGTTGTTAAGACTTCACAAATATTTCATAAGGAACAGTATTCTTGGTAGAAGACTACAATGGTGATTTTGATTTTCAGCCTCCCAAACAAATAAAGACTTAAGGAACACTAACAGTTGACTCTAACCAGAGGTAAGTTTATTCCTCAAGCAGGTAATATTTATATTATCTATCAAAATAACATATTTAAAATACATCCAATATGTTTATGTTTATAAATACACATTAAATTATAAATATATATTTGATCTGGATATAAATATGTATTTCATTAAAGGAAAGTTACATTTCTAAAAAGGCTCACTTCCTATTCCTTGTCAGATACATCTGAGAAGTGACTGTTAGATATTCACCATTTAAAAGATTTCCGAGTGACTTTAAAATATAGCAACATAAATTCTTTAAGCATGCTATTACTTTATGTAATGCTCAGAGTAGTGAATCTTAAATTTTAAGTCATATAATGATATGCTCCAGGTATGAATACAGTGTAGTAATTTTAATACTTTGAATATTTTTATGAGAGGGTTCTGAAGGTTTTTCTTCACTGGATTTTTCAGCACTTGCATTGCCAAGTTTATCTAGGAAAAGGAATAAAGGGTTATCAGCATATAAAAATACTGACTCAATATCTGTGATTAGGCATATTTTTAAGTAGAAAATGGAACAAATTAGAAGAAAGCAAAGACATTGATATTTTCCTGAAATAAAGAAAGGGAAAGGCAAACCCACGTGACAATGGCTTGCCTGAGATGGGATTCCTAGGCCTAAAATTTGTGAAAGAGGAAAGGCAGGAAACACAGGGCCAGGGGCAGGAGACGTAGATCCTGGTGGATGACACAAGTGGTTTGCAATGGTTACTTGCACGGGTCTTGACATAATATTCTCCATGTAAAACAGGGAGGCACTCTACAGGGTTTTGCCCGTAAAGATTTTGGACTAGAAATCTAGGGTTTGCAGGCCTAACTTAACATTTGTATCAGGGTACAATGTGTCCAACTGCAGGGACTTGTGTCACTAAGAGAGTGGTTGGGAATAATTGCATCTGGGGGGTCATTTTCCCCCATGTAGCTGGTCATTTCAGTGAACTTTGCTTATACAGGTGTCAATAAAGTTCTGAATAGAGTACAGCCAGCCCCAGCATTGGGGAAATTCTAGAGAGGCAGAATGAATTCAGAATTCAGACTGAGTTTACAGACCCATTTCAGGAATCTTTAAAACACGCTTTCATTATTTTCTTTGAGAAGCAG
Source organism: Sylvilagus floridanus (assembly GCA_949820135.1). Classification (NCBI taxonomy): domain Eukaryota; kingdom Metazoa; phylum Chordata; class Mammalia; order Lagomorpha; family Leporidae; genus Sylvilagus; species Sylvilagus floridanus. Next base: position 54,209,654 of record OX463243.1, read on the forward strand.
ACAGAGACAGAGAGACAGAAGGAGAAAAAAACTACAATCTGCTGGTTTACTCCTCAAGCGCCCACAGCAACCCAAGCTGGACCAAGACCAAAGCACAAAGCTGGGGTAGCAGCCCAGGGCTGCCACGTGGGTGGGGAGAACCCAATCACTCGAGCTATCTCCTGCTGCTTCCCAGGATCCGCATCAGCAGAAGCTGGAGTCAGGAGCCAGAGCTGGAAACGGAATCCGGGCACATGGACATCTTAATGGATTTCTTAACTGCCAGGCCAAATACCCACCCCCATTACAGGCATCTTCAAGACAAGAAGGGATGGAAAAGAGAACCCATATTGGAGTTGATATGCAACCAGACAAGACTTGAAAAATTAAGTGATCCTTAAAATCGGATCTGCAACTCTTATACTCTACTCTGGAGAAATGCACCTGGTCTGCCTCATGGTACCCTCCTTGCCCTCAGAGTTACAGGGACTTTACTTCTGCAAGTGATCTTGACTCGAAATTACCCTGGAGATTTCCATTTCTGCTAGGTCATCCCTACTGTGCTTGCCTGTCCCCTGTGTCGGAGCACCAGTTAAGATGGCAAGGATTTCCTATCCTAATCCAACTTTAACAAGCCTCCAGAAGCCTGAACTGTGGGACCAGAATTCAGCATTTTGGAATCTTTTGCTTGGGTCCTGTGGTCCTCAATAACCCACATCCTAAGGGAATTTGAGGCACTTGATGCACTTAGGAAGAGCTGGTTTTCTCTTTTCATCCCAAATAATTCAAGATGCTATTTGCTGTGAACACGTAAGACTTCCATGAGCGATTTATCTAATTAATGTATGTCTTTGAAATGTCATTTTCTAATTTAAATGCCAAGGCTTAAAATTACTCAATTATTCCACGCTTGTCAAGTAGCTTTATTAGAAACCAGGCATTACTGAGTCTGGCTTTTTCCAGCATTGAAACTGCCACAGCCAGAAACATTCTCTCTGCCTTGTTCAAAGCTGAAGATAAAAAACAGTAAGGAGTACAAGTGTGGCATTTAAGAAAGATGTATAATTTTTAGAATCCTAAACTTACAAATTTATTTTCCATGCAAACCAACGATACGTTTAGAACTTCTAAGAACCTCTCTGCCTTTTGAAACGATCAGCACCGTGGACATAAAATCTCAACTGTATAGAGAGAGAAGTGAAAAAAGAAAAGAACCTAAAGGATGACTGAAAATTCAATCAGATCCCAGAGTCACAGAATCTACATTAGAGGGGAGACACTAGTTTTACTTGGGAATGAATACTCCTTTCTACCCAACACACTCTAGTGCTGTTTGGAAAGCTTGCGTTCAGGGTTTTAGTATGTGCAAAAGCACCTTTCAGTACTTACAGTTTTTTAGAGCAAATCTCAGATCAGTTGTTGCTCTCACGGATATTTCAGACTCGGAGCCATTTGGATTGTGTGTTGTGAACACATCTAAAAGCATAAAATCAAAAGTCTTCAGCAATTAGCCAATTCAACTCTCAGTCCTTTGCATATTTCCTCATCTGATTTTTTTTCTTAAAACATATGCACTGACTAATTCCAAAATAAGAATAAGAGAGGAATATTTTGGTCATTTTTCAACTACAAAATAAGAAAATTTGGCAATGGCCAAATCCAAAATTCATGTGGAAAAATGTCAAACTAGAAACTTTATGCTAAATGACTTTCTGAGAAGTAATTTTGGGAGGAAATTCATGGAAAAAAACTATAAAGACCTAACAGGTTGCAAAATACCTATGTAGATACTAAATATTATTACTGTTTCTACTGAAATTTTAAAAAAAGAGAGAGAGGCACTCACTTGCCCTTGAACTTTTTGTTAGACTATGGAACATATACTTCAGATTAGTGTAGATCTTCCTTTATACATTTCCATATACACACAAGGAATCCTACTCAGAATAATCAGTGAGATTGGTTATAATTCAATACTAATGTACATAGTGACCCAAAAAAGAGATCAATTAAATCCAGATGGCAGGCTGAACATGCATGTACACTCGTATCTCTTCTCACCAAAACTTAAGTAACAGAAAATTTTACACACTCATGAAGGTATGATTTTTTTCAATATATACATGCTTTCATGTCCCCCCAGTAGTCTCACGTTTAAAAAAAGATACCATTATTGTATCATCATTTTTGAGAAATTCTCGAGATAGAATGATAGGTGGCAGAGTATGTGTAGAGGAGCCCATGGCAAGTGTGGAGCCAAGTTTAGGTTCACACGCAGGATGTTATAACAACCCTCTCATGAGAACCTCATGTTGAGAGCAAAGACCTAAGGACCTCACACTGGGCTCCTCTCCTAAATGTTCCCTCACCACCCAATAGTGCATCCACTTGGAGACCAAACCTTTAACACAAGGAGCCTTTGAGGGACAGTCACTGTCCAAACTAATATCCAAACCCTAGAAAAGTCCTGACTCCCAGTAGTGCAGAATCTGAACTTTGGAAAGACAGCCACTAAAGATGTAATTAAGGTGAAGTCATACTGGAGTCGGATGTCAGTTATAATTGATGTCCTTAGAAGGAGAGGGAAATCTGGATACAGATGCACAGGAGAAGACATGTGGAAAGGGAGGTGGAAACTGAAGGGATTCTGCCACAACCAAGGAGTGATTGGGACTATCTGAAGCTGGGGGCGGGAACAGGAAGGATCCTTCCCTATGACTTTAGAAAAGCTTTTACTTGATTGGCTAGAAGTTTGATTTTGTATCTTCAGCTTCCCAGACTGAGTGAGAATAAATTTCTGTTGTTTGAAGCCACCTAGTGTGTGGTATTTACCTAAATATATATATATATATATATATAAATTTTATTTATTACCAACAAATTAGGCCCATTGTTACTAGTGTGAATAAATAGCCATAATGCCATGAAGACTATTATAAGTATCAACAACAAGAATCCTGCTAAACTTCATATCTCATAAAAAACATTATAGGAAATAAAGATTTCATTTCACACAATGCTAAATCTATAAAATAATTTAGAATTTAAGTCAGAGAGAATATGGTTATGGGAGTTTAGAAAGGAGACTTCAGACAAAACTCATCTAACCTAACCAGTTTTTGGTATATTGCTTTTAACTTGAAAGACTTACATTGTTTTATATCTCTATAATAATTGCCACTTTTCTCATTAGCAGGTATAGTATCCATATTATATTCATCTTTATGCATCTCAGAAGCAACACCTATATTCTTGTCTTCATATTTATGTAGGTCAGGAGAAGTACCCATATTCTTGTCTTCATATTTATGTAGATCAGGAGAACTACCCATATTCTTGTCTTCATATTTATGTAGGTCAGGAGAAGTACCCATATTCTTGTCTTCATATTTATGTAGATCAGCAGAACTACCCATATTCTTGTCCTCATATTTATGTAGATCAGGAGAAGTACCTATATTATTTTCTTCTTCCTTATGTAGATCAGGAGAAGTACCTATATTATTTTCTTCTTCCTTATGTAGATCAGGAGAAGTACCCATATTCTTGTCCTCATATTTGTGTAGGTCAGGAGAAGTACCCGTATTCTTTTCTTCATCTTTAGGTATAGTAGAAGTACCCATATTCCTTCCTCTTTCTTTTGGTATATAAGGAATAGTGACACCTGTAAGTACAGCAGGAGTCACATCCATATTTTCCTCTTCTTCGTGCACAGCAGGAATAGCATCCATATTTAATTCTTCACTGAAAGGTGTCACCTCAGGTAACTCTAAAAGGCATGACATAGCATGGGTCAGAAATATGTGGATTTCTTTGACTACTTCCTGCTTCTAACTGCATTTTTCCACAAATGATTAGAGGCAGAGATTTAAAGCCTAAATCATACCACATTCCCAACAATAAACTTTACATTATACTCTAAAAAATTTTCACAAACCAGCTGTCCATGATTATGGGTCCTCTTTTTTTAGTGTTTATTTATTTTAAAGGCAATATGAGAGAGAGAGAGAGAGAGAGAGAGAGAGAGAGAGAGAGAGAGAGAGAGAGAGAGAGAGTCTTTCATCTGCTGGTTCATTCCCTAAATGCTTACAACAGCCAGGGGTGGACCAGAACAAAGCCAGGAGCCTGGAATTCCGTCTGGGTCTCCCAAATGGCTGGCCAGGATTCAAGCACTTGCGGTATCATCTGCTGCCTCCCAGGATGCATTAGCAGGAAGCTGGATCAGAAGTGGAGTAGCTGGGACTTGAACCGGACACTCTGTCATGGGACATGGATGTCCCAACTAGCAGCTTAACCTGCTGTGCCACAACACCCACCCTGGTCATCATTCATATCTACTATTTCTGTGAAAGTTTTAAATGCTCACTTACCATCAATATTGGGCTTCATGTTGCTAATCTCTGAGGAAAAAACCCCAAGTAAAAAAATAAACAGTATAAAATTCATTAGGAAATTGATTGGATCTATCTAGTAATCTACAGTGTCTCCTCGAAGCTTCCTTTCCCTGGCCCAGTAGGTCCAATAACTGGCTAAGACATTGTGACATCACTGCCCAGTGGAGGTCAGAATGCTGGGGAGGATTTTCAAGAGCTTTGTGACTCCATCTGAAGACTATTTATCTTCAGTACTGGGATGGTTTTTAGTTTTTAAAAACAAACCACTGGTGCTGGCGCTGTGGCACCGTAGGTTAAATCCTCCACCTGCACACCGACATTCCATTTGGGCTCCAGTTCTAGTCCTGGCTGCTCCTCTTCCAATCCAGCTCTCTGCTATGACCTAGGAAAGCAGTGGAAGATGGCCCAAGTCTTTGGGCCCCTGCACCCGCAAGGGAGACCCAGAAGAAGCTCCTGGCTTCGGATTGGCGCAGCTCGAGCCATTGCAGCCAACTGGGGAGTGAACCATTGGATGGAAGACCTCTCTCTCCCTTTGCCTCTCCTTCTCTGTGTGTAAATCTGACTTTCAAATAAATTATAACAATAAATCTTTTTTAAAAATAAAAAAGATCACCTAACTTGCCTTCTTTCAATGTTAATTATTTTAATTGTTGTTGATGATAGCCTCTTAACATTAGAGAACATTCCTAATCAAATGACACAAGCACCAGGGAGAAACAGCAGGACTTTAAAAGGACATGGAAGCTTTTTCAGTGTCATAGGGGCTCGCAAATCAAATCCAACCTGTGGTTCTTCACTGAACCTGCCTGGGTGCCTGGAGAGAGGATGTCCCCGAAGTCTTAACTGCGTGGGAGGACAGGGAAGCAGAGGTGAGGTTCAGAGGTAACTTATCCAAGGGGAAAAAATGGTGGACCAAGCAAAGCCCCAGATCGAAGCCTTAACCCAACCCAAAGGAGGTGCTCCCATGTGTAGCGCTGCTTTTCTCATAGACCAGGGTGGGGAACAACCAGCCTGAAGCCTGTATTAGGCTCACAACATCACTCAGTGTGGCCCTGCCAAGGCCTATCCAAGGCAGGTAGGACTTGAAATGTAATACATGCACAGCAGGCTAATCTTCAGGTTGCTAATTTTGTATGGCCCCTGCAAGACGTCATGAATCTCTAAATGGCCCTTGGCAGAAAAAAGTTTCCCCACCCCTGTCTTAGAGCCTGTAGTGCATTCTCATGTGAAACCTGGGAGTTGGAAGAGGTGTGAGTGAAGAGCTGGCAGTGCTTGGGAGCCTCTTTCTGTGGCCTCTGGCTCTAAAGGAGTGCAATATGGCAAAGGAGAGAAACCTGCAGCACGTGTGCCCTGCATGGCTGCAACCACCTCACAGTTCCAGATGACGGAGCTCCACCATGGCGAAACTTGGCTGCAGACACAGGTCCGGGTGCAGGTTGCAGGAGCAGTGTCCAGTAGAGTGGCCTGCGCATCTGGTGAGACACGAGAGCCAGAGCCAGCTGGAGAAACGTGTTTACTGCAGCACGCCCCACACCTGGCACCGGGTGGGCCACATATCAGGCACTTGGGAAAGGAGTGAATGAGACACTTCATATCTTCAGCAAGGATAGAAATAGCATTTTCTAATGACTCAAAATAAATCTTTCTTTGTTGCCTCATCATAAAACTTTCTCTCTACTGGATATCTCCTAGGATAGCTTTATATAAAAATTGTATTTAATTTATTTATTTGAAGGGGGGAGAGAGAGAGAGAGAGAGAGATCATTCATTCACAAGTTTACTACCAAAGTGGCCACAACACCCAGGTCTGAGCCATGCCAAAGCCAGGAGCCAGAAATTTCACCTGGATCTCCCACATGGGTGGCAGGGGGCCAGGGACCTGATCATCTTCACTGCCTTCCCAGGCATACCAGCAGTGAGCTGGATTGGAAGTAGTGCAGTGGAACTTGAGCCGGGGCTCCCAGGCTAGCTTCTATTTTTTGATGTGATGAACGTTCTCCATTGATAACTACATTGGTAGAAGGTAGATAGGGTAGATTTGTTACAGGTAAAGTTATGGACCAGTGTTGTGGTGCAGCAGATGAGCCGCTGCCTGTAACACCGTATCTCACATCTGAGTACTCATTTGAGTCTCTGCTGCCCCACTTCCAATCCAGTTCCCACCATTTTATAAATAAATATATTTAATGTAATTATTTGTTTGAAAATTGATCCTAATTTTCCCTTGTCCTATAATCAGTATCCCTTTTGGAACATATTGCAATATGTTATGGGTTGAGTTGTATCTCTCTGCCAAAGAAATTATTTTTTAATTCATTTTTACTTATTATTTTTTAAAGACATATTTACTTATTTGAGAGACAGAGTTACAGAGAGAGAGAGAGAAAGAGAGAGAGAGAGAGAGAGAGAGAGAGAGAGAGAGAGAAAAGAGAAAAGAGAAAAGAGAAAAGAGAGAGAGAGAGAAAGAGAGAGAGAGAGAAAGAGAGGTCTTCCATCCTCTGGTTCACTCCCTAGATGGCTGCAACAGCCAGGGCTGGGACAGGCCAAAGCCAGGAGCCAGGAGCCTCTTCTGGGTCTCCCATGTGGGTGCAGGGGCCCAAGCACTTGGGCCATCTTCTACTGCTTTCCCAGGCCATTAGCAGGAAACTGAATTGGAAGTAAATGGGTGGGACTCAAACTAGCACACATATCATCAGGATGCTGTTGCCACAGGCAGAGGTTTAACCTGCTATGCCATAGCACTGGCCCCCGAAAATCTTTTTTTTTTTTTTTTTTTTTTTGACAAGCAGAGTTAGACAGTGAGAGAGAGAGACTGAGAGAAAGGTCTTCCTTCCATTGGTTTACCCCACAAATGGCCGCTACAGCTGGTGCACCGAGCCAATCAGAAACCAGGAGCCAGGTGCTTCCTCCTGGTCTCCCATGCAGGTGCAGGTCCCAAGCACTTGGGCCATTCTCCACTGCTTTCCCTGGCCACAGCAGAGAGCTGGCCTGGAAGAGGGGCAACCAGGACAGAACCGGCACCCCAACTGGGACTAGAACCCGGAGTGCCGGCGCCACAGGCGGAGGATTAGCCTAGTGAGCTGTGCGCCAACCAAGAAATTCTTAAGATGAGCTCCTTCTGGAGTAGAATGGGCCCTTAATCCAATATAACTGGTATTGTTAGCTAGGAGATGAGGACACAGAGCCACACAGAGAGAACATGGCAGGTGAAAATGAAGACCAAGATCAGAGTGACGGCGCAGAAATGAAGGAAGACCAGAGATTGCCAGCAAGTTGCCAGAAGCCCTCAGAGGAAGTCACGTCCCAGGTCCTTGATCCAGGACTTCTAACCTCCAGAGCTGTGACGCAATTCATGTCTGTTGGTTAAGCCATTCAGTTGGTGGCAGTTCGTTACAGCAATCCTTGCACCCTAAAGCAATGGACAAACCCTTTTGATTGCTGGAACATATTACAGAGATTAAAATTGAATATCCATTCTGAAGGTCATAATTTGGAGCTGTAGTTAGCCCTTCTACAAATGTAGATGTTCTATTGCACAACGTAATTTAAAATTTTTTTTAAAAAGTATAGGAACAGTTGTTTGGCTTAGCAGTTAGGATGCCAGTTGAGATACCTGCATCCTATATTGCAGTACTAGGTTTTAAGTTCTAACTCTGCTCCCAATTCCAGCTTTCAGCTAATGTACAGCATGGGAAGCAACAGGGGATCAAGTAGTTGGGTCTCTGCCACTTATGTAGGAGACATGTTTTGAGTTCCAAGCTCCTGGATTCAGCCTGGCCCAGCCCTGGCCATGGCAGGCATTTGCAGAGTAAGCTAGCAAATGGAAGTTCTATCTGCCTCTCAAATAAGAAATTAACTAAAAATAAAAAAGTTCAGTGTACATTTTCTATATATTGAAGCACATTTTAAGTATTTAAAGGCCCTAAGAATCCATTGCTCATTCATTCTAAGAATGTCATTAGATGTGTGAGGGGTCTTCAAAAAGTTCAAGGAAAGTGGAATTAAAAGAAGCTTATTTTGGTACAAATTTCTTTAAATCTATGCAGAATTTTGGGCCAGTGTTATGGTGCAGCAGGTAAAACCACCACAGGCAACAGCAGTATTCCATATCAGAACTACGGATCAAGTCCCAGCTGTTCTGTTTCCCATCCAACTCCCTCTATTGGACCTGGGAAGGCAGTGGAAGGTGGCCGAAGTGCTTGGCCCCTGCACCCAAGTGAGAGATCAGATGGAGTTCCAGGCTCCTGGTTTCAGTCTGGCCCAGCCCCAGTGGCTGCAGCCATCAGGGAAGTAAAGCAGATGGAAGATCTCTTTCCTTCTTTTTTTTTTTTTTTTGGACAGGCAGAGTGGACAGTGAGAGAGAGAGACAGAGAGAAAGGTCTTCCGTTGCCGTTGGTTCACCCTCCAATGGCCGCCGCAGACGGCGCGCTGCGGCCGGCGCACTGCGCTCGTCCGATGGCAGGAGCCAGGAGCCAGGTGCTTTTCCTGGTCTCCCCATGGGGTGCAGGGCCCAAGCACCTGGGCCATCCTCCACTGCACTCCTGGGCCACAGCAGAGGGCTGGCCTGGAAGAGGGGCAACCGGGACAGAATCCGGCGCCCCGACCGGGACTAGAACCCGGTGTGCCGGCGCCGCAAGGCGGAGGATTAGCCTGTTGAGCCACGGCGCCGGCCGATCTCTTTCCTTCTTTGTCTTTCCCTCTCTATCTCTTTATCTTCTCTCTCTCTGTAACTGTCTTTCAAATAAGTAAGTAAATCTTAAAAGAGAAATCTATGTGTAATTTTTTTCACAAAATAAATTTTCCATGAACTTCCTGAAGACCCCTCATACTTTGTACTTTATCACTTTACTACCTGTGGTCTTGAATGTTTCTTGACCACATCTGGATTACAAACCCCTCTGCCACTTCTGCGTCTTCTCTCCCATGGGCCTAGAGTAAGAGGGCAGATACTTGGGTCTTAGCTCCATTACTTCCTACTTGTGTGATCACAGTGAAGTCATTTCTTCTCTGATCCTGAATTTGCTCATCTGTAAATAAGGAAATTAAATTTCATAGCAAGTAAATAATTAAAAGTCACTTATTGGGTTGAATTTATTTGCCTCCTGTATTTCCTGTATATATATATTTTCTTCACGTTAGAGGTGGTGAGATTCATATACTCAATTTTTGAAGAGGCATAACACACCAGTACTTGACTGGGTTGGTCAATACAAGTAGAAATAGTTAAGAAGTTGAATACAGTTAAGAATATATTAAGAATACAGTTAAGAAGTTGAAGACATAAAAATGTTCAGAAATGAGCAATGTTATAAAATACACCAAATATATTTTCTTTTTTTTTAAATTTATTTGACAGAGTTAGAAAGTGAGAGAGAGAGACAGAGAGAAAGGTCTTCCTTCTGTTGGTTCACCTCCCAAATGTCCACTATGGCCAGAGTCATGCTGATCCGAAGCCAGGAGCCAGGGGTTTTTTCCTGGTCTCCCATGCGGGCGCAGGAGCCCAAGCACTTGGGCCATCCTCCACTGCCTTCCCGGGCCACAGCAGAGAGCTGGACTGGAAGAGGAGCAACCGGGACTAGAACCTGGCACTCATATGGGATGCCGGCGCTGCAGGCAGAGGATTAACCAAGTGAGACTGGGTGCCGGCCCACCCAATATATTTTCAAAAGATGTTGATTGAGATAACCCAAGCTTCAAGGAAATCTATTAACTGCAGATAAATTCCACAAGGTGTAAGTTAACTGTACAGTCCATGAACATAAACCCCAAACATTGCTTCACATATTAATGTAAAGGGCCGATGTCTTGAGTCAGGGGTTTACGCTGCTAACTGTGATGCTGGCCTCTCTTATGACCTCTGATTAGAATCCCAGCTGCTCCACTTGCAACCCAGCTCCATGATAACGTGCCTGGGAAAGCACTAGAAGATGGCCCAAGTGCCTGGAACCCTGCACCCACTTGGGAGACCCGGATGGGGTTCCAGTTTTCTTGCTTTGGCCTGGCCCAGCCCTGGATATAGCAGCCATTGGAGGAGTGAACCTGAAGACGGAAGATCTCTCCCTCTCTGTGTCTCTCCCTCTTTCTCCATAATTTTGCCTTTCAAATAAATAAAAATGCAATTTGAATATTTTTCTTAATTCAGAATATAAGTTTACTCTATAAAACAAATCGTTAGCTATATCATGGTCATTACGTGAAACCAACAACAATGAGTTCCGGTTCATCAAGATGGACAGGGAACTGAGCTTCTCTTTAACTATCTCAGCTACTCAAAAGCTACCATAGCACACAGGACTCTTAATTTTCAAAGAACCTTTAAGTAGGGGCGAGCACGATGGTGCTGCGGCTAGTGATGCTGGCATTCCATATCAGAGCTGGTCTGAGGACTGGCTACTGTGTTTCCATTGCAGCTTCCTGCTAATGTATCCTGGGAGGCAAGAGACGATGGTGCAGTGCTTGGGCTCTGCCACCCATGTGAGAGATTCTGATGGAGTTCCAGGCTCCTGGTTCTGTCCGGCTGTTGTGGGCATTTGGGGGAATGAACCAGAAGATCGAAGATTCTCTTTCTCTCTCTCTCTCCCTTCCTCCCTCCCTCCCTCTATGTCACTCTGCATTTCAAGTAGATAGAAAGAATTTTTTTAAATGTCTTATAGCCTCTTCCATCTATTGGACTGTCAATTTATGGTGCTCTCTGGGTTAAATGAACTTTGTTATCAATGTATGCTTTCGTGTATTATTTTGGACATCTGACCTTTTTGTTAGTTTAACATCTAGATAAATTAAAGAACTGAAGTAAGTTTGTTTTATTAACATGAGCATTTATATAATATAAGATAAATACTTGCTGATGTCAAAAAGTTTAAAATCAGATCTTTTATCCATAACTTAATAGGAAAGGACAGGGAAAACTAAAAGAAAAGATTACATAATCCAGACATACTTTAAGTCATATCAATAGATGCTATTTCAAAACTGCCACCAAACCTAAATTACAAGGTTACTAATGCTATCCAAAGATTCGGGGTAACTAGGTGGGTATATTAGGATAGAGGGCCAGAACATTTGAATTTACTAAGAAAAAAATGGAAGAAATGATTTTCAGTGAAATCTGGGAGTTTTAACATTTCACAGCTGGGCGTTGTGATAAGGAGGTCCAAGGGCGTGGCTTAAATTGCCAGATTGGGTTAGAAGGGACAGATGTTGGTACTGGGAACGTCCAGTAAACTGAGACCCACCTGCTGTATAGAACCACATTCCACTGCATAGGTGCCCCTTTTGCCCCTCTCTGGCTCTGACATCCTGTGCCAGGCTTCCCTTCCCTGAGGGTGACCTCTGCTCGCCATTGGCCTCTGCCACCTCATTCTAGTCCTACATAGTTGCCCTCTTCATCAAATTTTTTGTTCTAGTTCTTTTATGGTTTCATTTCTTTTATATTTAAATCCATGGTCATTGATTGATAAACCTTCTGTAAAGGCCAGATTATAAAATTTAGGTGCATATATGAAACCTTGCACGCGAGGAATCTACTTGGTGCATTAAGGCAAGAAAATGAAATTGAGACTATAAGGATTGGAGAGAAAGAAACAAAGTTGTCATTATTGACAAATGGAATGTCTACTCAGCGAGTTTGAGAGTCCACCGGGTTTTAGAACTAATAAGAAAATTCATCCTAGGTGTTAAGGATTGACAGCTTCCAGTCCCAGCTCCTACAATTCTAGCTCTTGGAACTGTGAGCCTCTATGTAAAAGGTCCTTTGTTGGAGACCTCCACGGAGAACATGGAGAAGCAGAGGCATCCAGCTGAGCCCAGGCTTCTCACCATTCCTGTCAAAGCAGCAGGAGGGCGAGTGACAGAACACTGGTGGCTTATGTGGATAAGCCACCAGCTGAACTCCACGAGGTGACCTCAAGAATATGGGGCAGAAGGATTGCTACTCTGGGCCCTGCTGCTTTCTTTTGCCTTCACAAAGGCCTGGCTACAACATCTGCAGCAGGAGCAACAAACTCCCAGGTTCCTGTCCTTTGACAAGCTCCCCTTCCAGTGATATTTTCCACCAGATTTGCCCTTTCTGGCCTGTGAAGCTGGTATTCATTTCACCTTGGAGCTTCCCCATCACTGCTTCCCAATGTCCCTTTGGCTGCTGGAGTAACTAATTTCATGTTTCCCATGAAGAAAGGACTTTGTCACCAGATGAGCAAATGAACAATATAAAAGGAGCAATGCTTTCTAAAAATACATAAAGTGTACCTATTTGTATGTATGTGTGTGCGGGGGGGGGGGGGGGGGTAAGGGTGGGGTGTGTGGGAGGGAGGTGGGAGATAATAATACAGTGATAAGGACCTAAGGACCGGGGCTCTGGAGGCAGACTGCCTGAATTCAAATCCCACTAACCTTGTTTGACTTTGAATAAGACTCCTAAACCTCAATTGTCCCAATGTAAGACAGGAACAATAACAACAGTTGCTGCCTTACAGGGTCATAGGGAGGATTAACTCAAATCATCTAAGGCAAACGATGGCAGGATGCCTGGCTCCTGGTGAGGCTGGGGACTTTACCTGGGTGAGCGCAGCACTGCTCCCTGCCAGAAGTCGGCACTCAGTCTTCCCATCTGCAACAGGCCTCTGAGCTCACCAACACCTCCCTCAATGACAGACTATAAAACCGGGACAGAAGACTACACGCCAAGTACCAAGCACAGGGATGGCAAACCCTCCAGTCGATGCGCCCCTGGCTTTGTTTTCTAACTCACTTTCTCAGTCCCCTGTAAAGCAATCGGCACAGCCGGCTGCTCTGTGGCCGGTCCTTTCTAACACAGCAAGCCAGGACTCTGTAAACAGCAGAGGATGCTTGTTCAAAAACTGCCTCACTTCTCTTCCCTTCCTTTTTGCAGCAGCGTAAGGGCCTGAATGCCTCCCTGTCATGTTTTTCTGTCCAAATCACACATATATCACTTAGGATACAGAACGCAAATTTCTCAGTTAAATATCATGAGGCCAGGGGCAGCACACACTTTCTTCTGAGTGCAGATGACACAGAAATAATTGGCTATGGCTCTTAGGAACTTTCTGGATTTGCAACTTTTAACTTTTTATTTCAAACCTAGAAGCTCACAAGAGTTTGCTGAATTCATTGTCTGATAACGCCTGCCAGTACTTAATACTAATGCTACATCTTATGTTGTCTGTACAACCTCAGGAAGCTCACCCTCGCTTGGAAATGTACTACAAATTGTTCATGAAATGGGGCTTGCTGTTTGAATGACCTGTCTTTAACTTCCATGGTCCAATAGTTGCTGAACCTAATGATTTAATATTAAAAGAAAAAATGTCATGGGTGTGGGCATTATGGCACCACGGGTTAAGCTACCACTTGGGATGCCTTCATCCCATATTGAAATATTGATTTGAGACTCAGCTTTCGATTTTGAATGTGGTTTCCTGCTAATGTATCCGGAGAGGCAGCAGATGGTGGATCAAGTACTTGGGTCCCTGCTACCCACATGGGAGAACTGGATGGAGTTCAGGTCCATGGCTTCAGCCTGGCCCACCTCTGGCTATTGCAGGCACTTGGGGAGTGAAGAACTTTTTTTTTTTTTAATACTCTCTACTTCACAGCCCTTGAGGAATGTTGCCTCCTGCTACGTTCTGTGGTTGAATAATTTTGTGGACAATATCCAAGGAGCCTTAGGAATGGGGAAGTATAGCACATTCATTTCACCACAGCATATTGATTTCATCCAGCCTTAGAAGAGGCTTGCATTCCAATCTGACATATGAAAGCTCTCCCATTTGAACGAGGAGCCGCAGAATGTTTATGGTCTGCATAACACCCGTGGCCTCAAAGGAAGCTGCACGAGTCAGGTGAATTGAATAGATGCTTTTAACATGTAATATGATTCCTGTTCATTTCTAACTTTAGCTAATGGGAAATGCACACTAATATACTTTAACAGACACTGCTCTGGCCGCTCAGCAGTGTATTTCTAATTGTTCATATACCCAATATGCATGTTTCAGATTATGGCTAAAGAATCAATGCCAGTTCATTTCTTTACTAAGAAGGAAAATGAGCAAAAATTAACTGTAGTAGTCCTGCAGACCACTGATAATCGTTTATAATATGATCTGCCCTGGATGTTTCTGTTTATTAATTCTGAAAAGTCTGCTTGTATTCCTGTAAGTAATACATTTCCATTTCACAACAGGGAACAACACATAGAAGTGACTATGTACACTTGTCTTCTGTTTCTTGTCTTTTGCCCACCCTCACTTGACCTCTGCCTTTACTCTATACCAATGAACACACTCACTCACTCACTCCATGGACAGGTCACTCTGATGTCCTTGGTGTCCCTCTGTAAGATTCTCCTGTCCATCTCTTGTCTGACTCAGGTCTCCTTTGTCATCTTGAATGCAAATCTTGTGAAAAGAAAAATACAGTGTGATCTCAACATGAACTCAGTATAGGATCACTAAAGCAACCAAATAACCAGGGAAGAAACTGAAGACAGAATTATCCATGGAGAGAGGGACAATTCAGACATTTACCCAGAACCAAATAGGCAAATGCATCAACTCTTACATTTGTGTGGGCTCTGGGACACATATGTATGGTATTAAATCCCACTTCTTCCCTATGTAGCTTGGACAAGTTAACTCGTACCTTTGACTATTAGGTGGAGCTATAAACATGTATAACCAACCTCATAGGGTTGCAGTTAGCATTGAGTGAGATTGCCCACATACAGTGCATGTAGTTCATAGTAAGCACTCAATAACACTTAGCTGATATATAAGCCTTTAGAACTAGTATCAGCAAATTAATATTATCATTTATGCACTGCTTTTAAAGCACGTATCTGCAATGTGAACTCATTTGACCATCAAGTGTCTGCTGAGCATCTACTATGTGCCACACACTGTGTTCTAGATGCCTGATATCTACAAAAAGACAAAATATCTACATAAATTTCCTGATACATTCTAGCAAGGATGGTGGTGAGGTGGTGGAGGAGGAACAGATAGTACACAACAAATCTAATGAAGAAATAAGTTATAAGTGCTATAGGAAAAAGAAAACTAGAGGCGAGATAGGGGGAGCTTCATGAGTTCTGGTGGGCAGGTGTGATCAGCAGAGGCCTCACTGAGGCGGCAACATCCCAGAAGACTTAAAGAGGAGTTAGACGTGTGGTTATCTGGGAGGAGAGCATCCATGGACGAGGAAGGGCCAGGGGGTGTGCCCATCACATCTGAGGTCTGAGGTCAGCAAGGAGGCGAGACAGGCTTGAGGGGATGGAGAAAGGGGAGAGTAGCAGAAGCTAAAGCTGAAATAATTTTATTTGTGAGGCAAACAGCACATGCTGCTGGTTCACTGCCCACGTGGGAGCCAGGCCATCAATCTGGATCTGCCTGGTGAGTGGAAGGAATCCAACCACTGGAGCTATCACTGCTGCTTGCAAGGGTTTGCATTAGGAAGAATCTGGAATTGGTTGCAGAACTGGAACTTGAACTCAAGCACTCCCATATGGGACACAGGGATCCCAATAGGTGGCTTAACTGGTAGTCCAAACACTGACCTCCTATTGTGGACTTTCTGGTAGAGGAGACGATGTTCTCATCCATACACAGGGCTGGGTAGCCCATTTTTCCAGCCAATGTTAACTTCTCCCACTAGAAGAAGTTAACACTTCATCCACTTCTTTACCCAGGATTTGCCTTCACATGGAATCATATGGGCCAAATATCCATGTTGTACATTTATGTGATTCTACTTCTCATTCTAACAGCCCTAATTGAGGTAATTAACCTTTAGATTAATAAATCTGAATCTGTGAATTTGCTAATTGTTTCTTCCTCTTGTGAATATCAACCAGCATTCAGTTCTTAGCAATTCAAAGATATACATTGTGGAGGCACACATAAGCATAGTCATGAGGAAAAGCCATCCGTATTTGTTTCTAAGTCAATAAACACAGCATTTCTTGAGATTGGGGTGGACATTGTGGCATAGCAGGTCAAACTGCCTCTGAGGACATCTACATGCCATACTGGAGTGGCTGGGATCAAGTTCAGCCTCCACTTCCAGTCCAGCTTTCTGCTAATTTGTCTGAGATGCAGTGGATGATGGCCCAGGTACTTGGGGTCCTGCCACCAACATGGAAGACTTGGATAGACTCTGGCTCCTGGCTTTGGCCTGATTTAGCTGTGGCTGTTGCTAGCACTTGGGGAATGAAAGAGCAAATAGAAGATCAATGTCTGTCTTTCTCTCTCATTCTACCTTTCAAATAAATAGAGAGAGAGAGAGAGAGAGAGAGAGAGAGAGAGAGAGATGCTTAGCCTCTTATCCCATGCTGATTTGCTAACTTATGAAGTCATGTCTCAATCACAATTCTCTCTGGAGCAGATTTTCAACTTTATCTAGTTATGTAGTAATATAATTATAAATAAAATCAAAGTTCAATTAGATTGACTTTGGCTTCCTCATTTAGTTTTTAATCTATAAGTGACTGGGAATTTTTACTTGGGTTTTGTTTTCATGAAAACTCAATTAGATGATTAGTGCTCCATTAAGACAACAAGAAGTTTTACAGTAGCCTGTTCCCTTAAAATCTATTCAAGAACAAAAGAGAATTAAAACCAGATAAGCTGTGTAATTGTAGTAAATGACACCACATTGCTTTACAACGACCCTGATTTATCATTTTAGACATTGTAGCAGATAAGTTCACTCGGAAATAGAGCTGCAGACAAAGAAGTTAGGATAATGAAAACACTGCACAGATTTAATGATTGTCTTAGTTTCCATCCAGGAAGTGAGTGTTTTGCAGTACAAAATTTTGTTGTTGGGTAGGAAGACTGAAGGCATCTGACTTGAATTCACTGATTCTAAGCTGTTTTTCATCTATCATCATTAATACAAGGCTGGTTAGTAGAGAAAATACAAGAATAAAGCAGATATTCTCTATGAGGGATAAATTAGCAAATACAGTGGCCTCCTGAGTGTCCTCTAGATGTGGTACATGAGGGGCTGTGACCAAAATGCAAGAAATGTGAGTGAGCAGCTGGTGCCCGGCGACAAATGGGGCTGACTCCTTCACATGGACGTAGGCAATGTGACCCCTGGGGCAGCCACTTCCTGCCACCTGAGAACAAGAGTCTGGCATTACCATATCAGGTTTCACAAGAGAAGCCCAAATTCCTGCCCTTTAAGTGCCAAGTTTTCCAGTTTTTAAATAGTAGCTGTATTTAAAAAAAAAAACTATCTTGGTCAACAGCTGCAAGCCCAACAAAACATGCCCACAGGGTACACTGTCTGTAGTCTGCCTCACTGTCAAATCCTGGAGTTCACTTTAGACAGTGGAACTGAACACACAGGAAGTCCTTTTCTTGTATTCGTGATTGGGTTCCAGAAGTCTCCCCCACTAGAAATCACCCATTTGTTTCATTTTCTTTTAAAATTTTTTTTGACAGGCAGAGTTAGACAGTGAGAGAGACAGAGGGAAAGGTCTTCCTTCCGTTGGTTCACCCCCCCAAATGGCTGCTAAGGCCGGCACACTGCGCCGATCTGAAGCCAGGAGCCAGGTGCTTCTTCCTGGTCTCCCATGAGGGTGCAGGGCCCAAGCACTTGGGCCATCCTCCACTGCACTCCCGGGCTACAGCAGAGCTGGACTGGAAGAGGAGCAACTGGGACAGAATCCGGAGCCCCAACCAGGACTAGAACCCGGGGTGCCGGTGCCACAGGCGGAGGATTAACCTAGTGAGCTGCAGCGCCGGCCCACTTGTTTCATTTTCTGACACCTTTTGTCAGGTACAGTATTCTACTGATTTTAGCAACAGTGGCTATTATTTGAATCATCTATCATTGTAAAGTAATTATCAATATGCTACATCAATATACAGAATTTAAATACATGCTTTTTTCCCCCAATTTTGTTACCTTATTTTATTCTCCTAAATAATTACAAGTTAAAGGAACAAATCTACAAACCCAGTTCACAGTTCAGAAACCAGAAGCAGGGAACAACTAAACTACTCACAGTGAAACATTATAGCTAAGAGCAAATCAGAAATTAATACTGTTTTATTTACTCTGATTTGAGTCTTAGTTATGATAGTTTATTTTTATGTGAGTTTATCATCTAATTCATATGGAATCTCACCATTAAAAAAATAGGGGCTGATGTGTAGTGCAGTGGGTTAAGACGCTGCTTGCATTTGGCATTTCACATCAGCGGGCCAGTTTGAGTCCTGGCTGCTCTGCTTCACGGCCAGCTTCCTGCTAATACTCCTGGGAAAGCAGCAGAAGATAGCCCAAGTACTTGTACCCCTACCACCCACATGGGAGAGACCCGGATGGAGTTCTGGGCTCCTGGCTTCAGCCTGGCCCAGCCTTTGTCATTGTACAAGGTCATTTGGGGAGTGAACTAACTGACGTTACTTTGTCTTTCAAATAAATACAAAAATTTTTTTTTTATTATTATTTTTGACAGGCAGAGTGGATAGTGAGAGAGAGAGAGACAGAGAGAAAGGTCTTCCTTTGCCGTTGGTTCACCCTCCAATGGCCGCCGTGGTCGGCGCGCTGCAGCCGGCACACCGTGCTCATCCAATGGCAGGAGCCAGGTGCCAGGTGCTTTACCTGGTCTCCCATGGGGTGCAAGGCCCAAGTACTTGGGCCATCCTCCACTGCACTCCCTGGCCACAGCAGAGAGCTGGCCTGGAAGAGGGGCAACCGGGACAGAATCCAGCGCCCCAACCGGGACTAGAACCCGGTGTGCCGGCGCCGCAAGGCGGAGGATTAGCCTGTTGAGCCACGGCGCCAGCCAATACAAAATATTTTAAAGAATATACAAAAAGGGGCCAGAACTGTGGCATTGCGCGTAAAGCTGCCATCTGCAATGTCAACATCCCACATGGGCGCTAGTTCAAGTCCTGGCTGCTCCACTTCCAATTCATCTCTCTGCTGTGGCCTGGGGAAGCAGTAGAAGATGACCCAAGTCCTTGGATGCCTGCACCTGCGTGGGAGACCCAGAAGAAACTCCTGGCTCCTGGCTTCAGATTGGCACAGCTCTGGCCATTGTGGCCAACTAGGGAGTGAACCAACAGATGGAAGACCTCTTTTTCTTTCTGCCTCTCCTTCTCTCTTTG
Organism: Sylvilagus floridanus; assembly: GCA_949820135.1. Taxonomy (NCBI): domain Eukaryota; kingdom Metazoa; phylum Chordata; class Mammalia; order Lagomorpha; family Leporidae; genus Sylvilagus; species Sylvilagus floridanus. The sequence continues at coordinate 54,229,170 of OX463243.1, forward strand.
TGCAACTCTGACTCTCAAAGAAACCTTTTTTAAAAAAGATACTTAAAGTTTTTTGGAAAATGCAAAAGTTTATTTTGATTTTGGTGAAAGGAATTTGAAATTCATGCATTTTTTTCATTATATGAATTTTTCATGAAATTTCTGAAAACCTCTCATAAAACATTACTCTGTGGAGAAGCTTAATTATAAGCTTGATGCCTTTCTGAAAAATTATGTAGGCAAGATAAAGAAATATCTGCTAAAGGGCAAGGGTGGCATACATGTGTTTTCCAATGGAACTTTAAAAAATGTTTATTTCCATCTACTTCAAAGGCAGAGCAATACAAAGAGAGATCAAAAGATCTTGTATCTGCTGGTGTATTACCCAAATACCTGCAATAGCCAGGACCTGGCCAGGCTGAAGCCAGGAGGCAAGAACTCCATCCAGGTTTCCCATGTGGGTGGCAAGGACCCAAGTACTTGAGACATCATCTCTTGTCTCCAGGATGCATCAGCAAGAAGCTGGATTGGAAGTGGAGGTGCCAGGACTCAAACTGGCACTACCTATGGCACAAAGACATCCCACGTGGCAGCTCAACCTGTTGGGCCACGACACTGACCCTTTCAATGAATTCTGAATCAGTTTTTATAAAATTAAATGTCCCTTATATTTACTGGTCTCAGGACCACTGAAACATAAAGAATCTATTTGTTAAAGAAATAAATCGAGCATTAAAAAAAAGACAAACTAAACGACGGTTATACGTTTTTATTTGTGACATTTGAATTCCTAAGTTCACATAGAACTGATTTGATAAATATCTTTAATTTTTCTTGCTTTTCTAATTGATTTAATTATGTTAGTCTGCTTTTCTTACAGTCAAATTCTTAATCCAATTACAATTGGAACTAAAAATATAGTAAGTATTTTTTTCCAGATGTAGGTAAAAAAGATACAGGAAAACTTTGTAATCAGAACACTAGAAGCTAGTAAAACAGCTTAATTGTTTGATTAGAAGTGGATTCTTCTCTCCATAAGTTATACAAATCCTTATATAATCATCAAAAACTCTTACCTCAAATTAATACCTGCACGGGGGAAACAGCTTGTTATAAAAATTTTGTATCGGTATACTTTTTAAAACATAAAAGCAAACATTTTTTCCAAAACACACATTGTTTGGCTAATTCTAGAAGAGAATTATCAATTTCTTCAAGGACCAAAATGATCAGAGCAGGAATGACAATATTATCCAAATGATCCTCTATCTCACTGTAGCGATTGTGGCTTTGTACATCTTTCTTGAAGACATGGCCAAACTTTTCCTACAATATTTCTTTTACTCACAGTGTTATCTATGGGTTGTGGAAGGGACAGAACATTAGAGATTAGAAAAGATGAGACAAAAAGAGGAGTCCTATCCAAGACCCTTACTGCTTTGCCATTTACAAAAGTGAGTAACCAGAAGAAAAACCAACACATTGCAATCTCATGAGGAATGTTAAAAGGAGAAGGAAAGGAAAGCAGCCCAAAGTGGTAGGATAGCATAAAGAATTTTGCGTGGGCAATTAAAATAGAAAAGCAAATTTCTAACTGTATAAAAAGCAAGCCAGGTCTCAGGAAAGACACAATATAGTTTAGAGAAGGCATAAAGTCATGTATCGTGCTCACTGTTGGTCACATCCATAATGCTGAGATGGTGAGAAGTGTGAAAAAGTTTTAAGTTGAACTACAGAATTGTTAAACAATGGAGCAACAGACTTCAGAGAGAATAGTGCTGTTGGAGAGAGAACTCTAAAGCAAAGACTGCAGGACAATCAATAAGATTCTTCATTTAACAGACAGGCAAATAATGTTCTCACTTACTTTTACTAGTCCTATATAGTCTTCAGATCTTTCTCAGCGGGGGACAGCACAAAAGATGGGCTGAAACTCAAAATCAGACTTTGGCTTGAATTGCATGGAAGGATTTCAGGTGCTGTAAATTGTTCACTTGGAGACTCCAAAGGATGCCATAGAATTTCTACACTTAAAGAACTGGGAGGAATGTTACTGACACAGCTGCGGAGGTGGAAGGGATGCAGTAAGGAATCTGTCAAAGTTTCTTTCTCTCATCCTGGTTTTCAGAGTGTGCCCTTAGCAATGAGAAACTGCCCAACAAAGAGAAAATTAACAACCTATGGAATGACAATGACTCTAGAGCAATGTTTCTCGGTCTTCTTTTTTCCCCCATGGACCAGATGGTTTCCTAAGCATCCCCTGTGTCGTCCCTGGTGAAATTCCAATACCATAATAGATACTTCATACCTTTGTGTGTACACTGGCCTCTGGAGGGCCTCAGCCAGTGTCAGGTCTATGACTTTTCCCCTCAAACAACAACTGGCAATCGCCCTCCCCAAGAACCCATAAGGCTAAATGCAAGGGCACTGAGGATTCCAGGGGGAAAAGTTGTATGTATTTCACCTCTGGCTCTATTTTAACCAGAACCATGCGAATGCTCCTAAGCCAGCAGACTGAGGCACTGCCTACAGGCGGCACCTTCCTGCTTTTCCCTCTGGCTCTCACTGCTCTAGGACCTCACTGCAATGGTTATGCTCTTTCAGAGTCCCATGCCGTGAGAATAAGCAATGAGCATCCATAATATGCAAGACTCCCACTCTATAATCAAATGTACATGTACTCAACTGAAGTTCCGCCATGCATTATGGGACTTAATAAAGCCTGGATCTGGCAGGTAACACCTGAACTTGCAGATCCATCTTAATATCATAAAGAGACAACTAGACAGTATGTGCATTCTGCCATGATGCAATAGAAAGGAATCAACATCTCTTAGATGGTATCCATGAAAAAAACAAAGTTTACTATGAATCTAACATTGAAGAAAGAATCAGAGAAAAAAATTAAGACTTTGGGGACAGCGCTGCGGCTCACTAGGCTAATCCTCCGCCTGCGGCACTGGCACCCTGGGTTCTAGTCCCGGTTGGGGCGCCTATTCTGTCCTGGTTGCATTTCTTCCAGTCCAGCTCTCTGCTGTGGCCCGGGAAGGCAGTGGAGGATGGCCCAAGTGCTTGGGCCCTGCACCCACATGGGAGACCTGGAGGAAGCACCTGGCTCCTGGCTTCGGAGTGGCGCAGCGTGCTGGCTGTAGTGACCATTTGGGGGAGTGAACCAATGGAAGGAAGACCTTTCTCTCTGTCTCTCTCTCTCACTAACTCTGCCTGTCAAAAAAAAAAAAATTAAGACTGTGGGACATTCCATAAACCACCTAGTCTGTACTCTTTAATGTGTCACAAAAGATACCACACACACACAGAACTCAACTCTACTGAAGGAAATTAAAAAAATAGACAATTTAAATGCAACATGTGATTTCTGATTGAGCCCTGGATTTTTTAAAAAGAATTCCAAAGGATATTTTGGGGGCAACTGGAAGATTCTGAACATGAACTGTATTCAAATATTAGCTAATAATAATGCAGTACTGGGGTTCAATTTCTTGGATGTGATAACGATATTACAGATGGAGAGGGCATCATTGTCAGAAATACAAGAAACATGGTGAAATATTTTACAAGTTCATGATGGCCGCAGCTTTCTTTGCAATGGTTCAGCAGTAAGAATGCATGTTCATGAAGAGAAAGCGAATGGGGTGAATGTTAACAACTGGAGCATTCAAGGCGATAAGGGTCCTCACTGAAATCTTTCCACTTTGACTGTTCCCCAAGTAAAAAGAAAAACAGGCGACAGAGCCAAGTTGGGAGGAAGAAGCAGGGCTGTCCATGTCTGACCCAGCGACTACACAGGCCTCAGGGGCTGGGGGGCTCAGATTCCCCACCCACATTAAGAGAAACTGGGAAGATGCCAATAGGCCAAGGAGATGAAAATCACCTGTGAAGATTTTCTTCTGAATTTGCCAGAGGAACACACCATAATTAAAAAATAAGAACAGTTTGCCAGCATTTACCCTAGACAAATTGATTAGTGCAATTAGCAATATAACCAGGCAAAAATCGTTCCAAGAACTTTAAAAAACATTTGGATTTTTATGCTTCTGCATGTGGATTTTTAAAATGAGTGGAAATTTCATACACACAGTTAACAGTAAATAACTCTAAAAGAATTTGTGACAAATGTCTTAAGATTCCAGCCTCCCATCTGACAAAGTATTATTGAAATGCAGGAACATATCCAAATTTTTAACACAAAAATCCTGTGGTTTTCCATGGTACAGAGTTAGAGAGGTCCTGGAGGGCGCACGCTCCACGCTGTCATTTCTCTGTCCCACCGTTCTGCAGTCCCAGGTGATGCTGTGTACTGCACAGGTCAGGAACTGGGGGCTCCTGGGTCCCTAGGACGTTCACAGCCAACAGCTCAGAAACACCTTAGCCGATCTTGTCTTCTCAGAGTTACTTAGGAAGCAATGGGAGGAGGATGCCTATTGTTGATCAGAGCACAACAACACCAAGAGAGGTAGCAGCATTTGGATCCCATGAGACAGCCTTTGTGAGACTCGAGGCGAGGGTCAGCCTGCTTGCTTAAGGCGACATAGAATGCCACTGTGCCCACCCAGGCAGCCCTTTCGTAAGTTTGGACAAAGAATTCATGCTTTCCAGCAATCTTGGCAGCCAAAAGTGGCTGTTAAACACAAAATCAAACAAAATCAGAGTTGCTCAGTTATTCTTTAATCATTATCACATTGAGTGCACTAATACATTCTTATCTACGTCCCTTCACCAACTGGTACTTTGTTAAAGCAACCGATCACCGGAAGTGTCGTCACCCCCTCGTCACAGGCTGTCAGGACCATTACAGTTTAGGGAATGAATCAGAGAAGGCAACGTTTCAGCAACTAAACCTCGTTTAGATTTCAAAAGGCAGGCTGCAGTACAGAATGCGTCATCCTGACTGTCTACCGGGAGAGGGACATTGGAAAGGATGGAGGAAGGAAGGCAGCTCCAGTGCCACTGTCCCCTTAGCAACGGTGGCACAATCACAGGGGCAGACATTAGCTGTGTGCCACAACACAACATGGCAGAGGGGGAGAAAACCTCAGCTGGGTTGAGGAGCTCCAAGGCAAGGCTCCAAGTCACCAGGCCGAGTGTTTAACCCACATGCACCCCGTGTGCAACTGTCCTCTTGCTTTGTCACGGAAATGTTAGGATTCTGTAGAGGCAGCCACAACCCCCTGTCCTTTAATAAGAACAAACACCGCACTAAGCAGGCCTGGGGCTCCTGCTGGTCATTCTTGGTCATTTACAGATTTCTTGGATGAAGGAACATCTTCAATGGAAGAGACAGGGAATGACAGTGGTTATCAAAAATACATTCGGATCAGGCGAACTGGTAACGTGTTAGCTTCATGCTAGTGACCAGTCTCCTCCCTGTAGTTTAGCAGTGATGACCCTGTCTGGGGCAGAGACAAGCCAGCGCACGGCGTGGTCCCTGATAAAACTGTAATGGGGAAATGGTACAGACGCTGGCAGGTGTGGCTTCAGGTCTCGCACGGCTCCACCGCCGGGCACCACGTTAAACCATAGGAGCGGGACAGCAGCGCTCAGAGACCTGACAGCAAGGCTTGTTAGGGAAGAACCTGCTGTGCAGCCAGAGTTCCAAAACTCCCAGGAGCTGACAGAAGCCGCCTGGGACAAGACAGGGGCATGGAAAAGTAGGAATGCGCATCTCAGTCTCACAACCCGAATTCCAGAAAGCTCAGGCGGCAGGTCACAGGCGGAATGGGGAGTGCAGTCTTGCTCTCGGACGGTCCTCAAGTCGGAGGGTTCAGGGCTGGCCCCTCGTTCCCGGTGTGGAGCCCCCGGGGCCACAGGTCTCGGCTAGCAGCACTCAGAGCGGTAAGAGCACACGGAGTAAGCAGGACACGTCGCCGGGAACCACGGCTCCCTAAACCCACGCCCCTGGAGACAGGGGCACCAGCAGTCAGGAGGGCTGCCTCCTGGGCTCAGGACTCCGGGAGGAAACAGCGTTCCTTTCTTCCAAGGGTGACAGGGAGCGCTAGTGACACATCCTGCTCGTCATCTCCTTCTGGAAAGCAAGGGGAGAAGGGAGGTTAGGAGAAACCAGAGCAGAGGAGTGATCTGACGGGTTGAAAACGCTGCTGGGGCCTCGGGAGTCTACATGAAAGGCTGCACACACGCCTGTGAATAAGGCCCAGTGAGGAGGTGTCGCACTTGGTCGGTGGGTTCCTTTCCTCTAAGAGTTTGTTTGGGCTATCTTGCCCAAAGTCCAGGCTGGTTTTTCTGCAAAACTGCAAAATCTGAAGCCTCTAAGCAGCTGGAGTCGCAGAACAGGCATCTTCTTCTGGTGGAGGACAAGTGCTCCAGTTGCCCCAGTCCCCACCACTCCCAGCTCTCTTTCCAAGGAGACAAGTGTCACTTACCAGTGGATAAGATAACTGGATTTGGGCTGCTACTTTTCTTAGGGTAGAGAACAATTTCTCTTGAGTGATGTTTCAACCAAAGATCCCGAAATGAAAGATGACTTAAGCCAGGACAAGTGGGAGGGAGGGTATGTCTCAATGGAAATGAAGAATACGCCCAAGTGTTTCTCATGCAGCCATCAACTTCACCCGCCTGGCTCCTGTGGGCATTTGCAGATCCCACTTGTGCCAGCATCTCTTTTCCTCCGGGACTGGGCACAGCTGAGTCCACTGCCTGTGGCCTGCTCCCACCACATCCTGCTCTCCACTTGTTACCTGGCTAATCCAATACAGGCAAGAGGACTCCATCTGCCTGGGTGACCTGACACCCTGCCCAGCCCAGTGAGGACACCACGAGTCTTCTTTTTTAAGATAATTTATTTGAGCGGCAGATGGAAAGAAAAAGAGCTCCTATTCACTTGTTTCTCTCCAAATACCCAAAATGACTGGGACTGGGCTGGGGCCAAAGCTGGAAACTGGGACCTCAATCCAGGTGCCCAACGAGGGTGGCAGAATCTCAACAACTTGAACCATCGCAAAAAATGGCCTACATGAAAGATCTCGTGAGTGAGATCCCGGTGGAAAGAACGGGCCATCAAAGAAGGAGGTACCTTTCTCTGAAGGGAGGAGAGAACTTCCACTTTGACTATGGCCTTTTCTAAGTAAGATCGGAGTTGGCAAACTCAAGAGGCTTCCATAGCCTTGGCAGCTCATGACAAGAGCCTAGGGTGATTACTGACGTCCTAAATAAGAGTGTCAATTGGTAAATCAACAACAGGAGTCACTGTGCACTTACTCCCCATGTAGGATCTCTGCCCTTAATGTAATGTACTATGATAATTAATGGTAAAACTAGTCTTCAAACAGTACTTTATACTTCGTGTGTCTTTGTGGGTATAAACTGTTGAAATCTTTACTTAGTATAGAGCTGATCTTTTGTATATAAAGATAATTAAAAATGAATCTTAATGAAGAATAAGATGGGAGAGGGAGTAGGAAGTGGGACAAGAGTGGGGGTGGGAGGGCAGGTATGGTGGAAGAACCATTATAATCCAATCTATGAATTTTTTTTTTTTTTAGCTTTTATTTAAAGAATATAAATTTCCAAAGTATAGCTTATGGATTCCAATGGCTCCCCCCTCACACCTTCCCTCCCTCCCGCTACCCTCCCCTCTCCCGCTCCCTCTCCCCTTCTGTTCACATCAAGATTCATTTTCAATTCTCTTTATACACAGAAGATCAGTTTAGAACATATTATGTAAAGATTTCAACAGTTTGCCCTCACATAGAGACACAAACTGAAATTATTGTTGGAGTACTAGTTATAGTATTAATTCACAATGTACAGTACATTAAAGACAGAGATCCTACATGATTTTTTTAAAGAATTGATTAATTATCTATGCAATTTCCAATTTAACACCAAGATTTTTTAATCATTTGCAATTATCTTTATACACAGAAGATCGATTTAATATTATAGTATGTAAAGATTTCATCAGTTTGCACCCACACAGAAACACAAAGTGAAAAAATACTGTTTCATTACTAGTAATAGCATTATTTCACATTGGATAACACATTAAGGACAGATCCCTCATGAGACGTAAGTACACAGTGACTCCTGAAGTTGATTTAACAATTTGACACTCTTGTTTATGGCGTCAGTAATCTCCCCAGGCTCTAGTCATGAGTTGCCGAGGCTATGGAAGCGTTTAGGGTTCGCCGACTTCGATCTTAATCGGACAGGGTCATAGTCAAAGTGGAGGTTCTCTCCTCCCTTCAGAGAAAGGTACCTCCTTCTTTGATGGCCCCGTTCTTTCCACTGGGGTCTCACTCGCAGAGATCTTTCATTTAGGTCTTCATTTTTTTGTTTTTCACAGTGTCTTAGCTTTCCATGCCTAAAATATTCTCATGGGCTCTTGAGCCAGATCCGAATGCCTTAAGGGCTGATTCTGAGGCCAGAGTGCTATTTAGGACATCTGCCATTCTATGAGTCTGCTGTGTATCTTGCTTCCCATGTTGGATCATTCTCTCCCTTTTTCATTCTATCAGTTAGTATTAGCAGACACTAGTCTTGTTTGTGTGAACCATTTTACTCTTAGACCTATCAGTGTGATCAATTGTGAGCTGAAATTAATCACCTGGACTAATGAGATGGCCTTGGTACATGCCACCTTGATGGGAATGTATTGGAAACCCCTGGCACACTTCTAACTCTATCATTTGGGGCAGTTCCGATTGAGCATGTCCCAAATTGTACATCTCCTCCCTCTCTTATTCCCACTCTTATATTTCACAGGGATCACTTTTCATTTAAAATTTAAACACCTACGGCTAATTGTGTGTTAGTTGCCAGATTCAACTCATAGTACTAGAACGAATACAAACAACAAGGGGAGATACTAAAATGGGTAAAGATTTAAATTGTACATCAACAGTTCAGACAGGAGCTGATCATGTCTTATTTTCTCATAGTGTTCATTTCGTTTCAACAGGTTTCCTCTTTGGTGCTCAGTTAATCATCACCAATCAGGGAAAACAAATGATATTTGTCTCTTTGGGACTGGCTTAATTCACTCAGCATGATGTTTTCCAGATCCCTCCATTTTGTTGCAAATGATCAGATTTCATTGTTTTTGACTGCTGTATAGTATTCTGTAGAGTACATGTCCCATAATTTCCTAATCCAGTCTACTGTTGATGGGCATTTGAGTTGGTTCCAGGTCTTAGCTATTGTGAACTGAGCTGCAATAAACATTAGTGTGCAGACGGCTTTTTGGTTTTCCAATTTAATTTCCTTTGGGTAAATTCCAAGGAGTGGGATGGCTGGGTTGTATGGTAGGGTTATATTCATGTTTCTGAGGAGTCTCCAGACTGACTTCCATAGTGGTTTAACCAGTTTGCATTCCCACCAACAGTGGATTAGTGTCCCTTTTTCCCCACATCCTCTCCAGCATCTATTGTTGGTAGATTTCTGAATGTGAGCTATTCTGACCGGGGTGAGGTGAAACCTCAATCTATGAATCTATGAAATTTATATTTATTAAATAAAAGCTTTAAAAAAAAAACTTGAGCCATCACTGCTGCCTCCCAGGATCTGCACTGGTAGGCAAGAGTTAGGAATCAAACCCAGGCAGTGCCATGGGGGATGTGGAATCGTACTGCTCAACACCCACCTGCACCTCGATTGCACCGTCTAGTGGTTTGTACATTGGGGTGCATGCACAGACTATGTCTCTTGGCTGTCCTGACCGAGAGCAAGGAAGTACCAAGTGTATGAGGAAGAAGAAACGCTACCTGACCCACTACCTGTGCTCTCCCCTGGGTATCTTCCAGCCCTAACACAGCGCCCACACAGGGTGGTGGCTCTTTGTTCTCCAGCAATGGGCTGGGAAGCAGGCTCGGGAGCTTTATGCATTTGTCAGTTTGGGAGGATAGATTTTATGTCACTTTCATACGGTGACTGAGTTGCTTTTGAGCTTCACGTGGGGCACAGCAGGCTGTAGCTGCTGCCTCTCTTGCAGGCTACAGCATCCCAGCCTGGAAGACAGGAAACCCAGAGTAAATGGGGCCTGAGGGTGGAACTGCCCAGGCACCGGGAGAATCCTTTTGCTTGAAAATGATAACAAAGGCCGGCTAATCCTCCGCCTTGCGGCGCCGGCACACCAGGTTCTAGTCCCGGTCGGGGCACCGGATTCTGTCCCGGTTGCCCCTCTTCCAGGCCATCCCTCTGCTGTGGCCCGGAGTGCAGAGGAGGATGGCCCAAGTGCTTGGGCCCTGCACCCCATGGGAGACCAGGAAAAAGCACCTAGTACCTGGCTCCTGCCATCGGATGAGCGCGGTGCGCCGGCCACAGCGCGCCGTCCGCGGCAGCCATTGGAGGGTGAACCAACGGCAAAGGAAGACCTCTCTCTCTGTCTCTCTCTCTCTCACTGTCCACTCTGCCTGTAAAAAAAAAAAAAAAGAAAATGATAACAAAGTGTTGGTTCAAGAAATGAGAACATCCAGGCCAGAACCAGGCACTTGTGCAAGTCTGCAACGTTCTTAATTTTAGACAATTACAAACAAATACATGTGTGGGAAAACTAAATGACCATTTACTTATGCTTTTACTTGGGTATGGACAAGATGCCTGGGACATAGGCTGCTGATCTCCAGGAGCTACAAACCACCAGGGACAAAGAGCAGTGGACCACAAATTAAAATACAACAGCACGAATGCAAATACAGTAGGGGGCCTCAAGGCACAGTGGAACCAAACTTGTGTGTGTCACACTTCAGACCTTAGCTGGAATGGCCCTGTGTTAGGGACATCTGTCCTTCTTCTGTGGCCCTGTGTTAGGGACATCTGCCCCTCTTCTATGTTCTATAGCACCCAGCTTCACAACTGGAAAGAGTCCATTACTGGTTTCACCCCTGCTCCCAGACTCATCCCACATCAGATCCTGTAAGATCCAGGAGGGAAGGAGCTGGGGTCTGCTGCTTGCGGACATGACAATCCCACATGACTGGCAGCTCACGCCCAGCCAGTGCTTAATTAAGGAACAAAGAGTCCGTCAGTCTTCCCATCTGTAAGGTGGAGAGAGTGATCCGTACCTGAGACTGCCAGGAAGGTTAGAATTCTACACTCACGGACTCAGGACAAAATCGCTTCCTGACCCCTCCTGTAGAAAGCCGGCAGCAATCATCCTCCTGGGCGGCCTTCTCTGATGATGTGGCCACTGAGCAGGACCCCCCCCCCCCACCAGTGTAGAAGGAGAAGCCTGATGGTTGGGTGGGGGGCCTGGAGGGAAGGGTGACAGCCTGAAGGAGGACAGGCTCAGGGACAAGGCCAGGACCCAGTCTTCCAGCTGGAGCAGGACAGTGGCCACAGCATTCTGCGGACATGGGGACTGGGGCAGGTAAGTACACAGCTGTCCAATAAGAGCCCATGCACCTGTTATGAGGAATGCATATAAATGAGACCAATCCTAGGAAAAGTCTGCTGAGCCTCTCTCAATCTTCCAAAAGTTCTTCTGTTTGGGGTTAACTTTCAATGACAGAGATGGGAAAAAATAAAGTGGAAATGCAACAAGCATATGTGAATGTGTGTTTGTGTGTATGTGTGTGTGTGGGGGGAGTTAGTTCACAGAATGGACACAATGTTAGCTTTATGACTAATTCTGTATGATTTGCAATGGGTCAGTACTTGTGGGAAGAAAGGAATGAGCATCTGTGAGGCACTCACTAGGTGTCATAATCGGAAGGGCAGGGAGGTGGATCCTCCACACAGGAGAGTCCTGGCGTCAGGGCACAAGCGACTGCTCAAGGTAAATCAGCAGACAGCAGAGCCTGAGCGGCAATGGCTGCTTCCACGCCAGCGTGCGACTTGTCAGTCCCAGGGTCCATGGCTACAGGATGTCACAGCACCTACTCCGGACCATGACCCCAACTGTAACCCTGAGAGGTAGAGGTGAGGTTTGCTGTCTCCACTGGGCAGACAGGCTCACAGAAGGACAGCAACTGCCACAGGCACACAGGAAGTGGCAGGCATGGGTTTCATCCTTGTGTCTGATTACAAAGGTCAGCTCTGCCACCACACCACGTCACGAATGCACGTTCGGCTGTTATTGACTTATATATTAATTGACTTATATATCAATGATAGATGGCTGTGTGCTTTCCTGATTTTTTGAAATGCCAAACATTTTTTTCCTTTACCCAGAATGGCACCAAATGTGAATCACAGGTGCAGTGGGTAAATATTACAACAATCATGCCACTGACAGATGGGACACTAGACATAGGGAAGAGTATTTTTTAAAAAGTAGCAGTGTTCTGCCCTAAAATGGGGCAGAAAATGTTTCTTTAGTTCCTACAGGAAAAGAACAGTTGATATAGCAGTTCAGAAACACGAGGAAGGACGTTTCAATTGGTTCCATCGTTCAAAAGTATACAGGCCCCCCTAAAAAAATCAATCAATCCCCAAGTGAACCTTAAAAAGAAAAACGCTAAAGGCACTCCCAAAGCTGTATTCTTGCACATTCCCACTAAGTGGCGCCAATGAGCTGTTTAAGAAGCAACTTGCACTGAGCAAAAAAACCAAAAAAACAAAAACCCTGCATGGCCTAGGCTGGGACTGCGGCTTCCTGAAGGCAAGTGGCTGAAGAACTTCTACCAAGGACGCAATTTAAGACGAATTTGCCAGCGCTGGGGGTACTGAGTGCCTACGTGTTGAGGCAGGCCACTAAAGAATTGCAAAAGGAGCTTCGAAATGCCATCTGCTGGGGTGGTGATCATTTTCCAAGACACGGTCACAGAAACCGTACTCGGGGCATACGTGCAGATTCCTAAAAAATGCTTGGATTTTAAAGAATGTCTTGAGGAAGCAACAGAACAGTGGTTTGGCTGCGGCACGCAGTAGCGCGTGCTTTTTCTCCAGGGAGTAATTGAGTAATCCCAGGGTTCTCTGCTCTGAACGGCAGCCTGGGGCACAAAGCCATCCGGAGTAGGTCCCTGCCACCCTCTGCTCACCTCCGGTTCGATCCCCACCCACTCACCACACCGCCAGGCACTCCAGCCCTGTCTGCGACAGACAGGTGGCTCCCCGGCCTTTCTCAGGGGGCGTCTTCTGTCCATCCGGGAAACGTATTCTGCTCCTCTTCCCCACCTCTTGCCAGGCCCCGCTTCCAGCTCCTCTCCGGTTCCCCTACTCTGCACAAGGGTGCACTCCAGCATTTGACCAGCTCTGGAATTGATCATTTCCTTGTTGCCTGCATCTCAGAAGACTTCAAACTTCGCAGTATATTCCTGCATGACGAGGACCTGTTTCTGCCCAGGGCATATGCCTGTATGTATGTACAGGTTTAATCCTGTATTCAGTGTGGGGGTGGGGAATACAAGCCAAATGTAGGCCCAACAGGATGAGTTTTTCTCTGGGTAAATGAAAATATCCATGTTTTCTATTTCTGATGTTTTTGTACTCTGCATATTCTCTGAATTTTAAAATAATTTTAATACACATGCAATTTGTTCTGATAAGAAAACAAAGTTCCAGTAATTTAGAAAAGTAAAAAGGACAGCAGACTGAAATGTAGAATCAAAACCATATTTAAGTTTTTGAAATGAAGCTTTAAAATGACTGTCCAGTTTTTGTGAGGATGGCGAAGTCAGCCTGCATTTTGCACGAGATACTCAGCTTGTTCAGTTCTAAACACTCTTTAAAAGGAAAATAGTCTCTGTTTCTTGGCCACCAGCAGTTCTCTGATATGCACAGAACAAACTCCCGTGCATTTCCAGGAGTCAAGTCTCACCCTTTCCTCCCAGTGCACCCATGTCTATAGCTGACAGTGGAGGGGAGGAATAAACGGGTCGGAGAAGTCCCTGCGAAGTGACTGCCGCTCGGTCACACACACCGTCCCTGTCCCGGCCAAGACCGCCAGGAAGCACCCTGACTCCACTGCGTCCCCTCCAGCAGCACACACGCTGGCTCCTCGTAACCCGACCACCTCGTGGAGCTGAGAAATTCTTCCAGGTGGCAGTGGCCACGGCAGCAGGGCAGCTTTAACGAGTTAATGGCAGGAATCGCAACGCAAGCTCCAAGCCACAGCGACGGCCTCAGAGCCCACTGGGAAAGGTGGGAAGCCTTCCTGCAGGTGGCCCAGCCAACTGTGCCCGAGGGAGGACTGCTGGCCCGTGGGCTCCGCGCATGGCACAAAGGGACACACTGTGCGGTAGGGCTCTGAGCACTCACTCGGCTGCTTCGGGGCACACCCTTGCCTCCTCCCAGTGCTCAAACTCCTCGAGGCGGCTCCCACAATTTCTAAGCGAAGTACACACTGCTCTTCTTCCTCCTGGGTCTTCCCAATGCCCCACGCCCCGTCACTCCCGACATCCTCCTCCTCTGGGGACCCACAGCAGCTCCCACGCATACACTTCCCTCTGCTGCTGTCTTCTCTGAACAGCCTTGTCCCCACTCAACGCCTTTCATGCTCCTGATCGGTTGTCACCTCCTCAGGGACATCATCCCCTACTTGCTCACCTTGTCCCCAGATGTCTTAGGTACTCCCCCACCTTTTGTGTGTGCGTGGGGAAGGAGGTGTTTATTGCAGAGCATCAAGATAGGGACAGGGCAGCTCTTGCAACTCCTGGGCTCCCCAAGGGGTTACAGTGAAGGTTCTATGGATCACTGCTGGGGCTGACAGGTGTGTGTTCAGTTTATGTCCAAGTTCCTGGTTGGTCAGCAGTGCTCATGGCCTCTTTGATTGGCTGGCCACACCATGTTCTTTATGATGGAAAGGTGGGCTTCCGTTAATCTGGGGGCTATACGCCAGTGGTAATGACTTCTTACCCTGGACCTGGAGTGCCCCTAAAACATATCCCCTTGAGAAAAAGGTGTTAATTATTGGAGAAACAAATGACCTTAGGATCCCGGTGGTAGCTGCACTACGCCCTCAATTCGGTGAGTTTAGTTAGAGGCAGATGTGCAACCAAAGCAACAGGGTGAGGCCACCTTAAGCTAAGGGAGAGGCTAGAAGGCCGGGACCTGGTGGTACTCAGCATCTGCATTTAAGACTTTGTATGGGGGCTGGGTTTCAACGTCCCCTGTTTCTTGCCACTCCTCAATCCTGAGTAGGGGTGACAGTCAGGAGCTCCCCTAAGTGTGTCAGAAAACATTAGCCTCAAGTCCCGTGAACAAGAACACTTACGAGGCCCTTAGACCCAAGCATTCTAGAGGTGGAAGAAAACAGACCTGTACTTACACCTATTCTGTGGGCTCATTTCCTACACTTCTACGAGGGATGCATCGCTTTTTCTAATTCACAAACGAGGCATCAAGGCCCAGAGGAGTGGCCCAGGACTACACAGCTACTCAAGGGGGAAGAACAAGGATTCGAGCCCAGGTTGGGTTGACTACAAAGCGAAATGAAGCAAACCAACAGAAAGCGTGCTGCTCCCGCTGCTCCATCCGGGGAACAGGGCTGCCAACCAGGAGTAAGGCTGTTTCTGGCTGCTTCTCAACTAGATTGGGGTAGAAGCACTACAGCAGCATCTGCAAACTCTGCTTCTTCTAATTCAGTAATTTTCTGCTAATTCTTAAGAAACAAGAAGAAAAAGGAGGGAAGAAATACTGCAAATAAACAGTCGAGGAAGAAAAGCAGCAGAGATGGAAGGAAGGTGGGTATGGAGGGCTCAGCAGTGTGGTAGAAGCTCTGCGCTGGAGACTTTGTGAAAATGACCTTTATGTATTGGGGCTGGTGCTGTGGCGCAGCGGGTTAACGCCCTGGCCTGAAGTGCCGGCATCCCACATGGGCACCAGTTCAAGACCCGGTTGCTCCACTTCCTATCCAGCTCTCTGCTATGGCCTGGGAAAGCAGTAGAAGATGGCCCAATCCTTGAGCCCCTGCACCCGCATGGGAGACCCGGAAGAAGCTCCTGGCTCCTGGCTTTGGATGGGTGCAGTTCCAGCGGTTGCGGCCAATTGGGGAGTGAACTAGCAGATGGAAGACCCTCCCCCCGCCTCTCCTCTCTCTGTGTAACTCTGACTTTCAAATAAATAAATAAATCTTTAAAAAATAAAAAGAAAATGACCTTTATGTAAATAGCCCATCTCCCATTAAAACCCATTAGTTTAAAACAGAGTGGTGAGAAGCAACAACTTAATGTTCAATTTGGCCCTAAAAGAGAAGTAAATTGCTTCTTAGCTAACATAGCTTTCTTTCTCATCTCCACCCCACCCACCCCGTATGCCTGACTCACTCTCTCTCTCTCTCTCTCACTCACACTCACACACTCACATACCAATGCCTGAGGACAGGAGAAGAGACACATCCCCTGGAGAACCTTCTGCAATGAAGGAGCTTCACCAACATATTTAAAAGGATATACAGATATTCCCTGTTATACAATGGCCCAATCTACAATTTTTCAACTTGACCATGGTTCAAAGGCTATACATGCAATAGAAACCATACCTTGACTTTTAACTTTTGAGCTTTTCCTAGGCTAGAAATACAGAACCACCATTCTGCTATCACTTTCAGTACAGTGTTCAATCAATTACATGAAATATTTAACACTTTAGTCCAAAACAGGCTTAGGCCAAGGTGAGGATGAGCACCTGCAGTACTATGGGTATTCTGAGCATGCTGGAGGTGGGCTAGGCTAAGCTATGATGTTAGGTCTGTCAAGTACTTTTTTTTTTTTTGACAGGCAGAGTGGACAGTGAGAGAGAGAAAGACAGAGAGAAAGGTCTTCCTTTTCCGTTGGTTCACCCCCCAATGGCTGCTGCGGACGGCACACTGCAGCCAGCACACTGCACTGATCCGAAGGCAGGAGCCATGTGCTTCTCCTCATTTCCCATGCAGGTGCAGGGCCCAAGCACTTGGGCCATCCTCCACTGCACTCCAGGGCCACAGCAGAGAGCTGGACTGGAAGAGGAGCAACCAGGACAGAATCCGGTGCTGCGACTGGGACTAGAAGCCGGGGTGCCGGTGCCACAGGTAGAGGATTAGCCTACTGAGCCGTGGCGCCAGCCAAGTACATTTAAAAAAAAAAAAAAAAGATTTATTTGAGAGGCAGAATTATAGAGAGAGGACTTCCTTCTGCTGGTTCACTCCCCAAATAGCTGCAACACCCAGAGCTGGGCCAATCCCAAGCCAGTTGCCAGGAGCTTCTTCTCAATTTCCCATGTGGGTGCAGGGACCCAAGCACTTGGGCCATCTTCCACTGCTTTCCCAGGTGCATTAGTGAGGAGCTGGATAGGAAGTGGAACGGCTGGGACTTGAACCAGTGCCCATGCTGGCATCAGAGGCGGAGGCTCAACCTACTCCGCCACAGCGCCAGGCCTCATCAAGTATATTTTCAACTTAGGATGGGTTGCTCTGACTGTAAGCCCTCTGTAAGTCAAATGACCGCCAGAGAAGACATGAAAGGGAAATGGTAGGTCCGGCAGAAAAGAAGGTGAACAGATGCTGCTCTTTTTCAGGGCCTCCTGTCCCCCAGTCAGCAGCACAGCACAGCCTCCCAGTCTGGGCCCCCTGGCTGGAGTGCGGCCCCTCACTCTCATCAGCTCTCAATCTGCACTCAGAAAAGACTGGGGAAGTCGGGCTTGACCTGGGGCGGAAGCACAGGGTCAACGTCTCTGGGGGGCTGGCATGAGCAACACCAAAGCCCTCTAATTTGAAAGAAGCTCATTCCGGATAGCAAGGTGGGGTCCCCTGCACGTAGAGGCCGGGGCACAAAGACGGCTTTCCGAGGTGCCTTTCACGTCCTAGATTCTGTTTCTTTCAGCCCCAGAAATCTTCAGATTGCATTCGTATAATGCATTCTTTCATTATGGGCTGCGTTTTTTCCTCCTCCCAAAGTGTGCAGGATGGAAATCCCATTTCTCTCATGGTCCCCTCCCCCACTTCCTCCTTCCCTCTGAAGAGTGGTGCTAGTGAGGTCTATGTCAAGGTTTCACTACCCACTCCTCCCCATAGCAGGGTCAGCTCCTGCCGACGCCCATTTCCCTCGGGCCATGCTTCTACACCCAGTGCCACACGGACATTTTACTGTTTGCTCATCCGTAAATGCAACCCACTAACAGTACGGCAAGTCCTTGGGATCAGGTGATTTTCCTGGAGGAGGGATGAGGAAAAGAAACGTGAGTTGGCACCACCAAGGGATGCTGGGTGTTGGCTAAACCACATGGGCCAGTCTGACCAAAGGATTCAACGAGGCTTTCCCCACATTGCTGGTGATGCTGGTGTCAACAGAATTCCAGGAACGGGCAGGTGTGGTTCTCCAAAGTCAGACGAGGCAGTGGTGGTGTGTGAAGGCACGTGATCATAAAAGTCAACATCAGTGGCTCTCTCTGAATCCCTTTGAATCTGAGTCACCCAGTTTGAAGGGCCACACTGCCTTGTGGTCCCAGCAGTCACAGTCACGTGTTTCCAACGCGTGGCCGAGGTCCAGAAGCTCGACTCTGTCTGGTCTCTGATGCAAATGTGCTACTGAGGTTCTAAACAGGCACCAAACTGCTCTATGTGCCTCTCCTGCTCCTGCCCAAGACAGGATTTGCCTCTACCAGCTCAGCAGCCTTGCATCCCCTCGTGTCCCTGCACACTCATTCCTTCTGCTCCTTCCTCAGTTCAACTCTTCAACCCTGTGCAGTTGTCTACGAAGGGTACGAGCCACCCAGCTGGGAGACAGAGCAATTTCGAGGAAGGGAACAGGATCCTGAGGCGGGAGGAGAGGGAGCGGGGATGTTAGCCGGGTGCTGGCACTAGCTGCTCAGCACTTGGCTGGCAGCTGGCTCTCCTCACCCAGGGTTCAGCCCTGCTTGAAGGGGAGGGTCCCCTGGCAAAGGAGACGCAGGCAAACCTCAGGCTGCTCACTGCAGGGAAACCCCCAGAAAAAGAGAAGAGAAAAAATAAATAAAATAAAGAAAAGTAAACAAGCAAATCCCAAACATCCCAAACAACTCTCCAGCCAGCTCCCTGTGGGAAAGCCGGGCCAGCTGCAGATGGAAACGCTGGGGCCGCTCCTGGCTGGCCTCAGGGCACCAGAGGCTCGGCTGGAAGGACCGCAGCTGTCCACGCATGGCCAGTCCCCCACTTCCTGCAGCGAGCATTTCTCTGCTCACTTGCTAGAATCCAAATAGCTGCATGCATCACGGGAAATAACACTGGCCTCTTTCCAAATGCCTTGACAATTCCAGGGAAAAGGCCATCCCAACCCATCTCCCATGGGGTAACCCCACATATGGGAGCCTCCAGGGACAGGGTGCACAGGGAGGTGGGTGCAGGATCGCTCCTGGACCATTCCCAGCTGCTTCGTGTGACCCTGTGCTGAGAGAGCCAGAGGTCAGGGAACTTCGTGGGCCTGCCAGGGCCACACCCTCCTGCTGGGCTTTGGAGGCAGAGGTGCACCAGCTACTCCGCCATGGTCAAGAAGGTGGGGCTTCCTGGCTGGAGGGTAACGTGACCACCAGGAAACGAGCACATTCCTTGGCAACGATCAGGAAAGAGGCCTCCACCTTTGCTAAAAAGCTATTTTTTTGTTATGTCATTGTGTCTATTTAATGGAAAGTGGGAGAAAGAACTGTCATGGGAGGCTGACACCAGTCAACCTCGATTATTTTGGGAACAAAACTTCACGTTTAAATAGCTTGATGGATGAATTAATTGGATGAATGAATGAGGAAGTCCTTCCAGGTCACAAAAGGCAGAAAATGCAAGATGGGGCAGTGTTAAACAGCAGCAGCGTTTTGTCCCTAGTAGAGCATCTGTCATTTCCTGATTGTTTTCTACGTGGCTGGCGCAATGCTTTCTGCTTTATATTCCTTATTTCATTCAGTCCTTAGAACAATCTCATGTGGTAAGCAGTATTATCCTCCTGGGACATGGAAGGAACTGAGGTTAAGAATCTTGGTGGCCAGCGCCGAGGCTCACTAGGTTAATCCTCCGCCCGCGGCACTGGCACACCGGGTTCTAGTCCCGGTCGGGGCGCTGGATTCTGTCCTGGTTGCCCCTCTTCCAGGCCAGCTCTTTGCTATGGCCTGGGAGTGCAGTGGAAGATGGCCCAAGTCCTTGGGCCCTGCACCTCATGGGGAGACCAGGAAAAGCACCTGGCTCCTGGCTTCAGATTAGCATGATGCGCCTGCCGCAGCGCACCAGCCGCGGCGGCCATTGGAGGGTGAACCAACGGCAAAGGAAGACCTTTCTCTCTGTCTCTCTCTCTCACTGTCCACTCTGCCTGAAGACAGACAGACAGACAGACAGACAGACAGACAGAAAGAAAGAAAGAAAGAAAGAAAGAAAGAAAGAAAGAAAGAAAGAAAGAAAGAAAATCTAATCTTGGCTATGGTCACGTTACTAGTTGTTAGGATAGTCAGGGTCGAAACTTCAAAATCTGTCCTCCTAATCAGCCTGCTATATGCCAAGGCATTGGGCCAATACATTTCCCTTCATGGCTGCACATGCTTTCTGATGAGCTTCTTAGGGCTCACACAAAGCCAGCACTGGCCATGGGAATGCAGAGGCATGAGCAGGAACAGGGACATGGCTGGGGGACCATGCACAGGCCGCCCCCCCCCCCCCCCAGCATGGCTGTGTTTCCTGCTAACATCCCCAAGTCTGATTTCTTATCAGGCAAGCAGGGTGGCCAGACTGCAACATTTTTTAAAAAATTCTTTCAACTCTAAGTGTATACAAGGTCCAGCCAGCACACAGGAAATAAAAATGATCTTTCTGTTTTCTTTTAGGGATGTGAGTGGCAAATAAGCCAAATGAAATAAAAACAGAAACCTGGCAGGCCACACCTCCCTAAACCGGGACGAGCAGTACTGAGCTGATCGATTCTACTCCTGAACAGCAGCCTACATGACTGGCACAGGGCGTTTCCACAGTGGAGGCACGTGTCTTCGAATGCGTGCACACAGATGTGAGTTTCTGAGTGCACGGGTACACACGCATGGACAGATAAACACATACCCCCACCACAGAGAACATGTACTCCTACTGACATGAGAAGCAAATTGCTTTTCTTTTACTAAAACCTACAAACATTAAAAATTAGTCACTTTATGTCAACATGTTCAGTCTCTTGTTCTTGTAAAGGCAGAGCTGCGTATTTTTCAAGTTTTCATTTAACCACAGGAGCAGGTGGGTGATGGCCACACCCCACAATGCATCGCCAAGGCAGGAGCATGACTCAAAATCATCCACCGTTTCTGTATTCTCAAGATCCCTATCCCTGATCTCCACAGGCTCTCCCATGCTGACACTCCAGGTTTGCAGCATCCTGACTTGCTTTGTGAATCCAGATCTTTTCACCTTTCCACCCCTATCCATCTCACTGCTGCACTGTTACGCCCTGACCGTGCCAGTGCAGTGGACCCAGCCTGATCTCTGCAACGTGATGCTGCCTGTTCCTCCATGTGGTCGGTACAAGCGCTGGCCCCTCTCTCAGCTGCTGCCCTCTTCTCTTTCCCACCTTTGCTTGCCAAGACCTTCACAGCCGGCTCCACAGCTGTCGGGGATGTGGCTCCCACCCTCCCGTGCCTGGCACTGGTCAGCACAGTTGGACCCGTTGCTGGCAAAGGCTGCTTGTGCCCCTTGAGTGGAGATGAGCTAAGGAGGACTGAATGCACCTGCTCTGCAGGGTGAAACCGATTTCTACCTGGCCCGGGCCGCCGTGGGGTTGCTCAGCTCCCTGAAGGCTGGGCAGAGTAAGGAACCCTCCTGTTTGCCCTTTCCATCTGGGCCTTTCAGCAGGAGTAGGGGAAAAGAACTGGCTGGGAAGCATGGAGCCACGCTCTAGGGGACACTGCAGATGCGCGTTTTATTTCTTTGGAGGGAAGCTGAAAGGGCCCAATTTTTAATGACCCTGAAGAAACAGGATTTGTTATTTGGGGGTGTTCTGAACTTTCAGGGCATGGGTCCCTGGAGGAAGAATTTGATCTCCCCTGGGAAAACAAAGACACCATAGAAGCTGCCCAGCCTGGCTGAATGCACCTCGGGACAGAGCTTGCCATCACTTAATAAGGTCTCTATTGTGTGTGTGTGTGTGTGTGTGTGTGTGTGTGAGTGATGGGGAATTTCCTCCTCAGTGAGCTTGGAACTTAGGGACCTTGCTGTTTGGTTAGCAGTCTCACTGCTTTGGTGGAAACAAAGTGTTACTTTGATGGAATAAACAGAAATGGAACGAAAAGATACCTTCATTTTAATAAAATAAGACCTGATGCTAGAAATTTCACACCTCCAACTGCAACCTGTTCTCAAGCTCCCACGGAGACTATGGGATCCTGTCTATGCTCCGTTTAGTCACTGACTCTCATCTCTGTAGGGGGGTCACTCCGCTTCCCTCCAGAGAAGCTCATTCTGCCAGGTATTAACCACGCAGCCCTGGAAAAGTCGCTGTCCTCTTCCTGTCTCAGCTTCTCTGTCACCTCGATATTGTCAACAAGCCTTTGAATCCTGTTATCCCTCCGAATCAGGGACCAGAAAACTACAGCCCAAGGGCCAATCCCTACAGCCAAGGGTCTATACCTGTTCATATGTGGCTCTAAGTAAGCATAGTTCTTATCTTTTTAAATAGTTGAAAAAATCAAAGAAGAATATTTCAAAACTCATGAATAGTATACAAAATTCAAATTTTAATACCCATAAAACAGCTCTATTGAAGCCATACCCATTGTTTATCCATTGTCTCTGTCTGCTTCCACACCTCACACAGTGAACAGTTGTGACGGACTACACAGCCCCCAAGAGCCTTGGATGGCTCTGCACCATTCCAAGTCCATGGCCAATGTGACTCTATAGTTTTCAAATCCATGTGGTTATAAACGGGTCACTGAGCTGCCTTCCAAAATCGACCTGGCAATAAACAGTCCAATATTTCTCCTATCTTGGAAGAACACCCGTAAGAATGCACATTTAAAACAAGAAAGAAGTGAGTTCTGTTCCTTAAACCTAAACCTCTATGGCTTTCAGAGTATGGGGAGAGGCAAGCCCTCACTCCCATAGACTCTCAACTCACGAACCGTGAAAACAATATGAAGTTTACAACGAGGGAATGTGTTTTAGAAGGCAAAAGCAATTTTTACTTGTCAAGGCTCCCTCCTCATTTCTTCTTTTGATATTTCATTATGAGCCTGGAATTTTAGACTTTTTAGCAATAGAGGGCATTCTCTACTGCTGTTGTTACAGGTGTTTTGCCCTCAGTACAAGAAGGAAATCATCCAAGCCATCAACATTTCATAGCAGCACTGCTTCAGCTCAAGAATCAAAGATGATGTCCTCTTCCTTTACATACTTTTGGCCTCTATTGTCAATCCTAGAAAATTTGCTCCTATGTAGACAATAATAAGAGCAGAAATAAAATCCTTTGAGATGGTAGTGACGGCTGCACAACAGTGGGAATGCACCCAATGCCACTGGACTGAACCCTTACAGACAGTTGAGATGGTAGATTTTATCTAATGTACATATAATTGCTAACATTATTTAAAAGAAAAAATAACCCACAGCTATACATTTTTGGAAAAAACACTCACTTTAAAAGTTTCAAGGCAGAAGATTTTTATATAGAGTTCTATCAGCAAAATGAAAATAAAAATTCTTAAAGAAGACCTGAAGCTTTATCAGGAAAAAAAATGCATGTTAATATACAATTATGTGTGCGCTTATGCAGGTCTGTCTTCTCAAAAAACACCCACGGGGCTGGCATTATGGTACAGTAGGTTAAGCTGCTGCCTGCGACACCATCATCCCATTCCAGCTCTTGCTAATGTGCCTGGGAAAGCAGAGGAAGATGGCTCAAGTACTTAAAACCCTGCCACCCATGTAGGAGACTTGCAGGCTCCTGGCTTCAGCCTGGACCAGGCCCAGCCATTGTGGCCATTTAGGAATGAACCAGCAGCGCTCTCTCGCGCTCGCTCGCTCTCTCTCTCTCTCTCCATCTCTCCCTCTAACTCTGCCTTTCAAACAAAATAAGTAAATCTTTCAAAAGAAAGGAAGGAAAAAAGGAAGGAAGGAAACACTTATGCCCACCTCCTCAACATGAATTCAATTCCCTCTGTTATTGTTGTCAGTCTTAGAAATGAAAATGCCTGAAAGAATACTTCATTTAGAATAATTTCTCTATATTAATGCAAAATGCTCTGTGCCCCGTACCAGTAACAGAAACCAATACAGAATGATTGCGTCTGAGAACCTCTTTATAAGTTGTTATAACATCGATGCCAGTGACACCAAAGGTAAAACCCACACCCACCGAGCATCCCCGAAGATGGCTCTGAGGTGTACGTACAAAGGCAGCTGTAAGGGTCAGGAAAGCCATGAGTTCCAAAGGAACACAGCGCCACAACAGACACCCTCAACTAAAAATGGAACAATGGAACTTAGCTATGGGCAGACATGCCAGCCATCAAGGAAAGGCTTCTTCAGTCCTTAGCCCCAAACCAAAGCTGGATGTGGATGTGGCCTAGCATCCCATCTGATTCCTATCTATGTGCCAAAGTTTTTCAAAGGTTAATAAACTAGGAACCTTTCAACTGTGCTCTGCGTACTCAGGTACTTCCTACCGTTCCCTGGAGCAGAGGTGGAGCAGGGTGACTCGTGAAGACCCCACTGCTTACTGCCCAGGCCTGGCAGTGATGGGGTCAACAGTCTAAAAGCCAACTAGCGATGACACTGCTGGAGCCAAGTGATGCCAATGACAAAGGAACAGTCATGCTCTGTGTCTCTTGGTGCAGTCCAGTAGTGGTGATCCAACAGACAACAGCATGGTGTGAAGCTGACATCCAAACCCTGCATACTCAGCTCCCACCCCCAGTCCCCAGCACACACACACACACACATGCGCGCGTGAACACTGGCCTTTGTGTGCTGAGAAGTTTTGAGTTTTCAGAATAAGAGAGAATTCTAATTATAACTCAAAGTATGGACGCTGGATATGCTGCCAGATTGTAATGCCTGAGCGTGAGTGCAAAGAGATGGCCCCTAAGCAAACCGTACCTCTCCAAGCAGTTAGGCCTGTAGGTTTAAAAATGACACAGTACAATACAGGAAATGCTCTATTTAGTCACCATCATTTCATATTCTGGAGAGTTCGCCTGAAGTGTTGCACTTTCCACTTCTCTTGATTTAGAAATACCAGGCCTGTGTCCCACAATGCATCTGTTGAGCGCAGGGTAAGTGTTCCCTGTGGCTTACAATTTCTCACTACCTGGCAACCAACTCAGAGGTGTTACCTGCCTGGCTCTGCAGGCTTTGGGGTTGAGTTTTCTGATTTATAAACATCAGCCTTCTTAAGGGCAGGGGTCATGTCTTTGGAGTTGCCCCAGGAGTCAGCACACACTCTTACATGCGATTCTCTCATCTGAATCACTCAACCACATGCAATGCATGGACTCAGAGAGCTGAAGAGACACCTGACTGTGGTCTCCCAGCTGGACACTGTGCAGTAAGTGGCAGAAATGAGGCTCTTTGGAGCTCCAGTGATGCAAGACAGTAGTCACCACGGCTCGCACCATTTACGAAAACCAAATATACAGCCTTCAAAGAGAATGTGGACCTAAAAACTCAGAAGCACCCCCCTTTATATGACTTGTAACAAAAGCATTACTATGAACAGAGTTAATATTTTTTTTTTTTTTTTGACAGGCAGAGTTACTGAGAGAGAGAGAGAGAGAAAGGTCTTCCTGCCGTTGGTTCACCCCCAAAATGGCAGCTATGGCCGGCACTGCGCTGATCCGAAGCCAGGAGCCAGGTGCTTCTCCTGGTCTCCCATGCTGGTGCAGGGCCCAAGCACTTGGGCCATCCTCCACTGCCTTCCCGGGCCACAGCAGAGAGCTGGACTGGAAGAGCAGCAACTGGGACAGAATCTGGTGCCCCAACCAGGACTAGAACCCGGTGTGCCGGCGCCACAGGCGGAGGATTAGCCAAGTGAGTCGCGGTGCCAGCCCAGAGTTAATAGTTCTAACAGAGTGGTGGCCCCAAGAGCCAAATCAGTGCTAGTAAAATGGCAGAAGTCACAGAGCGTCAGAGTCGTGCTGCAGGAGCTGCGGAGCCCAACGATGCCTATGGAGAGCATGAAGCTCCCAGGGAGTCCCCTTGCTATCCTGCCACGTGGGGGCACGGCTAGAATCGCCACCTCTGAAGCAGAGAGCAGGCCTCGCAGACTCTCCTAGGCTGGGGCCTTGATCTTGGACGTGACAGCCTCCACAACTGTGAGCAGTAAATCTTTGTTTTTAACTTGCCCAGGCTGAGGCATTTTGTGCTAGCAGCCCAAACAAGACAGGCCACGTCTGGGCTGTGGCATCAAGTTGTGTGTGTTCCGTCCCCAGTTCCGTGGAGCTCTGTGACACAGGATAAATGACCTCACCCTTCGCCTGGCCTGGCTTTCTTCCCCTCTAAGATGCACATAAAACAGAATTCATCTCATAGAATGGGTGCAGATTAAATGAAGTAACACATTAACACATTCCTTCCCGCACCTGGCTCAGAGCTCTACTCAAACATCTTCCCTGTTATTATATCCTCGAGGCTAAACACATCCAATGGGAAAATATATAGTTATTGCAGGCCATTTAAAGTTCTTCCATGCTACAATGTTTTAATAAGACACAGACATAAATCTCCACCATAAATCTATTTTAAAACAATTAAACTATCAGAAATAAATGAAGTAAAAGGAAAAAGCAGGACAGTCTGTGTCATTCTGGGTCGACAATATGCCAGAACTGGAAGGAATCTAAACCTGCCTGAAGCCAGCGGATTTACAACATTTTGGTTGCAGGAGAACTCATTTCTTCTAACATAACCTACACGGGAGCTATGAATGAGAGACCTGTGGTAGTCCTGGAGAAAGAGAAGGCGAGTCCCAGAACCGGACCCTGGCTTCCCGGGGCCCAGTCACAGAACCTGTGTGCTGAGGGACTGTGTAATGTCACCACTGAGCTTGGCTACGTCCTCTCAGTTTCCAGTGGGAAAATTAAGATCACTCAAATGTCTGCAGAGACAAGGAGGCTCACGCCGAACCCCAAGCCTGGCCTGTCCAGGTATTCCTAGTAGCTGGCCATGCGCTTGCAGCACAGTTAAGTACTGCAGGGGCAACAGCCTGGGGAGGTGTCAGGCTGAGGAGGTGAGGGCTGGGGGATGGGCTCCTAGGACACCGTGAAGATCACTGCCGGCAGGGGGTGATAAAACCCCATGGCAGACTACGCAGCGTGTTGTGTGTAGGGCTGATTCTGGAGGAAGAAGGGGCGGAGAAAAGAGACTGAGCTTATGGAAACAAAACACCAAAGTGGAGGAGCCACTGGCAGGGCCGAATATCTTGCTGGTCCTCCAATCCTGCCTAGAAGTTTGGGGATAACTGGCACTAGTTTCAAAGTGTGATGCATCACATTTCTGATTTAATAAACCAGGGATGGCGCCTGAGAAGCGGGGCAGTTTCCAAAGCCTCTCCAGGCGATGTAGTGCAGCAGAATGGTTCACAGTCATTCATAACTGATGCCCCAGGGGAAGGACAGCCCCACCTGCAAACACCTGGTCGCGCACTGACACAGCTGGCTTGGGAGACACACTGGCCACTCGTGGCATCCAGGAGGGCTGGGCAGAGGCTGAGAAACAATCAGCAGCTGCTCAGCCCTCAAAACAGGCTCTGCACCCTCTGAAGAACGACACACAGGTCTTTCCATCCAGCTGCTAGGGAGGCAGCCTGACATTGGTGTCTGCTTAAGTTGGCTCTGAAATAAACGTACACATAAGAGACCGACTCTGAATGACAGAGAACACGTCCCGGGCAGTGTGGGCTGCTCACGTCTTTCTCTGTGACATGCATCATGCTCCTTGGTAGAGCCAACTAAAAATGCAGATACTCTAACTGGCCCCTGGGGAGGAGCTGCTGCTTTTCCTTGCAGTTTGCCTGTTAACCGCTGAAGCAGAAAGACAAGAGTTTTCAGCAAAGACCTGTCAAAACATTGTTTGAACACTGACATTGTTTTTAAAATATATTGGATGCATTTCCTAAGCATACTTTCCAAATAAAATGTATTGAGGTGTGCTTTTTCTTTAATAACATGCTTCCACTGAAACGGACAGTCTGCTGAGTTTTGACAGATACCTGCTCCCATGTAACCACTACCACAATCAAGATGTGGGACATTCCTATCACTCCTTAAAGTCTTTTGCCCCTTTACAATCAATGCCCTCACTCCATCATTTTATATCAATGGAATCTCATTGTATGTGCTTGTATCTGGCTTCTTTTGCTCAGCAAAAAAAAAAAAAAATTTTTTTTTTAAATTTAAAAGACAGAGTCACACACACACACACACACACACACACACAGATCTCCCACCTGCTGGTTCACTTCCCAAATACTTGCAACAGCCAGGATTGGACCTTGCCAAAGCCAGGATCCCAGAATTCTACAGGTCTCCCATGTAGGTGGCAGGGACCCAGATGCTTCAGCCACCATGTGATGCCTCCCAGTGTGCATTTGTAGGAAACCAGATCTGACGCAGAGTGGGGACTTGAGCCCAGGCACTCTGATATGGGATTTGGGTATTCTAACCAGTATCTTAACAACCGCACCTCATACCAGCCACAGCAAAATATTTGTAAGACCTATCCACAGGGCCAGCACTGTGGCATAGTAGCTTAAGCTTCTGCCTGTGGTGCCAGCATCCCATATGGGCTCTGGTTCGAGTCCTGGCTGCTCCACTTCCAATCCCGCTCTCTGCCATGACCTGGGAAAGCAGTAGAAGATAGTCCAAGTCCTTGGGCCCCTGTACCAGCATGGGAGACCCAGAAGAAGCTCCTTGCTCCTGACTTCAGATCGGCCAAGCTCCAGTCATTGTGGCTCTTTGGGGAGTGAACCAGTGGATGGAACAGTTTTCTGTCTCTCTCTCAAATAAATAAATATTTTAATGACTTATCCATATGCATGCATTGTTAGCAATTATTCACTGTTTCTTCTCTGTATCAGAAGCAAGCACACCAGGGCTGCAGGACTCTCCTGTGGAATGAGCAGGCTTCAGGAGCAGAAGGCAGTGAGTGTACCGGGAACCCAGAGGGGAGTGAGAAAGCAGAGACAAGGGGCTATACTGACTCTTCCAGGGAAGGGGACGAGCAGGAGGCCACACCGAGGTACCAGGAGCCTTCATCAAGGCAGGGGATCTGGAGGGATGAGCACTTTGAGGAGGCAGCAGACCTGAGCTGCAGAATGTACGAAGTGGGAGCAGAACGTGACATGCAGGGGCAAATGGCAAACTTCACCAGTTTAAGATGTTTAGTCTCTGTAGTAGGTTAATAAAAATTCTTTGACATTCTTCTCTTCAAGAGACAGAGCCTGGGGCCAGCATTGTGGCATAGCAGGTAAAGCCACACCTGCAATGCCAGCATTCCATATGGGCGCCGGTTCAATTTCTGGCTATTCCACTTCTGATCCAGCTCCCTGCTACTGCCCTGGGAAAGCAGTAGAAGATGGCCCAAGTCCATGGGCCCCTGCCACCCATGTGGGAGACCCGGAAGAAGCTCCTGGCTCCTGGCTTCGGATCTGCCCAGCCTCACCCCAGCTGTTGCAGCCATTTGGGGAATGAACCAGACTGACAGAATCTCTCTTTCTGTAACTCTGCCTTTCAAATAATAAATAAATAAATCTTAAAAAAAAAAAAAAGTGCCTAACTCCTTTTCCCATAAGTATGGGCTAGTCTTAGCAACCCACTTGTGATGAGCACAGAATGGGGAAGAGCTGGTTTCTCACTTCTGACAAGTCAGCACAAGACAGGGAGGCTTCCACGTGGGTTGCCCTAACTGGGATCAGGGTGTGCTGGGGGCAGTCAGCAGGGAACTAACATGTGCAGAGTGAAAGGGAGTCTGATCTGAGGAAGGGACAAGGAAGCCATGCCCAGCAGAATGAGCGAGACTTAGGAAAACAAGAAAGCTGAGGATCTTGCACGCACAATGGCATGGAGGTAAGAGGAGTGGTCCCATCACAGAACCCTGGGATGTTCCCTTTAGAGGAGGCTGCATATCTCTTTCACCATCCAGAACTACCTGAATGTATTTTATTTATAGGTTACATTGAGCTTCACTATGTAACACGAATCTATCAGCACTGACATCAAGGAACTAATACTGATTAGAATTGGGCTCCACTTCTGCAGTCCAGCTTAACCGTCTTTGTTGGAATCCTGTATATCCAACCTGTATCTATGCAATTATTTCACGAGAGGAGGTCCCGAGATAACAGGAGTGACCACAGAAGTCCTTAGGGGCTGCTGTAATCTTACCCTCACTCTTTTATTGTGGTTGGGCAGGTAGGTGGTGAAGGAAGATGTAGTTTATGTTTCAATAAGTAAAATCTTCTACCATTCCAATCTCAAATTAAAATGCATTGGATATTTTTTGGAGCCAAAGAACTTATTCTTATCTGGCTGGAAAAATTGAAACAGTCTAGACCACACATAGCAGCCAAAAGTTGGCAGGCTCATATATGGGCATCAAGCCATACTGACTATTCATATTTTCATAGAAATGCTCATGAAGATGAATTAATTCCTGCTGGGACTGACATCCTGCAGCAATTTCCAACACTGCTGAGCACAGTTTAAAAAAACAAAAACTGCAATTCTGATTTGGTGCTGCAGAAACCAACAGCACTGCTGAGATACTCAGCAGCAGCCTGAGATGGAGGCTCTGATGGGAGACCTAGCAAGGGGTCCTGAGCAGCTGCCTTGGAGTTTCATCTATTCTTCATCTGCAAAGTGGGAGCAGACTGGCTTATCATGTGGAAGCAGATCAGACCAGGAGCTTGCAGAACTAAACGGAAATGCCTCTTGGAGGCAGCACGAGGACAACTGTGGATGCTTCTGGCAGCCACTGGTGGTGGCAGAGCATATATATAGCGCACTGTAGGCAACAGCCCTTGAGGGGAGGCCCTCCGGTTCAGTAGTACCTGGCAGAATGCTCCCTGATGATGAAAACGCCTTCTGCAACCTCCAACACAACAGCCACCAGACACATGGTTTTTGAGCACTTGAAAGGTGGCTAGGAAGATTAAGAAACTTTTATTTTCATTAATTTTAATTTAATGAGACACAGATGTCTAGTGCTACTCTATTGGATGGTACAACACTAAGTAATGGGTTCAAGGATATCATTCTTTAAAAGCATGAGTTGGCTGGCACTGTGGTGCAGGAGGTTAAGCCACCATTTGGGATGCTGGTGTCCCATACTGGAGTGCCTGGCTCAGGTCCTGGGCTACCCTCAGCTTCCAGTCCAGATTGCTGCTAATGCCATTTGGAGAGACAGCAGGTGACGGTCCAAGTATTTGGGTCCCTGCTACCCACATGGGAGACCCAGATGGAATTCCAGGTTCCTGGCTTTGGTCTTCCCCAGCTCTGTCTGTTGCCAGCATTCAGGGAGTAAATCAGTGGATGTAAGATCTCTCTCTCTCTCTCTCTCTCTCTCTCTCTCTGTGTGTGTGTGTGTGTGTGTGTGTGTGTTGCTGTTCCTTTCAAATAAATGAAATAACTAAAATAAACATTCTTTAAAAAGTATGAGCTTCCTAAGCATGGAGATCAGTCTTAGTTGACTATTACCTTGGTGCTCAGCACGGTGTCTGACTTATAGCAAGTTTTCAGGCACTTAGCAGCCACAAGTGGACTAACTTATAACACAGAAATGAGACTGTAAAAGACTCTGTAGTCAGTACTTCTCCAAGGATATTTCACAACACCTTAGACTCACACAATGCTCTATAGTAAAAAGACTCACTGGTCAAATAAATGTTTCACATTGTGGGCCATGCCTGAGAAGCCAGAATATGTACTAGTAGACTAAAGAAACTTGAACAGCTTCACCAACTCACTATTCCTCTAGTTATTTGATCAAGGAACCCCCTTTTTAACCTAATACCTTTGGATATTCCTTAGAACTAGTGGGTTTGGTAGGGGGAAATACTTTGGGGGATGCTCTAGCCAATAATGATAGCGGTAGGAGGAAAGCTTCCAGTTAATTCCTTGAAGGTGGGGTTCCCTGATTTTCAGTACACGGTAAGCAGATAAGAAGTTTTTACAGAGTGGTCTAGAAGTTCCTCTCTTCCAGCCAGAATCAGAGGCAATCTACAAAACATTTCCACCCAACAAAGGGCAGCAAGATGCACTAGTGTGCATATAATCTTAGGCAATCCCAGACTGCCATATTGGGTGCACCTGCAGAACTGGAAGATCACCTTACACTAAGAATTAGATGCAGTAGCAAATCATAACAGAAATAATAATAGTTATGGAAATATATGAATAAATTCTAGGGGTCTATACTATAAAAGTTTAACCAAATAGCTAAACAAAAGGAACTCACTGTGATGAGAACATCAACTGTGCAACAAAGGAAGGACCAGTGGGAAACATGGGAGAGTGTAAGCCAGGCTAGAGCATGGGCCCCTGGGGATAGAGAAGAAAAATGATAAAAGGAGAACCCGACTGAGCTCAGAGCAGAGACATCTTCCCTAGCCACTTCTGGTCTTGGGTTTTGCAAATATCTTAATGAGGAGGGGCTGGAATGAGCTCCAGACGCACCCCACAGTATCAGCTAAATACTGCTTACAGTTATTGGACATTATTGTACATTCATTCATGCTTAAGTGTAGCAAATGGTAGAAAGGCCATTCCATGGTATAGGTTAACCTCTCTTCAGCAAATTTTTTTACTTTTCTCTTTAAAACCTGACATTAGAAAATAAAACAATCTCCTTAGATTAAGTAGAGGAATCTGGATGGGAAAACTCCAACCAAAAGCTTCAGTCAAGGTCATGGTGCCTGAACTAAATGTGAGAAATGCCAGTCCTTGGGGGGCTGCACTTGCTATCTGTGGGTAGTCAGCAGACTTTACCTGCTTTAGAGTCGCTGAGATGTGCCCACCTGCAACAGGGGCTTCAGAACGAAGGTGTGTACGTCTCACAATGATGCCACCTCAACGCTTACAAATTGGCTTAGCTTCCCATTCGTGGAGGGAACCCCTCACATCCAGGGAAAGCTTCATTCTCTCGTCGAAGGTAATTATGCACACCCACCTCCTAGCTATAGGGACAAAGAGGTCTGCAAAGCCACCACCGTGCCTTGGAACATCTGTGTCCTCTGTGCAAGGGAGCAGAAGGCCTGGCCAGAGAGAAGGGAGGGCAGAGTCTTCGGTTCTGGGCACACAGGCCAATGTCCTGTGAAACTTCAGTCTTTGTAGGCAAAGTCTTTTAAAAGCATAGGTTTGATTCTTCAGATTACAAAACTGGTATGTTTGTATTAAAAAACAAAAATAAAACCGGCAAGCCCAAGACAGTGTATGTCAAAAGGGAGCATTACCCAGAATTCCTTCCAGAGGGAACCACTGCTTTTTGCTATATTTCCTTTCTCACCTACAGACAGAGGATCAGTGACTCCCCAGTGCCATTTTGAGCCTTGCTTTTGTTACTTCATGTTATGTGCTGACAATTTTTCATGGACATCATTTTCAACTCTGATTTATATTTTAGGCCCCGAAGTAGATCAGACCACAAAACACACACACACACACACAAAACTAGGGTCTGGCATTATGGCACAGTAGGTTAAGCCACAACTTATGACACCAGCATCTCAAACTGGAGTACCAGTTTGAGTTCCGGCTGCTCTGCTTCCAATCTAGCTCCCTGCTAATGTGCCTGGCAAAGCAGAAGAAGACGGTCCAAGTACTTGGGCCCCTGCCCTCCATGTGGGAGACCCAGATGGAGTTCTGGGCTCCTGGCTTTTGCCTGCCCTGGCCCAGCCCTGACCACTGTAGCCATTTGCGAGTGAACCAGCAGGGAGAAGACTTCAGTCTCTCTGTGTCACTTTGCCTTTCAAATAAATAAATACATAAATCTTAAAAAAAATACACTGGTAATTATTCACTCTTTTGTTAAAAAAAAAAAAAGCTAAGCACCTGCCACTCTACAAACTAGAAATTAAAGCTCTGTAGACATCAACAAAAGATGAATAAACAGGATTGGCAAAGGCATGGGGCTGATCTGCCACATTCCCAGTTACCAAGCTCAATGCAATTCATTGAAAATAATTACAGATTTCTTCGCTATTTTTCAAATTGACACTTTAGGGTATGTCTGCCAAAGCTCCTAAAATGATCTCTGGCAGGCTTTCCCTCTCATCTCTGAGCACTTGGGTTGCCCAGAGCAACCACCAAGAACTGACACACACACACACACACACACACACACACACGTGCGTCATCTGAATTGACCAAAGACCCATGAATGCAGACTAGCTACTCCCGGTGCCAGGTACGCTCCTCTGCTGGCTTTAATCTGTGCAGGCCTCGCTAATGAAGCACAGAAGGTCATCTTGATGAAAAATGACAAGGCTGGAGACACATGTCAAAGCTGGCCATCTCAGGAAATCAAGCGGGGGCACTCCAGAGTGATCTTTTCCACATACAGAGGAAACGGAGACCCAGATCCAGGGGCAGACGACTAGCGTGGTAACATAATCATGGAAACGCCAGCGTAAAGGCCAAACTGCCAGACTTGCCGGCTGAAGCTCTTTATTTTACAGCGGCTGTGTCCATGTCCAGGCCATTTGGCTGAAAGTCAAGGACCCCGCCTGACAAGCAGCAGCCTGGAGGCCTTTGTGCAGATGCTGTTTCAAAAGAAAAGACCCTTTCAAAAGCCCTACAATGGCTCCTCACTGCCAGCTATTTCGGGGCACAGCTCCGGCTCATGTGAGCAGCTCTGCTTCTTTTCATAGTCCTGACCTGATCCGGCCGTTGCAGGCCAACCATGCCCACAGCCCTCATCGGAGCACTCTCCGAGGGAGGTGTGGGCACAGCCTGGCCACCTATTAGGGAGAACGCAGGTCAGGGCATGTTAGTGCCCAAAATGGACCTGTGGCTGGGCCTTTACGAGACAAGGCTTTTCAGATCTTTGGTCTTCAAATGGTTTTAAAAAGTACCCATCCTGAAAGTGATAGTTTTGGTCCTGAAACCTGGCACGAACCTCAATCATCAGCCAAGAAGCACTCTGCTGGGATGGGAGTGAAAGCAAGTGTGGAGGGTGGGGTGTGCTTTGCTGAGATAAAACAGCAGTAATGAGCAGAGGAACACGGTTCAGCTGTTGAAAACGTGCCTGGCTCATCTATTTGAAATAGTAACAGGTGTGAGGAGATGAAATCCTCCAGGTGAAGAGCCAAATGGAATATCTGGAACCACTGCTTTTTTCTGAAACTGCTTGTGTTCTTTGCACATGGCAAGACCTCAACAGCAGGTGTCACACAACGATGGGGGTGCTGAGGAGTACAGAGGAGCAGAAATGGGATTGCTTCCTGCAAGGCCCGCCCCTGGGTGTTCTACTTCCCACCCAGCCTCCTGTCTTCCTTACACCATGCACCA
The DNA here is from genome assembly GCA_949820135.1 of Sylvilagus floridanus. Taxonomy (NCBI): domain Eukaryota; kingdom Metazoa; phylum Chordata; class Mammalia; order Lagomorpha; family Leporidae; genus Sylvilagus; species Sylvilagus floridanus. The sequence goes on from OX463243.1 coordinate 54,264,474, forward strand.
GTGGTGGGTGTGTGGGTGAGGACAGGACAGAGCCAAGAGGAAAACTGCAAATCCCAGAGACACATTACAAAGATAGGCAGCGTGGCCCAAGGAGTGTCCCGTGGATCATGATCGCTTGAAGACGGCAAGGAGTGATAACAAACGAGAAAAATGTCCTTCAGCTAAATGCAGGTACACTGGGCAGGCTGCACAGAGTCAAACTGGTATCTCTCTCGGAGGACTTCTCAGGGCCTTGAAGCTGCTCTTGGACGTGTTGAGTCCTCAAACATGGAGCTGATGCCTTCTCTTGTAATCTCAATTGGCAAGGCAAGGAAGTCTCTCTTCACTGCGCGTCACCACTCGGGGCAGCATTTTGAGGAGCATTTTGGCAAACCGCGCTCGTTAGCTTTTTTCCCCTCCTTTGCTGTAATTCCCCACTCCACTGAGCTAAGTCCCAGTCCTAGAAGAGCTCAGAAGAAGTGCTCGAAATAGCCACTCTCCACCTTGAGGGGAATTGCCACCACCAAGCCATTGCCTGGCAACCAGCAGGAGTGACACCATCTAGGAGCAAAATGAACAATCTGGAGTCCAAGCCTCTCAGATGAACAGAATCAGAATTCGCATTTTAGCAAGCTCCCCAGGTGACTGGTATGTGCATTAAAGTTTGAGGTGGAGACTGAAGGAGCTTGGTACTAGGCACTCATCTCATCACTCTGCTTCAGTACAGCTGGAGTGAGGCACATTTTGCAATTCCACCTCCAGGAGATTCTGAAGTGTGTGTGCGTACAACAATTGGTTTCACAGCAACAATCCAACAAGGTAGGTGATGGTATAATAAGAAAATAAGAGCCCTGGAGAGAGAATGGGAAGGTCCTGAACCAAGGTCACCCAGGGGTCAGCAGGTGCATTAGGGTGAACAAGCACCCTCCTGTCCGCCCTGCCTACCTCACCAGTTTCCTCCCCCTGCCCTAATCAGCACTTCATTCATAGCTACTGCATTGCCAACAGCTCTCTCTCTGAATCTGCTTTTGTGTTTTAGTGAAAGGACAACAAAACACTGCTGGCTCTTTGTGCTTGCTAATGATAATTCTGATTAGCTCAATTCTGTCAGCTGACTCCCAGACAGCCGAGGGCCGACAGCAGCCTGCGTGTTCAATCGGGGTTTGGCCCATTTTCTAATTACCAGGATCATTTGGGCTCCTTTCCTCCAACTGCAAACTTGCTTGGTTCAAGTCATCTTCAGCTGTTGCATTTACATGAGAAATGGATGAGCTGTCACGTCTGTCTGTGGCTGTCAGGGTGCCAGCCTCCCCCTCCCTACTGGAGACCAAGTGGAATGCTGTAGGTTTCTCTGGGTTCCCAGGCTGTGGGCTGCAGCAGGTCCCAGTGGGAGCCACAAGGCAAGGCCTGTGGGTGGACGGACATATGGCCTTCACAGGGCTGGTCACAGTGACCTCTTCCCAACTTGCGAATTCCTAACTGCCTTCCCACTTAGGGTCCTGATACAATGACCAGTCATCCAGTTTGCTCTGGACCAAGGGTTTTCTCAGCTCACAGGACTCTCCAGTGCCAAAGTTGGGAGGGCTGGCCACTCTACACCCAGTGCACCAGGACACAAAGTCTGAGACAATTCCACATTTGCTAAGCAATCCATTTGCAATCTGGAACAAAGAATAACTCAAGAGTTGAAGCCCCATCTTTAGTAGGCCTAATGCTTATGGTGCATCTTTCACTGCTCTCTCTTAACCTCTACTGCTGATTAGAGAGGATGAAGCATGATTTATAAGGAAAGAGACATGTAGAGGTTGGCAGGCATGCTCTGAGATGAAGGTGGGACCAGTGAAGGAATGGCTGGTGTGTTATCCCTTTGAATGAGGTTCATCACCCTTAGAATAGTCTTCCTAATTCAAAAACATATTAATCATGTGTTATCCACCAGACACTATGGGCACTGCAGGCACATGTGCTTACAATCCCAGCCACTAAGGAGCTGACAATTCTATGGAAGCGACTGATATTAATACAAGTAGCTACATCTGCAAAAAGCTATCTAGGCTACCACTAAGATAGCAAAAGGCTATTGGAAGCCAGGGAAGAAAATTAGGGTACTTCTGTTTAAATATATGACAGTCACTTTGTTCATCTTCTCATTTAACAGCTAACATTTCTTGGGCCATTACCATGTGACTAACATTTAATTTTCTCCATTATTACGCCCATCCTGGGCAGGAGGAAAAAGAGAATCCCTCCTACCCAAGAACAGGATACTTACCCAGCAGCATCACACAAAAGCAAACTGGTGGGCCCTGGGAACACAGGAGTGAGGCTGTGCACTACAGGTGCACAGCAGACAGATAACTGAGGTGGGGTCTCTGAGCCCCACACTGTTGAATCGCAAGGCATGACAGCAGGAATATCCCCCTGGAAGTGTGGGAACTCTGGGAATGCTGATGTTCTAAAGGAAACTGGCTGGACAAATGCTGCCCTTTGGCCCTTGCTGCATTAGATCCTAAAGCATGTGCAACTAGAATGTGAAAACAAATGCCTGACGTCTGCATCATCCTTCAAGGGCTGAAAATGGGTCACATTCATTGTATTTTTTTAGACTGCATTGTAAAATTTTTGAGAGTTTTTTTTAATGAGTATAAAACATCTGAACAAGCTGTGGATATATATGGCACTTGGCATATGTAGATCAAAAACGTGTTCCTTTGATATGCTATGCCTAACTTCAATGTGTGCATCATGACAGTAGATTAGAAGTTGAGTATTCCAACACAAGGACCTATAAAAGCTCTCATTTCAGCTATAAAAGCCACGAATGCAACACTCTCAGTGGACACTGTATATACTAAGTACCTAGAGCCTGACATCATGTTATTATCCTCAGAACTTTCTCAATGCCTATTTTTATTATTTTATCAGTTTTGTTTTTTATGGAGAGCAAATACAGAATTTGAGAAAATCAAACATTAAACAAATACTTAAAAACATTAAAATTCATTTCCCTGGCCCAGCCTTGTGGTGTAGGGGGTTAAGCTGCATCCCATTTGAGCACCAGTTCACGTCCCAGCTGCTCCATTTCCAACCCAGCCCCGTGCCAATGCGCCTGGGAAAGCAGCAGAAGATGGCTCAAGTTCTTGGGCCCCTGCCACCCACATGGGAGATGCAGAAGAATCTCCTGGCTCCTGACCTCAGCTCAGCCCAGCCCTGGCCATTGTGGCCTTTTGGGGAGTAAAATAATGGATGGAAGCTCTCTCTCAATCTCTCTCTCGCGCGCGCTCTCGTTCTTCCTCTAAGTCTGCCTTTCAAACAAACGAATCTTTAAAAAAATAATTTTCCTGTAATTATAATTAACAAAACATAAATATAGCAAGAACATTATTTCAAGCAAGATATAAAGAAATAGAAGCTTCTAGGTAAAAAACCAACACCCTTCCTGCTCACTTGCACTGTTGCTACTTCCTGATTAACCTATTCACGTGTTTTCCTTGCAGAAACCCAAAAGGGGCTCTTACCTGGCATATTGGCTTGTTCATGGCTTTTCTGTGACTCTGAGACTTCAAGTCAACTCCTGGCACTGCCAAGTCAAGAGCCCTGGAGTCCTTATTCAGTTATAGAAAATAACAATAACTTTCTGATGGCAAAGAAAGGCTTTCTCAACTTACTGACACTTGGCTTTATCTGACAATGGCCTTTATGCTTCTGTGCATAAAGGAGAAATTGACTTTCAGTTCTATCCATCTATTTCTGTTCCTTTAGCTCAGCAAAACTCAAAGTCTGCATGCTCAGGAGAGAGGTGGGCCTCTGGGGAAGACATTTTTCATCTACATAAAGTAGCCCACGAAAGAGAACTCGACTGAAAAAAATCCTGAAGCAGAACAAGGACTGGGGGACCACAGTGGTTCTTTCATGCTCGGTGCCCGTCCACTCTTTCCCCTGCCTTTGAAATTTTTGGAAGTTAGCTTTATCAACTGTTTCCAATCTTTGAATCCCCTCAAGTTGTTTGCACAATCTTTTCTTCTTGCCTTGGCTGTTTACCCACAACAGCCTTTAGAAAAGACCAGCCAGCAAATCTCGACCATTATCAGTGCCTCTGAGTCTCTATTCACACTGGTCATTCAACTGCATTTGGAGACAACTCAGTGCCTGCCCCCAAGAGCTTTCTAGAAAGCTATTGTGAAAGAAAATGAAGAAAAGCTTTGCTTCAGCCAGGATAGGAGACTTCTCAACTGTACCCAAAAAGCCTTGCTTTGTTCCAGAACTACTGAGGAACGCAAAGAAGATATTTTTTTGCTATGTACTCTCATGGTACAATCAATCACAAGTTATGAGTTGAGAAAAATTAAAGGTGATTTACAGAATTCACCGACGTTATTGCCACATGTAGGTATTACACTGTATTACGCATGCCTTTTGCATTTTTGTATTTTGATCTTTTAACATTGAGAGCCCTGTTGACCCTGGAGAGACTGCCCCTCCCAGGACTTCCCAATACCTAGAGTTGGTAAACAATCTGACGTCCAGCTGTTCACACACCAACCAACAGAAACCATCCAGTCCAGAGCCCACACCCTAAGTACCTCCTCCCTCAGGCTCCCACACTAAGCGCCCCTGGCCAGGCACCAAACAGCGAGGCCAGCTCTGACACACAGAGCCCACTGCAATTACTCAAATCAGTGGACCTTAAGCCCGTGTAACCTGCCGCACCTGTTCCTTGCAGGTGTTTTCCCCACTCCCTCTGTGTCCTGCCTGACCCCACTGCTTCCTCAGCACACGGCCTCTTCCTTTCAGCATGTACGAGTAGAACAATCTATTTGACAACAGCCACCTTCTGATCCGCTGTCCTCAATGAACCTAAGTAATAACGAAAGCTGTATTTTAAAATCAGACCTTAAAGACAAAGGCACGTGGGCGTGGGGGGGACAGCCTGGCCCCACCCCAGCATTCTGATCATTACTGTAGTGGGTGACGTAGTTGCTATGTTGGTACACAGCAAAGCTGCCACTTTGACTGCTTCTAGGAAAAAGCATGATTTTATGATAATGCCATGTATTATACTAGGTAAGGCGGCATTGAATAGAGTCAAGCAGACAGAGCTGTGATGACAGCATCCCTATTAAGGTAGCAAACCTTACAAAGGTGAGGGTTTTTAGGGCATACTGGATTTCTAAAGCAAGTATAAACATAGCTTATAAAGAAAAGTTCCCACTCACATAAACAATAACGTCACAGGAAGTGACCAACTGACGCTTGCATCACGGGCGGTGAAAGAATTCACCCGAGCTAAGAGTAAGCAGAGCTAGATTTATTCAATGCACTGCAAGGAAGCAGCCGGTGGGTGGATCAGGTAGGAGCTGGCTACTGCTGCAACAAGTACTGCAGACGGGGGGCTGTCCATTCCAACATCTTGTAGCTGTGGTATCTTCTCAGTTAGGGTGACTTTCGTTCCAATAGGTTTCCCCAGGTGCTTTGCAGGGGAATCTATATCCCCTTTATCTTAGGGGACTCCACCAAATGCCCTGAGGCCACCCTCTACAAATAATGTTACTGTTGTATCTCAAATGTTCTGGTTTCTAATTTACTCACTACAACTGCACGGCAGGAGATGTGGTGGGAAAGCCAAGTGCCCATGACGCTGTCCTCTCATTTGCTCCATCTCTAGAGCAACAGCTACTCAGAGGCAGTTTTACTTGACTGTAAACCCAGCATCTGGCACATGGTCGGTACTAAATATTTATCTACTGACTGAAAAAATGTTTTTGAGCATCTTTGATTAGTAGCATGAGACAATGAGAGATCAAAGATCCACATTTAAGGGTTTAAATAAGTAAGTGAATGATTTTTGATGCTAAGATTGAAAGCTACTCCCTCTGGCCCAAACCAATGAGTGCCCCTGTATTATGCCACTGCTCAGAGAGAAACATAGGCCATGCTATTTGGTGGCAGTGGACACTGTGACATCTTCCAGCCTTCGGCTTCTTGTTGAACCCTGCCCAAGTCTGCAGTTCTCCAGTTAACAGCCAGCCATTAACAGAAACCTTCCATTTGCCTGGCAGTGTACTGTGACAAGTGGCTGAGCTCCTGGGGGTGACCCAGGTGCGACTGCTGCACAGTGACACTTACCAAGGGCTCTAGCTCCTTGCGGTCTATGAGGTTCATCTCTGTGACGAAGTAATAGAAGTGTTTGTAGCAGGTGTTGACGTGGGCCTCTGCACCCATCACAATGACTCGGTCGAAGTGGTGGATGTAGACGTGGACAAAGACTCTGAACAGGCGGCACAGGATCTTCTTGCAGATCTGAAGGAAGTTCTTTGGGAAGGGAACACCTAGAGGAGAAAGAGGAAACAGGAATGAAACCAAAATGGAAAACTAATTTTCCTCCCACCTCTAAGAAAAAGAGGGGGAGGAGGGTGAAGCTACAGGGAGACTGGCACTCCCCATGCCAGAAGCAATAGGGAGTGGTACAGCGCTGTGGAGCAACCAGCCTGCACACGAGCTGATCTCACACTGCTCAAATCCCACCATGTAAGATTCACTGCCTTTAATCTCACCAGGAGTTGGGAACTGAGAGATGGCCTTGCACCACACACAGAAAATAAACTCATTTTTTTAAAAGATTTTGGAAAATAAACTTCTTCCAAAAAGAAAAAAAAAAAAAAAAAGAAGGAGAGAGTGGTGGGGCAGGAGCAGGTTGGAAAGCACTCCAGCGCCTCCTGGCCTACGGGAACAGCCTTGGTAGTACTGCAGCCAACACAGGCTGTATGGAGGACAGAGGCCCAGGACTGCTAGAGCTTCTGATTTTTCAAGAAAATTTATTTAAAAATTGGCAGCTCTGTGTGAACCTGCTATGTTTTCTAAAATGTTAGCAATTAACTTGACCTTTTAAAAAACACCACAAGGGAAGGCATTCAGCCCAGGTTACACCTGGGTTCAATACCATTTTCCTGCTAATACAGACTCTGGGAGGCAGTGATGATAGCTCCAGTAACTGAGTTCTTGCCACCTACATGGGAGATCTGGGTTGAGTTCCCAGCTCCAGATTCAGTTGTGGCCATTGTGGGTATCTGGGGGAGTAAACAAGAGGATGGAAGCTCCCTCTGTCTCTGTCTCATAAATAATAATAGGGCACAAAAATCACAGGTCAAAACTTTTTTTAGGTTAGACTCTTCCTGTAAGCTACCTGCTCGCAAATTCTGATCCCAAACTTTCCCCAAGGCACACTGTTTCTACGATGGGCAAATTTAACAATCCTCACAGATATTTCGCATCACACCCATACCCTGTTCACCCCTTTGAGGAAGGTGAGAGCTGGGGAGCTGTGTCTTTCACAACCCAGAAAGGGAGAGTGTTTGGAGGGGTCACTCAGATTTTCTGGCTGATGACCACTGCTTTCAGCTTGGTTACCGCAACAAACAGCAGAATCACAAGCCCACTTGCTTTCTACCTCTCAAACTCTGCTTCAACTGTTGTTATTCACAGTTTCCTGAAGTGGCCAATTCCTCTTTCTAACAGACTTTGTCTGGGGTGGGCATTTGGTGCAGCCGTTAAGTGGCCTGCATCCCTTATCAGAGAGCCTGGGCTGGAGTCCTGGCTGTGCTGCCGATTCCGGCTTCCTGCTAAACCAGAATCTGGGATGCAGCAGTGGTGGCTCAAGTAGTTGGGACCCTGCCACCCACGAGGGAGACCAGGCTGAGTTCCCAGATCTCAGACATTTGGTCAGTGAACCAGAGGATGAGAGATGTCTCCCTGTCTCCTTCCCACTCTCAAATAAAAATAAGGAAACTTTAGAAGCACAGACTTTGAATTCCTACTCTGCTCCTCTTCCAGCTGCATGACTGTGGGCAAGTGACTCAACCTCTGGTTCTCCTAGTGAGGCTTTCGTTGCAAGGCTGTGAAGGAGCTACCATGAGTAAGAGCCTCCTGCAGTCGGAACTCGGTCAGAACTCACCAACAGGAACGCCTCTCCTCTGTCTGCAGACTGGGTCCTGGAGCATCTAGCAGTCCCTGTCTCCTTATTAAGAAAACACAAACGTGAGCACCAGATCTTGGGGCAGAATCGCAGAGCTGTGTGCTCAGGGCAGGTCCCTGTGCTGTCCTTGCTTCCACAGGGGCACAGCAGCAGCTGTCAGGTGAGAGGCCTTCTGAATGGAGGTCACCTGAGATCCCCAGGGGAGGATGAAAGAGATGGAACACGTCTGGCAGTCGGTAGTGATGAGATCTGCCTCCCCAAGGGTCCCAGCATTGACAGTGGCTTTTATTCAATGACAAAGTGGCAACCTATCCAGCGAGCCCATGGAGCTCGTGGGCGCAGCGTGGCAGCTGTCTGAGCAGCAGATGCTGGGATTTGGAGGTGAGGGTGAGCTCAAGGCATGAGGAAAGTAGAGGGTAGCCACATGCAGAATTTATGGGCCAGCGGCTAGGCTGGGAGAAAGCCTGGGTCCCAGGAATGTCCCCAGGGGCAGTGCCTTCAGGAACGTGTCACCCACTTGCGGACAACTCCAGGAGACGCACAGAGGCTGTCTGCACAGCCAGGGTGTGAAGCAGCTTCTATTACTCCCATTCCACAGAAGAATGGCACTGAAGTTCTCAAGCATGGATAAGCTCACCAAAAACAGCAGGGCTGGGATCTGAACTAAGCCTGACCCCAAGATCCCCAGTAAGGGTATGTCCGCATGTGATTCTCTTTCTCTCACCCAGGTTAGAGGCACGGAAGGCTGGGCACAAGGGGGCATCTGAAAGTTACTCGAGTGGCACAGAAATATAAATAAGCAAAAGAAAAGGGGACAGGGAGAGGGCAGGGAAAGTCCACAGCAGTGGGGCTACATTTAGGGGCGACAAGAGGTCAGTGACTGAACTCTGCTGCTTCAAGGAGAGATGTGTTTCCCCTGCCCAGGCCTGACCTTGGACCTGGGGCTAACAGCGAAAGCTAATATTTGCTGAGCACTTACTACGCTCTGGGGACTGCGCCAAGAGCTTCATGCGGATTAGCTGGCTGGGCTCTCAGAACGGCTCTTGCATTATGGCTTCCATCTTGCAGATGAAGAAATGGACTTGGGAGAATTAAGTGCTGCCGAGGTCACAAGTCTGTCTGTACAAGACAGACTCCACCCCAAGTAGTCTAAAGGTCATGAGGACTCACAGCCCTCAAATCCTGCACGGCTGCTCTGGGGCTGTGTATACCGTAACTGCTCCAAGGCCCTTCTTTTCTGGGTGGGTTGAACTCCCTCGCGTGTGCTCGCTTTTCACTGCCCCGGATCCAGGTGCTTACTAGCTCAGCAGCTGCCAGGGGACACTGAGAGTCTATCTGCCTGGCCCTTAAGTCCACACCCTGCTTAGTATCCACCGAAGAGGCAAAGTCTGGGACACACTGAGGATATTTATGGAGATTGCTGGGTCCTTCTAGATGGTCCCCAAGCTGCTCCTGCCCCTCACCTTCCTGCTCTGAACTCTCGGCTCTGCCCTCCACTCCATACGTGGTCTCTGACCTTGACTATGGCACTGGAAGTGGTTTACCTCTTGCCTCTCCTGTGCTTTAGAGTAGTGGATGCGTTTTGGAGTCAGGACAATGTAGTTGAAAACCCCAGCCCTCCCACTTACTAAGCCATATGGCAAAAGACTTCATTAAACAATAGATAAGCAGTTACTTCGTAGTGTTCTTATAATGGTATCTGTACTGCACCTGGCACTTGGTGGGAACTTTGGGACTCTGTTCTACCTTTATTTCCCCCTAAACTCCTCCAGCAGGTAGTACCCCAGACCATTTGCCCCAGGCTGCACAGCCAAAAGGAGGTAGGGTGGAGACCTGGCTCCAAAAACTCAGGCTCTCTTTGGTATCCTGTTTCTAAGGCAGTGTGGTGACTGGGAACAGATAACTGCAACCACCATTTTATGACTTTCCCTAGCAATGTTAGTTTTAAATGATTATAACCCAGTAAGAGGAAGCATGAAAGGCTAACAGCAGACTGTTGGCTAGTCACAATGGTAGTCGTGCAGCACTGGGCCCGGAAGAAGCAGTCTGAGTGGTTCACACAGCCCCCAACCCAGCTTCAGGACCTCAGTAACTGTTTGCTGTTGCCCCTTTGCCCTTCTGGAGCCTTTAAGATAAGACCTTCCACTTCAGTACTTCCCTGCAAGTGTCTTAAAAATCACTAATCCTGGAAGATCCTTGGCCTAGAAGAGAGGATTTCCACAAGAATGCAGTTTTCACAGTTTACAATACACCCAAGCACAGTAAAAATCTGACAATACCTGCAACAGCAACAACAAAAAATCCTATTTAAGTGTGGATTCTCATTTCCTCACAGTATTTTTTGGTTTAAAATACAGAGTTTATAATCAGACCTCCTAGTTTCATTTCTGGTTTCCTCTTAGTAATGTGACCATAAGCAAATGGCTTAGTCATACTAAGTCTGTTTCCTCATCTCAAAGAAACAGGGATATACATGTGAGCATCACACATGTGGCTCATGAAATTGTGAGGATTAAATACATATGCTCATAAACGGCTTTGCTTAATGCCTTAAAGATAGTAAGTACTGTATGGTGAACTGCTAGTTTTAGTATCCCATTGACCAGATGTTCTTTTTAACATAAATTCCTCCTGCATGTTTATTTTCAGGACATTAATCTTGGTATTAATATCTTTGAACGTGCTTTAGAGTAGTTAATATTAATACATCAATTGTGAGCCTGCAAAGAACACAGAGCAATAAGTACTCAATTAAGCACTAGGTTATATCCTGCCTAATGTTATTTTCCACAATTTCTCATACTTATACCTTGTATTGCTGTTAAGTTCTCTGACAAGGGGGTGGCTTTAAGGACCTGACCCAGGAGAGGCAGGCAATATGTCATCAATGAAAATCAAATCAGAAGAGAGCAGTGATCTTATTTAGCCAAGACATGAATCCATCATCTCCCATTTGGGGGGAAGAAAACAGGCCCTCTAGCAGAAATGATAGCTTTCTGCCCGAGTCTTGATGGCATTTGTGTGCAAGGTGGCACACTGCTTTGAGGGAGAAGGGAGAAGTCTAGGATGAAGAATATTTTGATCTGGCCTAGAGGGTAGGAAGAAAGAATCTGAAATTTCTCTCATTTTATCCTTAAAACTGCCCTTTGTCTCCTTTCAACTTAGTTTTTCAGGGAGTGATAGTTAATTTTCAGTCACTGTACTCCATTAGAAAGTTAATGCCAGACAGTATTAACCAGCAGTCTTACTTGGAATAGATGGTATGTCTTAAGGGTTTGGAGTTAAACTTTGACTAGTCTTATAACAAGCCAGGCACAAGACTGACAATAATCCCAGACAGTTGGATACATATTGAAGACACAGAGACAGCCTTTGATCCAATGGTCAGGCATACCCTTCCTCTGCCCCACCCTAAGCCACATTCTGTGACTCTGAGGTTTAAGCTGTGCGATTTCAGACTCCAAGAAGTTGGCCTAACATGAGGAAGTGTTTTCAGATGAGTGCTCCCTCTGATGAGGTGATGGACACGCATCCAGGTGTACGAAGAAGACCTGGGACCTGGCGGCCTTGGGTCATGGGGTGTGTGGCTTGGTCTCTGCAAATGGATCAATACTGAAACAGAGCCAGGCTGAGCTCAGCTTCCAGAGTGAGCTGAGCCAACATGCCTGGACAGAGGTCAGACTCCACACCTATCACTCTCATGCTGAGCAGGAACGTGCTCCACAATTAGACTCAAAACAAGGCTAGTGTACGCTGGCAGTGAGGCCAGGGAGGAGGCAGGCCAAGGAGCCCGGGAGACGCTGGAGGGCGAGGTAAGCCTGCAGGCTGGCGCTTCTCCCGAAGGCCTAAGGAGACAGCGCTACACAGAACTGCTGCTCAGGAGGACTTGGTACTCAGTCAGCAACCAGCATCTGACAGAGCCTGCTGAGCCCACCAATGCGGCTAACCACGGCTTTCTGATCTCCAAGCCACATCCAGTGTGAGAGCTAAATGGAGCATGGAATATAATAATTTCTCTGGGCCCTATGTGGTTTGCCTTTCATCTCTGACTTAGCAAATGTCCTTTCTCCCAAATGCAATTTAATAAAAAAAATTCCAGTAATTTCTGAGCTTCAATCCATTTTTCTTCCTCCTTCCATTAAGCCCTCATTTGCCCACGCGATCCCTCCTTTTTGGGTGCTTGCAAAAGAAAAGATGTCGTGCACACGGCTTGGGGTATTCCTTCTACCCTGTTAGGAGGCTGGAAAGGGCAGAGTCCCTCTGAGAAAGCAGAAACGCCTTGGATGGCAAAGGCCTCAAAGGCAGCCAAGACTCAGGGAGGAGTTCCTGGGGGAGGGGCTGCTGGCTTCCTGTTTTCATCATTTTCTTTCCCTCCTGAACAGAGACGCTGGTGGTTGGCAGTGAGTCTCTGGTCTGTGAGTGGCGCTGGGCACTCTGGGATGTGGAGGCACGGGCAGTCAGGACTCCTCTCCAGGGACCCCAGGCAACTGCCCCCAACATGCCAGGTTTGGCAAACAGCTGTCAGAAACTCCACTGGGGAGTTTACCTAATTAATGCCTGTTCCTCCTCTATAGCTCTGTTCACAGCCTTCCTGTGCCCCGGCCCCAGGTTCCCTGGCATCATCTGCTGTCTTGCTCCCGAGCACAGATCACATGGCCTCTCCTGCCCCTGGCGTAGCCACCCACCCTCTCACCTCACCCCGGACTGTGCACACCGTGAGGGCAGCGGCTGTGCTCATCATCCTGCCAGATGTTTCCAGGTGTCCATCATGGGGCCTGCAGCCAGTGGGTGTGAGATTCATGGTTGTTTCTGTTAGAATGAGAGTCGAGCACCTCTGCCGTCTGCTTACCCTGAAACACAAGCTCAGGAAGGTATTTGCAGAACTGCCGGTCTGTGAGGACGAGGCATCTGAATTCAAGTCTGTGTGATTCCAGAGCCCACGCTCTCCCATGCCGCAAGAAAGCTTTGTGGAATTCTTTGGGCTCTTTTCATCACACTCCAACCCAACTGGCAGAACTGGGGAAACCAAACCAGTTAAGACAATGGTTGAAAGGGCAGTTTGCCTCCTATTTCCCCAAACAAATGTGCATAAACCAGAAGGGTTTCAGACACTGGTTAGGCCTCCATCATCCCTGGGTTCAGGTCCCAGCTATGGAACTTAGTGTGGCCCCTGACCAAGGGTGCTGACCTCCAAAAGGCTGCATTTCCTCATCCGAGCAGTGGTGACACCACGACCGGACACTCTGGACATTGCAAGCAGCAAGGGAGAAGCAGGGGGCAGCAGGTGCGCAGAAGGCATCCAGTAAACGGCAGCTCAGGTCACTGTCGTCATAAACACGGGTCCTTCTCCTGGAAGCCAGGCCAGGCTGGGGAGGGCAAATGAACAGGACAGAAGCTGCCTTTCCCCCATGGCATAAGCTCTTTCCTGGAAAGATTTGGTAGCAAGGAGATCTGTGGGGACATCCAGCAAGCTGTCCAAGGGCTGCTTCTGCATGCCACATGATGAAACCTAAGACTCTGGCCAATCCTTGGAAGACCCCCGATGGCACCGCCGGAACTGCAGCCAGAAATGCCCGTGTTTCTCTTTAACACTGTTCTCACGTCTGGGAACATCTGTGTTGCCCAGGACTAGGAGGGAACATGTGAAAACCCCTCTACAAGTCATAAAAACCACTCGTTCTCAATAGCTCATGAATAAAAACAACATCCCACACACGTGGGAAAAGAAAACAGACCTCCCCTGGCTGCAGGGCTGAGAACACACCATGTCCAAAACACTCGCGACACAGAACGCGAGAACGCAAGTGGATCACGAAGGCAGAAAAAAACACAGATGGTTCCTAAAAAGAGTACACATCCCCCTCCTCCTGGGCTACCCCCTGTCCCTTCAGGCCCAGCCACATCCCCCTGCCTGCTGCCATCGATGTGTTTATCTAAAGGGGCCTCACGCTCTTGCTGAAGACTCTGCTGCCGAGGGCTGAGTCCTCGTAGCAGATGTTTTGTGTTATCTCAATGCGTTCCTCAAGAAAATGTCTGTTCACTGTGCCAAGGAAAACAATCCCATGGAGCAGGACTTTGTTCCTCTGCCTTACGGGGTGGGGGGGGGAGTCCCCAAACAAGCTGACAGCTGCAAATGGTTAGAAATAAACCGGCTACTACTCCCTTCTCTGACTCTCTTCCTCTGCCTTCCCCCAGCCCCCCTTGTGTCACCCTCCAGTCTGTTATCACGGTGGTTGAACCGAAAGAAAGGGAAATAGACTAACATGTGATTATATGTTCTAGACCGGTGACGAGTTCTTTCAGACGGGCCATTCGCCCTGCGGGGGAAGCCCTACTTCAGCCACAGAGCAGCTGCCCCCACCCCCTCAGTTCCCCAGCGACACTCCCCAGCCACCCGAGGCTCCTCCTTATCTGCACCCCCATTGCCAGGGTGGCTGCCTTCAACCTCTGCTGCCACAGCCAGGAGGAGGAACGGATAAGGAAAGCCCCACGAAAACTCCCAGAGGTACTTGCAATAGACTGACCACAAAAGCCACTGAAAAGCACTCTAGCTAGTTCCAACCTTTGCTGAAAATCAAATGGGCCAGAGGAGACGAAGCGAGCTGAGGACAGGAAGTTAATGAACTTCATTAGGACTGGCAAGTACAGCAGTTTGACCATGAGGCCACTAGTATCTGAAAATGGCCCAGATTCTGTGTCGTGAGTATGATTATTGTGAATATCCTCACAAGTAAAACCATGCCTTATTCAGCAGCACAATCTTCCTTCCATTATGCGGAGGGCCCCTAATACCACGGCTTGCCTGGATAATTTCTAATCTGTCAACGTCTCCCCAACCCCCAGGCCTCTTCCCTCGCTGAGCACACCATCATCTCCTGGTCCACAGGGCTCCCTTTAACTGAGCACCCTTCCTCCACTCCTGCACTTCTCCACTCTCCACGTGGCAGGGGGCAGATTTTCCTAAATGCAAATCTAGCCAGGAAGCCTGTCTTTCTGCATAGAACTCTCAGGAAGTTTCCTACTGTCTTCCAGGTGAAATCGAAGCCCTTTAACACGGCAGGCAAGTCCCTTCACGACGTCACACACGTGCATCTCCCCATCACTTCTGGACCCTCCTGACTTCATGCAGTACTCCAGTATTCCAGCCAGGCACAGCTAAGGGCCTCTGGCTCACTCTCTTCTGAATGTCGCTCACTCTCTTCTGGATGTCGCTCACAGCGGAGGGCTGACAGCTGCAAACCCCTTTCTGGGCTTCTCCCAGGTCTGGCTAATTGCCATTTGTTATTTAAACCTCCCAGGTTATCACTTCCTCTGGATAGCCTCCTCCCAGTCTAGCAGACCCACAACACCCTGTACTTCTCCCATACTTACAACCATCTTGTCTTGTGATTGTCACTTTTTTCTTTTGTAAAGGTCTTCTAGTGTATTGAAAAAAAATCATACAATGTCAGGAAATATATCTTTCTTACACAGAATGATTCTTTCTGTTCACAGTTAAATCCCACACATGAAACACACACAGGAACAATGTGGTTTCCAGTAAGTGTTGAGTGAGCGAAGGACTGCATGTTTATACTCCCCTGCAATGTGTGTGCTAAAATCCTAACCCCTAATCTTCCCACACTAGTAGGTGCAACCTTTGGGAAGTGATACGTCATGAGGGCAGAAATCTCATGGATGGGATTCACATCTTTTTTATAAAGCAGGCCCCATTTCCTTCCTCCACATGAGGTTACAGCAGAAAGATCGTCTTTGAAGGGGGAAGTGGGTCCTCACCAGACTCTGGATCTGCCGGAGCCTTGTTCTGGGACTTCTCAAGCCTCCAGAACCATGCAAAATAAACACTTGCTGTTTATAAGCTACTCCGTCTGTGGTATTGTTGTTCCAGCAGAATCAATAGACTAAGAGAGTGAATTAATAAACAAGTGATCATAAAAAGGAGGAGTGATGGGCTTCATCTACCTGGATGTCTGTTGCTCTCTCCAACTCCAAATAGCTCAAGTAACAGTCGGAAGCCACTGCCCTGTGACAAGATCCCCATGTTTCACCTTGTCATGTCGGAGGCAGTAAGGCCACAGTGAAAATTCTCACACAGTTATCTCTTCACACCTGGCAGATCGGAGAGAGAGACAAACCTTCCTATCAGATTGCTACTGTTCCTGGGGAAGAAGCAGCTGCCTCTCTGACCACACTGTACATCTGTATGGAAGAGCCTCCGTCCCCTAGTCACCTAGAGAAAGGTGTCAAACGGCTACTAAAGCTTGAAGTAATGCAGGACTGATCAACAAAGAATCCTGAGACACAAAGTAGGGGGTGGGGAGGGACAAGAGAGAAGACGGAGACACTTTATCTTCTTTAGAAAGGGTGGGGGGAGCTGGAGAGAACAATGATTGGAACCCAACTGGAGGGGGGCTTTGCAGAGCCACACGGGAACAGTGACCAAGAAGAAATTCATCTGAGGCCAGAGTGTAACTGCTGCAGTATCTTCTCTGGACAGAAAGGGCACAGAAAGGGACAGGAGCCCAGGAAGTTCAGGACAGACCCCCTGTGCATGGTGGGGCTGACTGTGTGCTGATGCAGACCACTCTTTACCCCAAGGCTGGAGGAATTCAGGCAGGTCTGAGCAAGAACGGTGAGCCAGGCATTTGCATGTAAGACGCAATCAAGGCAAGCTCACGGAATCTGGATGAAACCAGAAACGTAGCTCTGCAATCGGTCACTGGGTCAGTGTCGCGCTCAACTCACGCGCTTAGCAACGCAATTCAAGTAAATTATTTACTTCAGTATGTTTTGAATCAGGAACCACATTTCCAATGCCTCTGGAGGTTACAAAAGAACACACAGAGTGGAGCAGGCTGGATGAATGCCATGGGGAGTGCTGTGGACTGTGACCACCTGGAGAGCGTATCGCACAGCAGAGGAAAAGAGCCTCCCAGCCCTGCCAGGTGCTGTCGGGCGCACTCAGTCCAGGACTGCCAGACCTGCTGGTCTTTCTTCAAGAGAAGCCACAAATTTAGATTCTTCTGTGAAACCACCTAATTAAATAGTTAATTTTAAAATATTACTTTAAAACATTTATTAACATTGTTTTTTGTATAGTTTAGCTCAGCATGGAACTTGATAGCACAATTAAAAAGTTTTAAATTAAAAAAAAATTTAGATTAGAAAAGAAAAACACTGCAGTAGCCACGAGCAGATGCAATGTCTCTTAGATTCTAACCACATTCTTCAATAAATGGAACCAGGGCTCCTTGGAGAAATGGCCGACTCTAGGACTGGGGTAGGAGACCTTAAAGGTAACCTGGACCATCTCGATGTGCCAGAAAGAAAGGAAGTCAGAGTGCTCAATAAAAACTCAGTGATGAGGGCATGTCAAAGAGACAAGCCTCCACCAGAAAAAGCTCCTGAATTGTCAAAGCTGGAAGGGTCGCAGCAACAAAATAAACAGTCATACTGGATTATAATGCAAAGTATAACATCAATATGATATCAATAATAGTTGAATCATAAATGGGGCAGACAAATCTGTTGTGGAGCAGGATTCCTAATGATTGATGCAGATAACCTCTCAAGGAAGTGGAGTCCTTGAGTGTGGGCGGTGCTTGGCGACTTGCTTCCAAAGAATGCAGTATGGAAAGCTCATGCGTGTGCGTGTGTGTGTGTGTGTGTGTGTGTGTAACTTTACATTGAGAAATCTGACAGATGTGACCTTGGCTAAGGGATCAATGTTAACACCAATAGTGATAAATCACATTCACAGCATATACTCTGACATGATGTAATGAATATACACTTCTGCAGTCTTCCTCTCCCAAATCCATAAACCCAATCTAGCCGTGAAGTAAAACATCAGACAAATCCCAACTTTCATCAGACAAACCCAGACACTCTAAGAAATATCTGACTAGCTGTCCCAAATTCTCAAGTTCATCCAACATAAAGCACATCTGAGAGAACAACACAGCCTAAAGGAGCCTAAGGACATATGGCAGTTACATGTAATATCCTCAATTCCAGAAACAGAAAGAGGGCATTGGCCGGCGCCGTGGCTCAACAGGCTAATCCTCTGCCTTGCGGCGCCGGCACACCGGGTTCTAGTCCCGGTCGGGGCGCTGGATTCTGTCCCGGTTGCCCCTCTTCCAGGCCAGCCCTCTGCTGTGGCCCAGGAGTGCAGTGGAGGATGGCCCAAGTGCTTGGGCCCTGCACCCCATGGGAGACCAGGAAAAAGCACCTAGCACCTAGCACCTGGCTCCTGCCATCGGATGAGCACTGTGCGCCGGCCGCAGCGCGCCGACCGCGGCAGCCAGTGGAGGGTGAACCAACGGCAAAGGAAGACCTTTCTCTCTGTCTCTCTCTCTCACAGTCCACTCTGCCTGTCCAAAAAAAAAAAAAAAAAAAAAAAAAAAAAGAGGGCATTAGGGAAAGACCAGCAAAATTTGAATACCGTGTGGAATTTAGTAATAGTAATGTTCCAATGTTTGTTTCTCAGTCGTGACAAATGTATTGCAAATATAATGTAAGATGGTTTCAGTATAGGAAATGGGTAAGGAATATACTGGAACTCTGTACTATCTTTGCATCTTTTTCATGTATATAAAACTATTCTAAATAAAAGTTTACTTACATTAAAAAATACTCTGTGGATCAAAAATATGTCATTGGTTCTCGGGGCTCTGAGTATGTACACTGATCTTATGCACTGCCACTCCCATTGACTGACAAAAATCTCTAATCAGGACTAGGCACTGGGCACTGGGCACGTAATTTACAGAGCTTCCTGTGGGGAAATGGTTAAGAGTGGAATGGCAGCAGTGGAGTGTGAACGCAGGCACAGGGCTCTTCTGAGTGCAGGTCCCATGTGACTGTACAGGTTGCCACACTCTGTCTCTGAATGTAGAGTGATCTGAAGAGAGCTGTCCAACCAGATATCATCCTTGCCAAATACAACTCTCACCATACCCTCTGTATTTGCTCATTAGCCAAATATTTGACAAGTATTTCTTTGTTTGGGGATGTGCTAGGTAGTAGTTATTTAGCAATAAGCAAAAGATGATGAGTGGACAATAAATCTTAAGGTCATCTTACACCTAAGTGAACTGCAGCACTGGAAGTTGACCATCGGCCCTCTCCCAGCTGTAGACGCCCCCGAGATGAGTCATGCTCTCACCTTCTCTATTTTCCCATCTCAGCTGCAACACTACCTACCACCTACAACGGAACTTCTGAAGCTGAATTTTTTAAAAATTCTAAAAATATGTAAAGGCTTTATGATTATTTAATGGGATTTGCAACGATAAGTTTCATTTACATGACTCCTACGAGAAATTTTTATTTCTTCAGCATCCAACGGCATCATGTAGTAATCTATGTAAATGTCCTTATCGTGAACAACCCACATATCCACCAGTTGTTTTCCCTGTTTTGCAGAAGCTGAGAAGAGAGGCTGCACCACTTACACAAATGATAGAGGTGGTTAAGCCGGAATTTCAACCAGGACCCAGCACTCTCCAAAGGATCGATATCTTCTACCAAACACATCCTCCAACCCCTCAAAAGTCAGGTTAAGTCCTTTAAAATTATCTTGAAAATTAATCTCATCATCAAGAAAGTACTTTTCAATGGTTAATCACAGAGTTTAAAAAAAACCCTCTTAGGAAGCAGGACCTCAAGAGCCGAGCCCTCCCCCCCCCCCCCCCCCGCACTGAGATTTCCGCACCTAACAAGTGCTTAATAAGCATGTGATGGTGATAGTGATCGCTTAGCTCCAAGGAATGTGATTGACAAGTGACGAAAATAAGATTACACCAGGCTATGATGGCAGAGAACAGGAGAACGGCCTGCGTGGGGACAGTGAGGGCAAGCAGGCCCGCGGGCGGGGAGCAGGCTGCATAGCGCCCCTGTGCTCCGGGTGACAGAGGGAGCCATTAGCAGTTGTCAGCTGGAAAATGACAAGAGTTGACGTGATTTTTTTTAAAATGTTTTTATCTGGGCCGGTGCTGTGGCGCAGCGGGTGAAACAGCCACCTGTAGCGCTGGCATCTCATATGAGCGCTGGTCCAAGTCCTGGCTGTTCCAGCTCTGTGATAATGTGCCTAGGAAAACAGCAGAAGATGGTCCAAGTCCTTGGGCCCCTGTGCCCACGTGGGAGATCCGCATGAAGCTCCTGGCTTCAGGTCCACCCAGCTCCAGCCGTTGTAGCCATTTGGGGAGTAAACCAGTGAATGGAAAATCTCCCTCTCTCTCTCTCTCTGTAACTCTGCCTTTCAAATAAATAAATCTTTTTTAGAAAAAAAAATCCTCAATTGAAATAAATTACTAGGTCATTACTCAAGTTTAAGTCCTCATGAAGTATTTTTCTTTTGGAATTTGGTGGCAGTGGAGCAGGGGTGGCAAGAGGAATGAGGGTGCAGGTGACTAAAGCAATCGCCTCTCCAGGATTTGAGATTCAAAAGCAGAGGTGAACAGGGACTGCTGCAGGCCACCATGCGCCGGCAGGAATGTTTGCTTTGGACTCCATAATATTTTTTGAAATGCTGCCAAAATTTAGGAATTGGAACTATATTATAAAGATCAAGGATTTTTGCCTCACTTGAAAAAACTCAAGAAAACCCAGCACAAATGGAATGAAATTCTCACATGGTAACTACTTAGCAATGCCTGTCCCCTACACATGGGCAGTGCTGACACACCTGGGCAGTTCCATTCATTGATCTTGCCAGCCCAGATCTTTTCAAGAGAATATTGTCTGTGACTGTGAATTTGATCGCAGCAAATGACCGGGCACTACTGGCTTGGTGCCTCTCCTTGGGACTGCTGTTCTGCCCTCTGGGGAGGAGAGGTTCTGTCTCCCATGGGCCCATCCTCATATGGTACCCAGTGGCCTGTCACCTGCTCCTTTAGGTTGGGCCATCAGTCTCAGCTGTTGTGGAAGTTCCAATCAAAACACATTTTTGTTTTCTTGTGCAAGGCCAGGTGAGGCTTGGTTGCATAGCAAATATCTATTGGCATATTGGGAAATCACAAACCTGGGAGCAGTGTCCCCGAGTATCTGATCTTCCCAGATTCCTTCTTCTCTTGGGCCTTGCTGAGCACTACAGTGGGATGTTGCCTCTCTCCACTGCTCCACTTGCCACAATTGTGCAGAAGGGGCCATCTGCTTGTTTTCTGAAGGCCACCTCTGCAAGCATGGATAGACAGGCTTTTGGGGGTGATGAAGACAAACAGACTCTGATTTGCATCACAAGTCCCCCTTCCCCATATCTTTTTTCTTATTCATATTTACGGGTCATCTGCAAGTCATACATGCTTGACTTTCTTACTAACTGCATATCTGCAGAGTATACATGACCCTGCCTCTTGAATGGCATATTTGACCCATGACACATTGACTACAGTGATGGTCTGGTGACGCCACAGAGAAGCAGCAGAGGTGAGAACAAAACCCATAGTCACAGGCTTCCTGAGAGACCCTGAGGGAGCCCCTGCTGCCTTGCCCCGACCAGGGAACCACCTTGTCCA
Source organism: Sylvilagus floridanus (assembly GCA_949820135.1). Lineage (NCBI taxonomy): Eukaryota > Metazoa > Chordata > Mammalia > Lagomorpha > Leporidae > Sylvilagus > Sylvilagus floridanus. Next base: position 54,285,942 of record OX463243.1, read on the forward strand.
TCACACGTCCCCTTGCCCAGTGCTACCTCCCCAAGTTTCTGTGAAGGTTTTCATACTTCCTGGCTCCAAAGGCATTGGCTGTCTTTGGGCAGTAATGAGCAATTTGAAAAATGTTTTCCATTTCTCCAAAAAAACTTCTAATGGTTTATATTTTAGATAGATATTGTGGAACAGTAATAAAAAGGAGGTGACTACCTATATTCTTCTGGTTTAATTAAAAAACTAATATCATTAAAATTATTAAATGCTGTCAAGTATTTCAATATCACCCATAATATCACCAATGAAAATACAATGTTAATATTGGGATGTACTACCTTCCAGCCTTCTTTCTGTGTGCATGTACAATTTTTGAAAGAGACTGGAATCATACCGTTTATTTAGTCTGTGTCCTCCCCTTTTTGCACTTCACATTCTTTAAACAATGAACTACCATATACCCATCACAGAGATTCAACAGTTATCAAGACAAAGTAATGTTTGGATGACATTCTTCACGCATATCGCTGGCATTTAGTTCCTGACAATTTTCCTTGGCTAGAGTCTTAAGAGTAGACTAAATCCCAAAGTTTATACAAGGGTATTCAAGGAGCTCAAAGAAAAATGGAATTAAAACAAAGTTTACTTTGAAGAAAAAAATTTAAATCTATGCAGTTTTTTCATAATATGCATTTTCCATAAATATTATGAAGACATCTGTGTATACATTTCAAGTTTTTTGCCCCCATCAAAATAAATAGCTTTCAAAAATTATTATTATTATTTAAGAGAAAGAGAGGCTCAGACAATGTGAACTCTTTCCCATCTGCTAGTTCACACCCGAAATGCTTACAGTGGCTAAGGCTGGGCTGGCTAAAGCCAGGAGCCTGGAACTCAATCCAGGTCTCCCATGTGAGTGTTAATGATTCAAGTGTGTGAGCATCACTTGCTATCTCCCCAAGTGCAAGAGAGCAAGAGGCTGGAATAAGAAGTGGAGCTGGGACAGAACCCTGGGTACTACACATGGAACATGGGCATCTTAACTGCCTGGCTCTAAACTTATTTTCTAATTCCATTTTCCTGTGAACTGACTGAAGTCCTTGCAGAGTGATACTTCATGTGTGTTTTATACTCTATTCCATAATAGATCTATTTTATAGACAATATTAAAATTTCTCTAAATCTTGAAATAAGATTGATGTGCAGTATTTATCTTACAGCGTTGGTATTCCCTGGTGCCCCGCTGACACCTGGCAGGGTTCACACCTCAGCTGGAGAAACACCAATTCAGGACTCAAGAATCAAAGCTTCAGCAACAACTAGTAGTCTTCCTTTGAGTACATCCGCGGTTCTCAACCCCAGCTGGGCCTGAGAATGATCTGGGAAGCATTTTTTTTTTTAATGGCAGTGTCCCATGCTATAGAAACAGAATATAAATTCCCTAGATGATTCTAAACTGTAGCTCTCGTTGAGAAACACTGGCCTAGAGCAGTGATTTTTAAAGTGGGGTCCCTGGACCAGCAGCACCAGAAACATCCGAGAAGTTTGAAGTGCAAACTCCCAGACCACAATCTCATGGCACTGACTCAAACACCTGGGGACTAGGGACCAGAATCTCTGCTGTAAGATGCCCTTCCATAACAATGATCCATGCTAAAGTTTAAAAGTCACCGGCCTAGAACGTTCCTTCGTATGTATTACTGGCTATAGGATATGGCTTGCTTTATCAAGCTGAAGATTCAGAGACTCATGTGTGTTAGACTTTTTTTTCTTCCAAAGACTTATTTATTTGAAGAGAAGAGTGATATATAGAGAGAGGTACAGAGGTAGAAAGGGAGAGGGAGAAAAGGGGAGAGAGAAAGAGGGGCAGAGTGAGAGTGAGAGAGAATCTTCCATCACTCCCCAAATGGCTGCAACAGCCCAGGCTGGTCCAGGCCAAAGCCAGGAACCTGGATCTCCATATGGGTCTCCCACACATGGGTGTCAGGGACCCAAACATTTCAGCCATCCTCCCCTGCCTTCCCAGGACTATCAGAAGGCAGCCAGATCGGAAGTGAAGCAGCCAGGACCTGAATCAGCGCTCTGATAGGGGATGCCGGTGTCACAGGCGGCAGCTTAACCCACTGTGCCACAACACCAGTCCCCTTAGACAAATGTGAGTTCAAGGCTCTCAGTTGCCACTTACTAACAACATGATCTTGGGCAAATGACTTAACCTCTCTGAGGCTCAGTTTCACCTGCAGGACATGAGGATAGTATATATATTACTGAATATTGTGAAGAATAAATGGAAAATAAAATAGCAAAGATTCACTGACATAGGTGGAGCTGGTTAAATATTTGCTATTATCATTACCCATCAGAGAACCATTATCAGTGGTCAGGAGATCGCGAAGAAAACTCAGAAGTGGAGGAGGTCAACTGAGCTGGTAGTCTGAACACCCAAAACAGATGCTTGCTCCTGACCTTTCTGTAGGCCTAAGCTTGGATTTGATTACACCTGCTGTCAGCACGAATGGATGAATCTCCCAGAATGAGATGATAAGGCATTCCCTGAGCTGTCTTCAATCCGTCGAAGTGCAGAAAATGCAGGGCTAGGGAGTTGGGCTTGGTCATCTGGCCTCGAAAACTGCCACTGCCCAGGATGAGCTCTCAGGCACTGGGCCATCAGCTAGTTCTGCAGGCTGGGGGCTTGGGGCTGGGCATTGGGGGTGCAAGGTAGCTTGGGTTGGCCTGGAATCTCCCTGAGGCCACCCTGCCTTGTCTACCTAGATCATCCACTGGTCCTGATCCTGTTCGTTGCCTTCCATGTCCACCTCATTGACCTCTCCATCATCAGGTGACACCGGGGTGCCAGGAAGAAGGTGGAGAGGGAGGGACACCATGCTAACACCTGGGCCAGAGCCCCACAAACGGAGCCCCACACAGCTCTCCCAGCAAACCTGGGCTTGCGACAGCACAGACTGGTGGGCTGCATCTCCAGGTGGAGCACGCCTCGGGTGAGGTCCACGAATGTGCATGTCTTACACGCTCCCAGGCAATCACACGTTCTGTGCTGAAGTGAAAACACTGGCAGAGTTCAGGAAACCAAAACGCAACCAGGCTGTGACCTATAAAAGCTTAAGGAGTGCAGAAATGTTCTCTGAGAAAATCACATTTCCTCTGTAAAATTCAAATCCCCGTGATGTGCCATTTAGATTTGCCCCAGAGTAAGACTCCGCAACTTTTACAGACTCACAGCGGGGAACACTTTTATTTGAACTGCAGGTTCCATGCAGGGGATTGGAAGAGAGGAGTGATGGGTGGTGGGCTTGCTGCTCTGCTCTCACGGATAGTGGGTAAGAAATCAGTTGCATCCTATCCAGCCCCACAAGAGGCTGACATATTTCAATCCCTTAGTAGGTACGACATGTCTGCACACACCACACCACCTAAGCCTACATGCACCCCTACAAGATAGGTTACTGATATCCCAATTTTACAGATGAAGGAACTGCAGCTCAGAGAGGTTCAACCAATTTGCTGAGGACATGTGGCTTAATAAAGATCTTGACCTTGCATTTCTCTCTCTGATCTGCACAATGGGTAGAAGAGCTCTTGCTTCTAGACTGAAAAGACTGAGTAAGGTGGAGAGTGAGGCAGGCCTTTTTGGTATCAGGACATCCTGACTCCACATCAGGGTGGAATGAGGTTATGAGGATCAACGCTCCCTCTGGGCATGGGTGAGAAGGGCACAGATCGTATTCCTAACCACCTACCCTCTAGCAAGCTCCAGTCTCAACACCTATCCCCAGTCCAGCTCCAAAGGGACATAGCCAGGGTTTGGTCCCAGAAACATCAGAGCAGAGATCAGCTTAGTTGAATGATCATGGAGGTAAAGGCTGGGAATCTGGCGTGCCAGGATCTGTGCCCCCTGATCCCTCCGCCTCCTTCTATGGCTTTCTGATCCTTTCTTCCAGCCCTTACCATCGCTGACACATTCCCTGATCCAGGACCACAATAGGAGCAGAGGCTGGCCATATCACTAAGTGATCAGGGAAACTGAGGTCTTATCATGTAGAGAGGCTAGGAAAAGTCTGGAAGGACAGGGTTAACATATCTGAAAGATGATCATTTGGAAGTTGAAAGGGAGGCAAAAATAGCAAGCCATTTGCCCAGGGCCACAAGTGACAGGCACTAGAGCGGAACACAAGGCCCTTTCTTTCTGACTTCAAAGCTTGTTCTCTTTGCACTACTCTATTTTGCCTCTTTAAGGCCAGAGGGCAGCCCTTTGCTCCTGAAGGCCAATATGAAGACAGACTTCCATATTGCAAGAGGTGCCCAAAACTGTATGCATTGCCTTAGATGACAGTAAGCTCCCCATGCCAGGAAGTGTTCAAAGAAACCTGGAGATCCTTTGCTGGGGTGCTAGAGAGGAGACCTGGGTAAACACAGAGGGTTTCCATCACCTTCACTTTTCAACTGAATAGACTCCTGGTCCACTCTTTGGTTCTCTGAGTCTTGGATGCAGCTCAGGAATAGGTTGGTTGGTTGATTGGCTGGTTTTTGAGAAACAGAGATCCATAGAGAGAGAGGTGGGGAAGGGAGAGGAACAGAGTGAGAGTGCCCCTATTCACTGGTTCACTCCCCAAATGTCAGCCAACAGCCAGGTGGCTGAAGCTGAGAGCTGGGAATTCAATCTAGGTCTCCCACATGGGTGTCAGGAACCCAACCATGCGAGCCATCACCACTGCTCCTCAGAGTCTCCACTAACAGGAAGCTGGAATGAGGAACTCAAGCTGAGAATTGAGCCTAGGGGCTTTGGTGTGGAGAGTAGGTGTCTTAACTGCTAGGCCAAACACCTGCCCTGGGAACAGGTAATTTTTAAAAACACCTTCTGTGATCCTAAGGCACTTCTAGGCATTATTGGAGTCTCCTTTAATCTTATGACTCCAGCGTCCCTGACGTAAGAGATGGCTGGCTGTGTGGTATCTGCACTGGTGAAAACAGTAACAACACTGATTACTAATGTTTACTCTGGACCAAGACCAGAGCGTTACCTCACTAAGTCCTCACAATGAGCCCACAAGGCAGGCACCTCTATCGCCCCCATACCATGGATGAGGAAGATTGTTTCATGCCCACAGTCACACCACAGGAGCTGTGCTGTAAGTACAAGCAGGCTGGGTGTAGATCTTTCTTCTAACCACAGGAGGAGGCACTGAGCATGCCCAGATCCAAAACCACTCAGTCCGAGGCAGGCTCTAAACAAAAATCCCCAGAAGTTAATCTCCCAAATACCCAAACTACAGAGTACACGGCATACGAGGAGAGTGAAACAGAATCGTAGACCTTAAATGACTGTAAGAACAAGAGTTGCAAAGCTCTCAAGACACGAAGTCTAGACATTTCCTTGGTCTAAATATATAACATTTGCTTCTGTAAATTTTCAACTTTTCAATGTGGTACAAAGGATACCTAGGTAATTCCTAGGCCATTCCTTCCTTTACAAACAAAACAAATCTTGCTCATTAAAAATGGTTTTATTCTGTCGTGGAATGTTCAAACAAAATGCCATCAAGTGTATTGACACAATGGTTAAAACATTAACTCCAGTGAAACTCCTCCGTGTGAATTCAACAGAATTCCACCCACACCTTTCTGGGAAAAGCTGGGTCAATTCTCATACCTTACAAGTTGTGTCCAGATCCTCACCTTCCACTTGGTCTATAGGCCACAGCAGGAGTGCAACTTTAGTACACAGCCTTCCTAACCAAATACATTCTAATTTCCTGTCTCAGGCTAATCCCAAAATTTTAGGAGGGGTAAGTGCAGAAAAAGAGATACAATTTCCATACTGTAAGGGCAGAAGCCACTGGCGACATTTCAGGTTAAATGCCCTTTTAAACTAGCCTGCTCACTGATGTTGACTCTGAGCAAAATACTGGGAGGAGTGGTGGTGGCCCATCTTCCGAACCCACCCCCCACCTCCAGCAATGCAAGTCACCCTTCTTCTTGCTCCCAACCTGGGGCTATCCTAGCTATTAAAGGACACCTGATTGCCACTACCACCATCACCATTGTTCCTAACACCTTATGAAATCAGTTGAAACTCATGGAAAGGAGTTGGGACGGCCTGATGGGCTCAAAAAAATCATCTGAGGAGCACCAGTTCCCTACCTCTCACCAGAACAATGACTGGGTGAGCTTTGGAGGAACTCGATTAGCCTCTGCGGGTTGCAGATTCCTCACAGGACCATCAAGAGTTGTGGCTGAAGCCAGTATGCCTCAAACTCTTTACTGTGGGCCCTGAGCCACTGCCACAGAGTGGGAGGAGCATGGGGACCCTTTCACTCCACTCTATCCATGGTCATGTTCGAACTCTTGGTGTGATTTCACTGGATAAAATTAATGTTTGAAAACCCTAGCCTATTGGATTTCCGAGGTGCCTTCTCCAACACTATATGATTTTCCACAAAACTAGAGGGCCCCAGCCTTACCTATCCTTGGCAATCTAAGGACCCCTAAAGACTTTAGTCTTCCCTGGGGCTGGGGTTCTTGCAGCCTCAAGTCCATCTCTGCCAAGACTGAGAAACTGCCACTGTTTTCTGCACTTTTTGGATTTGGACAAGAATCCTCAGTGGCCCTGCAATTTTGTCACATGATGTAGCAAACCAAGCCCAGCATGGACAGCAGAGGTCTGGGCAGAATGAAGATACCAAGCATCTGTGGCACTGGAGACCCCAGGTTGGGCCCCTCATAGCGCTGCTTGATTTGTAATAGAATTAAAGATGCTCTCCTCTCAGGTGCTGCCCCAAAGTTTGTGTGAAAAACGAATAGTCAGTTGGTGAGGTGTGGCCACTATCCTGATACACATGGGTGTTCTCCAGCCCAGGCCTGGGAGTCAGAAAGTTCTGGATTCATAATACTAACCCAACCCCCAACACACATACACACACATATGCACACACACGCACACACCATTCTAATTATGTGGCCCTCAGCACATTATTTCCTCTTTCTAGGCTCAACTTTCTCAGAGTTCAAATAGGTAAAGTGACATTGCATGTACTGATAACATGGCAGAATCTGGTACTATAAATAGTATTATTTATTATTATTGCTGTCATTTTGTACTAGGGCAACTCCTAGATTGTGTTAAAGTGTGTATGAGTCAGGAGAGGAGCAACAACATGTTAATGAGCTCAGTCCAAACCACCAGCTGTGTGGGACACCCACTGATCACATCAAGTCTCTTTCACATAGGCTTCTCTGCCTAAAGCCCCAGGCTCCCCAAAACACACTTGCTCAGATCAAATGTTCCGAGTTATTCCCAGTGCCCTGATTTATTCATGGGCCAACCCTACTCCAACCACACCCACTTAACCTCAATGGCTTACCAGGGAGAAAACCATCTAATAAATCAAGGCACATTATGAGTTCCTTCATGGTGACTCAGACAAACAGCTCCTTGGCTCCTACCTGGGCCAAAAAAAGATAAGACCAAGAATTCCCTGGACTCTGCCCTCTGAAGACATAATAAAAACCCCCTAAGTGGGAATGTGTAGTGATATCCAGCTGTCCAGTGTGCCATGGTGATGACAGGATATGCTCCGGCCCCCTGATGTTACTCACTGTGAAGCAGAACTGGCAGAAACAGGGTTCTTCCTGCCATTCCCAGAGGGGGGTAAAATTACTAGAGCACCCCTCCTCTCAGTCCTATTCAACGCCCCACAATCAAACTGTAAACTCCCAGGACTTGGGGCTATGTGTGGTCTTTACAAGTTACACATGCACCAATGAAACAAGTTAGACTTTATAAAGCAAAGAGTCCGGGCCGGCGCCGTGGCTCAACAGGCTAATCCTCCGCCTTGCGGCGCCGGCACACCGGGTTCTAGTCCCGGTCGGGGCACCGGATTCTGTCCCGGTTGCCCCTCTTCCAGGCCAGCCCTCTGCTGTGGCCCAGGAGTGCAGTGGAGGATGGCCCAAGTGCTTGGGCCCTGCACCCCATGGGAGACCAGGATAAAGCACCTAGCACCTGGCTCCTGCCATTGGATCAGCGCGGTGTGCCGGCCGCAGCGCGCCGTCCGCGGCAGCCATTGGAGGGTGAACCAACGGCAAAAGGAAGACCTTTCTCTCTGTCTCTCTCTCTCACTGTCCACTCTGCCTGTCAAAAAAAAAAAAAAAAAAAAAGCAAAGAGTCCTGGGAGGAGGACACTACGCTGTATAGTAAGAAGCAACAGTTAGGCAGGGGCGAGGAATGCAGAGGAAGAAGAAAATAAATGCGCATCAGCAACCCCACGGTGTGCCCCCCACGATTCAGGCTCCTCTTCAATGAAGGTGAAGTAGATAAGAACATGGATCTGGGGCCCCAGACTGCCCGTGTTCCCAAGCTGGCACATGGGCTCTTGGACCAGTTATGTCACTTCTCCGTGCCTGGAGAGTAACAACATAAGCCTCATCCACGGGGCAGTCATGAAGATGTGATGAATTCTTGTGTGCTGGCGCCCTTAACACAGGCCGGGGCATAGAAGTGCTACCGAAGAACTTGCTCCTTTTCGTAAGGTTTCTCACGAAATCGCTCCATCTTGTTTTGCTCTCTATGGGGTGGGTAGGGCTCAAAGTTGTCTATTTTTATTTTTTTAATTTTTAAGATCTTTTATTTACTTGAGAGGCAGAATTACAAAGAGAGAGGAAGAAAGAGAGAGGGAGAGAGAGAGAGCAAGCCCTTCCATCCATCTGGTGGGTCACTACCCTAATGGCTACAATGGCTAGGGTTGGGCCAGGCTGAAGCCAGGAGCTTCATACAGTGGTCCTCTCCATGGGTGCAGGGACCCAAGCACTTGGGCCATCTTCCGCTGCTTTCCTAGGTGCATTAGCAGGGAGTTAGATTGCAGTAGAGCAGCCAGGACTCAAACCGGTGCCCATATGGAATGCTGGCACTGTAGGCAGTGGCTTTACCCACTATGCCACAATGCCAGCCCCACGGCTCAAGTTTTATAGTTGAAGAAAGTGAGACACAAATCATTTATCAAGGGTCTCAAAGGTAGCAAGTGGAGATCTGAGAATTCAAATGCAGGCACAGTCGATTCCAGTTCACTGAGACCAATAATACAGGTTCATGCAGGCTCTATGAGACAGTGCCAGATAACCTGCTTAAGGAGTTCACAGAATGGGCTGGGGATGAATCCTGAGTACAGTCTAGAAGGGCAAGCAGGTTGGGTATATGTGAATGTGGGTGCAGAGGCACACCTTCCCTGGAAGCACAAAATTTTCCCTTTAAATGAGGACAGCGGTACTGTGAACCGTCTAGGGTAGACACTTGGCCTAGCAGTAAAGATGCCACTTGAGACGTCTGCATCCCATACTGGAGTGCCTGGGGTCTGGTCCCAGCTCCTCTCCTGATTCCAGCTTCCTGCTCTTGTTCTTGGGTTCCTCCCCACGTGGAAGAACTGGACGGGGTTCCAGGCTCCTGGCTCAGGTCTGTCTCATCCCCAGTTCTTGCAGACATTTGGGGGGAGGGGTGAACCAGAGAATGCAGCTCTCTGTTTCCTTCCCTTTCAAATAAGTAACTGGAAAAAAAAGAGTAATTGGAAAGTAGGAAATACCCAAGTGATCTTCAAAATATGTACTATGAAAAAAGCATGCATGGAATTCAAAAATTTTTGCACCAAAACAAACTTATCTTTTAATTCCATTTTCTATGAGCTTTCTGCAGTCCCCTCAAATATGTAGATATATTTCTTGCTCATGTGCTAGTAAAATACATTCTTCATTTATCATTGATACTACATCAAAAAACATAGTGGAGTTAATACCTGCTTGTGATTTCTTTTACTGTTGTTATATACTGACATGAGGTTAAATTAAACACATATTATCTGAATTCCCCCAAAGTTTGCTTGAAACAGCAAGATGTTCCTTAAAAGTAAAGAGCACCAGTGCTAAATAAAATGCCATTTATTACAGCCCCTTCCAGGAAATTGCTTGGTATATGCAAGCATTATAAAGGCTCTAAGAAAGTCCACACTATAGAAACTGGCTTACTTTTAATGCAGTGTTTTCCAAACCAACTTAGCCACAGAACCCTTTTCTATATTGGAAAAAGTTTGGGCAATTCTGAAATAACTGGGTAACTCTGCCAGCCCTACAAGGGAGGGACTATCCCCACTTTCTAGGTGAGCAAACTGAAGCCCATCCAGCAGTGGCAGAGCTGCAATTAGACGTCGAAGTCTCCACCTCTGGAGCAAGAAGTAGGCCTGAGTTAAGTCATTTTTTAAAAATTTATAAACAGAAAGACAAGCTAGCATCATTTGTCACAAGCAGTGTGAGTGCACACCTGCCTGAAGCTAAGAAATGCACAGCAGCTGACCCCGGACAACATTTGGATCAGTTGCAGCAATGGGGCTGGGGGTTCCTGTTCTTGCCAAGAGCAAGCTCAGTCCATTCATCTCCGCAGTCAGTTGGCCTCACTGGGCTGATGAAAACTTCAGGTCGTCTGGCAGATAAAATCACGCTTGTTAAAACAGTGGTTCTGCAGTGACTCATTCTTCCATAGAAAACAACAGTGAAGGCTACGCGAGTAGGATTGCAAGGCATGCCCAGCAAGGCTCACTCTGCCAACATCTCCCTCCAGTCTCCCTAATGTTACTCCTGAACATCAGACAGAAGTGCGCCCCTGTCCCTCAGACCTGCCAAATGCCTCCTAGCACCGCTCCCCAGTGTCCCACCAGGAAGCAGAATCAGAAACTATGACAAGTGCTTCTGGCCACATGGTACTATCTATGCCAGGGAGATGAGAAGCTTGAGTGACAGTGAGAAGCTGAGCCTGGTTCCTGGCCTGCAGCCCTCAGACTCCAGGCCCTCTCTTAAGAGTTCAGATCCTGTCTCCCTGAGAGGGTTTTCCAGCTGAGTTTCTTCCTTGGGGTTTAATATACTTTCCTGAATCCTGACACATAAGTTTTTAAAAAGCAAAGCAAGTCAGGGGCAGAGCTGTGGAGCAGTAGGTGAAGCTGCTGCTTGTGGCACCAGCATCCCACTTGGGCACCAGTTCGAATCCCAGATGCCCTACTTCCAATCTAGCTCCCTGCTAATGCACCTGGGAAAGCAGCGGAAGATGGCCCAAGTGCCTGGGCCATTGCACCACATGAAGGACACACGGAAGAAGCTCCTGGCTCTGGATCAGCCCAGCCCTAGCTATTGTGGCCATTTCGGGAGTGAGCCAGAGGATGGAGGACCTCTCTCTCTCTCTGTCTCTCCCTTTTTGTCTCTCTGTAACTCCGCCTTTCAAGTAAATAAATAAAGCTTAAAAAAAAAAAAAAAGCAAAGTAGGTCATACAGAAGAACAGGGATTATTCTTTCCCAAGTCATATCAACCCAATCAAAAATGCAATGAGCACTCCTAGAGGGGCAGGCCACGTGTTAGGTTCCATGAGACAGAGTGACAAAGAGGAAGATAGGACAGGACTGGACAGTGGTCATGAAATTATACGATGGGTTTTCAAAAAATTCAAGGAAAATTGTGTCAGGGAAAAAAATACATGGAAATACTCTTTTAATTCTATTTTCTCACAAATTTTCTGAAGCACCCTCATATTCTGCAGGTCTTACAAATGTGCCTAAGAGGCCTCCGTGGGGTGTGGGTTGTTCTTCCTGCACACCTATCATCTTTCTTTTTTTTTTTTACTATTTTATTTTTTTTCTTATTTAGAATATAAATTTCCAAGGTACAACTTGTGGATTGCAATGACTTCCCCACCCATACCTCCCCTCCCCCCCGCTACCCTTCCCCCTTACCCACTCCCTCTCCCCTTTCATTCCCATTCAGATTCATTTTCAATTCTCTTTGTATACAGGAGTTCAGTTTAGTATGTGTTAAGAAAAGATTTTAAACCATTTGCCCTCACATAGCATCCTAGAGTGAAGCATACTCTTTGAGTACTAGTTGTAGCTTTAAATCACATTGTACAGCACATTAGGGACAGAGATCCTACATGATATTATTTTTTTAATTGATTTTTATGTAGCTTCCAATTTTTTTTTATCATTTCCAATTGTCTTTCCATACGGAAGATCGATTCAGTATATATTAAGCAAAGATTTGTCAGTTTGCATCCGCGTAGAGACACAAAAGGCAGAAATACTGTTTCAGTCCTAGTTATTGCATTACTTCACCTTGGACAACACATTAAGGACAGATCATACATGGGTCGTAAGTACACAGTGACTACTGTTGTTGATTTAACAATTTGCCACTCTTGTTTATGGCGTCAGCAATCTCCCTAGGCTGTAGTCATGAGTTGCTGAGGCTATGGAAGCCTTTAGTGTTCACCGACTTGGATCTTGTTCTGACAGGGTCATAGTCAAAGTGGAGGTTCTCTCCTCCCTTCGGAGAAAGGCACCTCCTTCTCTGGTGGCCCTGTTCCTTCCGTTGGGATCTTACTCGCAGAGATCTTTCATTTATGTCTTCTTCTTTTTTTGTTTTTTTCCCAGAGTGTCTTGGCTTTCCATGCCAAAAATACATCTGAATGGATCTTTGTTAGAAAGGTGTGTTTCTTGTAAGCAGCAAATGGATGCGTTTTGTTTCCTAATCCGGGTTTCCAATCTGTTTCGTTTGACTGGGCAATTCAAACCGTTCACGTTCAGTGTGACTATTGATAAATAGTAGCTTTGCCCTGCCATTTGCCAAAAAGTTTCTTATATATGCTTTGAGTTTCGTATGGTCTTTTGCTGTGAGGTTTCCTTCCTTTAGTTTCTTTCCAGTTGACGACTGTGTTTCTGTGTTTCTGTGTATAGCACATATTTAAGTATCTTTTGTAGAGCTGGACGTGTGGTGACAAATTCTCTCAGTTTCTGCTTGTTGTGAAAGATCCTAATTTCACCTTCATTCACAAATGAGAGCTTGGCAGGATATAATATTCTGGGTTGACAGGTTTTCTCTCTTAGTACATGGGCTATGTCTTGCCATTCCCTCCTAGCTTGCAGGGTTTCTGATGAGAAGTCAGCTGTGAGTCTAATTGGAGATCCTCTGAGAGTAATCTGCCGTTTCTCTCTTGCATATTTTAGGATCTTTTCTTTTTGTTTCACTGTGGTGAGTTTAATTACAACATGTCGTGCAGAGGATCTCTTTTGGTCACGTTTATTAGGGGTTCTATGAGCTTCCTGGATTAGGATTTCTCTGTCTTTCTCCAAGCCTGGAAAATTTTCTGCTAGTATCTCCCTAAAAAGGCCTTCTAATCCTTTCTCCCTCTTCATACCTTCAGGAACACCTAGAACCCGAATGTTGGTTTTTTTAATAGTATCCTGTAAATTCCCGACGATATCTTTTAGTTTTCTAATTTCCTCTTCTTGTCTTTGGTTTGACTGTTTCCTCTCCTGTTCTCTCTCTTCGAGGTCCGATATCCTCTCTTCTACTTCACCCATTCTGGTTTTAAGGCCCTCAAGATTGCTTGTCACTTGATCTATTGAATTCTTCAATTCATTAAGATTTTTTGTCACTATTGTAGCTTCTTGTTCTATTAGTTGTTTCGTTTCGTTTTGATTCCTCCATAGAATTTCATTCTCGCGAGAGAGATTTTCTATCTTATCCATTAAAGATTTCTGTAGTTCAAGAATTTGTTTTTGAGAACTTCTTAATGTTCTTATCAATTTTTTGAGATCTGCTTCTTGCATTTCTTCTATCTCATTATCTTCATAATCCTGACTTTGGGTGTCTTTTCCGTTTGGGGTCATCATAGCATCTTCCTTGATCTTGCTCCCTCGGAATCTGTTTGTTTGGCATTTGTTTTGTTTTCCCACACTCTTTCTCTGGGTTGTCAAGGTAACGGAGTTTGTGTGCGTGGTGTGTTACCAGTTTTTGGATCCCCTTCAGGTTTCTACAGCCTCGGGTTTTTGGTTCCGTCTGCCTCGGTGATGGGCGGGTGGGAGCGTGCGCCGTCCCACTGCGTTCAATCAAATTCGACTTCGCAAGGTGGGCGACGAGAGGGGCTAGTGTCCGTGCGGGCACGCCTCAATTGTGCTGTTTCCCCCATGGGGTCTGCTTCCCCCTTGCAGTGACTCGGGGATCCCTGTATCGACTCCCGTTCAAGCACGCAGATCCTGCAGTGACTGTGTTCCGCACGGCTCCCATCGCAGCCGGCGGGCGCACGCCGTGCCACTGCGTTTAATCTAGCTCGAATTAGCAGGGTGGGCGACGAGAGAGGCTAGTGTCCGTGCAGGCTCGCCTCAATTGTGCTGTTTCCCCCGTGGGGTCTGCTTCCCCCCGCCAGTGTCTCGGGATCCCTGTATCGGCTCCCGTTCAAGCACGCAGATCCTGCGGCGACTGTGTTCCGCCCGGCTCCCGTTGCAGCCGGCGGGCGTGCGCCGTCCCACTGCGTTTAATCTAGCTTGAATTCACAGGGTGGGCGACAAGAGAGGCTAGTGTCCGTGCGGGTTCGCCTCAATTGTGCTGTTTCTCCCGTGGGGTCTGCTCCCCCCCGCCAGTGTCTCGGGATCCCTGTATCGGCTCCCGTTCAAGCACGCAGATCCTGCGGCGACTGTGTTCCGCCCGGCTCCGGGAGCAGCCGGCGGGCGCGCGCCGTGCCACTGCATTCAGTCTAGCTCGAATTAGCAGGGTGGGCGACGAGAGAGGCTAGTGTCCGTGCAGGCTCGCCTCAATTGTGCTGTTTCTCCCATGGGGTCTGCATCCCCCTTGCAGTGTCTCGGGATCGCTGTATCGGCTCTCATTCAAGCACGCAGATCCTGCGGCGACTGTGTTCTGCCCGGCTCCTGTCGCAGCCGGCGGGCGCACGTGTCCCACTGCGTTCAGTCTAGCTCGAATTCACAGGGTGGGTGACGAGAGAGGCTAGTGTCCGTGCAGGCTCGCCTCAATTGTGCTGTTTCCCCCGTGGGGTCTGCTTCCCCCCGCCAGTGTCTCGGGATCCCTGTATCGGCTCCCGTTCAAGCGCGCAGATCCTGCGGCGACTATTTTCCACCCAGCTCTCGTCGCAGCTGGCGGGCGCGCGCCGTGCCACTGCGTTTAATCTAGCTCGAATTAGCAGGGTGGGCGACGAGAGAGGCTAGTGTCCATGCAGGCTCGCCTCAATTGTGCTGTTTCCCCCATGGGGTCTGCTTCCCCCCGCCAGTGTCTCGGGATCCCTGTATCGGCTCTCGTTCAAGCACACAGATCCTGCAGTGACTGTGTTCCACACGGCTCCCGTCGCAGCCGGCGGGCGCGCGCCGTGCCACTGCGTTTAATCTAGCTCGAATTAGCAGGGTGGGCGACGAGAGACGCTAGTGTCCGTGCAGGCTCGCCTCAATTGTGCTGTTTCCCCCGTGGGGTCTGCTTCCCCCCGCCAGTGTCTCGGGATCCCTGTATCAGTTCCCGTTCAAGCACGCAGATCCTGCGGCGACTGTGTTCCGCCCGGCTCCCGTCGCAGCCGGCGGGCACGCGCCGTCCCACTGCGTTCAGTCTAGCTCGAATTAGCAGGGTGGGCGACGAAAGAGGCTGGTGTCCGTGTGGGCTCGCCTCAATTGTGCTGTTTCCCCCGTGGGGTCTGCTTCCCCCCGCCAGTGTCTCGGGGTCCCTGTATCGGCTCCCGTTCAAGTGCTCAGTTCCAATGGCGACTGTGTTCCGCCCGGCTCCCGTCCCTCCCGGCAGCTCCCGTGCCACTATGGCACGATTTGCCGTTTGCAAACTTACTTTCCCCTAGGTCCTCTGTGTCTCATTTACCGGGTCCGGAAGAATTTCCACTGCATTCTTTTCCCTGAGATTTTTCTTGAGGCTACAGTAACTCTGTTTTTATTAAACTATCTTTTCGCGGACTGCTAGTGCACGTCCTCACTATTCCGCCATCTTGGCTCCGCCCCCACCTATCATCTTTCTTATACTCCTTCTCATCACCAATTTAAGCAGCTACATTGTTTTTTTAATCTGTTTTCTGTGTTTTCTTGGAGGAGTGGCTGCTGAGAGACAATTCGATACTTTCAAGTCCCTGGGAAGCTGTGTAGGCACTTGCAGCAGGACTGGCCCAGGAACAGGACTCTTAGCAAGCAAGCACAGACAGACGCCAATATTGATTACCCTAATGGGTTCTGGCAGAGGAAACACTCTCACGGCTTACTGTTTGCTCAGAACTTTCGAGCAACCACAAGTGCTGGCCAGCCCCGGCACTTCCTCCAGCACCTACTGGCTGCTTTTTGGAGTTGGCTGCGGCAGCTGCTGGGATACTCCTGGAGCACCCTGAAGTTTGGATGCTTCTCATGCAAACACTGTGGAGAAGGGTGCCCTGGCTCAGTGCACAGGGACTGGAGAGAGCACTCAGATGCTTTCCTCTCACACATCTCAAGAGATTTGCCATCCGGTGAGCTCTGGACACCTGGACTGCCATACAGGCACATGAAAAAACCACATGAATACTCCATGCCACGGCTGCTTGTCCTGGGGCTTGTGGCACTAATGGGCAGGAGACTACTTAGAGACCACTGAGTGGCCAAGAAGAAGTCCAAGGTTCAAGTCCCAGACCCACTACTGACTCACTTGTGACCCTGGGCAAGTGATTTCTCTCTACAAGCCTATATTTTGTCATCTGCAAATCACGGTGCAATGATTGCTCCAGTTTCATGGAGATGAGGTTTTAAGTTACCTATGTAAATGATAAGCCATGATAAGTGCCATTTTTAGTATTGTCATCATTATTGACACTTCTAAGAGGAACAGTTTCACAAAGCCAAAGGAAATGTCCAAGACAGAAATAACCCACTTGATGGTCTCGAAGTAACGGCTGTCAAAACGAAAGCTAAAATAGATTGAAGCAGAGGCTTTGTTGATGGCAATTTTCTATCTTCTCCAGAACAGCATAAGGAATGTTTTTTTGCAGATGCTAGAATGCGTACATCCAAGCAACATCTCCCCTTAGAGAAATTCACCAGATGGAAGCTCTTTGCAAAGGAATTTCAAAATCTATACATGTAGCACAAACAGGGTCATGTGTAACCCTGTACCAGTTGTCATCACATTCCTGATGGCCCTTAAGGCTCAACCAGCCTGATGTTTCATTAGCTACAGGAACTGCATTTCAGGACACGTTTTGAAGGAAAACATCATGAGCTTATCTTTCCAGGGGCCAAGGCAGCAACTAAAGCATCAGCTCACGGCTCTTGTGTTATCTCCCCTATCCAAGCACATTCCTTTCGACAATATACTTGCTCCTGGAGGAGCTTCATCCCTGGTCAACCACGTAAACACTGCACCTGTAATTTCACAGCTGCCTACAGTTGCCACAGTAATGCAAATGTTTGTGTTGGCTACTACACACACTCTGGAAATAGCAGCAAAGTGGGACACAGTTGCTTCTGAACTCCAAAAATAAAATTAAAGCCTGTGAAAATCAATCACTCTGACTTAATGCAATCTGTGGCCAAAATGTGCTCTTGCTAAGAAAACTGAACTTGAGGTCTTCTTTGAACAGCATGGAAAGGGAGAGATGAATGAATCAATGACTGATTCTTCATTATCATCGATGGGACTCATGACTTCCAAAACTGTGTGGGAATTTTCCACTCAAGAGACTTCAGAAATTCAGGCAATGATTAAGGATCAAAGGTGAGGAATCTTACAGACTCCTTACCCCCTATTCTCTAATTTCCTCCTTTGGAGGTGGGGAATCCAGACTGGTCCTATTACTTACCTATCTGCAAGACACTGGGCAAGTTCCTGACCTCAGTTTCTCATCTACAAGAGGGGGAAGATAATGCTAGTACTAACGTCCTAGAGTTGTTGAAGGACTGAGTTACTATTTTTTGAAATAGTTGGATTAGTGTCTAGCACATTCCTGGTGTCACCATGGCCATTGGCAGATTCTCCTGGTACTCTCTCCTTCCTCCGGGATGCTTCAAGTTTTCTGCTGCAGCAACATGAACGGGAACACTTTACAGCCAGACATGTCCACTCCTGAAGGTCATATTTCCTTAACCAATGGCCTGGAAGAACATTTCAAATGAACTGAAAGTCACCCTGAAAGACAGGGAGTAAAGGGCCCCAGAGACTGGGGTATAAAACAAGTGCATTACATGGGGAAAAAGTTTGTCTTGGGGCAAGAGGATCCACAAGAGAGTTAACATGTCGAAGGATCCTCTTAGAACCCTACTTCTGAACTGGGGGTGATTTTGTCCCCCAGCCCTGCCCCGGAGACATTTTTTGCTGGCACAATGGGGGATGGGCTGGGGTGCCACTGGCACTGCCAGGTAAGGACAGGGATGCTGCTCAGCATTTGACAATGCACGAGACAGCTCCCATAGCCAGGGATTATCCGGCACAAATGTCAATAACACCAAAGTTTGGAAGCCCTGTGTTAGGATACAAATTGGGTAGAAACAGCAATCTGGCCCATGGAGGCTTCTACCCTAGGTCAGATATGTTGTGAACTTGCAGCTATCCCAGAACTAATGCAGTTTCCAAGGGTGCCCAGCCTATTTATAAAACCATCTACGTGCGATGGTACGCCCATCACACAGCAGTGGTTATTACAGAGCATTCCCGGTTCTCAGACACAGAAGATGGAAGATCTGGTTTGTACCCCAAGCACCCACACAGTTTTCATTTAAGCACTGGCCAGGAGGCTGTGCCCTCAATGTTCTTAGCTCACTTACTGAAGCATCCATACATGCAGGCTCTGAACCTGTCTACAATGTGTGCAGCTTATTCTTTTCATCTTTCTGTCCCAATTGTTCTCATCTCAGTCACCGTCTTCTCCTCCTTCTCATTTCTCAAGCCAGGCACCCAGGCCACACTTCCCTTTCTCCTCTCCTCACCCAGCACACCCCACTGCTGCCACCTCCTAAATTCATGTTTCCTCCTCTGTCTGTGGCCACTGCCCTTTGCCTTAAGCAAAATAGGTGAATGACTTCCTAAATCACCACCTCAGCTGTATTATTAGCAATTTTCAATCAATTCTCTACACAATGGTCTGAGTAAGCATTTAAAAACAACAATTAAAGGCTATCACTCTTAACATCCTCAGATGGCTTCCCACCAGAACTTCAAACAGAATGAATACCCCTTCCAAAGCCTTAAGCCCTATAATTATGGGTTAGGGGTCTCTAAAACAGCAGCAGTGCCTGGAACTTGCTAAAAATGCAAGTTCTCCAGCCTGGGCCAGAAACTCTGGGGAGTGGGCAGCAGTGTGTATTTTCATATGCTCTCGGGGCAGGCGGCAGGGGGGCATCTAATTGGTGTCCCCTGTGTGGGCAACAGGAACCCAGTCACTTGAGCCGTAACTGCTGTCTCCCAAGATTTAAATGACAGGAAGAGGGTCGGGAGCATGAGGCAGAAACCGATCCCGGGCAATCCAGCGTGGGTTGTGAGCATCTTAATGACTAGGGCAAATGTCCACCCTACGTGGACTGTACTTTTCAAGTTATATCAAGGCTTTGTGAGAGACACAGGCCATGACTGCTCCTGACTGTCGGAAATGAAGTCCTCTGCCTAGTTTGCCACAAAATGAATGGGGTTCAAGTAAATCCTTGCTACAAGTTTAAAACTCTCTAGGCCCCTCCTGCTTTTTGTGTTGGGCCCACCGATGTTATTTTTCCTAAAGTTAACATAAGACAGGTGACTGGCTATTCATATAGATGCTGGGATGTCTGTGTGTGTATCTATGTCTCTCAAGATGGGGAGATGCGCGCGCACACACACACACACAGTGTGGGGGTGGGGAGAATTGTGAAGGGAGAGCAGAAGGTTGCTCTGTTACTCAGCACCAGGGTCACCATTCATACTGAGTTGTGTGTGAATTATTGTCCCATTGTTAATTGTGCCTCAAAGAGTTGGAGAAAATGGTAGCACCGGTGGAGTGAGGCACATAGAAAAATATTATTCCATGAACAATGCCTGCATGTGGTCCTCCAAAAAAAGTATTCATAGCTAATATTATGTATCAAGCATTGTACTAAACTCTGTACATAAAGCAACACATTTTATCCCTCACAACAACCGTGTGATTATCATCCCAAATTTCTATGTCAGAAAACCAAATCTTATGTGGTCACTTAATGAAGATTACTCAGCTGGTCAATGGGAGAGGCAGAATTTGAATCTTGGTCTGTGGAAACCCAAAGTTCAAACTCAATACCACTTTGAACTTTCAAGGAGGGTTGTTTTCACTTCTTTCCTCCCTTTAAAAGGCAATTCACCGAGTTCAAGTCCTGGGTCAGCTCCCAATTCCAGTGCTAATGTGCACCCTGAGAGGTCCTAGGTGACGGCTGAAGTAGAAGGGTCCTGTCACCCACACAGGAGCCCTGCATCAGATTCCTGGCTCCCAGCTTTGGCTTGGCCCAGTGCTGGCTACTGTAGGCATTTGGAATGTGAACCAGCAGGTGGGAGTACGCTTGCTTGCTCTCTCTCTCTGGTTTTCAAATAAATAAAAAAATTTACAGATAGCTGAAGAGCCCTGGTGTACATTTTAGTTCTGTGAAGGCAGGAAAGAAAAGCTCTGTAAAAGAACTTACTCATCAACCCCTCTAGTAATAATGTCTCAGTTTCACTAAGGCAATATTTGAAGTTCTCTCAGGTAAGTAAGCCATTATTTCTCCTAAAGATCTGGCCTCGCCTCTTCAAGAGGTAATCAGTATGCCCTGCTGAACTCAACATAAAGTGGTCACCAAATAACCTGTCATCAAGCCTCCTTCAAGATAACTTTGGGGAGTGGTTATTTTGGAAGTGGCTCTAATCTGTCATGTTACGCAGCTTGGCTAAGACTCATTTTATTAGCTACCATCAAGAGCTAATAAAACATGTCAGGAAGTCTCTGTAAGCTGTGAAAACATTTCCAAAGGTCACTGCCAACACTCCGGACTTCAATGACTTTTTAAAGGAAAAGAAAACAAAAGCAGAGGCCGACAGTCCCAAAACATAGAAGCACCAAAAGCGGCCGTCCCAAATGGCTGCAGTGGCTGACGGTTCCACTACACCAGCCATCAAAGAGACTGTGTCTGGAAGGTGCTTCGAAGAAAGGACCCCAAAGGCACAAAACCATGGTGGGGACAGTGGCAAGGAAGAAAAAGCAGGACACTGTAGGCTTGATCTCACAGTCATCCCTCAGCATCCAGGGTCCCAGAAATCCATGGATGCTTAAGTCCCTTACATGAGATGCTGTGGTATTTGCAAATAACCTATGTTGTCTCCAGATCAGTTATCATCCCTAAACCATTATAAATACCATGTAAATAATTGTTACTTGTGTTTAGGGGGAAATGACAAAGAAAAAAAAGTCTGTACGTGGTCAGAACAAATCCAACTATCACAGGCCTAACTACATTTTTTGATCCAAGTGTGACTGAATGCTTGGATAGAGAGGCCAACTATACTTTATTTTTCTTGGTAATTCTGATTTGGTGTATGAGGCATTGAACAGTCCCAGCTACTTATACCTTCAGTGCCTATAGCAGATTCTTTTGTAAACAATGGCATGGGTAACAGAGGAGTGATTAATTTTAGATTAACTGTAGCATATCATGAGTTCTTAATACATGATGTTTCTATTATAAAAGGAAACATATGTTTAAGAAAAAGTAGCAAAATATAAAAAGGAGAAAGAACGATGTTATGGAAAAGGCAGGGGGTATAATCTGATGCCCACTATATATTTCACGTGTCAAAAGTCATGTTTTGACACTAGATATCTCAGGGTAAGTGTGGGGCAGAAGTTCTGCCAGTGTCACCCTGGGTGGAGATTTTAATAGTCATTGAGATTTCAGTTCTCTGCTGCTCAGAGGTCCAGGCACATAAGAGACAAAAACATTTCTGCCCTGGAATAGGATAAAGAGTTTAGAGTTAGTGATTAAGGTGCCGCTTGGGAAGCTGATATCTCACACTGGAGTGCCTGGGGTCAAGTGCCAGCTCTCCGTCCAGTTCCAGCTTCCTGCTTACGCAGACCAGACTGAGCTGTCACTTCCTGACTCTGTCCAGCACCAGCTGTTTCAAGCATTTGGGGAGTCAACCAGCTATTGGGGGATCTCTGTCTGCCTGTATATCTGTCTCTCTGCCTTTCAAATTAACTTTAAAAAATTAACTTGAAATCTATACTTTGTTTGAGCTGAGGGAAAGGAAAAGGCCCTCTGTGGAGTCATTAAGTCAGGATAACATGTTGTAGATGCATCAAAAAACACTGAATGAGATGTTGGTCAAAGGGCACAAAGTTTCAGTTAGAAAAGAGAAATGAATTCTGAAAATCTGTTGTACAGCATGGTTATAGTTAATAATAATTTATTGTATACTTGAAAATTTACTAAGAAAGCAGATTCTAAGTGCTCTGACCACAAAAAAAAAAAAAATGGTAAGTATGAGAGGTGATGGATATGTCAACAGCTGATTCAATCACTCCACCATGTGTACATCTATGGAAATACAATGTATAGCTTACCTATAGGCGCCTTTTACTTGTTAAGTAACAAAACACAAGTATGTTGATAAGTTGGTATGCCCCATACAGACAGGCAGGCTCTGTCCTACCCTGGAGCTACTGCTGCTCTGCTCTGGGGCACGGATTGTATGTGGTCTTTGACAGTTTACTGCAGGCTTCAACAGGGAGTGAAGGTGACTCAATCCTGAAACCTGACAATGCTCAGGCTCAGGATCTAGTCAATAACCAGAGATACCAGAGTGCTGAGGTGTCCCTTCCAGTCTGTGTTTATCTCTTTTGTTTCTCCTCCTCTATTTGCCAGGAAAGGCCACACAGAGGTCTAACAAGAGCTTCAGCATTGGAGACACGATGACGAGGACTGTCTTTGTGCAGCTCCGTCTGGTTCCTTCTCTTGCTGCAGCCTCACAATGAAGGTTTCAGCATTTGTGTCAAGGAGCACCTGGAGGATGCAGCGAGACATGCTTGGCACCCAGTGGGATTTCCAGACAGAGGAATTCACAAGTAGTGTGTTGCTGGCCTGGGAGCTTGGAGGACAAGGGTCATATTTCCTTTTTTGGATATTGAGCATGAGCTGAGAGGGAGAGGAGGCCCTAAAAATACTTAAGAACAAACTAATTGCTTGAACTTACTTCACTATTTCCTGGTAAGTTCTTCCTGAATTTGTTTCCATTTGCAAAATAGTAAATCACATTTTCCTATTGCTTCAAACAAATGCATCATTTTTTAAAATTTTTTTATTTTTTTGACAGGCAGAGTGGACAGTGAGAGAGAGAGACAGAGAGAAAGGTCTTCCTTTTCTGTTAGTTCACCCCCCAATGGCAGCTCCAGCGGTGCGCTGCAGCAGGCGCAGCACGCCAATCTGAAGCCAGGAGCCAGGTGCTTCTCCTGGTCTCCCATGGGGTGCAGGGCCCAAGCACTTGGGCCATCCTCCACTGCACTCCCGGGCCACAGCAGAGAGCTGGCCTGGAAGAGGGGCAACCGGGACAGAATCCAGCGCCCCAACTGGGACTAGAACCTGGTGCCACAAGGCTGAGGATTAGCCTATTGAGCCACTGCGCCGGCCACAAATGCATCACTGACAGTAGGCTGAGGCTACCCAGTTCTCATCTTATCCATTTTCCTTAGAAACATTTAAATTTCTTGTATTGTTCCTTCCCCATCTTCCTCTTTCTGTAGCCCCCACTATGGGAGGAAACTGCTCTTCCCTCAGTCTTTGGGGTTCCAGCAAGTTTTCCCAGTCCACCATAGGCACCCAGTCCACATACACTTGGAACTATCATCTGACTCTGAAGTGACCTGCTGTCTAATAAATCCTTTCTACTACTCAGATGAGTCAATTTCTGTTGCTTGCAACCAGAGGACCCTAACTGACACACATCTAGTCTTGTCTTCCTTTCTAGCCAAGTGTCCTTTCTACTTCATGGATGCTTTCTCACATTTCGTCTCAACCATCTACCATGAAACTTAATCTCCTTGAACGTGGTAGAATGTATTCCCTTCTGTGAGTAAAGATGATGTCACCTCTCTTCTAATATGCTCAATCCTCCAGTCAACTAGCACAGCGGCTCCTGAAGTTCAGGTCTCTTCCAAGCAGCCTGACTTCTGCAGCACTCTCACTGCCCTCAAACTTAGCTATCACAATTTTAAAATGGGCCATGAAGCAAAGTAGCCACCGGCTGCTTTACCTTTCTTCATTTTCCAGTGAGGAAGAAGGAGGAGACTTTTAATGACCTGTGCAAGGTCAAACCACCAGATAAAGAACAGATTAGGATAAATTCCCTGATACTGGATAAGGTGCTCTCCTCAAGTTATTGAGCAACTTACAAGGAAATAATATATTGGACCCAATCCTAGGAAATTTTGTTAAGTAGGGAACGCCTTTGTTATAAGAAAGTAACATCTATAAAGTAGGCTCATTACAAAGACATCTAAGAAGTGTTCAGAACTGGGGCTGGCATTGTGGCATAGCAGGTTAAGCAACCAACAGGACATCAGTAACCCATATAAGCAGTGGTTCAAGTCCTGGCAGCTCCCTCCATTTCTGATCCAGCTCCCTGCTAATGCGCCTGAGAAAGCAGCAGAAGATGGCCTGAGTACTTGAGTCCCCACCACCCACATGGAGTTGCAGGCTCCTGGCTTCAGCCTGGCTCATTCCCACCCAGGGTATTTGACAATTGAACCAGTGGATGGAAGACACCTCCCTCCCCTCCATGTTTCTCCCTCTCTCTTTGTAACTTTCCCTTTCAAATAAATAAATATTAAAAATTTTTTTTCAAGATAAAAGAAAGAGAATGGAATACAGGAAGAAAGAAAGGAAGGTATTCAGGAAAAATGTCTGATACTATTTTTTCCAAGTCATGTGGCATGTCCACAAAGAGGCACCATGACTGTTTTAGAGAAGTGACAAAAAAATAAAACAAACAAAAAAACAACAAAAGAGTAGAGACTAATATATTAACAAGCCCTTTCATTCAAGGCTTTCCTTGCATTGAACCACAGCATAGTTTAACACATGCATCAGAAAGCAATATTCAAATCAATGCAGATCAACAGGGTCTCCACTAATTATTATGAAAAGCAATATATTACAAGAGAATAAGTTGATCATACCTCAATGTTTTGAAGTTTTTACCAAAATGCAATGATTACCTTCCTCCTTTGCTCTGATGAAAACAAATCTGTTCATCTCTTTCCTTAGTAAAATATACTATTTTAGTTCATAGAACCCTTGAAAGTCTACGAATAACAATAGAAGTTCCCTCTTGAGAATTGCTTTCAGGACTAGATATTTTATAATTCAAAATTTACAGTGCAAATAAGTGCTTTCAAAATACTTGATAGCTCATGAGATCAACTTGTTCTTTTAGACTGGTTGTTCTTTTAGTCTCAGCAAGTGGACTTTTAACCAAGATTTCTTAACTTTGCCCAATTCACACTTTGGGATAGATAATTGTTATGAGAGGCTGCTCAATGTCCTATAGGGTGTTTAGTATTATCTGCCCTCTAGATGCCAGGAGCACCTCCCCAGATAGACCACCAAGAGAAATATCTCCAGATACTGCGAAATGTCCCTGAGAGGCAGAATCACTCCCAGTTATAGACCTGTGCTTTAGGTCATTCTTCCATTGCTTGCTAACCTTTCCCCTTTCAATAGGTGATCCAAAGATAAAGTTAATGGCATTCTTCCTCCTCCCCATCCAAAAGACTGCCCTTCTAGGTTATGGGGGTAGAAATTAAAGGGTTTTACACATTCCTGGGAGGAGCTCACGTGACATTTTGTTGTTGAGAAACAGAATCCAATGTCACATAGTGAGACAGATACCCTGGTCTCCTGAAACGTACACCCTCCCCTAATTTGGGCAGAATGATCATCACCTCACCCACTGTCTCCCTCCCTTGGGGATATAAAGTTTGATGTGGATAATTTCAGAGCTCAGAGCAAGAACTAACCAACAGCAACAATTTCCAAAGAAATTAGTGCAAGTTGTCTAATTTCTTAGAACTTCAGTTTTTCTGTTCATAAATATTAAGGTCATAACTCTTACTTCTTAAGATTGTTGCCTGGAATGGAAGAATAGAATGTACATAAAGTATTTAGCACAGAGTGTAGGACAGAGCACATATACAAAACAAACAGCTGTTACAGATCTTGCATTCCCTCTTCATGGGGAATCTCACGGCCACCACGTGGTTTCATTTGGAAGTCCTGATGGGGACTGAAAAAGCTGAGTGGAAAAGAAGTAGCACGTGGACCATCAGCCACAGCATGGATGAAGTGGGAACTTGACAAGTCAGAGGGGTAAAATATTGTCGTTTGTCTATAAATAATGACATGAAATTAAGTAGCATGATACATTTAAAAAAATATTTATTTGCTTATTTGAAAGGCTGACTAACAGAGAGGGAGAGACAGAGATCCTGTCCATCTAACGGTTCACTTCCCAAATGGCTGAAAGAGTTAGGGCTGGGCCTGGCCAAAGCCAGGAGCCAGGAACTCCATCCTGGTCTCCCACATGGGTGGCAGGGGTCCAAGCACTTGGGCCATCCTCCACTGCTTCTCCAGCTGAAGAGAGGAGCTGCTGGAATTCGAACGAGCACTCCAAAATAGTATGTTGCTATTGCAAACAGTGACTTGATCCACTGAGCCACAGCCTTTAAAAGGCTCCCTATGACACCCTTTAAAAGTTATGTATGATCTGAATTAACTAGGAGACAGCCAGGATGGCTCTGGCAAATAACTCAAAGGGTACATAAAATTTCTTTTCCCTCACCAACCCCACGCCTTGCTGTTACTAGTTTGAACAATATAAGAGTACTGATTCTTGGGGTGGGGGTAGTGGTGCAGCAGGTTAAGCTCCTAAATGGGACACCTAAATCCTATATTAGAGTTCTGAATTGAGTCCTGGCTCCTCTGCTTCTGATCAGGCTTCCTACTAATATGTCTGGGAGGGCAGCAGATGATGGTTTAATTGCTGGGCCCTTGCTACCCACATGGGAGTTTTGAGTGGAGTTTTCAGATCCTGGCTATGGCTGGTCCCAGCTCTTGTTGTTATGGGCATTTGGGGAGTGAAGCAGCAGACAAAAGATTCTCTCTCACTCTCTCTCTCTCTCTCTCTCTCTCGCCTCTTCTGCATTTTGTGGATTAGTGGACTTGAATCTCTCTTCACTTGGCACAGAGGTGAGCCTCTTACGGCAGTATCAGCCTGGCCCCCGTGACTTTTCCATTCAACTTGGCTCACCTCTGACAAATGACTTCTTCTTGTCCTACTACAAATGTCCTGAAGGAAGATATTTCTGTTCCGCAGGCATCAGAGCACTGAACAGAGAGTCAGAAGGACCAAGTTCTGCCACTTAATACTCATGACCAATGGAAATTCACCTCACCTCTATGTAACAGTTTCTTGGTCTATCATATGGAAACAACAAAGTCAGCTTTTCAGGGTTCTTGTGAATGTCAATCGTGATACTGGTGCAGCACGTATCCCTATGATTGGCATTAAGAGAATACAGCACGTATTCGTATGACTGGCATAAGAATAGTCCATGGGAGGGAAATAGTAGATTGACCCATATGAAGTTGACATATTGGTGGTTCAAACTAATATTACATGCTTCCCCATCAGAGGCCTTACCAGTTTTATTCTTATTGTGTATTTATGCTTGCATAAGTTCCATGAGAGCATGCACTCAGTCTACCATGCTTCCCACACAAGGTCTGGCATAGCAGCTGGTGAGACAGTGGGATTCTCGGGATGCCTATCTGCCTCCGCTCATCTGCTTTCTTGGCTTCTACTCCCATATATCTGGCCCCGGTCCCCAAATGTGAGTTGTATGTTATTTACCTGTATTATTATTAGTTTTTAGATGATGATGGTAAGGTTGATAGTTCTTATGAACTGTCAATATCTGGGAACTATTATAGGCAATGTGGCTCTTGATCCCAATGCTTGGTACATAGAAGAGATACAATAATTGTTACTAACAAGTGAGTAAGCAAGAGAATGAATGAGTAAATTTCAAGTTCATATACAGAGCTCAAAGAAGCCATTAAGTCAATAACAACTGCCACGTACTTTGTTTTTGGTCATTGCTGTCACAAAACATGTGGCGGCCTGTCCTTACTTTCAATTTCCAGCAGGCTCTTTAGTGTTCTGTGGATTCTAACAAGCATTTGGTTGGCCCCATGGGCCTACCAGGAAAACGAAAGAGGTCAAGTGCTAAACTGTAGCCTAACAAGCCAGG
The DNA here is from genome assembly GCA_949820135.1 of Sylvilagus floridanus. NCBI lineage: Eukaryota > Metazoa > Chordata > Mammalia > Lagomorpha > Leporidae > Sylvilagus > Sylvilagus floridanus. Next base: position 54,314,039 of record OX463243.1, read on the forward strand.
AGAATGTTGGGTTGTTGTGGGTAGCTTCCAGAAACCTGCTGGCTTTAGTCCATCCAGAGTCAGCCAATAGCCTGCAGTTGTGTGACAAGGCCTTGGATGAGGAGACTCTTCCCCAAGCTACTGTGTGTGCCTCATAGGACTTGACACGGTTTTTTCTCCTAGGAGTCTGCTTTGTTGATTCCTTCCACTTCTCTCTATCTACCTCCCTTCTAATCATCCAATCTTAAGAAGGGAGAATACACTGAGGGGGGAAAAGATCTAGGAACCAGCCCTTGGGACCACCAGGAAAAGAGAAGCATGGGCCTGGATGGGTTAAGGAGACCAAAAGAGAGCCAACGTGAGAAAGGAAAGCTTAACTCAGCCACACGGATGTCTGTAAGATTTCAAGTAATGGTCAGTTCGTGTCTTTGCATTTTAGAATGCAGTCACATTTAGAGGGGTGGATGTTCTCTCTGGTTTTGACAACAAATGAAGGAGGAACAAAGAATGAAGAACACAGTTATCTAGAAGAAAAATTCATCACGTGAAACTATTTAAGCTTCAGGAACCACAAAGAGGCATGTATCAGGTGAAGGGGAAAGGAAAGAAGTGCTGAGGTCTACAAGACAGATGCACTGACGTTCTCTCCCACGCTTCTTACTTCTCGGCCCCCTCTGTGTTATCTAAAAGGTCTGCAAAGACCGGAACGCCCTGCATTGTACCCTCTGAGCTCAGGAAAAAGGCTTCCCACAGAACCATTCCCAGACAAAGCGGAGGCTGCTGCCACTTCTCATGATTCTGGAGCTGGTCTTTCCGACTCAAGCTACTGTTTACAGAAGCATCGCTACCACAGGATTATAATTATGGGCTTAGTTTAGTTACAAAGAGGGTCTGAGTCTCCCATCAGAAGAAGAGGAAACGACGTTCACACTCACTGCTCCATGCAACGGCAGGGGTCTGCATGAACTGAGGCCGAAGCATGAGGCCCAGGGGTGAGCAGAGTCACAGCTTATGGTGGGCACGACGTCCAGGCTTCTTCTGTCTTCCCTTCCCCTCTCCTTGCAGAAGCTATGGGAGTGGGAGTGAAAAGGAAGTCCTGGGCTCCCACCATGCCAACTCTCCTATCCATGTGCAGACTTCCTCTGCTCCAGAACACAAAGCCAGAAGCTTGGAGGGGAGAAGTCTTGGCACTGGTATGGTAGAGGAAGGCTTCAGGGGCAAGACAGTGGGATTCTCAGGATGCCTATTTGCCTCCTCTCAGCTTCTTTCTTGGCTTTTACTCCCATATCTAGCCCTGGTCTCCAAACTTGAGTTGCATGTTTTTTGATAACTAGTCATACCTCTGGCTCTGGGGACCCAGCCCCTCGACCTGCCCATTCTGGCTGGTGTCCTCACCATGTCCTTGTAGGCCTTGCCATCTCTCCAAGGCTGTTTCTGGCCACTGACTCTGGGCCTGCAACAACAGCAGCTTACTGATGCCCCAGGGTCTCCTCCTCATCTCTGGCCAGGGTTTACACAACCGGCTCACAACACATCCTCTAGCGCCAAAAGAATGTGATAGGCAAGGAGTGGAATCCATGGGCCTCTACCTCACGAAAGATGCCAAGATGAACACGATATAGGTGGGTGACTCAGCACCTGCAATAATGCATGCAATTCTGAGACAACCTGGCAGGTTCTGTCAAGTTGATGAGACAGAACTGTGGGCGAAAGTAAAAATTACCCTCCTCCCAGAGAAATCTGCTTGACACTACCCAGTATCCATTCCTTCAATATGTTAAAGGACCAAACCAGGCCCTATCAAGCCTTCAGTCTGAGTTCCTAAGAGTCCATATTTCTGTATCTGGACAGGAGATGCTTCTTTTTGAATCAATGGTCACATGTTGAAGAAACCCACAGGTTGGCCCTCCTTCGGTCTGCTACCTCCTGTGCCTGGTATGTTAGCATTCCATTAACACTTGTTTCATGAAGCTGATTTTCCCAGGGTGTTGTCATACTTTTTAAAGGAATGTGGTAGCTCTGTCAATCACTGCTCATTACTCCTCATTACTGGCCCTCATGCTGCAACCTCATGGTGCCTGTTCTATTGTAAGGTCCTGTTGGCTTGGCCAGTTGAGAGCAGCCCTCCTGGTTCCCCTCCCTCCACCGATGGCCCCTAGCATCATCACCAGGGAGTGCACTCACTCTGGGGAGCTCTGGGCTTAATGGATTTTGCAGCATTTCCTCCCTCCTTCCTGCTGCAAAGCTCAGGCTTAGTATGAAAGCCTCTCTGATTCCTGAACCCATGGCACCCTGCCTGCCTGGTGGAGCTCACCATCAAGCTGCAGACCCAGGCTCACAATCAGCCTATGGAAGCCCCATGCTTAGTCATAACAAGGATAAGGACTGCTACTTACAGAGCGCTCACTATGTACCAGGCCTTGTGCAAGCACCCTGTGGGCAGGGCCCCATACAGTCCTCACACAGCAGAGGGCACTACTTTTCTCCCCAATTACAGTTGAGAAAATTGAGACTTAGGTTATTAATTTAATAACCTAATAGCTAGTAATAATAACCCATGGCTAGTAAGAGACAGACTGGAATTCACTCATTTGACAGATACTATGAACTCCTTACTACACACCAGTCACTGTTCTAGGTTTTAGAGATATGTTGGTGAACAAATAGCCTAGAATTCCTTCATTCCTGGAGCTGTCTTCCTAATGGGGTTGAAACCCAATGCTGCTTGACCCCAGAGCTGGAGCTGTTAATCATACCATGGCACTATTAAGTTCAGATCACAAGCACCCACAAAGACTTATTTTCAAATGTTTGATCTTAACCACAAGGAGATATCACTTCATACCTGTTAAGACAGATACTATAAAAAAAAATTAAAGCATTTCTTGGCAATTCCTCAAAAAGTTAAATGCAAGAATTGTCACATGTGCCAGCCAATCCACTTATAGTTTATATTCCCAAAGATCTAAAGTAAGATTCCAATAGACACTTGTTACCCTCCCCTTTCCCACTCCCTCTCCTCTTCCATTCACATCAAGATTCATTTTCAATTATCTTTATATACAGAAGATCAGTTTAGTATATATTAAGTAAAGATTTCAACAGTTTGCACCCACATAGCAACACAAAGTGGAAAATACTGTTTGAGTACTAGTTATAGCATTAAATCACAATGTACCGCACATTAAGGACAGAGATCCTACATTAGGAGTAAGTGCACAGTGACTTAACAAATTGACACTCTTGTTCATGGCATCTGTAATCACCCTAGGCTCTTATCATGAGTTGCCAAGGCTATGGAAGCCTTTTGAATTCACCGACTCTGATCATGTTTAGACAAGGTCATAGTTAAAGTGGAAGTTCTCTCCTCCCTTCAGAGAAAGGTACCTCCTTCTTTCTACTAGGATCTCACTCACAGATATCTTTCATTTAGGTCTTTTTTTTTTTTTTTTTTTTTGGACAGAGTGTCTTGGCTTTCCATGCCTGAAATACTCTCATGGGCTTTTCAGCCTTAAGGGCTAATTCTGAGGCCAGAGTGCTGTTTAGGACATCTACCATTCTATTAGTCTGCTGTGTATCCCGCTTCCCATGTTGGATTGTTCTCTTCCTTTTTTATTCTATCGGTTAGTATTTTCAGAAACTAGTCTTGTTTATGTGATCCCTTTGACTCTTAGTCCTATCATTATGACCAACTATGAACAGAAATTGATCACTTGGACTAGTGAGATGGCATTGGTACATGCCACCTTGATGGGATTGTATTGGAATCCCCTGGTACGTTTCTAACTCTAACGTTTGGGGGAAGTCAGCTTGATCATGTCCCAAATTGTACATCTCTTCCTTCTCTTCCAATAGACACTTGTATACCAACATTCATAGCAGTGTCATTTACAACAGCAAAAAGGTGGGAACCATCCAATTGTCTATCAACAGATCAACAGAGAAACAAAACATGGTATATACGTGGAATATTATTCAGTCTTCAAAAGAAAGGAAATTCTTTTTTATTTAGTAAATATAAATTTTCAAATTACAGTTTATGGATTACAATGGCTTCCCCCCTCATAATTTCCCTCCCACTCACACCCCTCCCATCTCCCGCTCCCTCTCCCCTTCCATTCACATCAAGATTCATTTTCAATTATCTTTATATACAGAAGATGGATTTAGTATATATTAAGTAAAGATTTCATCAGTTTGCACCCACACAGAACATAAAGTGTAAAATACTGTTTCAGTACTAGTTACAGCATTAATTCACATTGGACAACACATTAAGGACAGATCCCACATGAGAAGTAAGTACACAGTGAAAAGGAAGGAAATTCTGACTCTTGCAACAACATGGAGGAATCTTGAAAATATTATGCCTGGTTAAATAAGCCAGACTTAAAAGGACACACATATCGTATGATTCTACTTACATGAGGGCTCTAGAATAGTTAAGTTCGGAGAAACAAAAAAATACAATCAGCCCTCTGCATTCATGAGTACAAGCAGCTACAGACTGAAAGCACACCGGGGGCCAGTGTTGCAGCCCAGCAAGTTAAGCTGCTGCCTGTGAGGCTGGCATCCCATATGAGCATCAGTTCAAGTCCCGGTTGTTCCACTTACAATTCAATTTCTTGCTAATGTGGCTGGGGAAGCTGCGGATGATGGTCCACATACTCGGGACCCTGCCACCTATGTGAGAGACCTTGAATGAAGCTCTTGGCTTCAGTCCTGCCCAGCTCCGGCCTTTGCAGCCATTTGGGTAGTAAAACAGGCAATGGAAGATCTCTCCCTCCCTCCCTCTCTTACTTTCAAATAATGTATCTTGAAAAAAAGAAAAAGAAAGAAAAAAAGGTGTGTAGGGGGGAGCTGGCACTGTGTGGGGCAGGTAAAGCCACTGCCTATAATGCCAGCATCCCATGTGGGTGCCGGTCAATGTCCTAGCTGCTCTACCTCCAAACCAGTTCCCTGCTAATAACCTGGATAATGCAGCAGAAGATGGCCCAAGTGTCTGGGCCCCTGAACCCATATGGGAGATCTAGATGAAGCTCCTGGCTTTGGCCTGGCCCAGCCCTGACCATTGCAGCCATCTAGGTAGTAAACTAGTAGATGGATGATCTTTCTCCCTCTCTGTCTCTCCCTCTCTCTTTATAACTCTGAACTTTCAAAATAAACAAATCTGAAAGAAAGACAGACAGACACTAAGGGGAAAAAAAACTGCATCTGTAGTGAACATGTAGACTTTTTCTCTAGTCATTATTCCTTAAATAATACAGAATAATAACTATTTGTACATTTATATTGTATTAGGTATTATAAGCAACCTAGAGATGTTTTAAAGTATATCGGAGGTTGTTTATAGGTTACATACAAATACTATAGCATTTTACATAGGGTCTTGAGTACCCACAGATTTGGGATTTGGTCCAGGAACCAGTTCCCCATATAAATGAGGGAGGAGAGAACAGAGTTGACCAGGCCTGGGAGGAGGCGGATATTAGGAGTTATTGTTCAATGGCTACAGAATTTCAGTTTGGGGTGATGAGAAAGTTCTGGAAATGGACAGTGGTAATGGTTGAACAACACTGTGTAATCACTTACTGCCACTGAATTGTGCATTTAAAAATGATGAAAATGGTAAGTTTAGTCGTGAATATTTTATAATCACAAACAAGAAGTCAGTAGTGTATTACTGAGAACATATATGTATGTATATATGAAATATACTACATATAAGCTCATATCTCTTTTTTTTCCTTAAAACTACATTGCAAAATTATTCTGTATTTTAAATATTCAGGGAAAACATGATTTTTTTTTTTTGAGAGAGAGACAGAGACAGAGAGAGAAATATCTCCCATCTGCTGGCTCATTACCCAAATACCCACAGTGAAGCTGGGGCTGGACCAGAACAAAGTTAGGGGCATAATCCAGGTCTCCCTCATGGGTGGCAGGAATTCAGTTGCCTGAGCCATCACAGGTCCCCCTTAGGGTTTAGGGCAGAAAGTTGAGAATAGGACCCAGGTACTCAGATATGGGATGTGGGCATCTTAACCAGAGCTGGATCAAACACCTTCTAAAACACGATTTTTAAAATATCTTCCTAAAATTATACCATATGGACACATGATTCAATATTATAAATGAGAATAAAAATGGCAGAAACTTGGTTTTGTTTTGAGTCTGAGAAAATTACTATCTTGTTCCTATATGCATGGGACTCTTACTACAGAGGTATCCTGTTTGTACCAGGGATTGATATGACTATGTATTTAGGATAGGGCATGAATACAGCAGGGAAGATTTCCCCTGGTGGCTTCTTTCCCGGCGGCTGTATCTCTTCTAGGAAAAAGGCACGTTGTTCCATGGGTCTGAAATATGCAGTTGGTAAAGAAGGTATGAGGCTGTATTCCTAAGCTAAACTCTGATGACCTACTCACAATCCCATGGCATATATAGCCCACAGCAGCCCTACCTGGGACACTACTCCTCCAAGGCTACCATGGCCCGAGCTGACAAAGCTGGACCATCCATTCAGATGGCTTCTCCCACAAAAGGCTCCCTCTAAAGCCATAGCTTTTGCCATTTGTCGGGCCAGAGAGCGCAGAGCCACCCAAGCAAGCAATGATATTCTTGCCTTCTATCTCCTGCTCCCTCCCCATGCTTGTCCCAGGCATTGCTTGACACAGACAATGTCCAAAATACCAGGCAGTAGTAGAAGTAGGGTCCTTCACTGTTCCATTCCTCAAATAATGTTTTCTAATGGAAAACACCCCATTAGCAAATCTTAGCACAGAGAGAAGCAAAGGGTAAACAGAAGGGGTAAGAATCTCATCTTTGCAATTTTATTGTTATCTCTGATTACATTCATTCTCATGGCTGAATTGGTACTGCATTCCCGTGTGTGTGTGTGTGTGTGTGTGTGTGTGTGTGTGTGACTTAAAGTGACTTAAGGCTGTTACCTGAAAACAATCAGAAAAGCCATGGCCTGCAAGCATTTTATCTAAGCACAGGGCAAGACCACTGCATCCAATAAATTTTTAAAGGGGATAGTAGGAGACGGAGAATAAAGTCGCACTTTGGTTGCTGCACAAGCTAGAGCCACAAATGAACCAGTTATGTACCCGGCTAGATGTGTTTAGAAGCTTCCTCTCAGCTATGTGGATGAGAATGAATTGAAGAAGGGCATGTGTGAAGTTGAGAATCTTAAAATTGGAGGGTGCTGCCACATTCCAGCTGAGATAATTACAGGAATGCAACAAGAAATAGAAGGTCCAGGCAGTAGGATTTGAGGATGGATTGAAAGTGAGTTGGGGGAAGGAGGTGTCAAGGAATTTCTCTAGATTTCTGACCTCAGCAACTGGATAGATGATCTCAGCAGAATCGTGACCCAGAGAATCCTGAAGGAGAAAAAAAAGTTTGGCATGGAAGAGAGGGCTCTACTAATCCAAGCCTAAGCAAGCTCCTGAGGCTATTTTAAAACTGTCTTCCAAACAGCTTTGGTTTCTTCAAGGCATCTCAATGAACAGAAGGCCAATGCTGGAATCTGAGATGCATTTTAAAAGCTGACATATGTGTTGGCTGGAGTAAAGCTTTCATTCAGCTTGGGACCAACAAAGTATCCTGTAACATCTACACATCATGCCTAGCTCTATAAAACACCAGTGGTTCTGATGCAGAAATATGTGCAATCTCTGGCTCCTGCCTCCCAAGGGGAAGCCTCCGTTGTCAAAGGAGAAAATGCTTGCCTATTCTTTGTCAATGGATGCCAACCTCTACAGGTACCTTGAAGTGGCTTTAGAGCACTGCAGAGGATGACTGTGACTGGGGATAGCTGTCATCCCAGGCAATGGGCAGGGATTTTGCACATTCATCTCCCCATGTTCAGGGCAGAAACATCTGTCCAAAGCCACAAGGCCTTGGTGGATACAAGCAGCTGTGAACCGCTGGGGCTCATTATCTGAACACCAGATTGTTATAGTTGTTTGCAGCTGCTAAGAGCCCATCCTGGAACTCATGGCCTCCATTCATCCAGGGTTGGTCAATGGGATGACCCAGAGGGTTCCCCACATGAGGCAAGACCCACTTCGTGCCTCAGCAAAGTTAACATGAGGATCAGGGTTAAAATTTCAGAGTCTTGAACGAAAGGCAGTTTTTCTTGGCTCTTGCTACCGAGGTTATACTCCCTTATGGCCTCGGATTTGGTGATAAAGAACCGGTTACACGTGGTGTAATTTTCAAAGTATTGCCTCACTACTTAAATCAGCAACATAAACATGAGGTGACACGGTCACAAGATTTTTTTTTCCTCCCCCAATAAGTCAAATGCATGCAGGCCTTCCAAGCAGCTGTTTGTAGGATTTGCTGTTCAGACCTTCAAAATTCTTATCCAAAAGGAGGAAGAAATCCTGTGAGAGCTTGCCTGAACTGTTTCTTAATTATGGTTTTAAAGTCCTTTATATAATAAAAACAGTTTTAGAAGATGGCTTTATGTGTATGTATAATTTGTGAAGAAAAAAATGTCAGTTCTGTCTTCAGAGGCAAGGTAGAAGTAAACTTTCACTGTTTGCTTTCAGAAAATTATTAAAAATAATAATGTAATCCTTGTCAGTTTCCTGGGTTTGAAAATGGCTCTATAGTTATGTAATATGTTGACATTAGGAGAAACTGAGGAATGGTATATGGAAACTCTGGGTATTATTTTTGCAACTTATCTGTAAGTCCAAAGTTATTTCAAATCAGAAATACAACTTTAAATATTAGGAAGAGGTCCTGTAGTATCTGAATTTTTCCATCTATCATTCCCCTTTCTGAAAGTGTTCTTTCCCATGGATAAAAAACTTAATCTGGTCAATTCTGAGCGGGATCATTGAAAAATAAATGGAGGGGGGGGCTTACATCTTCTATTGGTCTAAATGTTACGGTAATTGTTTCCGTACACTAGCAGTGCACTATCAGCTAACTGTGAAAAGGATCCTCATTTTTCACTTCGAAATGGAAAAGATTCTGGCTGATTCCAGCGGATTTGGCTTCAGATCTGAAACCTGCATCCTCTGGGGATGACCAAACAGATGTGCAGTGTCTCCATCGCTGAAGCGCTGTCCTGCTGGGGGAAGCAATTTCATCACATCTGGCTCTCAACCGCAAGATGAGTGGATTCTGTCACTCACAGATTCTAATAAGGGGTCCTGTGTCCTTATTTATTAGGCCAACTCATGCAGATACAGGATTAGATTTACTTTTTGTATGCCGTTACCCTTGGTAGCTACAAATAATCCTAAAGGCAGAAACCTTTACTCTTTGTTGATATCTGCACTTGCATTATGCTTGTGTCCTCTTAGTACATGACCAAAACACGCACTCAGACTTAACACAATACGCTGATTGATAAGGCTGTGTGTAGCATATACAAGTATTGATGAGCGCTGAGGAACTAGAAGTCAACAAACTACGCTGGTGGAAAACAACTATTTCAATTAAGGACTGGGATTTTTTTTCATGACTTTGAAGGACCTTAAGGCTAGCTAAGCCGGGGGGGGGGGGGGGGGGAGCACTGGTTAACAAGAGAAATCTAGTAAGTAGCACATCAGGAAAAGAAATTTTTCTTGAATTCGAACATGAGCAAATTTGATGAAATGGCTACAGTTGAGGGATCTGAGAACACCTGCTCTAATCTCCATGCTTTCTTATTTAGTTTAAAAGATAGGTCTTAATTCGGGGCTGGGATTGGGTGCAAGAGTTCTTTGATTATCTGATAAACTATAGATAACGCTACCAATGAAATGCACTGTTAAATACTTTAGATATAATTTGTAGGGTTTTGTGGCAGCCTCAAGTGTTTTACTACTATTATTATTAAATGAGACAAACACTGCCACACTTCTGTAAATGTATTTATGGCTGTTGGCATAAGAAAGGGAAATATGCAGAGATAGACACACAATAAATTGCTACTACTAGTTATACCTGCAGTTTAGAACTGGGGTAAGCTAGAGCAGGGACACTGAATTTGATAGAGATAATAGAGATGGGAGAGATGGGAGAGGGAGAGAGCCTTTAAATGAAACAAAGAAGTTCCAGTTGAGTGAACTGGTCGCAATTGCTCTCTCCCCCTGTCCGCCCTCCGGCAAAGTTTTAAAAGGGCCTGTTCCCTTGGCTCTTCTCTCCTGCTCTCCTCTCCTCCTCTTGTCTGGCTTCTCTCTGCTCTATCTTCTCTCCTCACTAGCTCCTCTCTCTGTCTCTCTCTCTCTCTCTTATCCTTCTTCGTCCCTCCCCTCCAGTCTGCTGGGTTTTCCCCAATAAACTTTTCCCTTACTCCGGTGTTTGGTGTGCTTTGTGACGGCTAACAAGCATTACAAGTCTTTTGGTTATTAACAGTATTAATGCAAGAAAATATACAAACAATTTCACCTTTCCTGTAAGTACATTTGCCCCTCCATGTAAGAGTATAAGGGCAATAATTCTTTTTATTCTTTTACCCAAGATTTTAAGTCACTTCTTATCTCAAGCAAACAACTGTTGATATGATTGACATTCTGAGAAACTCTCACTTTTATTTACACCTGATTCCTGGAAAACAAATGGAGTATTTAAAAAAAAAAAAAAAAGCTGCCACCTTCAGTGTCAGCATCCCATATGAGTGGGATGTCACGGCTGCTCTACTTCTGATCCCGCTCTCTGCTATGCCCTGGGAAAGCAGTAGAGGATGACTCAAGTCCTTGGGCTCCTGCACCCGTGTGGGAGACTCAGAAGAAGCTCCTGGCTCCTGACTTCGGATCAGCACAGCTCTGGCCATTGCAGCTAATTGGAGAGTGAACCAGTGGATGGAAGACTCTCTCTGCCTCTCTTTCTATCTCTGTGTGACTCTTTCAAACAAATAAATAAATGTTTAAAAAAAAAAAAAAGAAAAGAAATAATAAATGGATTCATGATGATCTGATTTCTGCTAATCTCTTTAGAAAAAGTAATGCTTGGGTCATAACACTCATTACATGTGTAAAAACTTGTTTCATATCTGCATTTATCACAAGACTAGAAGACACATGAAGGGTTCACCCTTTCCAACATATTGCCTTCACTTGATAGACACAAAATGCAAAGAAGAAATATTTGTCTAGTGAGTGAATAAGACTCTGATTCAGACCCTATGCTTATCTGAAGGAAATATCAAACATTTAGTTAGAACTTAGTGTATGCCAGGGGTTAAGTGCTTTCATTGGCAATACCAGTATACCCACTTTACAGTGAAGAAATGAGGGCAAAGAGAGGTTAAGTTAGTTTCTTTTCTTTTCTTTCTTTTTTTTTTTTTTTTTTGACAGGCAGAGTAGACAGTGAGAGAGAGAGACAGACAGAAAGGTCTTCCTTTGCCATTGGTTCACCCTCCAATGGCCACCACGGCCGGTGCACCGCGCTGATCCGAAGGCAGGAGCCAGGTGCTTCTCCTGGTCTCCCATGGGGTGCAGGGCCCAAGCATTTGGGCCATCCTCCACTGCACTCCCTGGCCACAGCAGAGAGCTGGCCTGGAAGAGGGACAACCGGGACAGAATCCGGCGCCCCTACCGGGACTATAACCCGGTGTGCCGGCGCCACAAGGTGGAGGATTAGCCTAGTGAGCCGCAGTGCCGGCCTAAGTTAGTTTCTTAAGGTTTAAAGCTAGAACCTGGCTCCTGGCTTCGGATCAGCGCAGTGCGCCAGCCACGGTGGCCATTGGAGGGTGCACCAACGGCAAAGGAAGACCTTTCTCTCTGTCTCTCTCTCTTACTGTCCACTCTGCCTGTCAAAAAAATAAATAAAAATAAAGCTAGTACAAGGTGGAATGGGGATGTCAATCTAGACAGGCTGGCTCCAGCACCTGCCATAATTATTATGCTAACAGAGAGTGAATGCCTATTGGGATGTCAACATCTACATTATGTGCCTCAAAGCTCCAGCTTCCTGATAGGTCATCACTGCCCATACTGAGTTAGCCTCTTGACATCCCTATACTTCTGTATGAGCTGCTGGATAAGAAGAAAACCGGGAAAAGGACATTTAGAGATGTTTCCATGGCTTCCTAAAGACACTAATGCTAAAGATAATGTGTTTAGAAGAAAAGTGACTATGCTAATTCCAAACATCCCAACAACCATGACCCAATGAAGTTAGGTTCCAAGACCATCTGGGCGGGAACACAGAAATAATGTGGGTGGAGCTCAAACTGAAGGCCTAGAGAAATTCTGAGAAATAGGGCCAGTAGTGAATGGCTGCCTCATTTTGAATCAATTGCCTTTGCTGTGTATGTTCTTCTGTGAATCAAACTCCAGAACTATGGGGATTAAGAATTACTGAGTGATTCCTGCTATTGCCAAATCTAATACAGGGGCTGGTGCTGTGGCTCACTAGGCTAATCCTCTGCCTGTGGCGCCGGCACACTGGGTTCTAGTTCTGGTTGGGGCGCCGGATTCTGTCCCGGTTGCTCCTCTTCCAGTCCAGCTCTCTGCTGTGGCCCAGGAAGGCAGTGGAGGATGGCCCAGGTCCTTGGACCCTGCACCCTCATGGGAGACCAGAAGGAAGCACCTGGCTTCTGGCTTCGGATCGGCGCAGCATGTCGGCCATAGTGGCCATTTGCGGGGTGAACTAACAGAAGGAAGACCTTTCTCTCTGTTTGTCTCTAACTCTGCCTGTCAAAAAAAAAAAAAAATTCAATACAGGAACCACGGGGGGCGCCAGTCACAAACCACAGGGGGTCCCACACATGATTGCTGCTCAGCCTAGTGGGAGCTCAGCAGAGCCTTGGGAGACTCCTGTAGAGAGACTCTACAAAATGCAAATTCTGATGGTGGACTTGACAGGAAGATGTAGTTTATAGGGCCACAAACAAAAAATATATCAGACTGGAAAGCCAATCCACCAAACACCTACCTATTAAGTTCCCAACACTAGCCATAAGTTAGGTCACAAGGTCACTGGTGCGTCAAAGCCAGCCTTGAACATGCCATCGTGAGCTATAGGAACCAGAACACTACACAGGAAGTCCTGGACCTCACAAGGCCATTCCCAGCCCCTTCCAAATATAACTGCACTTCTGCTCCGGGGTTCTGTAAAATATGCCTGCAATATTGAAATAAGTTTCCCTCCACCACTCAGTACACTGTTTGCTCAAACCACCTCAGCTGGTTTATTTATAGAAATTCTTAAAATCACTGGAGACAGAATTTTTTCACTTAGAATTCAAGATTTTTCAGAATTTAGAATGGTATTAGGGGACACACAATGCCTGTTACATAACACCCCCAGCAGAGCCTAGGGCAGCACTATAGAATCAAGCACACTCAGCTTTGCTAGAACACAAGAATTTCACACTTCAGTAAAGAATACCAATCATCTCATGCAAGATGAAAACTCTTTTGGACTTCAGAATGGCTGATAATGGACTGTAGACCTGAATTTATCACCTGAAGTCCAAAACACTGGGCCTTACACAAATCCAGACAGAGTCCGGCTGGGGTGGAGGACAGGGTTCGGTGTGCTCACCAGAAAGCCTTCAGCTCTCTCATAAGCCCTCTCCCCGCTTCATTTCTCTTCGCCTAACACCCCTCTCCCCAAGGTCTTTGTAAACGTCATGTCTTTCAAGCACACGTTTCACCATCTGTTCATCAATCAAATCAGAGAGAGACCCAAATGTGGGACTGGGAAAGTTATAGGGAAGGAATGAGGGGAGGGAGGAAAAAGAGACTAGAAACTGACTTATCCATTAGACATTAGACGGCGTCACCCTCATTCTCCCAGCAGGAGGAGGATGGTGAGTGGCTTCTCTATGGAAAAGCAAGGGGAAGACTCCAATATTAATTCAGTGCCTACCATGGCAAAACTCTGTGATAAGCCATCAAATACCAGGAATTGTTTCATCCTTTAGAAGTCTCAGGAGGTAGGTGCTATTTTTTTTCAATTTTACCTAGGAGGACCTGGAGCCTCAGTAAGGAACAGTAACTTGCTGATAAGTGGCAGGACTGGGATCCAACCTTAACTACTGATACCAGAGGCCACACTCATCCTCATTCAGCCTGTCATAAACACAGTCATCTACACAGAGTGGGACTCAAACTCAGTTTTCTCAGTTACAAGCACCACTTGGGAAGGAAAGAAGACCATATGGCTTGCCATGAGCAGGACAGGAAGGTGTCCTGGGGGGCTGGAGCAGGATCTTGGGGAAGAACAGTTGCCACGCCTGAGATACACTGGTTGAGATACATCAGCAGGGCTTGTGCACACAGAGGTCCAGGCAGGTGAACATGCTGCTGTGAAGGGAATGCTATGTTTGAGCACACCATTCCACTCCTATGGGGATTTCTGAAGCTGACTTGAGAACATCAAAGCCATTGCCTGTTATAGGGCTCTCTCTACTGCACATGTAGGCAACAGCTTCTATTTCATCAAATACAGTCCAGGCACAGCTGATCTCTAATTTCAGAATAACATACAGCATTCTCCCCTCGCGAGTCAGAATCTGAGGGGAAAAATGAGCCCTTCCACGTTCCCTGGGACTCACTTACCTGCTCTGTACCATTTCCTTTTCTGCAGCCTTGGAGGACTGGCTGCAGTCAGAAAAACCGCCCTCCTCGACATGTGCTTTGGAAGTAAGCTCGTAGAGTTCCCACAAGCACAGAGAGGTGCAGGGAATGGAATGGCCTGCACACTTGATGTACCTGGTGCAATCTCTTACTTGTATGGACAAGAAGGAATTTGCAAGCACAGGCTGGATTATCCTCGGTGCCAATTTTGAAAGAGGATGTGCAGGTCTGCTGTGAGCAAGGGCAGGGCAAAGCCTCCCTGCTCTCCTGAAGCAAAACTCAGCATTCCAGGGCAGGGAATGCAGAGTCCCTGAGGTTTGGCTTCTCACCCATCACAGCAGAGTTCAAGGTCCCTTGGTGCAGTCCTAAGACAGTGCTAACTCCATCTCCCCCTCCCATCACAACTCTAGTGCTAAGTCTCCTTGGTGCAAGCCACAATGTTTATGTTACACAACAGGAGACATTTCCGTAACTCACAAGTGGCACCCACGTGCAAGCATCAAAATGAGCAGCTTTTCATCGCTGAGGGAAAAGGAAACGCCAGCAGGCCTGAGCCACTGCACAGGCAGACAATGCCCAGGTGGTCAAAGGCAAGCATTCTTGCAGCGTGGTGTCGGAAAGACGAGCAGAAGCTTTTCAGAGCCAGTCACCTCTGTGCCAGCGACTCTAACAGTGCCTTTAATGTCAGTCCAGGTGCTTGTATCTTTGGGGTAAGTAGGTATATAAAAGCCACTACTAAAATCTCAGGTTTCCTAATTAAAGAGATGGGTATAATCCGGCTTTTGGCTGCTCTCTCCTACCCTCCAAATTTAAATGAATCAAAGAATGCGCAGAGCAATATTCTGTTCACAATGTTTGCCTTGTCCTTGATCTAGCTGAAATCTTCATTTCAACACTGTATTGTTTATGCCTTTGGGATTTTTTACCTCTCTAAATTTATTTCCCATCATGCCCTGCAGGAACCCTCACACAGGTTGATCAGCAGGCTCTTAAACCAAGCCCCATTATGTCTATAAGTTAGTTATTACACCTGTAGGCATAGCTACCTAGACTGAGCACAGCACAGCATTTCTGGCTGCACTTCCACCCACATCGCACACCAGTTTATTACCTCCTGCAGGTCAGCTTAGGCACGGTCCCTTCTCTAACAGCTGCCATTGCATACTGCAGTTTGGTTAACATCACTAAACAGTCTGTCCATGCAGTCAACAGCGATTTACTGAGGGGCTGCCATGACTGAACTAGGCACCATCAGAAGGGGTCACGGAATGAAAAAGCAACTAACTTTGACCAAGGAACCCTTGATCCAGCAGGTCTGTTCCTGCAATATGATCTCAGGAGGACACAGAAATCCTGTGGTTTTAACAATTTTCCAGGTGATGACAATGCAAATTATGCTTGGAGCACAAGGCAGTAGGCAAGCAGACCAACAGGTACCTCAGACTTGGTCAGGAATATTGTAGCTGAGATCCAGAGGATAAGTAGGAGTTTGTCAGAAATGCATGGGTTTGGTCTGCAAAAGGTAATCAGGGGCTGCCAGAGTGGCAGCAGGTAAAACAAAGTAAAAACGTTCGATCTCCATTCACTCCAGCTCCCAAGCTTCAAGAGAAAGAAGTGTTTCGAGATAATTCCGTGACATGGTTTACCGCCTGGGAAGAAGGGCCGCCCAGCAGACGTGACGGCAGGCAGGGCACATCGAAAAGGGCTGGATGGCAGGCGCCAGGGTTTCAAGCTCCACCAAGCCGTCCCGTGCCCCAGATTAGCACAAACGCAGTGCACTAAAGGCGACTACCTGGGCCAGGAAGATGACAAACAATGTACACAAAGGCCTGGGTGGGCTTCCTCCCACTGTGACACTGAGTCAAGTCCTGGAAGCTTTGCCAACGTCTGAGGAAGGGCAGAAAGCCTAAGTAATGTACCAGCCTGGGCTTCCCACCACCTGGTGGAATGAAGACTACACAGAGAAACAAGTTAAATTATGGGGAAAATCTGACATTCTGTTCATACTCTTATTTCTTGATTCATACACACTTCTGGAATACAACGTGGTTCTGTGTGTATGTGAGAGAGAGACAGAGATAAAGATCTGAAGTTTTTAGAAGACACTTTGGCTCTGGGGCCATGCGTTGGGTTTCATGGCACAAAGGATCAGGCTCTGAGTAAAATATCCAGTGATTCTCACCAGCCCTAGAAGCATCCTGGGTACACTAACTCCAATTGACAGGTCTTGGTGGGATTTACAACTTCAGAATAACACTTGATGAACTTCTCATACTTGGAAAGTTCAATTAGATATAGCAGTCAAGAAACCAGCCAACTGCATAGCCCCATACCACCAAGTATGGGCTTTGGAAATACGTCCATGGAAGGACACAGAGAATGAGCAATGGATCTCACAGCAGCACAGCTGCGATCTGATTTCTGAAGTCACAGGGAGAGAAAAGAAGGGGGATACAACTGTCCTTAAAGTACGCTGATCAGGGCTGGCCTGGTGGCATTGTGGGTTAAGCCACTGCCTGTGATGCTGGCATCTCCTATGGGTGCTGGTTCAAGTCTTGGCTAATCCACTTCTGCTCTAGCTCCTTGATAATGCACCTGGGAAAGCAGTGGAAGATGGACCAAGTGCTTGGGCCCCTTCCACCCACATGGGTGACCCAGATGGAGTTCCACTCTCCTAGCGTCAGTTTGGCTGAGCCCAGGCCATTGCAGGCATTTGGGGGAATGAATCAGAGGGTGGAAAATCAATCTCTACCTCTCTCCCTCTTCTTCACTTCCTCTCCCTCTCTCTGTATCTCCCTGTCATTCTGCCTTTCAAATAAATAAATCTTAAAAAAAATATTTGATCACCCTCAAAGCAATGCAGAATGAGAACAGCTATGAGAACAGATCATAAAACTATTAAAACAGCAAGGGTAGTTTTGGGAAATAGAACGTGAATTGTTTTCTTAGTTTGCTGCGGCAGTTTGTTAGTGGCAAGAAGACTGGAGATTTAGGAATCTGGAAAAAGGAGTACTCAGATGGATGCTGTGGCCACTGCGTGTGAACAGGAAGCTTGAGTCGGGCCAACAAGGGTGCAGTAGAAAGTTACCCAGTGTCAAGGTTATCATTCAAGGCCACAAACTTGAAGTTTCATAATACTAAATCAAGGATACTACTCAAGGAATAAACACTACTGCTAGATAAAATTGCAGATGACATCACTAATGGTTACTGTGAACCCAGGTGTCAGGGAGGAGGAGGACATAAAAGATCTAAGATAGTGACAGAGGCAGCAAGATCAGTGCTGGCACCAAAACCCTCTGGAGCCCCTTTGCTCCAAGACAGTTCCCTGATGGGACCTGAGGGAGTCAACTGCCCTAGCAGAGCTTTCCAGAGCTGATGCCCAAACCACATTGCCTGGTCGACCTTTCTGGACTGAAGGAGGCAACACTACTCCCTAAGCAGGTGCTTTCATTATCCGCATCTGCTGGGCAAGGCTTCTCAGGACAGACTGGAAAGCTTGCAGGAAGCACTCAGAGCACAAGGGGCTGGCACCTGAGCCTGCAGCCTCTTCCTTCCTGTGCTGCAGCGATGGTGGCCTGGGGCAGCCATTCAAGGCCTGTGACTCCTCCCTGACTCCCAACAAGAAGGAAAGTAAGCCTAATGGAAACTAGAAGTGGTTGATGCTGGGGCTGACACCATGGCTCACTTGGTTAATCCTATGCCTGAGGCGCCAGCATTCCATATGGGCACCAGGTTCTAGTCCAGGTTGCTCCTCTTCCAGGCCAGCTCTCTTCTGTGGCCTGGGAAGGCAGTGGAGGATGGCCCAAGCGCTTGGGCCTTGCACCCACATGGGAGACCAGGAGGAAGCACCTGGCACCTGGCTCCTGGCTTCGGATTGGCGCAGCACGCCAGCCGTAGCAGCGTTGTCTTTCTCTCTATCTGTCAAATAAACTTTAAAAAAAAGAAGAAGAAGAAGTGGTAGATGCTCATGGAGCCATAGTTTACAAAACGTTTTCCCTGGTGCTGAGGGCTCTGCCTCCCGAGCGAGGGAAAGCCCTTCATCTTGGAGGAAGGAGTAGACGTGGGACTCCAAGCCTTCCAACAGACCCTGCAGCCAAGGCAGATCCAGTTTCACTTGAGCTTCTCTGCCCCTTTGAATTTTGTTTGAAAAATACAAGGTTTGAAATGACAAAAATAGCATGTCTGCATCAATAATATCACAGCTTTTTTTTATAGTTAGAACAGCCAAGGTAAAAGCTGAATATGTCCAGGTGGAATTCAAAGGAGATGGAAAAATCCATGAAACAGAAAAACTCATGGGGCCACTGACACTGTGGTTGTTTTCAAGTATTTTCTGTGACAGCAGGCAGGACAATGCCTGGTGCTTACCACCGTGATGCGAACCTTCTGAACTCTCCCTCCAGACCACTAACCACGTGGGATTCTGTCCCACAGTTAAACTGAGTGCCCATCCTACCCACTGTGGAAAAACAACTTCCCAGTCAAGGATCAGATTCCTCCTGAGACTCTTAAACCCCAAGAATTTGGCCACTACTCAACTAGCCATTCTTCAAACAGGTTCCTCCACTTGTAAATGACTGGGATTTTGTGCACAGCTAGAAAAACTAGCTTCTGTGATTGGGAAAAATTCTACTATTTTTAGGAGAGAAAGTTTCCTTTTGTAAAATGATTTCCCACCCTTGAGAGGTCACTTTCTTTATAGGAAGAGATACTAGCTCATCCCACAACTGAAAAATAAGCCCCATGAATCGCATCCAACGAATCACAAGGTAAACAAACATGATTTTCCTCACTTAACTAGGGATGTAACATGTGGTTCTATTCTAGTTCTTAAATCTCCTAATCTCCTTCCAATCATGCCTAGTGACTTCATTACCACATCTGAAAGGAGAGAGGAGACAGGCAACAGGAGACAGGAAGGAGACAGATGGATCTTCCCCATACTCCTTCCCTGGTCTTCACACACATCAGAGGGAATCCAATTCCATGAAGAGGAGGGCCTGCAGCATTTTCTAGAAAGACAAGGCCACCCTGGGAAGGAGAATCCGACCTCATGTGGCAATAGAAGCAAACTACCATAGCAAAAACACAAGGACCATTACTGACTCTCCCTTGAAATCCTAAGTACAGCACTATGTCTGACAGCCATAGACTCTTGCATCTCCAATCTGATTCTCTACCTTCCAAGTTCCCTCCTGGTCTGTTTTAAAGTTGTGGGGTCAGTTGACTGACTGGGGAGGTGTGAAGCTGGGAATGTAGGGATTCTGAAATGCAAAACTCTGAAGGCAGCCCCAGAGGAACAAGAGAAAGAACATTCTTTTCTAGATGACACCATGAGACTTACATAAATTTGTTAAGGAAAGGTCAGTGAGGTCCTGCTTTTCCCATTAAAAGCTATACACAGCTGATCAACATGAGTAATAAACCCAACCCCATGTATGAAGACAGCCAAAGCACGCTAAAAATTACCCCAGCCTCTTTGGCTTATCAAGCTGATGTATACCACACAGAAAAGCTGAGCTGGGTCAGTGGACCCCACAGTACAGGGCAGGTTGAAGCCAAGCTAAACACACTTTTTGGAGCTGGAATAAATGAGAATCAACCTGGAAAGAAAGGTAACATATGAAACAGTACAATATCCATCAGGTAGGTTGCAACACAGATACCAATGACGTCAGACAATCAACTACCATTTTCAGAAAATAAAGCAGAGATTTGCACGGTAGAGATAGAAACTAATTAAATAAAGGAAGGCAACAGAGTAGTAAATCCAAGGTTTCACTTCCAGTCATACCCATAAAACCTTTTTGGACCAGAGAAAATTTATCTTCTGCAGTTCTACAAGACTTTTTATAAAAAATTTATTCATTTCTAAGACAGAGTGACACAGAGGTTGGGGGGAGGGGAGAGAAGGAGAGAAAGAGAGAGAGAGAGAAAGAGAGAGAGAGAGAGGTCTTCCATCCACTGGATCACTTCCCAAATGACCACCACAACTGGGGCTGGGCTAGACCAAAGTCAAGAGCCATGGATTCCATTCAGGTCTCCCACATGGGTGGCAGGGACTCAAGAACTTGAGTCAGCATCCAAGGCTTCCCAAGTGCATTAGCAGAAAGAAAGACTGGAAGCAGAGCAGCAGGGACTCAGCCAGCACTAGGATACACTATAAGGGATGAGCGTGTCCCAAGTCGGGGCTTAACCCAGCACCTGCTTTTTTTTTTCTCCCCCTATATACTGAATTTCTTTGTGTAGTAGAGGCAGTAATAACATAATTACAGGATTACTGCCATTCAATGTACTGGAATAACCTGTAAATTTAAGAGTTCTATTTACTATTGTCATATTAGTAGAACTTTTATTTTTACTAGTTTCTTTTTTACTTTCAGATGGTAAGTAAGCTCAAGGAGAAGGAGCACTTCTCTTTCCTTTTAGAAAATCAACATTTTTCCTTTATAAAGAACTTCTTTCCCTAAATCAGATTTGCTGATTTTTCAATCAGGCATCCAAAGTTTTCAATTCAAAATTGCCCGAGTCCTTCTCACCCCTTCCTACTAATTCCAGATGCATTTTCCACCTGTGTCTATCCCATGCGATGGCGACTACCTTCACCCATCTTAAACAGCAAGATGGGTTTACCTTGAGAGGCAGCCATGTGTTAAGTCACACAGAGATGAAGTCTCTGTTTGATGTTCAGTGGATATGGGGGTGCAAACCTCATTTACTGTCACAGAAGTCAGAGATGCAAACAGTCTCTAAAATAAACCAACCACAGGCTATGTACTTTAGAAACAGAATTATTCGTCGCCTTCCTTCATTGAGCCAAGGATGCTAAATGGGCCCACAAAGCCCCATCTCCCCTCTTTAAGTCTGAAAAAGATTCCTGGAAGCCCTGCATCTAAGGAAGGTTGCACTGTGAATTGTCAATACCTTTAGAATTCTTGGGATTTACAGACAAGAATGAAGCCTTTTTGTGCATGGTGAAGGTGCTTGGGATTCTTAACGTATGGTTTAGAAGTTGCAGGCTATAGCAGTAAACGTGCTAAGCTACCACATCGCTGCCAAGGCTGACCTTTTGGAGTCTGCAGAGGTCAAGCACTCTTTTCTCTGGGAATCAAAGAGTTCTTGGGTAATCCAAGGCTCTTTTGGGTGAAGAAAAGAGAAAAGCACTCGAGCCAACAGAAGCTAATCCAGGCAATTCGTTGGAAGGCAAGGAAAGCAGGAAATACAGCTCAGCATCTTGAGGGAACAGAACTGAAAAGTCAAGACCCAGAGCACTTGTTCACCCTCTCTGTCGATATGTGCTACCTTCTTGCGTTCTGCTCTTTCTGCTTCTGCGGACTGACATTCTCTGCTTTGGAGCTGGGACCAGAGATGCTGGCGGGACCCTGTTAGACCCTGATGCACACCAGAACATCTAGAAGAGGGCAAATGCTGCTTTATAAGTGTTTCTGCCCCTCCTGGGCCGTTCCTGTCCTTGCCTTTTCTTATTTGACCTGTCTACACTCTACATTCTCTGTAAAATCCCCTCCCGCTGTTCACGGAACACCAGTCTCTCCTGCTTTACTTCCTAACTGGTTGATTCCTCCTCAAAGTACCCTCCCAATGGTTTCTCCTCTGCCCCACTAGCAAATGTGATGTCCATCCGAGCTCTGTCCTAGGACTTTACCCTTCATGCATTAAGCTCTCCCCTGGAGTGATCTTAGCCACACCATTGACTTCAGTTGCCATTTGTATGCTTCAGCCAAGGCCTCTTTCCTCAGCCCCAGGCCTATTTATCCATCTGCCTGGTCCATACTCCTACCTAAATACTCAGACACACTCAGACTCAACCTACCCAAACTTCCCATCTCCAATAGTCCCAGGAAATGCGCCACAATACAGCTCAAGCTGGAGCCCTGGGGAGTTCACCCTTATGCTTCCTGTTCCCTGCTCTGCCTCTCAAATGTTCCATCATTGCCTCTCGCTCCTAAGCTGCTCCAAGCCACCCAGTTCTCTCCACACTTGAGGCTAGCCTCTCATCATCTCTTATCTAGACCACAGCAATGGACTCCTGGCAAGTTTGGGCCTCAGGACAAACCACTCCCAGAGATGCCCCTTTGGTACACTAGCTATTTCAAGGGGATTATTTTGAGAAATCGCAGACACAGGAACAGCTCTTTAAAGTCCTCCTTTTGTAAGACAGATCTACCTTTACCAAGGAAAACTCCATTTCTAAGGGGGTCTCCCACTTTGCCCCAGGAGAAGAGGATGAGAAAAGAGGAGAAAGAATGGATTGAAATCTGCATAACAACTCCTATGCTGACTTCCTGCCTTTCCTGACCAGCTCCCTAGAATCAGGGATCCCTCATACCCAGTACTGCTTATTTTAGTAAACGATAGTATTTAAACCTGAAGCTTAAATTCTTTGAGATCTACTCTAGAGATTTATTCATTTCTCTGGGATTTTTACCCTTATACATGATGTCACGTGTTAATAAACTTGGGTTTGATTTTCTCATCTGTCTTTTGTTATAGGGAATCAAAGTTAAGAACTATGAAGGAGCAGGCATTGTGATGCAGTAGGTTAAGCCCCTGTTTGGGATGACTGGATCCCATATGAGATTGCCTGCATCCCATTTACAAGTGACAGTTCAAGACCCAGCTGCTCCTTGCTACTGCATGGGGAACAGAAGATGGCTCAAGTACTGGGGTCCCTGATAACCATATGGAAGATCCTGGTTCCTGGCTTTGACCTGATCCAGCCCTGGTTGTTACATGCATTTGGGGAATAAATCAGTGGATGGACAATCTCTCTCTCTCTCTCTCTCTCTCTCTCTCTCTTATTCTACCTTTAAAATAAACTACAAAGGGTAGAGAGAAAACTATTCTTTTTCCTCTCCTACATTGGTCTCTACACCCATCCTTGCCTCTCCTCTGTGACCAGAGCAATATTTCAGCATCAGAGTTGCATGTCACTCACCTGCCCTCAGAGGCATCCTATGTCCATAGAATAAAGTCCAGAGTCCTTTCCAAAACCTCCACACTTTTCTTGCAAGGTTTTCAAGGCCCTGCAACCTCTCTGAACTCCTTATGTGTCTTTCTTGCTTTGCTCGCTATCCAGTGCTCATTTGTCTTCTTATAGACTTTCAGTCATGCCACATCTTTCTCACCTCAGGGCCTTTGCACATGTCACTCGGTCCCTCTGCTCAGCTCTCCCTCACTTTGCTGAGTTCCATGCACCTCTCCAGTCTTTGCTCCCGAGGTGCCCCTGCTAGAGGGTATGTACATGGTAGCGAGTATTTGTGTGAGCGTGTTGGTGCTTTGTGTACTTGACACACTGCATATTCCTCTACTAACCTTTCACACTTGGAGTTACTTGTCTCATTTGTTCAGTGATCAGCATATACAAAGCACTTGCATGTGCCAGGCAGCAATCCAGGCTGTGAGGCTGCAACACCACTGGCTGGGTGAGATTCCTTTATCTATAGGCTTCTGTTCTTTGGAATATCTTACTGTACTTTGATTTTTAAGTCCCATGAAAACACCATGCTTGTTTTGTTTATCACTGTATTCCAGTGTTTAGCACATGAGCTCGCTGTTGGGCATGTGTGAAATATTCAATAAATATCTGCTGGCTGCCCGGACCACCTGAAGTTATCACTGTACTGGGCACACGGTAACTAAAGACATGTTGAACCAGACTACCGTTTCCAGACAATGATGTCCACTGGAAATGGCAATATTTCAGATTTATCATTAAATCTAAATTTGGTTTCTATTTTTATTTGAAAGGCAGAGAAACAGCAGGAGAGTCACAGAGATCTTCCATGTGCTAGGTTACTCCCCGAAAGCCCACAATAGCTGGGATTAGGTCAGGCTGAAGCCACAGCCCAGAACTCACCCGGGTCTCTCATGTAAGCAGCAGGGACCCAGGCACTTGACCCATTGCCCACGGCCTCCTACGGGGTGTGCTAGCAGACAGCTGAATCAGAAGCAGAGGCAAAGGCCAAAACGAAGCACTCTGATACAGGACATGGGCTTCCCAACTACCACACCGAGTGCCCTCCCCTGGTTTTCATTTCTTTATTTAATTTTTAGTAAGAAATTATTGCTTCTCTTATCTTTGTTGCAATTAATGTAAACAAATACATGTACAAGATAATTCGAGAGTGAAAGCAGCATTAAGAAAATTAGGTTATTTAACAGAGGTAAACTGAGGAGCTCTGTGTCACTTCATACTTAATGGCTGCAGAAGTCCTCCTCCAGGAAGGGACATGTGAATTGAAATGAGTAGCAACAGAGTCAGCCTTACAAATACCCAGAGTCAGACATTTCAACATCAGCAACAGCACGTGCAACGGCTCAAGGGTGGGGATGGGGATGGGAGGAAGAACTAGAGGAGTGCGGGTGTTTGAGAAGCATAAAATGGGCTAGGATGGCTAGGACCCAGCAGGCAGGGGAAATCATGCAAGAGGAAGCCAGAGAAACAGCAAGGGCTACTTGAAAAGGGTCTAATTTCTAATGTAAGGATTTAGGATTTTAGTCTCATTGCAATGAGAAGGTATTGGGGTTGTTGAGCAGAGAACTAACATGGGCTGATTTTGTTTTCTGAGAAAACAATTGTTTGCTATGTGGGGAAACAGAGTTGCAAGCCCTCCCAGCACCTGGATCTCTCAGGATTTCAAAGATGAATACAGGGAAAAGTGATACAGGCCTGATGCTCTAAAAGCTGACTCTGGTTGTTGTTTATGGCCCTTGTCTGTGCTCCTGCTGAACTATGGTCCTTTTGCTTCTTGTTTGGTGAACTCTTTTTTTTATTTTTATTTTTTTGACAGGCAGAGTGGACAGTGAGAGAGACAGAGATGGACAGTGAGAGAGACAGAGAGAAAGGTCTTCCTTTTCCATTGATTCACTCCCCAATGGCCGCTGTGGCCAGCACACTGCGCTGATCTGAAATCAGCAGCCAGGTGCTTCTCCTGGTCTCCCATGTGGGTGCAGAACCCAAGCACTTGGGCCATCCTCCACTGCACTCCCGGGCCACAGCAGAGAGCTGGCCTGGAAGAGGGGCAACCGGGACAGAATCCGGCACCCCAACCGGGACTAGAACCTGGTGTGCTGGTGCCACAGGCAGAGGATTAGCCTAGTGAGCTACGGCGGCACCAGCTGGTGAACTCTTTATTTAGTGGGCATTAAAGCTTGACTATAATGTAAATTGAAAATATGTTAACTCAAAAATTTTAAAAAATTAAAAGTTAAAAACTAAAGAGCAAAAAAATCCCAAAAGCTGACTTCACTCAATGTTCTTACTTAGGAAGACATTCATTGACTTTAATCCTTTTTGGTAGCTTTCAAGTCTTCATTGGTAGTAACGAGACACTTTCCCATCTTCACTGGGACATTAGCTAATGAAGGGGCCACAGCTCTGTTCTCAAGTTTCTTTACTTATTTATATATGATCTACTTATTTGCTGATCATTGATGAATATGATCCACTTGATGGACAGTTTTTTTTAAAGTCCCGCAAAGTAATTTCTGATAAAATCTCCCTTCAACTGCCACAAAGGACATAACGTTGTCACCAGAGCCCAGTCTTTGGAAACTCACTGAAGCATCTTACATGCATCCAAGTCATTATTTATGAGCAGTGAGCTAGGTGATGGAAGTGAAAGCCATCCCTAGGGACACTTCTTTCTGTCTCAGATCTGAAACAGCCTATCTCCAAGGAAAGAGGAGGGCTTCAATTGTGCATTTAAACATGCATGAAATGTTTTTAGTCCAGAATCTTCTTCTTAAAGCATGAGGTAATGACTTTGCTAATTCCTATTGAAAATAAAAAACCTATCCAGAGGCTACAGAAACACGAAGCCACATTGCTATTTTTCAAATTACGGGGAAGGATGCAGCAGTGGATGAATGGGTGCGTCTTGATAAGGCCCCTGTGCAGCATGACAAGATGCATACTTCCTCCTCTTCGGCTGTAACGCTATTAACAGAACGTGATGCGAACCAGGTTACCTCTTAGAAGCCAGATCACAGAGAACAGCAACAGAAACTGTAAAAACAGCCAAGAGCACCGAGAATTCTTTGAAAAAAGGGGCAGCTCCATGTTCTCAGTCACTCCATCTTCCATTCTTCTTCAGCTTAGGCAAAGGAGCACCACAGTATGGCAACCTCAGAAAAGCCTGGGCAGTTCAGTCCGGGACCCAGCAGCTAGAGGGGAACTGGACTCACGTCCTGTCCCTCCCAGGTCTAGCGCCCTCACCCTTCCCAGCTGAAAGCTCTGGGCTGGCTTCAGAACTGCTGCTGCCAGGTTGGTGGTGGGAGGTCCCCTTCAGTGGAAGGAGATTCAGGCCCCTGATAGATCCAAGATGAGGCAGGTGCGTGGGGGCAATCTCAGTAGATGACAGGCAGCCCAGCAAAGGGGCAGGGTGGTGGGGCAAGAGGACAGGAGAGCTTGGGTTGGCCGTGGGTTAGCATGGAGAGGGACCCTGTCGTGAGACTGGCTATTAGTGCACGACTCCAATATGGCAAACCTGGGCAGACCTGAAATATACCTTACAGGGCTGTCAATCAGGGAATTGTGAAAGTTCATCTTGATGTTGTCTCCCTGTTAAATTGTCCAGAAAAAGCTCCGATCCTTTACCTGAAAAATCAGAGCCCATTTTGGTCACACTTCTCATAAGCCAACAGAGTGCCACAGGGACCTTCCTCCAAGACCAGCAGCTGGGCAGTACTGTGGGGGAGGTCAAGGGGCCACCAGAGGTCCAATGGACACCTGTGCCAGCTGAAAAACAACAGGTTCAATTAGCCCCAGGACTCACGCTGGACTGCTGAGGGCAGCCACAGCCCATGGCTATGTAAAGAGTCAACAAATTTTAGAACTAAAAAAATCCTTCATGGGCCCTGAAGTGTCATTTATCTGAGAGGTAATTGAGAAACCATGGCCAAAAAGTCCACTGTAGCAGGAAGTCCAGAAACCACCCTGCCTGACCCTGCCTGTTGAAAGGAACCCAGGGTCTCCGAGGTCTCTATTTCTGGGAGCCTCAGTGGTTTATTGGCATGTGCAGCTGCTAACAAGGGACAAAAACACAGCAAATACTTTTTAGAAATAGCTTAATGGCATTATTAGCTCTAATATTAGCTGGTATTTACTGAACATGTTCCACATGCAAAGCCCCACGTACTGTCTCACTAAAACATTGCAGTAACCTTAAGACTGAGGTCTCCTCGTGTGACAGGGAGGGAAATAGGGTTGGCATATCAAGGAGTAAAACAGGAAAGCAGACAGAGTCAGAATCTACACACTGGACTGGGCTCCAGCAGTACTGTGTAAATGCTGTGGCTTCAGCCCCGGCCCCACTCACCACAATGGACCTTCCCTCTCTACTCCCAGCTCCTGCTGAGCAGCCCTGGCTCCCAGGCTCTGATGACACCCTCTCTTCTTTGGTGTGTGCAACCCTATGTGCTCATGGCTCCCTGCTCTCCTGGTCACCTGGTTGCTTCATCACCCACGTTTGAATCGTTGGCACACTCAACACCTTTGAGCCAGTTTTCTTTTGTGTTGCCTTTTATTATACCGCTTGGCAAGAGTTCTGTTTTCCTGCCTAAAGTGTAAGCTACAGGATGTCAGGGAGTTTGTCTCATCCACCACCACATCCACAAAGATTTTTTTCTTTTAAATCAACAGTACTGTAGGATAAGTATTAGCATCATCATATTTTACATACCTGAAAAATAAGTATCACCTAGAATTAATTCATCCCAGCCAAGTGGGTCTCAAATTCTAGCTTGCACCGCGATTATCTGAAGAGTTCTCGCTCGCTCGCTCTCGCTCTCTCTAGAGATTTTGAAAGGAAGAGAAAGAAAGGGGAGGGAAAGGTATCTTCCATCTGCTGGTTCACTCCCCAAATGGCTGCAATGGCTACAGCTGGTCCAGGCTGAAACCAGGAGTCCAGAACACCATCTGAGTCTCCTCTGGGTGGCAGAAGCCCAGGACTTGGGCCATTCTCTGCTGCCTTCCCAGGTGCATCAGCAGGGAGCTAGATCAGAAGTGGAGCAGCCAGAACCTGAACTGGTGCTCCAATATGGGATGCTTAATCATGTGGCAGCTTAGCTCACTGTGAAACAACACAGCTCCTACCTGGAGAGCTTGAAAACACAGATTTCTGGGCTACTTCCAGAATTTCTGATTCAGAAAATTAAGGGTGGGTCCTACAAACTGCATTTCTAACAAGTTTCCAGGGGAGACCAATGCTGCTGGTCAAGAGGGCCCTGTGAAAACCGCTATCCTATAACCCACTAGGAAGCAGCAGGGGCAGTCCCTGTGTTTTCTCTTTCCACTGAATCTTGGAGCAGGGGCATTTGATACCACACTCAACAGTCAGGGATGTGACACCGAATATATCATCTCTCAAAAGCTCAATCTGGGACTGAGGGCCAGATATCACCCATCCTGTCACTCATCCAGTTCTCTCTTCTTTTCAGTCTGTATGGCTCTGGAAGTAACAAGTCCCTACATTTCCAATGTACATAAACTATTTCTTCCTTTCTTTTATTGGCCTAACACTGAACCTTCTCCAGTTTCAAAAGGCATGTAGGAATTCTGACGCAGCAAAATTTGGTGGAGGAAAAATCCAACTGTATTTGTCATCTGCCTCTTACAGTTTTTATAAATTTTCACCATTTTTTTTTCCCTCTGACAGGTTTAATTAGTTCAACGAGAAACTCTCACTCTTGAATTTTTTAGTCATTTTCTGGACTATTTCCTGGGCCATCTTCTACTCTGACAAAGCCCGCCTAGTAGCCACAAGGGACAGGCAACCAGATTTCAATGACTGTGACATTTTGGCTTGGTTTTAGTACACTTCCTAATTATACCTAGAATTTTTTTTAGCTTTGTTGTTAAACCTAGCAGTCTGTTGGACTTCATACAACCAATGTACACATGCTTGGCCTTTCTGAGTTGTCAGCGATCATTATCTTTTAAGTAGTTAAGAGCAGGAATGGCTTCCGTATGATGCATATTTCTTTTGCTTCTATGCAGACATTACTAATCAATCACGGCATTTCCTTCCTGAGGTTCAATATCTAAGAGAAGGAGGCCAATGTACATGTTCCATACTTCCTGTGACACTGACTCCAATTTCTAACAAATGGAAACATCTGACTTTCTCTACCCCCATCTTTCAAGGGGAAGAAAAGAAGAAAAGAGAAATACGCCACATCAACCTGCTTTCTTCTACATTTTAAGATGTTATTTGTAAGTAGTGCTTGAGTATTGGGAGGGAAAGCTGTGAATTTTTTCAAGATAATCATAAAAGCATATTTGCACTTTAGGTAGGTACATATATGAAAAAGCAGGTCTCAAATTATCAGCTTGAGAAGAAATACTTTATCCCAACATAATCGTTACCATTTCCAGAAAGCAAGGACACTGCCTTCATCTTTATTCGTAAGTTATCATGTTTTGGAGGGACAGAGTTATTGAATGTAGCTTAACAGAAAGCTTTGCGGTGCTGTAGTTAGACAAGTCTAAATTCTAAGCATGGTCACCCCTTACTATGAGGAAGAAACGAAACATATCTCAGCTTCCTCAATTGAAAACAGGGACAAAGAGGTATTTGGCCCAGCAGTTAAGACACTGTGTGGCACACTCACATCCCATGCTGGTACAAGTTCCAGCTTCTTGTGAATGAACTCTATGGGATGCAGGAGGTGACGGTTCGGCACATGGTCCCTACTACTCATGTGGGAGGTCCAGACTGAATTCCTGGCTCCTGACTTTGGCCTGGCCCAGCCCTATCTGTTGTAAGCATTTGGGGAGCAAATGAGAAGATGAAAGATCAATCTCTCTCTCTCTCTCTTTCAAACCAATAAATATATATTTAAATAATTTTAAAATTAAAGAAAACAGGAGTAACAATAATAAGGCTAAGCAAGGTTGCTGTGATGATTAGAAAAGATATAATAAAGAGCCTAATATACTACTTGGGTCAGAATAGGTAATAAATATTGGTTAATAGAATTATTCTATTTTATGATTTGGAATTACTACCTTACATTATAAAATGGAATCTATCCCTTTCAGCTGATGTTAAAGGTTGTATTTTTTTTAAAGGTAGAGTTAGAGAGAGAGAGACACGGAGATCTTACATCTGCTAGTTTACTCCCCAAATGGCCACAACAGCCAGGGCTGGGCCATGCTGACGCCAGGAGTCTGGAGCTGCTTCTGGGTCTCCCACGTGCTTGCAGGGGCACAAGAACCTGGGCTATCTTCTCTGCTCCTTTCCAGGATTGGAAGGAGAGCAGCTGTGACTCAATCCAGCGCCCATATGGGATGCTGACATCACAGGTGGTGGCTTAACCCTTTATGCCACAATGCTGGCCCCTTAAGTTTTGATTAACTGATGTTTTAATGGTTCTAAATAATTACTTTTTTTCTGAGATTACTGTACCTATGACATGATCAATAGCTTTTCTCAATTTTTACTTCAGTTGGAAAATAAATGTGCAGAGAATATTGCAGATAAAGTTCCCCTATGAAATTGAGCAGTACAAATTGCAGTAAATCAGAAGTCTTCCCTTTTTATATCATTGTGTAAAGGAAATAATTTATTTGGCACCTAATGCTCTACCAGGAGCATGCTACATGCTTTATGTGCATTATGTCACTTACTTCTCTCAACCTTACAAAGTGGGTGTCATTATTATTGTCCCATTTCCCACAGGGGACAGACTCAGACAGGGTCAGGGCTTGCCAAGGTCACATAGTACAAAGGAGAGAAGGGACCAGTATTGTGGCCTAGTGGGCTAAGCTGCTGTATGTGACACTGGCATCCCATACTGGAGAGCTGGGTGGGTCAGCTTCTTTGCTTCTGATTCAGCTGCCAGCCAAAGCACCTGGAAAGGGAGAAGATGGAAGCACTTGGGGCTCTGCCACCCACGTGGGAGACCCGGATGGGGCTCCAGGGCTCCTGGCTTTAGCCTAACCCAGCCCAGGCCATCGAGGCCATTTGAGGAGTGAACCAGGGGATGGGCAATCTCTCCATCTCTCTTCTACTCTATCATTCTGCTTTTGAAATAAATAAATCTTAAAAGGGGAAAAAAAAAAAAAGAGAGGATCACAGAACTGAAGATGAGCTCTTAACCACAACACTATTTCTGGGAAACATAAATAAAGCCAACAGCGATCCTGTGTGCTTTGACAGCTGCTGCCCCGGGGAGTTTCCTAGGCACCTGGGGCTAATCATTATCATATTCACTCACATTTCTCTTCCAGGACATGGAGCCAGAAGCCTCAGTGAAAAGCTTTCACTTCCCCATTTTGGGATGGCCAAGTATGAACAACTTCTCTGAGTACCACCACATGTAAATTCCTAACATTCCACAATTTTTTCCCTCTGCTCCTGGTGGCTATGGTGGGATTCCCTGGCTGGCCCAGGCAATCAAAGTGATGTTGAAGAAAGGCATCCACTAGTAGTTCTCGGTGGTCAGATGCTGAGGCACCATGGTGCTGTCCCACCAGGCATGAGAGAGGGCCCCATCACTGCAGGCAGACCAGAAGCCAGGGATGTGACATGGAGGATGGGCCACAAAGCAGCACTTGACTGCCAGCTGCAGCCCCTAAGCCATCACTGCTCTCCAGCACTGCTGACCTCAGCTAGATGAGGGAGAGACACCTAGAGCCTACTGTGTCTTTTGAAGAATGATTTTTTTTTTATTATTTCCTGAGAAAGAACTAACAACCCCAGCTGTCTTTATGTGAAGATAAACATTTTAATGTCCAAAGGTAAGAACAAAGGATCAATCGGCTGCATCGCTTAGGAGGTTTTCACATAAGAAAAAGATTCCTTGCCAAACATTCTGACAAATGAAAATATTAGTCAAGGGCCAAATTCAACTGCTGCACAATTTTCAGGAATACATCTGTTCTGTAATATGAACTATGTGGCATCAGTCCATCAACTTACACGTGTGTAACAGTAATTAGTGCACCAGGTGTCTACTGTGTGGAGACTGCGATGGTGGGCGCAGCACCCCACAGCAGGAACAATAAGGTACAACTCCTTTCTGCAGGCCACCTATGCTATGCATGGGAGACATCTTCTAAAGTTCCATCACGAACCTTTCTGCTTCTAGGAACAATAGCTACACAGTATCTTGAAGAGTGCTTTACCTTTACTTCTATTGGTTCCAAAAGAGCAACAGAAGAGGCCACAGAACGCAGTAAATGCTTGGTATAATTCCGGCTTTCCACCCTGGGCTATTTCCTTTCTCATTTCAATTCAGCTGATGAGTCTATTTTATCACACTGAGACGTGTGGCATCGAAGGAAGTAACATTTAAAGCATAACTGCGCTATGATCCAACAGTGTGCTGGGTGCTGTATGCAGTGTGCTATTTAATACTCTCAGGGGTCCCATAAAGTAGGTACTTTCACACCACATTTACAGATGAGGTAACAGCCTCAGAGAGATGGAGAATTTGCTTGGAAAAGTTCATAACCAGCATTTAAGTTCAGGTCTTACAGAGTCTAACACCTCTGCTCCTTTTAACCACCCTATGTCCCTTCCCAAACTCCTTTTTCTTGAGTATCCATTTCCCCAGAAGACTTAAGGGAAAACCCTAATTATGTGAAGGAAAACATGAAAGACTTATCATCTAGAACATGAAATGAGCACACTTTTTAAGATACGACAACAAAAAGACTATCTGCAGAGGCCTTTCCAGAAAGTCCACGTCCCTAGGCCTACAAAGCTATCTTGACAGAAAAGCTTGTAAACCATTCTCCATTTGACATGGAGGTCAAAGGCAGGCTAATAATTTGGCCTCCTGTCAAAATGACATCATTTAAGTATGCATGCACTTGCCATCCAGAGGGGAGCCAGAGCACTGGTGGGGACACAGAGAAGGCCTCTGGGGTCAGCAACCTCCTGGTGCTGAGCTGCCAACCCCTCCAAGCACCGCTGACCACCACAAGGCAGGCAGGCTTCATCGACTAAGGAATGATCCCGCGCCAAAGCACCCCATGACTAACAGAATAAAACCACCGTCGTCTGCACCCCATGACAGCCTTTGTTTTCAGTTTTTAATCTCTGGCTTCCCCTGAGTATCATATATCCTGTTTCTCTTCCCAGCTGGTGCGGAGATGTAACAACTTGTCACCTGAGACACAGCCCATTAAAATTACATAGCACAGGTAATGGAGATCCCGGTGCAGGTCAGGACAGCAAGTAATTAGCGGTCTCTAGGCCTCTGGGCCCGTCTCCACTCCTGTTCCTCTCTGATTCTTAGCACACTGGAGGCCCTTTGCAGAGGTATCTCTTGGGATTTGTTGAGCAGGGATGGTTGTTTAACACCATCCTCATTAACTCAATCAACGAGTCACTGCAGTATTGGATTCATAGGTTCAAGGTGGGAGAGGGGAGTTGAAGCAGGAGCCAGGAACCTCATCTGGGTCACCCACTTTAGGTGACAGGAGGCCAAGTTCTTGGGCATCTTCTGTTGCCTTTGCAGGTGCAATAGCGGGAGGATGGATGAGAAGCAGAGCAGCCAGGGCCTGACTTGGCTCTGATACGGGATGTGGCCATCACAAGCGGTGGCTTCTCACTGTTCCAAAACACCAGTCCCTCTTCATGTTTCCATGAATAGACAACTGAACAAACTCAAGCAGCATTACAATCTATAGGAGGCAAGTTCTTAAAATGAACGGAATCAGAGTTCCCATCTGCTAGGACCCAATACATTTGCAAGATAAGCATGGCACTGGCTGTTTCCAGGTACCACCCTCCCTCCTTACAGAGGACTTAACAACTGATATAACTGAGGGTGATGTCGATTCTGGGCAAGAAAATAACAGACATGGGACCAGTGCTGTGGCGTAGTGGGTAAAGCCACTTCCTGCAGTGCCAACATCCCATATGGCCACCTGTTCAAGTCCCAGCTGCTCCACTTCCTATCTATATCTCTGCTATGGCCTGGGAAAGCAGTAGAAGATGCCCCAAGTCCTTGGGCCCCTGCACCTGTGAGGGAGACCCAGAAGAAGCTCCTGGCTCCTGGCTAAGGGTCAGGCTAAGTTCCATCCATTGTGGCCATCTGGGGAGTGAACCAGTGGATGGAAGGCCTGTCTCTGTCTCTCTGCCTTTCATATAAATGAATGAATATTTTTTAAAAAATAAAACAACAGACATGAGATGTACGGGCACTTGAGAGTGTTGGCTTTGGAGCTGGGTCACCTTGGGTCTGAATCCAGTCCAGACTGTGTGATCTTGGGCATATTACTTAACCTTTGCGTCTCAGCTTCTCATCTGCAAAATGGAAATCATGCCACCTGCCTCACAGATTGCTTCACAGATTAAATGTCACAATGCGGGTCACGTTATTTATGACTACCTTAGGCCATGTTTAAGGTAGTGTGTGTTCAGAAAATGGCAGCTTTATTATTATGCCTTCTCAACTAGTGATTTCTTAGGGAGTCAAAATTTACCAGATCTCCAAGGCATTTCCTGATTCCAGAGCCCCCCAAAAATGTGCCAGTCCACAGGCCGTCTGGGGGCAGCAGTGGGGAGGGAGGCAGGGGAGGGGCTCCATCTTGGTAGTTGAATATCCTGAGAATGCCTTTTCCATCCTCTCAGGGATCAAGTCCAGGTAACTGTGCCTGACACTGATTTGGAGTGGCTTCTTCCAAGTGTGGCGAGTGGGCTGAGGGTAGATGGAATGACACTGCACGTGGGCAGCCTTGGGACCCAGCCTTCTGAAAAACCCAGTGAGAAGACCCTGCCTATTGGCTGTTCCTGAAGAGCTAGGAGCCCATCCCTGAAACCAGGTGTTGATCCAGCTCCTACGTAAACTCTGGGATTTCCCGCAGCCTTTGAGAGATATCAATCTGAGGTATTTATGACACCATCACTAAGCAATGCAGCAATGAAGACTGTGATAATTGTTAAAAATCTTGTCGAGTCCTTTAAATGCATTTATTTTTCGAAGGTCCTGTTCCCAAATTGTCTAGTGGTTTCCCTGCATTTTGGCTGGTAGTTGTATAAAAATGTATGTGTGAGAGAGAAACAACTAGCACACATTTGTTTTTCAGCACCTCATATATCTCAGGCTCTGGGATAGGTGTTTATACTCACGCTGCCTCATTAATCCTTACGACAGCCCTTTGAGGTCAGAGTTGTAATCCTGAGTTTACAGGAAAATGGAAACACAGAGGGAACATCACACAGCAGCGAATAAACACAGCGAAGTGATCAAACCCAAGTCTCTGTCTACAACTCCAGTGCTAACTCTCCCACCCTATAAATATATCTTGTTGATAAGCACTCTCTTGCCAGTGTTATACAGATTAATATGAAAAGAAAAATGAGGGAGATGCTAACAGAAAATACAAAGTTAGAATGTAAAGGCTAAGTACGACTTCAGTTTGCTGACTTCTGTGTCTGAGAAGCTC
The DNA here is from genome assembly GCA_949820135.1 of Sylvilagus floridanus. Classification (NCBI taxonomy): domain Eukaryota; kingdom Metazoa; phylum Chordata; class Mammalia; order Lagomorpha; family Leporidae; genus Sylvilagus; species Sylvilagus floridanus. The sequence continues at coordinate 54,349,985 of OX463243.1, forward strand.
ATCCTTACGGGCATTTTTACATTCTCAAAACAAAGTCCTTGAGAGAGGATGAAACTCAGCTGCAGTCTCCTGAGAAAGGCTGCCAAAGCAATGCCACTTTTTCTGCAATGCACTTGACCACTGAACAAACTACTCATTCTAAAAAAGATGTGCAATGTACAACAAGTAGACATCTGGACATTACGGAAACTGCTCAAAGGTAAGGATCCAGGTCTGTCTTACAGGGCCTGGTCTTGAGCAGGCGCTCAGCAAACACTGAAGGAATGACCAAACGGGGGTAACAGGGAACTGTAGACCAGCAAAGGGTTTTCATGAAGCTAAGCCATTGTCTGTTCAGTCTTACGTTTGGAATGTGGACCAGTCACACTGCCCAGACACATTTGCTGGGCATTTCAGTGGTGATTTAAAAAAAAAAGAAAAGAAAAACAAGAAGGTGGCACAGTGGCTAATTTTTAGCTTTGGACACTTGCACTGCATGTCAGACAGAGTGCCTTCTCCTGATCCAGCTTCATGCTAACATGCACCCTGGGAGGCAGCAGAAAGGGCTCAAGTACTTGGGTCCCTGCCACCCACACACACACAGACGACTGGGATTGGCTCCTGGTTACAGCCTGGCCCAGCAGTGGCTGTCACAGGTATTTGGGAAGTGAACTAGCAGACTGTAAATCTCTGTTGTGATTCTCTGCCTTTTAAATAAAATGAAAAATACAGAAAAACTTTTAAAAAGAGCAAAAATGAAAAAAAGAGCAGCATTTATCTGGCCAGGGGGTCGCCTTAAGCTGTTGTGCCACACGCGGGTCCCATGGCCAGATACCCGTTAGCTCCAACTCTGCCGCCTAGATTACAGCAGTGGGCCCATCAATTGTTGCCTGTCAGCCTCTTCACTGATAAAATACAATGCACTTTGACTTCATTAGCTGTAAGAATTAGGAAAGATTAACAACGGTGCAGTGGCAGACAAGTATTGAGTATACTCAAGAGCCTGCATTTCCCTCTCGTTTCCCTGCCTTCTTTCCCCTGATTGCTCCCGCCCTGACACGCATTTACTCTAAACCCCCAGGGTAGGTGAGATCACATAACTGTTTTTTATATGCTCTTATTCCTCCTTTTCAAAAACTTTCTAAAAGCACATGAGTTGGAGAAGCGCTAACTTGTCTCATTGTTTTCCTTACTATCAGACCTCAAACATTAAGTCCTGTTACAGAACACAGAAACAGGGAACCTGGGGGCTACAATGCAAAAATTATTGCAATAGCAATTGACCTTTTTTATTTTTGTTTTTCTTTCTTTTTTTTTCAATAAAGATGGAGTTACAGAGAGAGGTAGAGACAGAGAGAAAGGTCTTCCATCCATCCGCTGGTTCACTCCCCAAATGGCTGCAATGGCTGGAGCTACTCTGATCCGAAGCCAGGAGCCTCCTCTGGGTCTCCCACACGGGTGCAGGGGTCCAAGGACTTGGGCCATCCTCCACTGATATCCCAGGCCACAGCAGAGAACTGGATCGGAAGAGGAGCAGCCGGGACTAGATCCGGTGCTCACATGGGATGCCTGCACCTCAGGCCATGGCTTTAACCTGCTGCGCCACAGCACAGGTCCCTGCAATTGACCTTTTTTATAAAATTATGGCTTTTTATTTTTCTGTCTCGAATATTATAGCTAAAGGTGGGTAGATAAAATAGAAGAGGAGGAGGCCCTTGCACTGATGTTACTGCTGTTTTAAAGGCTTCAACAGGGACATCTGTTGGGTGTTTAACAAAGGAAGCCAGAGTGTTTCAAGGGAGAGTGGAGGAGACTGTGGCTTACAAGGGAGCCACAACCGTTTGATCTTCAGGTCCCATCTGAGAAAGCTACACTTCTGAATAGCACGGTCTCCCAGTTAAACTGGAATCCGGTAATAGATGAAAGCTGTTCTTTCCTCAGTGTTTCAGGGGTAGGGATCAACAGCTGTTTGTATCCTTTCATATCCCACTAAGGGGGAAGAATCCACATCTGTCAGTATTTTCCGGTCCTATTTCCTTGGATCACAGTGGGGAGGAGGTGAAGCCTGGACCCGTCCCCATTCCCAGGCAGGAACTCAGCAATATGCCTTCCATCCAAAGTTGTAATTCTAAGCAGAACGCGGTATTTCTCATCCACCCAGGGTCTGCTCTGTGCCTAGAATTCTTCTCCTACTTTATCCTGACAGCATCTTGATAATTTCTATGATAATGACTCATGACAGCACAAAGATCAAAAAGAAGGGGGAGGAAGAAGAGGAAATGGAGTGTAACAGAGAAAGTGTCTCCTAAAAATAGGTTTTTCCAAAAGACAGCAAAAGTAACATCAAATGGTGAATCAGGGAGGTGCCACCAGAGCAGGTGCTCAAGAAAACTGTCACAGTCAGTGCTGGTGTGTGGCCGGCTTTTATTGTTTGTTGTTTGTTTTACAGTACCCTAACATTTCACCTTGAAAAAGTTAAATGGAGAAAATAGAACCCTGTGGAAATAAGGTGCAGGAGATACCTGGAATGGTGACAGCTGTTAAACTTTGTTTTGGCCGGTGCCTTGGCTCGATAGGCTAATCCTCTACCTGTGGCACCAGCACACTGGGTTCTAGTCCCGGTCAGGGCGCCGGATTCTGTCCCAGTTGCTCCTCTTCCAGTCCAGCTCTCTACTGTGGCCTGGGAGTGCAGTGGAGGATGGCCCAAGTGCTTGGGCCCTGCACTTACATGGGAGACCAGGAGAAGCACCTGGCTCCTGGCTTCAGATCAGCACAGTGCGCCGGCTGCAGCAGCCATTGGAAGGTGAACCAATGGAAAAGGAAGACCCTCTCTCTCTCTCTGTCCACTCTGGCTGTCAAAAAAAAAAAAAAAAAAAACGCAAAAACAAAAACAAACAAAAAACTTTGTTTTGATCACCAGTTCCAAGCACATATTGGAACTTTATGAAATTATTTTCCACCTATCCACCCATCCACTTATCAACAACTTGTAAAGCACCAGGATTAGACTTATTGTTGGAACAGTCAAATGGACAAGGCTTCCGTAACTTTAAGGAGCTTATATTCTAAGGAGCGAAAACCCTCACAGAGAACATGGTTTGTGAGTTGGATTTGAAATGCTCCATAATTCACTAGACAGAGAAATGGGTGTTCACAGAAGGAAAGAACAACATGGACAAAACCAGAGGTAAAAAACTGACAGTTTCTGGGGAATGGAAAAAGCCTTCTGGGTATTTACAACAGAGTAGTAGCAAGTCCTTATAAAAAGTGGAAGCTCATAAGAAACTCAACTCAATAATAGGAAAACAAATACACCGATTAAAAAGTGGACTAATGATCCTCAAAAGAAGACATAAAAATGGCTTGCAGGTGTATGAATAAAGAAAATGTATGTACACAGTTTGGTAAATATACCATATGGATAAAGGAAAGGTAGTATATACTTGTATACACAACGGATCATCAGTCAGCCTTAAAAGAGAATGAAATCCTGTCATCTGTGGAACATGGGTGAACCTAGAAGACATGTTAAGTGAAATAAGACAGTCATAGAAAGATCAATACCTAATTATGCCACTTATATGTATATGGAATCTAAGACGTTGAACTCAGAACTACAGAGTAGAATGGGGTTACCAGGAACTGGGGTGGTGGTAAGGGGTTGGGGAGATACTGGTCAAAAGCCATAAAATTTCAGATAGAAGGAATACATTCTAGCTATCAGTTATTCAACACAATGATGCTTTTAAACAGTGCTGGTTCTTTAGATCTCACCTAAGAGATTCTGATGTAGTTGCTAAGGGGGAGGATCAAGAAATTTGTATTTTGAACAGAAAGTCAAGTAATTCCAATATAAACAAAAGTTTGACAACTTCAGTGTATGTAACTTAACATTTCCCAAAAGAGGCTAGTGATATTCCATTGGAAAAAAAAATTGTATTAGGGTCAAATCAGGAAACACCACATATTAAATTATTCTATTCTTGGAATAGATTGGCATATTAAATGTTCTGCAGGAAAGAAATCAATTTCACCCAGCATTTCCTAAAGTCATTTTTCCATTGGGGAGCAGAGATCACAGCTGAAACAGAAGGTGCTGACCAGGTGAGCCTGCTCCCAGGCATGCTGAATGTCTAAGGAAATGTCTAGAAAAAGAAAGCGGAGTCAATGATTCTGAGGGGCATGAGGGCACCCATTGATTTCATACAAGTAGCGCTGTAAACCACCTATAATATCCTGTTTCAAGTAGAATGCCAGAAGCTTCCTCCCTCTCAAATTACACATGTGGCTCTGTGCCTGGACTTCTGGTCAGCAACTCTGGGCCACAACCACAGCTGCTAGAGAGACCAGGAATGCTTGAGTTCAAAGCGTTTGGGAACAGACACAGGGAGGGATGAAGAGGAGGTACCCTTGCCTACATCGATTTATCTTTATTGATATCATGTGTTCTGCACAGAGCTTTCTCCTTTGTAAGAATTCTGGAAAACAAAAATTCCTCCCAGCTCCAAAAGCAGCCTGAGAGAGTCAACGCAAATGTAAAAAGGCAGGAACCTAAGGAATCGCCATCCTTGCAGATGCTTGATATAGTCCCAGGGGCGTTTTCTGAAACCTACCTTCCTGCTCCTACCTACTGCCACACAAGCCACATCCCTCCTGTTTAACAAGGGCTAGGAAAGAGCATGGGGGAACTCCATACCAGGATTCTGACAAGTAGTTCCTGTGCTGAATATTGCAAGATGTACCATATAGCACCAACCAATTCACATACTTTCGTCCCTGGTATGAACTTAATTACTTCCATTCACTCCTTCTCAACGTTCCATAATCCCACTGGGACACCAATCTCCCAGATAGAGATGATTTCAACTGCGTACCCCAACCATTCAGAGCTTTTAAATAATACTTTCCAAAGCACAAGTGTTTTATTTAGCCATTCCCCAAATACTTTCTGGGGGCATACAGAGGTTTCAAGGCACTGGAGACACAGAGTGGAGTGGAGATTGTTCATTCCCGTTGAGCCTAGATCATAAGACACGAAATTCCAAATTCCGTCTTCAGTGCATGGAAAATGCAATGATAAGCATAAGGAAATATAAGAGGTAGAAAAGGTTTGGTTCTTTCACTTGAGTTTTATGGCCTGTGGCATAAAACAAACAGAAGTATTTGCATTTCAAGTGTCTCAGTGAGCCCAGCAGCTATGCAAGGGTCAGAGTTCACAGCACAGTCTGGAATTAAAAATCCAGGAGTAGGAGACGGAGGAGAATGCCAGATCTTTCTTTCTCCAGAATGCAAACCCAGTTTGTTTGATCCCCAAACAAATCCACAGACCTCACACAGGGATTTCTTTTTTCTTCTTCTAAAAAAAATGTTTTGTTTTGTTTTTTAAATTCTAGAGGCAGAAGAGATAGAAAGAGCCCCTATGTACCTTTTCCCAAATGCCTGCGATGGCAGGCAGGGCCAGTCTGAAGGTAGGAACCAGGAATTCAGTCCAGGTTTCCCACATGGGCAGCAGGGACCCAACTACTTGAGCCAAAGCCTCCTGCTTCCCAGGGTCTGCACCTGTGGGAAGCTGGAATCAGTAGCCAGAGCCGGGGAACCGAGACCAGACACTCAACAGTGGCAGGCAGGCGTCTCAACCGCTGGATCAAATGCCTGCCCATTTGGAACTTCCTAGTTCTGAAAGACGAATTGTACCTGAATCAATATAATGATAACCTATCAATCAGCCAGAAAATAAATCTCTTACTAGGGTAACTGGGTGGATTTTGGAGTTCCAAGGAAGCCAAGATCAAATTTAACTTAGGAAAACACTGACATGGGTTCTAATCAGCATTCAAAGGGGTTCTGGCGGAATTCCCTGAAAGTTTCAAGTTAGAGGGGCAGGTATGCCAAAATAGTTGAAAAAGTGGTCAGAGACTTACCCACACACGTCGGAAATATGTCCTCGTTGTTGATCTGGACCTCGATCCAATCCATAAGAAGGTTCATGTACTGGGGAGCTGGCAATGCCGTCGGCTTCTTATACTTGTGGTCATCCTGCCACCGATACTCATATTTGGGGCCCCCTGACATCACAGGGCAGGTCCGCTCAGTGCAGAACTCACAGATGGTGCCGTAGATGAGGTTGATTCGATTGAAGAAGTCCACCACGTGCACCGCCACCCAGTCATTCTGGTCCTCCCCACTGGGCAGCTGCACAGCTGCCTTTAGGTCCACACCTGAGTTGAGGGACGCCTGGGCCCGCTTGTGCAGCTCAAACCGCTGGGTGCCAGGTTCGAACTTCCTCTTGGGTCGGAAGGTTTTGTCTTTGTTGAACACCTGTTTCAGAGCGATGGACATAGTTTTCTCCTTCTCTTCCTGTTGTGTGCAGGAAGCAAAAAGGCACCGGGAACTTTTCAGTGAGAGATCACAACCCAACAGGGTTTTCCAGTGCCAGCCCTCAGGCCCCAGTCTTGCAGGCTGTGTCTTTTAATCTCTGTTAAACCGCCCCTTCCATCTTCATCTTAAATGACTTCCAAGGGAACCTCATGTTCCTTCCTAAAGGCAGAGGAGAAAGGGAACGTGTGAGTGCCCAGTCGGCATTTAAGAAATAGCAAAAACTGGGACTGGTGTGGTGGCACAGCAGGTTAAGCCCCCGTCTGTGACACCAGCATCCCCTGTGGTCACAGGTTCAAGGCCTGGCTGCTCCACTTCTGATTGAGCTCCCCGATAATGCACCTGGCAAAGCAGTGGAAGATGGCCCAAGTGATTGGCTCCCTACACCCCTGTGGGAGACCTGAATGAAGCCCCTGACTTCGGCATGGCCCAACCCTGGCCACTGTGGCTATTTGGAGAGTGACTGGGTAGTCGGAAGATCTCTATTCCCCTCCCCCCCTCCACTGTATAATGCCTCCTTTCAAATGAATAAGTAAATCTTTAAAAAAAAAAAAAAAAAAAGGAAATGGCAAAAGCTTAGACCCATTTTCTGCGCTGTGTCCCTGGCTGCACCTGCTTCCATTCACGTACATGGACGTGGGGGTTAAACCACCCACCGTCCCGTGAACCTGCATAGGTGATGTGAACTACGGAAGCAACCACAGGCACCACACTCCTCCTGATGGCCCCTGTCAACCTCTATCCTCTATTTCCCATGTGATCATAGGCTCAATGGATCTTTCCAAAGAGGCAATGGTGAATATATTGATCAATGACTGGATCCTACCCCATATGTGGTCCTTTTCAGAGTCACTCCCTCCACGGCCCCTACTGAGTATGCACGAGGTCACTACCCCCACCCTCCCAGGAACAGCTGATAGGGGTGGGGTTTGCTATCACAAGCAGCTGGCTGATAAGAATGTATCTTCTGGGAATTGGAAATCAGGACCCAGCCTTTGCCTGGCATTATCCTTAAGGACTGACAAAAATTGGGCCAGACAGGTTAAAGGATTGTAAATCAGGTCTTGGGTTTGTCCCCACCTTATTGACTGACAGTTTCTTCCCTAAAACTGTCCTTAAAAACCCCACTACCACCAGCCCCTTCAGGCTTTTTCCTCTCTTGGAGGCCCCTCTCCATGATGCTCTGTCTGGAGGTCTTTGACTCTAATAAATCTTGTTTTTTAAACCTAAAAACAAATAAACAAACAAACTGGGCCTGGGTGAGTCCAGTTTGGATCCTGTGTAGTGTAGTCAAGAAAACGAGCCTGCAAAGCCAAGAAGGAATCAAAGAGTGAAGAGGAGGAAAAGAAGGACTTGTGGGAGGACGTGGCTGTAGGGAGAGGAAGACAAGAGAAAAGGGAGGGGCAGCATTGTGGCATAGCTGCGACACCAGCATCCCATACAGACGCCAGTTTGAGTCCTAAATGCTCCACTTCTGATCCAGCTCCTTGCTAATGCACCTGGGAAAGCAGTGGAGGACTGCCTGAGTGTCTGAGCCCCTTTACCCACTTGGGTAACCTGGAAGAAGCTCCTTGCTCCTGGCTTTGGATCAGCCCAGCTCCAGCCACTGCGGCCATTTGAGAAGTGAACCAGTGGATGGAAGATCTCTGTTTCTCCCCCTCTCTGTAACTGTGCCTTTCAAATAAATAAAATAAATCTTTAAAAGAAAAAAAGGAGAAAAAGAGTGAAACAGTGAAAAGGGATGACTGAATTCTTTAGTTCCTTATAACCTCCTAGGAACCAATTCCAATTTCTCTGGAAGCCCAACTCTGTTTCCTGCCTTTAGGATCCATTAGTTTTTTCTGAATTAGTCATCAAGTTCCTTCTTTGACTTCAACTAACCTGAGTGGGTTCTGTTTCCTTCAAGGATCCTTACCGCTGTGCTGTAGCTGGTAGAGCCGCCACCACCTGCAGTGCAGGCATCCCTATGGGTGCCGGGTCCAGTCCTGGCTGCTCCACTTCCCATCCAGCTCTCTGCTATGGCCTGGGAAAGCAGTAGAAGACAGTCCTTGGGCCCCTGCACCCATTGGGAGACCCAGAGGAAGCTCCTAGCTCCTGGCTTCAGTTTGGCGCAGCTCCGGCTGTTGCGGCCAATTGGGGAGTGAACCAGTGGATGAAAGACCCCCCCCTCCTTCTCTGCTTCTCCTTCTCCCTCTGTGTAACTCTGACTTTCAAATAAATTAATAAATCTTAAAAAAAAAAAAAAGGATCCTTCACTATGCAACATTTGTCAGCCCTATAATGTAGCATCCTTTATATCCATAATATCACACTCTAGATAGTACTTTGACACACAGCTGTCCAATACAACTTTCTTGCACAATGCAAATGTTCTGTATCTTTGTTGTCGAACTACACACTTATTACCCAATATGGTGGCCACTGGTCACATGTTGGTATTGAATACTTGAAATGTGACTAATGTGACTTAAGAACAGAATTTTACATTCTATTAAATTTTAATGAATTGAAATGTAAATAGTAACATGCCTCGTGGCTCTCATACTGGGCAGAGTAGCTTTAAAGTGATGACTGACGCTTTGCTCTCCACTATCTCATTTGACTCACAAAAATCTGGTGAGGTTTCCTGATTTATAATAGCTACAGTATATTTACAGCAGGTATTATTCTCCCTGGATCTCCAATAAATAAAATTACTTGCCCAAGAAGCTTCAGTAACTAACTAAGAGTCACAGTCAGGATTGACATCCAATTTGTTGACCCCTAGCAAAAGTTTTTCCATTCTAAAAAGTGATACCCTACAACCTGTCTTTCCTGCTGGTTCATGCAGTTCCCTTTACCCAGAAATGTATCCCTTTTATCCTTTATCCACATATTCCTCAAAGGCTGCTGGAACAGACTGGCTGGAGGAAAAGACATGGTCTTAAAAAAGATAGTAAGTAACCCATCCACTCCTAGGTCAAGCCTTAAGGAAATGAGCCAACAGCTGAAGCCAGATTCAGAACAGCCCATCTTGGAGTTTGTTAAAATGAACTTGGAACACAATCCCACCAAACTGCTTTCTCCCTGCTTGGAAGGGGTTCTAGAATTCCACATTCAAACATGCTACCTTGAATTATTACAGCAAAAAGCTACACCTGTGATCTCCCGATTCATTTTTTCCAGCCACTGCCCTTTGCTCAGAACTGATAATCATTTAGCTGAGTGCCTCTCCCCTCACTTGCTGCAGCCTCTGCCTGCTCACCTCCTCCCCCTTAACCTCATCCTCTTAACAGGTTTTCCCTGCAATACCATACCATACACATTAGATGGGTTTTCTTCTCCTCACATATAATTGAGCATTCACATACTCCAGAAAGAGATCCATATGGAAAAGCAAGCCACATGACACTCTGCCTGAAACTATGAAATCACACTCCAGGGTACTTCAGAATATTACCTACAAGTGTATGGATACACAAACTGTAAACTCCATAGGACAACATCTTTTCAAAAGATCACCTACCTAAAGGCCTAGCCTGTCTGAAAAGAGGCTTAACAAAGCTAAAGGCCTTGGAAGGGCATTTCCAAAAGCATGAGTTACAGGTTGGGAGGATAAAGGATGGTGAGGACTTTTTTTTTAAAGTAGACAATAGTCCCTCTATGCTCAAATGCTTAATTGCTGACAGTAAAGCACCAACAACCCAAAGGCTGCCTCCTCACGTCTTGAACAAGCAAGACTTGCTGTTTCTGTTATTCTGATAATGAGGGTACCGCCAGTTCCCACAGTCCTCAGAGCAATCTTCTTTCCTCACCTTATATGACCTTTGCTTCCACCAATTCTGTTGCATTCCCCAAGGCCTGGAATGTCTGCTTGCAAGGACATGGATGGGGAAAGTGTCCTCCATACCTGTGCCAGGCTCTTGTGGATGCCATCAACAAGTCCATCTGCTGTACTCTTAGAAGTAAGTCTGTAGGACTGTATGCAGAGCTATACAGCTTACTTCTAAGGGTACAGCTTAAAGACTTATCATGGGACTCCAATCCCATTAAAATCTGTGGTAAAAATGCCATCTTAATTGTTCAAGTGATCATATTAAGTGTTAAGGTCAACATATACATAGGATTCAGTGTAAAAGAGATTATATAAATAACATCAAGTGTCTGGTAATAATAGAATTAAAAAGGAAGGAATGTCCAATATGGGAAGCAGTCCACACAGCAGACTCCTAGAATGACAGTCACTATAAATAACACTCTGTCCTCAGAATCAACCCTTAAGGCTTCCTGGTTTGGTTAAAAGGCCTTTGAGAGCATGTCAGGCATGGGAAGCCAAGACTCTACGGCAAAAAATATCCTACACGAAGGATCTCTGTGAATGAGATCCCAGTGGAAAGAAGGGGCCATCAAAGAAAGATGTACTTTTCTCTGAAGAGAGGAGAGAACTTCCACTTTGCTTATGGCCATGTCCAAATACTTATGGAGTCTGTGATCACCAAAGACTTCCATAGCCTTGGCAGCTAATGGCAAGAGCCTTGGGTGATCACTGACATCATTAATAAGAGTGTTAACTGTTAAATGAACAACAGAAGTCACTGTGCACTTACTCCCCATGTAGGACCTCTGTCTTTAATGGGTTGTACCATGAGAATTAACTGCAAAACTCGTTCTCAAACTGTACTTTGTATATTGTGTGAGTATGTGGGTGCAAACTGTTGAAATCTGTACTTAGCATAGAGTTGGTCCTCTGTATATGAAAGACCCCAAAGTGTGGTCTTTTGACGAACGACCCCAGAAACACAGACTCCAGACCAGAAGATGCAAAAAGCATGAGGTGGTTTATTTGGGCGTTTGCGCAAATGGGCTTCCTGCAGCAGCTGGTGGCGGGATGGAGAAGCCCCGAACAGCAGTTGCATAGAGTTTTTAAATGCAAAAGCCACAAGATTAACATATACATTAACATATGTATGCATTATATAACTAGTTGTTTTAACAGCCACAGGCTTAGGCACAGGTTTAGCAAGGGCATGGGGGGGGAGGGTACTTGTCGCTTCTCAGAAAAACCACAGAATGTACTGTTAACCTTAGGGGCATCTGGTGCCCGCTCTTGGGTGAGGTTGCTCTGAGATCGAGCCTGTGTTCCTGTCCTCACGGGCCTGGTTTCCTATTTCAGCACAGCCTTGCAACCTAGGGACCTGAACTTGTTCCCAAGTGCATACTTGAATGTTATTATTATTAATTTTTTATAAGGGTCTTACATATATAAACTAAAAATGAACCACAATGAAGAAGGGGATGGAAGAGGGAATAGAAGGCAGGATGGGAGTCAGGGAGAGAGGTGGGGTATGGGGGAAAGAACCACTATATTCCTAAAGTTGTACTTATGAAAAATGCATTCATTAAATAAAAGCTTTAAAATTTGAAAAAGACATTAAATGAGGAAAAAAAAAAGTCCACGTGGTACCTGTAATGGGAGCATGTGATGGGACCCGAATAATCATAGCACATCCTCCTCCTCAGAAAACCTTGCAGTGGCTGTGATTCACAAACGGTTAAATGAAACTTTGACGCTGGGAGATTTTTCTTCTAGAGACACTTCAATAACAAGCTTCAGGGTCAGTCTCTGAACTGGATGGGAGTTCTTTTTAAATCTTTACCCTCCCTTTTGCCCCCAACTTAACAGGCTTACCTAAGAAGGTGCTTTTGGAGGATTATTTCTCAACCAAGTCTATTAATGTGCTGATTTGAGTTATCATGTATTAAATGCCACTAACACTAAGTGTTTTTCATATATTAGCATTTCTAATCCTTACCATACCTTGGATGGTAGAAGTTTTATGACGATTTCATATGAAAAATAATTGAAGTTCATTCAACTAGATGAAGCAATTTGACTGAAATCACAAAGTAGGTAGATGGTAAGGCAAAATTTTGAATTCATTATCTCTGGCACTGAAACATAGATGCTTTTTTTCCAATTAAAAGTGTTTTAAAACCTATGAACATTTTTATCTTTTCAAAGCCTCTCACAACAAAGCTATGAAGTAACCAGAACAGGTGATATAATTATCTCCATTCTATAGAAGAGGGACAGAAACTGTCTAGTGTTTGATCATTTGGACACTGTCAGATGTGAGAATGTCTCAGCTGGTGAAACTTTCTCGTCTAAAATGCAATTCTCTTGAGAAAGGGATTGTTTGGCCAAGTGACTCCCTAGGTTTAAAGAAAAGAGCAATCCAGGATGGAGAACAATGGATTTGTTATGCCACTAAATGAACAAAGAGGCACTATCTGTGTCTTCTGCCATTTGTCAGATGCTTTATTGGTGCAGGTGCCCAAGAGTTCTGAAATAAGAAAAAAAGAGGCCGGCGCCGTGGCTTAACAGGCTAATCCTCCGCCTTGCGGCGCCGGCACACCGGGTTCTAGTCCCGGTTGGGGCACCGGATTCTGTCCCGGTTGCCCCTCTTCCAGGCCAGCCCTCTGCTGTGGCCCAGGAGTGCAGTGGAGGATGGCCCAGGTGCTTGGGCCCTGCACCCCATGGGGAGACCAGGAAAAGCACCTGGCTCCTGGCTCCTGCCATCGGACGAGCGTGGTGCGCTGGCCGCAGCGCGCCGACCACGGCGGCCATTGGAGGGTGAACCAACGGCAAAGGAAGACCTTTCTCTCTGTCTCTCTCTCTCACTGTCCACTCTGCCTGTAAAAAAAAAAAAAAAAAAGAATAGGAATTCCACCTGGGCTTACTGTCCACTGGGGCTGCTGCCCATAATTTATACTGTCAGCTAATTAAATGATCACAGCACTACTTATAAAATATTAACTCGGGGGTCTTGTGAAAACGCAGGTTCTGATTCAACTGGTCTAGGTGACGCCTAAGGAGGCTGCATTTCTAACAAGTTCCCAGGGGATTCTTGGATGACACTTGAAATTTCAGGTCCTGATCTAACTAAGGGAATTAGCAATGCGGGTTCTCAGGCTTCATCCTAGACCCAGTAGATCTAACTCTGCACTGTAACAAAATCTCAGGAGTGTATGTTGGCTGGAGGGCTGCCTAGCTGGCAGAGTAAAAGCATGAATAAATAAACTTCCATTTGTTGTTTTGTCAACAGTTTGCTTTATAGGCAGTCTTCTGTTGCGTGGACATGCGCTTGAGAAACAGCATGAAGAGAGACTGTTTTGAGTACAATCACCTTGACAGATGGTGACAATGACAAGGCCTTCTGCATTGATTTGGATAGCACAGCGCTAAGCACCTAGGGTCCCCTGTGAATACCTTTTCATACGTGCCAGATGGAGAGCAGTCACTGCTACTGCAGCCTCCTGACAGGAAGATTTCTCTTGTTTTTTCACACTAGCGACAACACAGCAGTTGTTAAATCTCCAGAAAGTGAAGAACAAGTCAGAACTTTGCCCCCTGCATAGAAACTATAAGTAAATCCTATGTTGTGAATAGTCCCCATTCCAGTACTGATTTCGAATAAATACCAGAAGCCTATTGTTCAATCAATAAACATTTGCCAGCAGGCTTTCATGTGCCAGACACAGGGATGGGCACTAAACAAAGTATTGGAGACCATTGATGAGAACTGGGCACCTGCACTTGCCCCAGCAACCAAACCAATGTAGAGTTCAATCAAGTAACTGAGTGCTGGTCGCTTGTAGAAAGCCTGCCTGCCAATTAACTGAACTGTAAACAACTAACTAGCTGAACTATAACCAACTGACTGGTTGACTGACTAGGCTATAGCCAATTAACTTGTTTTCTCTGCATCAGTTCTGTTTGTTATGCCTCTTTCTGTTTTCCCATAAAACCAATAGTGTTGGTTGGAGTTCTCAGAACTTGCTCTGGATCTGGGAACTGACTGCTTTGCCAGCTGTTTTTGTTTTGGTTTGGTTTGGTTTGCTCAAAAAAAAAACCCAACAGATAAAATTGGTCTAGGTAATTTTCAACAACACAGAGTTAATTAAAGTTTGGTTCTTGTCTAGGAAGAGGTCACAATTTGGTATGCAGTTTTGAAGTTACTGACTTTTGCTTTTTTTGTTTGTTTTTATTTGAAAGGCAGAAAGAGAAACAGAGACATCTTCCCTATACCAGTTCATTCCCCAAATGCCCTAACAGCCAGGGCCGAACCAAGTCAAAGAACTCCATCCAAGTCTCCCACATGAGTGGCAAGGACCCAGGTACTTGAGCGGCCATTACCTGTTGCCTTCCAGGCTGCACATTAGCAGGAAGCTGGAATTAGAAGCAGGATTTGAACCCAGGCATCGGATATGAGATGCAGGCCTCCCAAACAGCATATTAACTGCTGTGGCAAACACTCGCCCGACTTTTTGCTTTTTTGCTACAGAATCCAATTCACCAATAAGGATACTGACATGCGTCCTTCAGAGTATTACTCAGGTTAGGAATGAGATCTTCGGAAAAACAGAAATCCAAATAAACAGCATAAAACTGACAGCAGCTCCATGTGTTCTCCATATTTTCTGCTTAATAGATCAATTATAGCAATAAAACATGTGTGCTATAAAAATATGCAGACAGAATTCAGCTGGGCTACAATGGAATGTTGAGGTAACTAGGCAACGCTGGCAAGCAAAGTTCTTATTTTTCTGTTCCCATTGATGTTTTCTGCTTCCCTAGTTGAAAAGCCAGAGCCTTTGCCATGGATAAGAAGAAGTGAAACAACTCTTGACTCACTCCTGAGAGATCCTTCTACTCTAGCCACGACCTCCTGCTAAGAGACCTCAGTGAGACAGGAGGGTTGAGGAGGACAGAAAGGAGAGACCAGGCCAGTGCCGTGGCTCACTTGGCTGATCCTCCGCCTACGGTGCCAGCACCCCAGGTTCTAGTCCCAGCTGGGGCGCTGGGTACTAGTCCCGGTTGCTCCTCTTCCAGTCCAGCTCTCTGCTGTGGTCCAGAAGGGAAGTGGAGGATGGCCTATGTGCTTGGGCTCTGCACCCACATGGGAGACCAGGAGGAAGCACCTGGCTCCTGGCTTCGGATCAGCGCAGCACGCCAGCCGTAGCAGCCATTTGGAGGGGTGAACCAATGGAAGGAAGACCTTTCTCTCTAACTCTGCCTGTCAAAAAATAAAAAAAGAAAATAAAAAAGAAAGGAGAGACCAAAGCTGACACCCAAAGTTCAACATTCCATCCGTGGGCAGGAGGATCCTCATGGGCAGGACTACGTGCCTGGGAGGCTCACCTTAGGCAGTACACACAGAAATGCCCCCAGACACACCACACAAGGAGACACAGTGCCATCTGCTTTGCTGGGGCCCCGGAGGCGGAACAGCGTCCAGCTCACAGCTGACTGCACTGAATGTTTGCTGAATGAATGAATGGCAGTGATTAAAGCACACTTGGTATCAAAGCGAAACCACAAAACTGAAGCCAAACTGGGCTTCTGTCTTTGGTTATCGGGGATTCTACTTCAACCTGCAGGCTCACTGCCAACTCACTGAGGCTGGATGCTACCAGCCGCTGGGATGCTCTGAAGTCCCAGGACAAGACCAGACATCCGGCCCATGTCTCTTTCAAATGGCTTCTCCTTTCCTCCCTGCTGTCTAAAATTCCAACTCCTCAGGACTGAAGAATGATTTGTCTGATTCCTCAACTTCTCACTATATTGTTTCTTTTATGGCTGGAACACCGCCCATGGAGCCCCGCTTCCAAGCATCAGTCATGAAAAAAGTAGATCAGAATTTGATTTTAGAGGTGTGTATGTGTGTGCGCATATGAATAAAGTGAATATCACCTGGTCTTCCCAGGCTTCAGTAAAGAATGTGCCTGAAGACAGGATTCCATCAGCCTCATGCATTGTTTTACTCCCGCCTTTTCTTTAGGCGCTATCATTGCTGATAAAATAACCTAAGAAATGGAGAGATTCCTGCCTGAGAAGCAGCTCTCCTAAACCTCCTCAACATTGAGCCACCATATCATTGCATTCTGTTAGATGAGCTGGGGCAGAGGGCACTGCTGCTTCATTTCAATCTTCAGTGACTGCCCGATTTCAGAACTGTGAGATGCCCATGTTTTCTTCTGAACACCAGTGAAGTCAGCCCAGATAGGAGTGGCCTTACAGAAGCCCATCACATGAATTTCACTCCCCAGCATCCTCTAGCTCTTCAATATTCATTCAAATTATGCTTTTATTGCTTTATTTGGTTATTTATTTAGTCATCAATAAATATTCCAAAAATGAAAAGTATCACATGCAACCTTAAAATACTGCTGCAGCAGCAGCAATAACTACAATGGATCAACACACAGGGGTTTGCAGCAAAGATCCAAAATAATTCACCATTTCCCAGACTGAAATGTCACCATTCAGAGAGGAAAGCTGGTGGTGGGAGAGTGGACAGGGTGAAAGAAAAGGAAAGAGTGGGCCTAAGTTGTGTGGTTTACTACATCACATACACAGAGTCCACGACAGAACATACAGACTTCAAAATATTTTCTTGAGATTAGTATTCCCCTAAACAAAGCCCTCCTGGATACCGGTCCAAACTACCTTGCATCCTCACAATGAGGAAGATGGAGAATATTTGGTCCAAACTTGGATAGGGTCAACCCAATCTTACTACCATTCTAAAAGTAAATAGTAGGTAAAATTATTATAAGATAAAAGGTCAGCTGACCCATTTATTTCTTATGAAAGATACCTTAATGATTTTATTGATTTTTTAAAGGAAAAAAAGAAAAATGCCTTTAAAATGGTAAGCACTTCCTATATTATTTCCAGATCTTCCCATTAGATGGAGAATATTCATTTTTATATTTTAAAAAGTACATAAGATTTGAGAACACAATATGTAAGTCAGGTGAAGGCAAGAGACTAGGGGGTAGGAGAGCAAACAGATGAAGCTAATAAAATAGCTGAAATCAAAAATTAAGGCAAGGTAAAAAAACTGAAGTATTGTTACTTGTTAAAGCACAGGTGTATACCAGCTGGTATGATGTCACTCAGAACCTTCAACGGATGCTCAGATAAGGTTACTTTTTCTTTGTGAAAGAGTATACCATTCCTTTCTCAGAAAAGTCTTACTTTAAAGCAAAAATGTTCAAATTCAAAGAAGTTAGTTCCTGTAACTGTCAACAGACTGATTTACCCTTAGCCACTGAAAGTGAGTTTGAGTCTCAGAGTCTGGAAAATTTGTATACCCTGGCACTACGAGAGCTTACATATAACATCTGGAACCACTGCATCAGATCTTTGAAGGAGGGAAATAGCACAAAATGGGCTAGAAGACTGGAAATTGGAAAATACAACTCTAATTTTCAAGAGTACAATTTTAAGTTTGTGGGGAGGAGGGTGGGTAAAACTGACAAGGGTAGGCAAGATTTGGAGGCCACAGAGCTAAAAGCGTAGCTTCTGCAAGGCTGCAGTGAGAGGTCAAGATGGCACATACATGAAAAACGTTTAGAATATTGTAGTTACTAAATAAAGTGTTCACTCTCCAATTAGCTGCAATGGCCGGAGCTGTGCCAATCCGAAGCCAGGAGCTTCTTCCAGGTCTCCCATGTGGGTGCAGGGGCCCAAGGATTTGGGCCATCTTCCACTGCTTTCCCAGACCATAACTGAGAGCTGGATCAGAAGTGGAGCAGCTGAGATTTGAACCAGGGCCCATATGGGATGCTGGCACCGCAGGCAGTGGCTTTACCCACTACGCCACAGTAAGTGCCAGCCCCTGTCTTCATCATTTGAATCGCATTACGATGCAAGTTTTAATAGAAAGTCAGAATTTTGAGAAACCAGTCATTCAGAATCTTAGGATGCTTAAAATTCTAGTCAACCCTATTATATGAGTAACAATAGTAATCAGCACTTATGTTACAATTTATTCATAATTTTACTATTTCTGATTTATACTGAAACTATTATTTACTATAATTCTTATAATTATTACTGTTTATCATTTTGAGTATTTACTATCTGTTTTAATGCTCACAATCCTAGGCATAGTATTATTATTATCCCTATTTTACACTTAAGGAAACTGAGCCACAGGAAGATTAAAACTCTGTCCCTGGTCACAGAGCCAGTAAGGTGACTTCAAACCTCAACACCTACTAACATTCCCTCTTTAGACAGCTGGATGGTTTAAAAAATAATAAGATCAGAGGAATTTCTAGAGTACATTAAAGTACAGGGAAGGAGGTGGGAGAAACACAGACCTAGTCCTATGCACAGTCATGCATCACCCAGCAGACTGCATGTAGGGTCTTCAAAAAGTTCACGGGAGGGCAGGCGTTTGGCCCAGCAGTTAGGATGCTGCTTAGGATACCCACATCCATACTGGAGGGCCTGAGTTCACTCCACTCCAGCTTCATGCTATCGTGCACCCTGGGAGGCAGGCGGTGACAGTTCCTGCCACCCATGTGTGAAAACTGCATGGAGTTCCCAGCTCCCAGCTTTGGCCTGATCAAGCCCTTGCCATTACAGGCACATGGGGAGTGAAGCAGTGGATGAGAACACACACACTCTGCCTCTCACAAAAATAAAGGTTGGTGGAAAGTGAATATTATGAAAATACTGCACAGACTTCAACACTTTTTAAACTAAAAAAAAAAAAATCATTTAATTCCATTTTCCCAGAAACTTTTTAAAATTGCCTCATACTTCTGAAACTTCTGTAGTCTGCAGTCAGAAGACCTGGATTCAAATTCCGACAATGACTTTGACTGCGTCTTTGTACAAGCCATCCTTTATGGACTTCTGTTTTGTTTTTGTTAAAGGTGCTCACTTTTCAAGGTAACTGTGAAATGTAGGGAGCAGAGGTTGCAGGGAGTGTGGCACAGTGGGTTAAGCTACAACTTGTGATGCGTGTATTCCACGTAGGAGTGCCAATTCAAGTCCTAGCTGTTCTGCTTCTGATTCGGCTTCCTGCTAATGTGCCTGGTAGGCAGCAGAAGACGGTTCAAGTGCTTGGGTCCCTGCCGCTCTCATGGGAGACCCTGATGGAGTGCTGAGCTCCTGGCTTCAGTGTGACCCAGTGCTGGCTACTGCGGGCATTCGGGAATGAACCACGAGATGGAAGACCTCCCCCTCTCTGTTTCTTTCTCTGTCTCTGTTGCTCTTCCCTTCAAACAGATGAAAATAAAAAACAAACATAAAAAAGGACGTCCTGACTGTGAAAGCACTTCATAAATGGAAAACAGCTACATTATTGACACAGTAACTGGTAATAGACAACAGCAACTTTTGATTTAACACCAACAAATGATCTGAGCAATAGAAAATGATTCAGTTCAATGTGCAGTATTTGTTTGAGTGAGAGCTAGGGTGGGCGGTGGCAGGGGTGAGGGCACAGGGTGGCAGTGGGTCCCTGCATGGGAAAACAGAAAGCACTCAAGCGTTTCCTTCTTGCTCAACTTGGATGGACTTCTTCTTAAACAAAAGGAAGTCATATTAATCTTTGTGGCTTTGATAGCGAATCAATATTCCCCAGCATTTATAACACATGCAACCGAACATCATGAGGGAGTGCCAGTGTTCTCAATATATAATAAAATGGGGTGTTTATGGCTTATTTCATGACTTTTAATATACCAGAGCAAATTACATCCCTCATGCTCTCTCATCTTTCACCCACTTTTTAGGATGGAGTATCAACTTTCGTCATGCTCAATTTGAAAACTGTAAGCACTGAACACAACACATTCTGTTAAAAACCTGCTACCATCTCCATATTCCAACAATAGGAATAACTTCCTCAGAGAGCCAGCGGGAGGATTAAGGCTCCATCTTTAGAAACTGGAGAGAAAACAGGGGACTGTCAGCCTGGCAATTTTTCAGTGTGTCTAGATGAAAACAGGTGCAGCGAATAATCCCAAGATACAATTGAGACAAATAAGTAATGATGCTATTTGCTTAGCCCACCTAAACATGTCCATACTAGGTAAAAAAAAAAAAAATGAAAGAAAGAGAGAGAGAGAGAGAGAGAAGGAGGGAGGACACTGGGTCAAACTGCAAACCCCTGACCCCCTTCACAGACTGGAGCCAGAAACACTGAGTATGAGTTCAGACTTTGCCCCTTGACAAGGTACCCTGCTGAGTTAACTGGTATCTCTTTGCACTTCAATCTCTTTGGTTAAATGAGGGTGCTGATACCAGTGTGTTCTGGGGGATACATGAGATAACGTAAGTAAAGACAAGGCAAATGTCCAAGTGTTAATTTTATTAGTATATTATCATGTTTCTGGAGGCTTCAAGATCAGTAGAGATCAAAAGCCACAATCTTGTCTATTATTTCTTTGATTCTCTCCCCTCAAACAAGAGCTAAGCAGCTGACCCTCAAAGTATACACTGCACTGGACTATGTTAGAAGGAAGCACCCTTTGCTGACTCCTGGATTTTACCAGGAAGAATGAACATTCCCCAAGCAGACTACTGGCTTTTCTCTTTCCTTTTACTAACACTGCCCTCGGGGAAGTAAAGGGACTAATTCATTAGCTGGTAAATTTGAGAAGAAGAATGTGGGCCTGCTCAGCTGGCTCAGTCTTGTCTCTCTTCCTCAAGAGGTGTGCTATCTGCTGCCATCCCAATTTCCTGCCCATGTGCATGGAGGAGGCCTGCTTTCTCTGGCACTGCATGGGAAAAGCTGGGTAAATGTGGAGCCTGGAGTTAGAAGACCCATTGGCTAACAGACCTAGTCTGGCTGCTGTAAGAAATAAAGCTGGGACCGGTGCTGTGGCATACAGGGTAAAGTCACTGCCTGCAGTGTTGGCCTCCCATATGGGTGCTGGTTCGAGTCCCGGCTGCTCCACTTCCGAGCCCGCTCTCTACTATGGCCTGGGAAAGCAGTGGAAGATGGCCTAAGCCCTTGGGCCCCTGCACCCAAGTGGGAGACCCAGAAGCAGCTCCTAGATCCTGGCTTTGGATCAGCGCAGCTCTGGCCATTGCGGCCAATGGGAGAGTGAACCAGCAGATGGAAGACCTCTCTCTTTCTCTGCCTCCTTTCTCTGTGTAACTCTTTCAAATAAACAAAGAAATCTTAAAAAAAAAAAAAGTTAACTTTTTGTTTCACTGTTTAAATTAACGCATTTGTTTATTTATTTGTTAGGGACCACCTTGAAGACTCAAGATTGAGTTGTATGGATTGGCTGGTCCATGCAAAGTCAGCTAGCTTTTAGTAGAAATTCACTGGGACGTGAATTCAAAGAAAAAACTGTTTAAGATATAACTTATGTATTTTATTTGAAAGGCAGAGAGACTGAGAGGGAAAGGAGGGGAGGGGAGGGGAGGGGAGGGGAGGGGGAGGGGAGGGGAGGACAGAAAGAGGTCACTCATCACTGGTTCAGTCCTCAAATGCCAGCAACAGCCAGGTCTGCGCCAGGCAGAAGTCAGGAGCCAGGAACTCCATCCAGGTCTCTTGTGTGGATGGTAAGGACCCAAGTACTTGATCCATCACCTGTTGCTTCCAAGTTTGTTCATTAGCAGGAAGTTGGATCAAAAGCAGAGCCAGGACTCCAACCCAGGTGCTCTGATGTGGGACTGGGGTTGTTTCAAGTGGTGTCTTAACCCTGGAGGCAAACACCTGCCCCAACATGACTTGTTTATCTGCAAACAGTCTGTGTGTACACACCAGGAACACATAGTCTTCTCAGAAGCCTCTCAGACAAAGGAGACAATCCACTCCAAGGGCACACTGACCCCGGCCACTACTCTGCCTTGGGCCCAAAGTGAGAATGCAGGGGTGAAGCACCTCCTCATCTCTCAGGGCTTCCCAACACCCCCAGCCAACAGCACCTTTGGGCCTGACAATCGCATGCACCTGTATGTGGCTGTCCGTGAACGAGATCTCAGGAGTGTTCTGCACAGGGAACCGAAAGGCTTTCCATTCACACAGATAAGGCCTCTCTGCTATCCAGCTTCCAATTCTTCCAACTGCTCTCTGGATTAACCTCAAGCACTGGTAAAGTAGGAGGAGAAAAGCAGAGAAAATAGGAGGAAAAAGGAAGGGGTGGCTGATGATCCTTGATCTGTGATTTGTGCATGATGCATGGGTCTCTCTCATAAACACCCACACTGACACTACCTGGTGTTTCTGTGCACACCCTGCTGGCCCCACTGTCAGTGTGCAAACTGCAGCTGGGCCTCTTTTGCAGCTGGGTGGGTCTGTCTCTCTCTCTCTCTCTCTCTCTCTCTCTCTCTCTCTCTCTCGTTGCTCCAAAGCCCAGAATCCTTAACCTTTCCTTTGTATCAAAGCACTGCTAATCATTGGTCAGTATCACATGCCTCCCCCTGCACTTCTGCCCATCTATAATCAGGGCCCACCCGCCCACCTATCTGTCAGCACCAGTGGGGACATCAAAGCAGGCCTCCAACACAAGCTTCCACTTGCAGGGTACAACCCACCCCTTCCCTCCCCTCCCGATTTTTCCTGACTTTGGCTTTGGGTCTCACTGTGCTCCTTTGGAACCCTTGTTTCTCAACAACTACTTACAGGTTTGACTTATTTTTTTAAGATTTATTTATTTTACTTCATTAAGATTTATTTATTTTACTTCAAAGAGTTACACTGAGAGAGAAGGAGAGGCAGAGGTGGAGAGAGAGAGGTCTTCCATCTGTTGGTTCACTGCCCAATTGGCCACAATGGCCAGAGCTGAGCCGATCCACAGCAAGCAGCCAGGAGCTTTTTCTGCGTCTCCCACTCAGGTGCAGGGACCCAAGGACTTGGGCCATCTTCTATTGCTTTCCCAGGCCATAGCAGAGAGCTGGATCGGAAGTGGAGCAGCCAGGTCACGAACCAGCGCCCATACAGCACTGCAGTTGGCGGCTTTACCTGCTATGTCACAGCGCCGGCCCCTGACTTACTCTTGAGTTCTACACTCTTCCCCAACACTATTATTTGTTCTTTTTCTCCTTGACTTTTCTCCTGTTATGCTCTGGGGTTACTGAAGAGAAAAAAAAAATACAACCTCTCCTCACCCTGGCCTCTCTGTCCACTGACGGCTTATCCAGATTCCTGGGTACCCAGGGAGATACAGACCATGATCACCCAGGATGCTCTTTAAAATGTAAACTCCAGGTTCTCCTCCTCCCCTCTTCAAATGCATTGACTCAAGTGCATTCTGTTTAAGAACTCCCTAAGCCAGGGATATCCAGGGTCCCAGTATCAAAAGTCATTCATCTAGGAAAATGGGCAGGAGACAAACATGGTCATCCAAAGAGGTGAATTTCCAGCAGTAAAAATGACAGAAAAAGTCCCAGGGAATGAGGACAAATCTGAGTCATATTGGAAATAGAGGGCATGGCCCTGCCCCTGGTTGGTCTACCAGCTACATCACCATGGCAAGACTGACCAACTGACCACACATATTCTGTGCTCTGTGCCTGTTGGCCCCCATGTTGCACAGATGCGTGGTCAAGTATTAAGGTGTCTGAGACTCCCAAGTTCACCATTTTGACTGAGTTTGATTCCAGGTTTGCCATAATCAGAGCTGCTGGGCTCTTGAGCTCATTATTTAACATAAACTTCATTTTCTTCTGTAAAAGAGAGATAATAAAACCATCTCTCCTAGTGTTCTTATAACTGTTAAATGATATTATCTAAATAAAGCATTTGACTCAGGTGCAAGGTGTATACTAACACTCATTCTAATTCTTATTAGCATATACACACACACGTACAAGGATACTTTGAAAAATGGAGTTAAAAGGTAACTTAATGGGGCCAGCGTTGTAGTGTAGCGGATAAAGTTGCTACCTGCAATGCCGGCATCCTATATGAGTGCTGGTTTAAGTCTTGGCTGCTCCACTTCCAAACCAAACCCTGCTACTATACCTAGCAGGAGACTACTGAGCAGAAGACTACTCAAGTGCTTGGGCCCCTCTCATCCACATGGGAGACCCAGATGGAGGTCCAGGCTCCTGGCTTTTGCCTGACCCAGTCCCAGACACTGTAGTCATTTGGGAAATGAACCAGCAGATGGAAAATCTTTTTCTCTACCTGTGTCTCTTCCTCGCTCTCTGTAACTCTTTTTTAAAAAGTAAATGAATAAACTTAAAAAAAAAAAAGTAAACATATTTTGGTGCAAAATTGTTTTGAAATCCTCGCCTAGATTTTTCACAAGATGCAGTTCCATGGATGTGCCAGCGTCACTCGAGCCATCACCTGCTGCCTCTCAGGGTACACACCAGCAGGAAGCTGGCTCAGAAACAGGAGGACTCAAACCCAGGCACTCCAATATGCAAGGCAGTCATCCCAAGCAGAAGCTTAACTGGCTGCACTACTACACCAATCCCTGGTTTTCTTATGTAACCACAATGTGCAGACTTGCCAAAAATTTTTTAAAAATAGGAGAAACCAAAAAATCAAAGCAAAAATATCATAGTTTCAAAACCAACTTGCATGGAAACAGTTACCTCAACAAAAGTGTGACGAGTGTGAATTTCTCATTCATTTTGGAAATTGTTTTTGTTCTTTAAGTAGTTTTATTTGTTTTTCCCACACTATTTTTTAATGACAAGTAAGGGTGACTCCACTCTTTTTAAAAACAATAAAAGCTGGGGTGGGGGGGGGGGCGGCGCTCAAAAGTCTCCAGAGGCTTCTGGAACTTCTGCCTGGAGAAGCTTACAGCTCAAGTGGAGCCTTGGAAAACAACGGAAGCTGCAGGGTGCAGGGCTCAGCCAAACCCCTGCGGTGAGGATTCGCTTTATTTTCAGTCCAAGGACAGAGTCCAGGAAGCCACATCCACTGACTTTTCATTGAAGATTCTGCATTCATCAATCTATCCTGTTGAGTAGGCTTCCACTAGACATTTTCTCTATTTGTTCTAAGAAAGAGGAGGGAAAAACAGAAACAGATACTATTCCTAGGAAAACAGCAACCTGCCCAGGGAGAGACCCAAACAGGTGACTGGTAATAGCTGCTACTCTATGCTCTGTAAGCTGCACTGTAGTCTTTAAAAAAAAAAAAATAGTGGGGAGGTTAGAGGGATAAGGGAAAGCAACTCCTTGAGTTTACATAGTGTTTGGTTTTATATAAGCACCAGATGACTCAAATTCCTTTTGGAAAAAGGTGCTGCAGAATCACAAAAACTCGAACAACCATAACCTTTTCTTCTATATACTTCAGTTAAAAAAATTAAAAACTTCATACAGGTGAAAACTGAAAAACACATTCTACAGGCAAGACTGCCATCTAAAAGCCACTGCTAACCCATCTCCCATGCAGTTCTTTCCATAACTGATGAGCAGACTAACCACATGCAAACATTTCTATTTGGAATCAGACAGCTATTCCCAGGCTCCAGAGATTTTCAGTCGTTCTACAATGAGCTGGTCTGTATTTGATCTCCCCTAATTTGCCCTAACTCTGCATGGCTTCCAGAAAGACAAAAATGGACAGACCAGGGCAATATAGCCAAGGAACCTGATTTATTCCAGCTTTGAAAGGCCACCACCCTTGGATTCTCATTTCTGCAGGGAATGCAATCCATACAACTGAGCTTGCTGTCCTGAATAAAATACATGTTTTTCTCATCTGGTGGAGTCATCTTGTGAAATGTGAGTACAACCTGCCCAGGCATGTAAGAGAGGCAAAAGGGGGAGTGTGGGGTCATGCCGGGACACGAAGGATTCAGTCCTGGTTTGGGGAGCCTTGCTCCCAGGGCAACAGGTTTACAGGAGGGCACAGCCATGGAGGTTGCAAGGTTTGGGTATCCAGATACCCAGTAAAGAACTCTAGAAGCTGGGATCACAGGCACAGGTGGGACTGCTGCCTTGAGAGCTGGGTCCCTAAACCAATTCACCTCGCAGAGAGCCATGTGGAAATTCAAGGACTCCCATCCCCTTCTCCACCCAAGGAGGCTGGCCACAAATGGAGAGGGGGGAGGATGGACCCCATCAAGGGGTTCCCTCCACCTCCTCAGAGGCCATGCATCCTCCCCAGCTCCACGCCCCACAGCACCTTGCTCACAAGAGGAAAGGGGAGAAACTGCCAAGATAGTCTAAGTGTGCAACGGAGGCACCTAATCTGATAGCAGCCATTCTACAATGGAATGAATGTCTGACATCTCCCCAGATTCACAGATTCAAATCCTAACTCCCAATGTAAAGGTAACAGGAACTAGAGCCTTTGCAAGGTAATGAAGCCATGAGGGCCCTGCCAGAACCTGACCATGCTGGCACCATGATCTTGGATTTCCAGCATCCACAACTATGAGAAATACATTTCTGTTCTTTGTGCTCCACCCAATCTGTAGTACTTTGTTATAGCAGCCTGAACTAAGACACAGACACTTGCAACAGCAACTGTTTCATTACCAGTCTAGGTTTATAATGTGTTTAATTTTATAAGGCCAGCTGGAATTGTATGGGAAGTATACAAGGTAATTCTGATAGTTTACATTTTCTCCACCCATATCTTGGTAAACATAAGAAGTCCTTTTTTAAAAATAAGTTATTAATTTATTTTCACATTATTTAAAATGCAAAGAGATAGAGAAAATGTCCCATTCACCGGTTCATTTCCCAAATGACGTCACAGCTGAGCCCGGTGCCAAGTTGAAGCCAGGAGCTAGGAGTTCAACCTGGGTCTCCCATGTGGGTGGCAGGGACTCGAGTATTTGAGTCTTCATCTGCTGCCTCCTGGGGTGCACATTAGCAGGAAGCTAGAACCAGAAACAGAGCCAGGAACTGACCCAGGCATTCCCATGTAGAACGCAGGTGTCTCTTGTAATGTCTTAACCGCTGCACCAAACACCCCAAAAGGATCCTTTTAACCAAAGGCACTTTGTGACTCACGGCCTATCTGAAGCTCCTGGCCCTTTGAATCATTTAGAAGAAATGATTCAATTGGAGTTTCCCTAGACATCATGTGCCCAACCTAACTCCCCACACATACCACCCATTACCATTGCTTCCCTCTCACCAAGGCTGGCTGAGTAAACCTTACCCAAGCCAGCAAACAAGTGAAGGCAATGACTCTTTTTAATGGCACAAAGCAGGTCACCATACCCTCGCTCAGCTGCTATAACAGGGATGGCATGTGCCTACTGGTTAGACCCTCACATCATTTCTGTTCCAAGACACACAGCTATTTCCTGTTCTGGGAAGTTTTCGAATGGTGACATAAAGGAAGGCAGAAAGAGAACACCCATTCATGACAACAGCTGGCAAAGGCTCTTTGAGGATCTATGACCTCTCCTCCTTAGGCAATAGAAAAAAAATTGGCAACCAGAGTTATGATTTCAGAAACAAATCTGGGGTTATATATCAAATTTAAAATATGCCTACCTTTTCCCTTAGCAAAGCCAGCTTTAACAATCTATCGCAAGACAGGAAGCACTGGGTTCTGTGGCTGGCAGACTTTGAAGGGGCCCTTGTAGTGATCTCTGCTGCTGGTATCCACGCTCCCGCGTGACTCCCTTTTAATGAACCGAATACAGCAAAAGGGATGGGGGACACTCCTGAGGTGAGGTTTTAAGACTGTGACTCTGTCTTGCTCACATGCTCTTTCACTGTCTCTTTGAATCGAGCCACCATGCTGTGAGCTCTCCTACCAAGAGGTCCGTATGGCAAGGAACTGAAGGTGGCTTCCAGCTCACAGCCAACGAGGAGCAAAGGCTCCCAGGTCAGCAGTCCCTGGAGCCGAACCCTGCCAACAACCTTGGGTAAGCTCAGAAGCAATCCTGCCCAGCCAGCGTCTGAAATGACTAACGCTCCAGCCTTGCAAGAGACCCTCATCCAGAGCGCCCAGCTGAGCTGTGCTCTGACTGTTGAACCACAGAGACAGTGAAGCAGCGCTGTTTCTCAGGCACTAAGTTGGGAGGTATTTTGTTAGGCAGCAATATAAACACATAATACAGCTACTTAAACATCAATGTTTATAATCCCATAAAAAAGGGAAAATAACACCAAAGTCCATTCAGAGGGGACTAATTAAAGGTAAAGTGGTTCACCCAGGCAAAAAATGTGTGTGCTGCACTCAAAATACAATGAGGTTCACATACCTAATGAAATGGAAAAAGAACAAGTTGCAAAACAACTTGGGTCTTCTAAAACATGTCAGAAATGGGCATTTCCATCCTTGTAAACCCCAGACAAGCTCCTCACCCAGTGTGCCCAACTCAGAAGACAATTCTCACTGTCTAACTGCTCTATGCAAATGTATACATCCTTAACTCATTCCCTCACATTGCTCACCTAATCCATCCTGTAAACCGTCATTTTCCTTCAGACTGCCCCCACATCCCCACACTGCTCTGCACCACCACAGCAACTACTCGCATCCAAGCTGCAGGCCTTTCTTTCTTTACAGCTGCCCTGCGTCCACTTCTGCTCCTCTATGATCTATCTGCAGACAGCAGAGTGGTTCTTCCAAAAGTAAGTGAAATCAGGCCACGCCCCTTTCCAGCAAAGGCTTCTCATTATACTCAGAATAGAAACCATAGTTCACAAAGCCATGCTCTACAGACCGGGCCCCTGGCTACCTCTCCTTCCTCTGCAATTCTCTCTTCACTTTCCTGCTCTGTTCACATCGGCCTCCTTGATGTTTCTTTAAAAAAAAAAGGTTCATTTATTTATTTGAGAGGCAGAGTTACAGAGAGAGGGAGAGACAGAGAGAGAAGTCTTCCGTATGCTGGTTCACCTCCCAAATGGCTGCAATGACCAAAGCTGGGCCAATCCGAAGCCAGGAGCTTCTTCCGGGTCTCCCACGTGGGTGCATGGCCCAAGACTTGGGCCATCTTCTACTGCTTTCCCAGGCCATTAGCAGAGAGCTGGACCCGAAGAGGAGCAGCTGAGACAGGAACTGGTGCCCATATGGGATGCTAGTGCCACAGTGGAGGCTTAACCTATTACACCACAGCGTTGGCCCCCTGCTTGATGTTTCTATACCACACCAAGTCTATTCTTACTTCAGGGCTCTATGAGTTCGCTAGGATTGCCATAACAAAGAACTACACACTGGGTGGGCTGACTAGTAGAAATGTATTATCTCAGTTTGGGAGGATAGAAATCTAAAACCAAGGTATTGACAGGAGGACCATATTCCCCCTGAGAGTACCAGGGAACGCTAGAGGAGGATCTGTCCCAGGTCGTTCTCCTTGCTTCTGGTGGTTTTCTGGCAATCCTCAGTTTCCTTTGGCTTGTAGACTCATCGTCTCAACCTCCACCTCCACCTCACCTTCTCTCTGTGTCCATGTCTGTCTCTAAATGTCTCATTTTGGATTAGGAGTCCACCCTAGTCCAATATTATCTCGTCTTAACCAATTACATCTGTGCTGACCCTCTTTGGGATTAGGCCTATCACATATGAACTTGAGGTGGGGAAAATAAGTCAAGGGGCTGGCGCTGTGGTGTAGTGGGTAAAGCCGCCACCTTCAGTGCCAGCATCCTATATAGGCGCCAGTGTTTGAATCCCGGTTGCTCCACTTCCGATCCAGCTCTCTGCTATGGCCTGGGAAAGCAGTAGGAGATGGTCCAAGTCCTTGGGCCTCTGCACCTGCATGGGAGACCCGGAAGAAGCTCCTGGCTCCTGGCTTCGGATCGGTGCAGCTCTGGCCATTGCGACCATCTGGGGAGTAAACCAGCAGATGGAAGACCTCCTCTCTCTCTGCCTCTGTTTCTCTGTAATTCTTCCTTTCAAGCAAATAAATGAACCTATTAAAAAAAAAAGAAAGAAAATAATTCAAACCATAACAAGAGTCTTTGCAATCATTGTTCCCCTTTCCAGTGTGGCTGCCAGGAGAATGTGGCCAGGAGCTACAGCTGCTGTGCTCCTAAATCCATCTCTGTATTTGTGTACAAACCACACTTCCCATGGGCTACTCCCACTTAGTCACCGGGCATGGCAAGCAGTTCCTGGGAGCTGAAAACTCATCTGACAGATGGCTTTGGCTGAAAGACTCCCAACAGCCTTGCCTAATTCTTACAGAATGGCATAGCTCTCTAGGATGTTTCCCTGCTTCTTCCTTGCTTCTCCCTCTCCTTCACTTGTGGTCAGACTTGCATGAGTGGCACAGGCCCCCCCACCTGCTCCCTCCCCATTTTTCTTCAAAGAACATTCAAAAGGGTTTTGCACTTGGTCAAACATTCTGCCACAGCCACCTTGAAATTCTTCAGTTATTTTTGACTAAGCGGCTTTATAATTTCATGTTGCACTGGACACTGGTCTTGCTCACAAGAGTTGCTCTAATAAATCTGTCCCATTGCTAATTGTGGCATAGTGTCTGCTGCATGGAGTACTGAGTCAGACATCTCTGATACCAGCAGGATTGCTCCTCACTTCATGTAAGCCCTGATCAAAGGCCCTTTCTCATCTTATTGAAACACACCCACCTAACCCAATCCCTCTCTCCCATTTGCATGCTGTTAATTGTGTTCACAACTCCATATGACTTCACCACATATTTAACGTTGATTTTGTCCCATCTCCACTTCCAGTCTAGCTTCCTGCTAATGCACACCCTGGGAGGCAGCAGATGATGTCTCAAGTACTTCGATCCAGGCCATCTAAGTGGGAAACCTGGATTGAGCTCCTGACTCCTGCCTTCAGTCTGCCCAGCCCCAGCTGTTGTGGGCATTTGGGGAGTGAACGAGCAGATGAAGATCTCTCTCCTTCACTCCTTCCTTCCCTGCCCTCTCTGTCCCATCCTCCCTGCCTCCTTCTGTTTTTCCTTTTGTTTGTCTCTCTTTCAAGTGAATAAAAATAAATAACTCAATTTTTGAAAAATCAAGTTTCTAAAAAAGAAAATATTTTTATAACATAGGGCTCATAAGATTATCTCTCAGAATGAATTTCTGCTGAGCTAACAAAAGCAGTCTCTAATACAAGTGTAAGAATTAGCATCCAAGAACTGATGCTAAGGGAATAATCTGATAGAGTTTACAAACTTCTTACGTTTAAAAGTGATTTTTATAAGAGAAGAATAAAAACTATAGGGGTCAGCACAGGGGCATAGAGATGAAGCCACCGGCAGCAGTGCTGGCATCCTATATGGGTGCAGGTTCGAGTCTCAGCTGCTCCACTTCTGATCCAGCTCCCTGCTAATGTGCCTGGGAAAGCAGTGGAAGATGGCCCCAGTGCTCGGACCCCTGCACCCACATGGGAGACCTGGAAGAAGCTCCTGGCTCCTGGCTTTGGTTTGGCCCAGCCTTGGCAGATGCAGCTGGAGTAAACCAGTGGGTGGATGACCTCTCTCTCTCTCTCTCTCTCTCTCTCTCTCTCTGTCTCTGTCTCTCCCTCTCTAACTCTGGTTTTCAAATGAATAATTAAATTTAAAAAAAAAACTTTAAGTAAATATCCATACTGCATGAAAAAAGCAAAGGGCAGATCTAATAATAATTAAAAAGAACTAAAAGGAATTCTTAAAAATGAAAAATATACTGCCAAATTGCATATTAGATACAGGAAAAAGAAAATAAGTATCATGAAAGATGTGAAGAAAATATTAGAAATATAGCAGAGAAAAAGAAAAAAATATGAGAGATTATAAAACATGGAGATTAAGTTGAGGAGAAAGCAATAGGAGATTGTGAAAGAGGGAATATTGAAAAGATAAAGGCAGAGAATTTAGTAGAACAAAAGGAAGATATGTTCTTGATTGAGAAAAGTGCAAGTCCCAAGCACGATTCAAAACATGCAGACAGACACACCTTGTGGGAAACTGCAGAACACCATAGCCAATGAAAAAATCATCAAAACAACAAGAGAGAAAAGGATAAATGTCCAACCTAATATGGCAATAGGATAGACAGTGGACTTGTCTTTAATGCTATAGAGACCAGGAGATAATAGAACAATACATTCAAAGTGGTAAAAGAAAATGCCTATCAAACTAATATTCTATACCTGACTAAAGTCTACCTAAAAACTGGGGTGGGGGTAGCTGTTGTGATGCAGCAGGTGTAGGCACTACTTTGGATGCTCATACCCATACTGAAGTGCTGGATCAAGTCCTGGCTACTCTGGTTCTGACCCAACTTCCTGCTAATGAGCACCTTTGAAGGCAGATGATAACTCAAATATTTGGCTCCCTGCACCCAGGCAGGAGACCTGGACAGAATTCCTGGCTCCTGGCTTCAGCCTGTCCCAGTCCCAGCTGTGGTGGACATTCAAGAAGTGAACCAGTGGATAGAATCTCTCTGACTCTTCTTCTCTCTGCTTTTCAAATAAATAAATAATAAATAAATTTTTTAAAGATTTATTTTATTTATTTGACAGGTAGAGTGACAGACAGTGAGAGGGAGACAGAGAGAAAGGTCTTCCTTCCATTGGTTCACCCCCAAATGGCCGCTATG
This sequence comes from Sylvilagus floridanus, assembly GCA_949820135.1. Taxonomy (NCBI): domain Eukaryota; kingdom Metazoa; phylum Chordata; class Mammalia; order Lagomorpha; family Leporidae; genus Sylvilagus; species Sylvilagus floridanus. Next base: position 54,382,566 of record OX463243.1, read on the forward strand.
GCCCGAGCTATGCTGATCCAAAGCCAGGAGCCAGGTGCTTCCTCCTGGTCTCCCAGGTGGGTGCAGGGGCCCAAGCACTTGGGCGATCCTCCACTACCTTCCCGGTCACAACAGAGAGCTGGACTGGAAGCGGAGCAACCAGGACCAGAACCCAGGGCCCATATGGGATTCCGGCACCACAGGCGGAGGATTAGCCAAGTGAGCCATGGCAGCGGTCCAGTAAAAAAAAAAAAATTTTTTAAACATCTTTTTTTATTTTTTTTTTTTATTTTTTGACAAGCAGAGTGGACAGTGAGAGAGAGAGAGACAGAGAGAAAGGTCTTCCTTTGCCGTTGGTTCACCCTCCAATGGCTGCCGCGGATGGCGCGCTGCGGCCGGTGCACCGCGCTCATCCGATGGCAGGAGCCAGGTGCTAGGTGCTTTTCCTGGTGTCCCATGGGATGCAGGGCCCAAGCACTTGGGCCATCCTCCACTGCACTCCCGGGCCACAGCAGAGGGCTGGCCTGGAAGAGGGGCAACCGGGACAGAATCTGGCACCCCGACCGGGACTAGAACCCGGTGTGCCAGCGCCGCAAGGCGGAGGATTGGCCTGTTGAGCCACGGTGCCGGCCGAAAAAATTTTTTTAAAAAGAGTGAAAATATATTCATACAAAAGTAGAAAAAAATCCAATTCACAGACATTCCTGAAATATTACACAATGATACTTTTCAATAGAAATTGAAAAAAGATAAACAATTATGAGCAAAGAAGATAACTACAGTATACTTATAAACGCCTCTACTGTTTAAAAAACTTAAGAGTAATGAGGAGAGGAGTTATAAACTACTTGGAATTAAGATGCTAGACAGAAATATCCAGTAGTGCGATGATTTGTCCTTGTGTTGTCTGATAGAATAGCAATTTTGAACAATTTTTTTAAAAGTTCAAAACTGAACATGCATATTATAATTTAGGGGAAATGAGGGAGGGGACGGGGTGAAAATAGAATGTTACTTGCCAGGAGCAGAAGGGTGTGAAGAGGAAAAAAGAAGAAAAATGGAACACGCATACACAGGTCCAACCGGCCTGAGTCTGCCATCAGCAGATCTCCACCACAAGAAACTCTACTACACTGCAGGCCAAGGGAAGCAGATCCCAGAGGAAGACAGGCACGAGGAGCCTCAAGGAGGAGCTGCAGGGGGATGAGAAGATAGAAGACAGGGAAGCAGATCCCAGAGGAAGACAGGCACGAGGAGCCTCAAGGAGGAGCTGCGGGGAATGAGAAGATAGAAGACAGCAGTGAAGACGCTGCTTGGGACGTCCACCTCCCATACCGGAGTGCAGGGGTGGGGTCCTGGCTCCCTCGCTTATGATACAGCTTCTTGCTAATGCACATCCTGAGAGGCAACAGGTGATGCCCCCAGTACGCGAGTCTCTGCTGTCCACAGGGGTCTGGGCGCATGGCTGTGTCCCGACCTAGCCCTGGCTACTGCAGATATTTGGGTAGTAAGCCTGTAGACAGAAGATCTCAGTCTGTCTCCTTCTTTTTAAAATAAATGAAAATTGGCCGGCGCCGTGGCTCAACAGGCTAATCCTCCGCCTTGCGGCGCCGGCACACCGGGTTCTAGTCCCGGTCGGGGCACCGGATTCTGTCCCGGTTGCCCCTCTTCCAGGCCAGCCCTCTGCTGTGGCCCAGGAGTGCAGTGGAGGATGGCCCAGGTGCTTGGGCCCTGCACCCCACGGGGAGACCAGGAAAAGCACCTGGCTCCTGGCTCCTGCCATCGGACGAGCGCAGTGCGCCGGCCGCGGCGGCCATTGGAGGGTGAACCAACGGCAAAAGGAAGACCTTTCTCTCTGTCTCTCTCTCTCACTGTCCACTCTGCCTGTAAAAAAAAAAAAAAAAAAAAAAAAAAAAAAAAAAAATAAATGAAAATTAAATAAGTACAATTCTAAAGAAAGAAGATAGGAAGCAATAAATATATAGGTGAATAAATGCAAAGCCCTGACTCTGTAAAAGAATAAAGCAATGCATTCTAGGAATTTTAAAATATACTTAGACATAAAATACACAAGAAGACTAGCATAAGAATTGGGGTATAAATCAGAAGGGTATTGTTCAGAGAAGGAAAAAATATTATCACTGCTAGGTGAAAATGAGAATACAACTTTCACCATGATTTTGAATAAAAAGTAGAGTGAGACAACAAACTTTATCAGCCAGAACACAACAAAGGACATCCAGGAGACGAAAGCACAGAAATTGTGGGGCAAACAGGAAGCACAGCGGGTTAAGCTTCTGGTTCCAACACTGGCATCCCCTATTAGAGCACCAGTTCATGTCCTGGCTGCTCTGCTTCCAATCCAGCTCCCTGCTAACGTGCGTAGGAAGGCAACATAAGATGGCCCAAGTACTTAGGACCTTGCCACCCATGTGGGAAACCAAGATACAGTTTCTGGCCTCAGGCTTTGGACTCCCTGAGGCCTGGCTATTGTGGACATTTGAGAAGTGACCCAGAGGATGAAAGATCTCTTTCTCTCTCTCTGTCACTCTGCCTTTCAAATAAATAAATGTTTTTAAAAAATGCAGTACTCACAGATGGTTGCTTATGGGAATACAAGGCTGATGCATTTACATCAACTTTCCAACAGAGAAAACTTCAGAGTTCTGTGGGGAAGCCGATTTTGTTTCAAAGATTTATTTATGTACTTGAAAGTTAAGTTACAGAGAGAGAGGGAGAGACGGAGACAGGGATCTTCCATCTGCTGGTTCACTCCCCAATGGCTGCCACAGTTGGGGCTGGGCCGGGCTGAAGCCAGGAGCCAGGAGCTTCTAGGTCTCCCACATGGGTGCAGGGGCCCAAGCACTTGGGCCACCTTCCATTGCTTTTCCCAGACCATTAGCAGAGAGCTGATTAAGAAGTGGAGCAGCTAAGACACAAACCCGCATCACAGGTGGCGTCTTTACCCACTACGCCACATACAGCACACCAGGCCTGGGGAGGCAGGTTTCTAAACTGGTTAATTTTTTAAAAAGCAAACTCTGAAAACTAAAAAGAAAAGACAATGCTACTAATTCAGTGGAAGAAGGGAGATAAATAAGGAACAAAAAGCATGGCAAACAAGTGCAGAAACAGCAATGTGAAACTGACACACGTAAGAACCACCCTAGCAATGTGGGTGGAAGTGACGGCTTACAGAAAAACATCACTGTGATCCCCACCCTGCAATTCCCACCCCGCTCAACCTTATCATTGGGCTGAGGAGACCTGACATTAAAGGATGGGGAAAACACCGAATAATCCAAACATGAAATACATGGAGCCCAGTGGTCACACGAAACTCAAAATAACGTCTGCATGTTTGAACCATCCGTTCTGCGTACACCAAGTCTCCTCTGGGCTTCCTGGATATCTGGGCTTCTCCAGCTGTTACGAAAAACAGCGATGTTGAAAGGAAGCCTCCCTGCCTGAAAAGATGGAGAGGAGCAACAAGAGAGAGGAAAAGATCAAGGGCATTTAGCAGAAGTGACTCCTCGAGTCTGCTGTTGAGCCAGCTCCAGGGATGTCAGTGCTTCTCCACGGCCTCTGCGGTAAGGTCTGAAACGTTTGGCCTGGCGTCCCAGGCCTCGGATCTGTCCCGGCCGCACCTCCATCCCTGCCTCCGTGCCACTAAACATGCAGGCGCCCCTGCCGGGATGCCTCCTCTCCCACCCTGCACTTCGACTCCAAGCCACCCCAAGTGAAGCATCCTCCAAAGGTTGCCTGAACAATGTACCGCGTGGCTATTCTACACTGTGCTGTGGGGGCCGGCGCTGTGATACAGCAGGTTAAGCCTCTGCCTGCGGCACCGGCATCCCATACGGGAGCAGGTTAGTGTCCTGCTGCTCTTTTTCCAATCCAGCTCTCTGCTAATGGCCCCGGAGGGCAGTGGAAGATGGTAAAAGTGCGTGGGCCCCTGAACCCACGTGGGACATCTGGAGAAGGTGATGCTCCTGGCTCCTGGCTTCGAATCGGCCCAGCTCTGGCTGTTGCGGCCATTTGGGGAGTGAACCAGCAGCTGGAAGATCTCCCCCTATGTCTCTCCCTCTCTCTGTCTGTGACTTTGCCTCTCAAATAAATATTTAAACTTAGTTGTGTTTTGGAAAAATGTACATAATGAGACAAAGAAAATTCTGTTTATTACAAGTCTATAGGGCACAAAGAATTATTGGGTTGGTGTGATAGGGCTGTTGCTGGCAGGGCAAGCAGCCAGGGTAGGGACTGGACTCTTTTCCTACAGGGTCTTATATGTGGAAGGTGCCTACAGATCTGTCTCATGCATGGAAAGCACAGCTGTGGTGTCTACAGTTTAATTTTGTATCAGGGTGTATGTAAAGATTGAAGGGCTTAAGGTTTTTTTTCTTCACAATACAAAAAGAAAAATAGAACATTTACAGAAGTTTAAGTAAAGGTCTACATATATGATGCTTACTTCTTTATTAATTCTAATATATTAAAAAGATTATATAGGAAAATTGTTGGTAGGTTAAACTTTTTAACCTAAAAGCTCTTTTTAAGATCTTATTTTTATTTATTTGAAAGGCAGAGTGACAGAGAAAGACAGGGAAAAGGAGAGGGAGAGACAGATCTCCCATCTGGTGGTTCACTCCCCAAATTGCTTCAAGGGCCCCAGACTGGTCTAGACTGAAGCCAGGAGCCAAGAACTCCAATCAGGTCTCCCAGTGCGAGTGGCAGAGGCCAAGCATTTACACCATCTTCTGTTTCCTTTTTTTTTTTTTTTTTGACAGGCAGAGTGGACAGTGAGAGAGAGAGACAGAGAGAAAGGTCTTCTGTGGTTATTCGAACCTTTATTACTGGTGACTTTATGACGGGTGTCCCTGCAACACCTGGCAATGAAATCCCTGTGGAGGTGGTGTTAAAGATGGTCACTGAGATTAAGAAGATTCCTGGTATTTCTCGAATTATGTATGACTTAACATCAAAGCCCCCAGGAACTACTGAGTGGGAGTAATAAACTTCTTGTTCTGAAAAAAAAAAAAAAAAAAAAAAAGAGATTTACCACATCCAATTTGGGTGTCACCAGTGCTGCCATTTGGTAAGTGAACTCGGAGGGTGGAACATTTCTATCTTGTCCCTCTGTCTCTGTAGCTCTGCCTTTCAAATAAATCAATATTTTAAAAAATTTTTTTTAAAAATATTTATCATTTTACTTGAAAGTCAGAGTTACACAGAGAAAGGAGAGGCAGAGAGAGAGAGAGAGGTCTTCCATACAATGGTTCACTCCCCAATTGACCGCAACGGCCAAAACTGTGCCAGAGCTGGGAGCTTCTACCGGGTCTCCTACGCATATGCACGGGTCCAAGGACTTGGGCCATCTTCTACTGCTTTCCCAGGCCATAGCAGAGAACTGGATCGGAAGTGGAGCAGCCAGGTCTCAAACCAGCGCCTGCCCATATGAGATACCAGAGCTTCAGGCAAGGGTGTTAACCCACTAAGCCACAGCACCAGCCCCATAAATCAATATTTAAAAAAAAAAAAAAAAGAGTTTGTAAAGGGAGGCCAGCATTGTGGCACAGTAGGTTAAGTCACCTGCAACAACACTGGCATCCCATATCAGCACTGGTTCAAGTCTTGGTTATGCCACTTCCAATCCAGCTCCCTGCTAGTGCACCTGGAAAAGTAGCAGAAGATGGCCCAAGTATTTGGCCCTGTCACCCATGTGGGAGATCCAGATGGAGTTCCAAGTTCCTGGTTTTGGCCTGGCCCAGCCCTGGCTGGTGTGGTCATTTGGGGAGTGAACCAGCAGATGGAATAATCTCTCTCTCCTGCTTTCTCTGTAACTGTGCTTCTGAATTTAAGGAGAGATTTTAAAAACAAGATCTGGAACAAGGAATCCAAACAATAGTAATGACATAAAAGAAAACTGATCACTTCTGACACTGGTTCAAATTCTATGCTTCGGAGTACATGGAGGCAAGCAACAGAAATAATTTCCTGGGTAGTCACAGCTCACATAAACAGAAGCATGAATGGATCAAGTGTAACTGAGGCTAGTCCTGTGGCAGCCAAGTGTCACAGTCTCATGTCTGAGGACAACATTCACCTGGCACTCAAAGCCTCCCATTCTGACTACTACTCATTTCCCAATTTTGAGTTTGTTCCAGTCTTCTACAGGTGAGGAGCAGAAACCCAGTCAGGCCAGTGTAGAGGGAAAGTGGTGCTTTGAAGAAAGTAATGACAATAAAATGTGTGTTTCACATGAATCTAAACAGAAGAGAAAACAGGACTTGACCTTGTATGCACGGAATGAAAACAAAGATAACGTAAGAGTTCTTAATACCGGGCAGGTGTTGTGCTTCTATGGGGTGAGCCCTGAAACAGGAAGTCCACATCCCAGCTGCCCTGCTGCTGATCCAGCTTCCTGCTAATGGAACTGTGAAGCAGGTGATGGTTCAAGGACGATGGCTCAGGTACTTGGGTTCCTACCTTCCATATGGAAGACATGGACCAAGTTCCTGGTTCCTGGCTTCAGACTGGCCCACCCCCAGCTATTGCAGCCATCTGGGGAGTGAACCAGTGGATGGAAGATAGCTTTTTCTGTCAACTGCCTTTCAAACATTTTAAAAAAGAGTTCTTGGCATTAGGAGACAATTTTCTTTGATGTTCCTACAAGTCTTATGCCCGATTATCTTTCTGGATATTTGTACAGCAGAACAGTGCGGGAAGTTTTCACAATCCTGTCTGATAATCTTTTCTTCCAAAATCAAATTGGAATAGATTGGATAGATTTTCAAGCCAGGTGGGTCCCCAGATCTGCCAATAACGCAGACTGGCTCCCCTGGTCCAGATGACCATCTCTGGTGACTGCTGATCAGCTATCGCAGCCCCATGCCTGCCCTACTAGACTCTGCTCTGGATTGCCCTTGCAGCTAGAAGTCTGTAAACCAGTTTTTCGTAGGTCCTTTTACTTACTAGGTTCCAATGAAGTCATCATGGTAACGAAGAGAGTACATCAGGCCAAATAAAGAGAATTCTCCTGTGTTTAGCTCTAACAGCAAGGTGACTACCACAGAAACAGCAAGAAGGGAGATTCATTGCAGCAGTCAGCTTAGTGGGTAACATGTTATGCACAAACTTAAATTTTTTACAGACTTACAAGTATTACGTCTCTAAAGGATTTATGACACACCCATTCAGTAATAATCACACTGTGGTATCAGGGTCAGCACAAAAAGGAAGAAATGTGACTGACACACTCTACACATTTCTTCCTTTTTAAAAGGATTTACTATTGAGGCCAGTGTTGTAGTACAGTAGATAAAGCTATGTGATACCTGTGATGAGGGCATCAAGTCCTGGCTGCTCTACTTCTGATCCAGCTCCTCCAGTTCTCTGCTAGTAGCCTGGGAAAGCAGCAGAAGATGGCCCAGGTGCTTAGACTCCTGCCACCAACATGGATGACCCAGAGGAAGCTCCTGCCTCCTGGCTTTGGTGGGGCCCAGCACTGGTCTTCGTAGACACCTGGGGAGTGAACCAGCAGATGGAAGATCTCTCTCTCCCTGTGTGTGTGTGCGCTTCCCTCTCTTTCTGTAATTCTGACTTTCAAATCAATACAAAAATCTTAAAAAAGAAATTACTTTCATTTGAAAGAGAGTGAAAATGAGAGTGATAGATCTTCTATCTGTTGGTTCACCCTCCAAATGCCCACAACAGCCAGAGCAGGACTAGGCTGAAGCCAGCAGCAAGAATCTCCATCTAGTTCTCTCATATATGTAACAGGGTCCCATGCACTTGGGCCATCATCAGTTGCCTTCCCAGACTCATGAGCAAGAAGCTGAACCTGAAGCAGAGCAGCCAAGATTCAAAGTGGCACTCCATACGGGATGCAGGCATCACAAGCGACAGCGTAGGCCACTGTGCCACAATGCCGCCCCACGGTACACACTTCAAGGCTGCCTGTGCTCACCTACTTCAATGGCACGACTGAGAGGAGGACTGGTGTAGTGTTACAAGCATTCTGGGGTAGGGGCTCACATAGTTCCTACTTTTTCTGGAAGGATCTCTGGTCCTGTGCAGACTGAAAGGATGAGCTGTGATGTTTCAAATGTTGAGATCTGGTGGGAATTTTAGGTCACTGAGTTCCCACTCTAGTTCTGGAAAATCTGGATACTCCTGCCAGGTTTCTTTATAGTCATTCTGGGCCTTTGCCCCCAGCATTCCTCTGCTGTTCCATACCCACACTATCTTTTCGCCCCAGCACAGCTTTTTGTCAAGAGCATTCCCTCTGGCTTTTGCTAGTGCATCCTTCTCTTTCACTTCGGTTTTCTTCCTTGTCATTTAAGCATCCTCAGCTAGGCACAGAAACCCAGCAGAAGCCTTTGTGGGGGGCTCGCTCACACCCAGGCAGTTCTGAAAGCAGCTGGTGCCTCTGCAAAAGCTTCTGTTAGTTCTTAGTCCTATACCCAGCAGCTGCCAATCCTGGGAGCTCGCCCTTAAACGCAGTAAAATGGACTTAAGTCAGAAACAAGTAAGCTGGGGGTTAACTCCGTCATCTTGAACGTAAGCCACACACACTTGCCTTGAACTTTTTCCAAAACCCACTAAGCTCATTTCTCTCACAATGGGAAGAAAGACTATGCTGCTAACAGAGAACCCAGCTTATGACGGAGGTGATGAAGCACGGACTTCCCTAACTGGGAGATAAAAGCCAACGGTGTGTGGGGGGTAGGGCTGGCTTGCTGGGTGCTGGAGCCACAGGGATTTCACTAGCTCGGAATAGGCCCATGGAAAGGGAAACAGCACTCTAGGGAAGGAAAAAGTCTATTTCCTGTTGTCCAGCAAGGCTCAAAATCACACAATGAAAAACATCCACCTTACACAAGAGTACGCAAATTAGATTCTCTCCACGATCAATACAGATCTGTGAGGGTGCTCCAAAAGCTCAGGGAAGACGGAAATGCAAGGCCAGTTCATTTTGGCACAAAACATTTTTCTAAATCTTATGTAGTTTTTTCATAATAAGCATTCTCCCTGAACCGTCTGCAGACCTCTTATAGCTTTAAAACAGTTGCGTAAGCTAAAAATGATAACAACCAAAAAACTTGACTTTATGGTATTTATGGATCCATTCACACATATAGTGAAAGTGAAAAAATAAGGAATCAATACTTCACTACGGCAGGGCTGTTATTACCTCCAGAGAGGAAAAGAGTAGAAAGGAATGGGAGTATAGCTTTATGTGTGCTACTAATGTTTTATTTCTTTAATAAGAAAGCAGAGAGCTAAAATGTTGTGGCCAATCATTCACTCTGTTAAATCTGGGTGGTGCATGCATAAGTGTATACCACATTCTTTTCTCTATGTTTGTTTAAAATACTTCATGATATAAACAATTACAACATGAGAAACAGGGATTGTAAAATGTGATTCTCCAAGTCATATTCCTCTCTTTAAACCCTGGCAGACAAGAATGAAAGAGATATTTATGAAATCAGATTCAGAGAACTGTTGTAAGGGGGAAAAAAGAGAAACACAGATTGGTTTCAAAAATTATTTATGAATGATCCCAACCATCCTCCACACAGAGTAGCCAGGGTAAGGCTTTTAAAGCACAGATACCATCAAAGTCCCAGGCTCAGAGCTCTCCAGGGCTCTCTGCTGCCTTCATAACACAGTCAAGGCACCTCCTTGCAGCCTAAACCCCCCACCCCCTGCCCCCGAGCTGGACCCTGCTCATCCCTCCTTTGAACTTGATGCACCTGCCAGAACATAATTCCTGGGCCCTCAGAGCTCCACTCTCTGCATCCCAGGCCGTCAGGCACATTGTGTGCTTGTGCACTGCCCTTCTTTGGCCCTTCCTGACCCCTGCCTGTGGCTCCCTCCTACTCATCCTTCAGAACTAAGATTAGACCAACTTCTGGGAGGCAGCTCTTGCCTCCTGGAATCTGGGGTAGGTAACCTCCCCCTGTACTTCCCATGACATCACTTATCGCAACAGAAGCCAACTGCCCAGCTGTCCTTTCCCACCAGACAGTGAGCTCCACGTTAGCAGGGGCTGCATTTTGTTGTCTTCTGTACCTCTGGCACATGGCACCTAGAGACCTTCAGCAAATACCTGTTCCTGAGTGGGAAAGTGGACAAGTTATGTGCATTAGTGAATGGTTCTAAACAGGGGACTAAGCGGCTCTCCTGGTCACTTCTAGTCCAATGTCAAGAGGCATGACAGTACATTTATTTTCTGACAAACATAAAAAAAAAGTGAAAATCTTTAAATCTGTTAAGATGGTCACTTTTCAGTTAATTAAGCAGGTCAGCCTAAAACAATCACAGGGAAGCAAAGAAAGGTCAAAACTAGTAAGAGACTGGGGAAAAGAACAATATAGTAATATAATAATAAACTCCCAGTGGCTTCTCTATTTACTCTTTAATGTGGGTATAAGACATTAGGGCCAACAGCACAGTGAGGTAAAGCTCAGATGAGGCAACATTGCCCTCTCGCCCTCCAGAGCAAAATGGCCACGCCGCAAACTCCTTCCACCAGCATGTTTGTCGTCTGCACTGCACCTGTCAACCCGACTGGCCAGGATTCTGCATACCTGAGCCCTGTCGTTCAAGGTCCCTGCCCAAACATGGATTGCTGCCTTAACACCATTTGGTCCAGTCCCCTCCCTGCACACAAGAGCCTGAGGCCCCTGCCTTCACTGAGCAAACAGAAAGAGGGAGCACCCTACAAAGTATCTGGGGAGGCAAATGAGACACAGTCCTTACATGAACGGCGCTCAAACCCTCTTTAGTGATGGAGGTTGAGACACACATACACATTCACAATAAATGTTAAAGTATACTCTGAGTGTGCAGAATTATAGGGTGGCTCGAAGAGGAAGAAGCAGCCAATAGTATTTGAAGGAGGGACTCAAGAAAAGTTTCCTATGGAGAATGAGATTTGAACTCGGTCCTTTACAGATGAAGAGGAGTTTGGTAGGAGACATGAAAGAGCACTGGAGACGGGAGGAAGAGCAGTGACAAAGCATGCAGTGTGAAGGTGCTTGTTCTACTGCAAGGGAAGTGCGCGTGGCTCAGGAGCTGAGGCCAGGAGCAGAGAGGAGGTCTGCACAGATTCCCGGCCTCGCCTGTGGGTTCCACAGGGAAACAGCTCCAACACCCAACCTGTCACCCCAGCACTCTTTGCACTGGACCTTGATGCCTTTATCACCAAGAAAATGTGGCCATGTGAAACTAGAATCCTTTGTAATAAACACCAAATGCTGTGGGCACAATGGGAACCTGAAGGGGCAGGCAGGCAGGCAGACGCCCAGAAAAGCCAATCAGAAGGAGGACAATGACAACAATGACAACCACCAGAACAAAAGACTTCCCAAGGCCCAGAGAGCACTCCTGTGGGCTTTTTGTTAAGACAGAAAGTATACCAAGGCAGAGGATGTGACAAATAAAAGTGACCATAACTGCATCCAAGGTTCTTAGTACTTTATACTTTTAAAATCATATATATATAATTTCCTTACAATACAAAGATAATTATGCAGTGTAGATGAAATTAATATGCAGTCCATAACCAAAAAGAACAAGATATATTATTTATAATTGTTCATTTGAGGCCATCGCTGCCATCAAACTACAAAACAGATGCCTTCATGATGAGGGAGTTGGCACCAGTTCCACATAAACCTGCAGGTTAGAAAAACAGACAACTGAAGTGTATGCATGTGGTTTATTAAGGCAGAAAATGTGGCCCTCATGAACGACAGAAGGCTTTGAAGCTGTGCAACAGAGCACAGCGACAGGCATGGGGAAATGCATGCAGCGTACTTGAAGAGCATTTGGGGGCCCATAATAAGTTTGCCCAAATAGGCCATATTTTCTCTCCCCAAATGGTCAATCTGCTTCGTTGTGGAGAATGGAAGAAAATGCAGATCTCAGCATTTATCATTCCTTTTCCAGATCCTAGATTAGAAAGATAATCCCATAAAGATCAATAAAGGCATTTTCATGTGTTCCAAGAACCTTTTATTTGATGCCACCACCTTTATGGGTGCTTCTCCTGAAACTCCAGTCTAAGATATCTGAACTGAAAATAGGTTTCTCACTTCCCCTGCTCAAATTGAGAGTCCTTGTAAGACAGAAAAGAGAATTTTGCAAATGAAATGCAGAGTAGGTGGAAGGATGCTCATGCAACTTAAGAGCAAGCTGCAGAGTAGTTGTAAAATTGAAAACCATCTGTGCACCTACCTGTGCATGTTTGCATAACGAAAGAGAAAGGTATGGAATAATGGAAGCCAGTTAGTGGACTACTGGTAACCACCATGGAGTAGGAATGCAGGGAGATTACAGGAGGGATGAACTTTTTGTTCCACTATCATTACTATTCCTATAATAATATTCCCACTTGTTTCACTGATCATAAAATATCATACTTTTTCTTTAATTAAATAGACAAAACAGAAAATAAAACTAAATCCTATGAATAAAAATTTTTTAAAAAACTTTAAAAATTTGATTCATCATGCATTCACAGAGTAAAACATATTCGATAGCAAAGACATAGGTAAAGTTACCTATCAGATGGTCTGCCCAAATGACTGCAAGATGAAGCACACTGAAGACTTCAGAAAAGTAATTCATCTAGTTATCTAGTAACATAAATCAACAGACCACTAAGATTCAACCTTTTACCCAAATTGGATCTGGGAACTGGCAGCTGCCTGGCACCATGCAGACAAGTTTAGAGTAATTATTAGTTGTATCAGAACAGAGGATAATTACTTCCAGCTTTAGAGCTGTTTGGGTTTAATGTAGTACATCTCTATCATGAAGCTGACACATAATAGAAATTAAGCGAACACCAAGCTTTCAGGAATATCTCCAATATCTGGGAGACTGAATGGCTACTGCAGGAGAAAGAACAAAGTTTTGGAACCAAGCAGTCTGAGTTTAAATTGTGATTTGGTCATTACCTGCTGCATGGCCTAGACGTACCTCGTACCATCTGTGAGCTTCTGTCTTCTCATATACCAAATGGGGATGTGTATTCCCAGCTTGTAGCTTGTAGACAGATCATATATTTAAGCCACTTAGCAGCCACACGTGACTTTAGACACAACAATAAAAGAAGCTAGTATTACGAAGTCACTCTAGTACTCACTGATAAAGGGCGAGCTCTCTGCTTACTCTTTCAAGAACACACACATGTTTGGGTGTGTGGTGCCCTTCCCCAACATGTATGAGGAGTTTGGATCATGGAACAAAATTTGGATCCTGGGATCTTGTTAAAACACAAAGTATAATTCCACAGGTCTGGACAGGGTGTGAGATGCTGCTTTTCTGACACACTGCAGGCATGCTGATGCTTGCTGTTCTGTGGGCCACAGTCAAAGGGGTCAGGTCTAGGTAGGAAGACCAAATGAATGAAGCTGTAAGAGTCAATGACTGCGAGGTAGAGAGAGCTACTCCTTCCCTGTGCCTGCACTGCCTAGGCACACTTCCATCATAATACTTCTGGTGTTTGGTGGGATTCCTGTCTGCTCCACTGGGCTGTGAGCTCCAAGGGAGCATGGAGCCCTCTCTCTTGGCCGCATGTAGCTGCTGCACTCAATTCAGGATATAAGTCAGTAGGCAAACAGAGGCATGGAGCCATGAATGTGGTGATACGTCAGATCCTGGCAACTTGCTGTCGGTGAGTTTATAAACGTCTAAATGGGTTGTGGCTGCAAATTTCTTGATTACTGAGCTACCAGCTCCTAGTACTACTATTGCGGGCATTAAGAATCTTATCGAGCTGGATACACAGGAAAAATTAATTCTGGACATTCACTTTAGAAACAGAAAACTGCAGGAGCTCCCTTTGCCACGGTGTAGGAAAGAAAGTGGCAGAACTCTCTTCTCTCCAGGGGAGTCTCCTATCCCCAGGGAAAGGTAGCCATAGTTCCCAGCACATCTTTCCAAATCTCGCGGGCAACATATCATTATAATTAGCATAAATTCTCTTCTTAGGCATGTAACAGCTCTATTCCTCTGTGCTATTTCAGTTTATAGGTTTCCTGAGTTATTAAGGATCACTAAAAACAAACAAGCAAAAAACCCTCATGCCTCTATGACAAAATACAGCAAGTTCTCCAACTGAGTTCTCACATTAACATCAGCTCAGACAATTAAGTCACGATGTTTTTACATGGATAATCCTACTGTAGTAACAAGTGGAGATTAAATTTGCCAAGTAAACTACTGTAGCAAAAATCGACTTTTATTGCTGGAAGCTAGAAACCTGCTAAACTCAGAAGTGTCACTGGAAATGTATGTTTCATTAGACCATGGTAGGAAGCATTTGTCCAAGTCTGACCTATTTACAGGGCATGATTCTTCTGATGAGTTCAAGGCCCGTCCTCCTCTGGCTCTTGTTGCAAATGAAGACACCGTGCACTTAGACCATGCAATATCAACTTCTAACCCTCTCCACGTATGTTTACAAATTTAGTTCTACAGCCTAAATGTTCAAACATATGACTGTGGTTAACTGTGGTTCATCTTCTCTGCCTATAGAACAATAGGACTCCAATAAGGGTGCATTCTATTTATAATAAGGGATCTGTAATTAGGTGCTTTAAAATTTGTCTCTTTTTTAATCAAGTCACCCCAGGCAGTCAGACACATTTGTCTTTGTCAGTAAAGGAATCCGCCCATTCTGCACTCTCCCTAGGCTTCCGGAGAACTTCGGAATCATTCATTAACTAATGCTTTCAGCACCCCTGTAGCCTCATTATGCTGCTGTTATTCAGCATTTTCCTTACTTGGTCCCAAGGGTTCTAAAAGCAAATACGGCAGACATTTATGTTTTCTTAAGGAAGAGGCTGCTTTCCATTCATGATCTAAAACAAATGTTAATTAAAGTGAGGGTTCACATAGCCTGCGCTGCCTACAAACATGTTCATAATTGGCAGCACTTGCCTGCTCCTATACTCCAAGAAACTCCAGCAAGTGATCAGTCGTCTTGCTAAAGCAGCCTAGAAAGATTCAAAACAGCTTCCTGCAGAGGCATTCTTAGAACACTCCTTTTTGGGGCTGTCCTACATTACCAGGGGAGGTTCAAGTCCTACAACCATGGTGGAAGTTTAAAGCCCAACTACCCTGGGCTCCTAAATCGCTTCTGGGAATTTTTCCCAAAGAAAACGGATGCACGAAGTGGGTGTGAAAGCTTATGTTTTTATCACAACATTCTTTATCACTCAGATTTGGGAAAATCCTAACTTTCTAAGTATCATGGAGTATCCAAATATTGAAATTTCATACTAACATAAAAAAGCTTTTATAAAATATTTAAAACTGTCAAAACACTTAAGATTTAGTATTATGCATAAACAAGTTGATAATGAAATACTATGCCTAGGATTATCCCTTTTTCCTAAAAAATTTACACATGTATTTGACTCAATGTCAAAAAGACAACAATAATTACCTCTAGACAAGGTGACTTTAAATTTCTTGTTTACACATTCCTGTATTTTTGTGGTTTCCCATTTTTTACACAAAATATGCATTACTTTGTAATTAGAATATAAAATGGCTTTCTTATTTTCTTGACTTTAGATCTTCTTACATGTGGATGAATGACCACTAGATTCGTGGGAAATTAAGAGTTTAGTAATGACAGGTGAGCCTAAAGCTAGCTTACCATACAGATGGCTTCAACGTCTCATATTTAAACACATTCCCCCCAGCGGATTCTCTATCAACAAACTGCAATTTCTACTAACTAATCTTTTTCCTGAAGCAGTCCAGTGATTCCTAGTAAATCAAAATGAAACTCCAAGACCGAGAAGAAAATGAAACATTCAAAAAGGCTCGCGGAGTAGAGGGTGGAACCCATGAATATGAATGGACTCAGCACTGGGAGCAAGATAATGGAAGAGGGAAATGCTATTGGGAGGCCAGCTGCCAACTGCCTCTCCCGGACCCTCACTCTCCTGCTTCCCACCCCCTTCTCAGCGCCTGGATTCCCAGCATCCAGGACACCGTGCTGCATGCTGCATGTGGCCTCCCCAGTGTTCTCACGGAGGATAAAAGGCCACTGTGTTGAAAGCTTGTGCATCACACAGTAACAACAGTGCTCCAAGTGCTTAAAAATACATTGCCACTTTTCATATCAATCACGACGTCTGCTAAGCCACTCCCCACTCTACTGGGAGGTACAAGGGTGAGCGCTGTTTAATTGGCTTTGAGAATCTTATGAGCTGTGCTAGACCTTTAATTAGAGGAGTTGCTGGAATGAGTATGTGCTGTGTGTATTAGGGAGGGGCGGGTTGGCTCTACCCAGGTCCTGGGTCTTGGTAATTCACTTGCAAAAGCACATTTGGATGAACTTAAAAGAAAGTTAGAAGAACTCACTTCTTAGTAAAATAAAGTGTAAGACAGAAGTACCCTAAGTTTTTGTTTGTGCATCTAATCTCTTTGAATACAGCATCACTCAATAATGTTTAAATTGTTTGTTCTCAATGTCAAATGTTCTTATCTAGGCCAATAGAGAAAATACTGATTTGCACAATTAGGGTCTCATACTCAAACGATGTTAGTTGACAGGTAGGTAAAGGGACAACTGGTGCAGGCACTCTTGAACCACTTAAAAAGGGCCATTATACATCCCTAGAAGAGTTGCTGTGTGGGGACAGACTCTGAACTGCAAGACCTACTGTTTCAGGAGTAACTGATAATCCATATTTTAACATGAAATCTGTATTTTTTTTTTTTTTTTACAGACAGAGTGGACAGTGAGAGAGAGAGACAGAGAGAAAGGTCTTCCTTTGCCGTTGGTTCACCCTCCAATGGCCGCCGCGGTTGGCGCGCTGCAGCCGGCGCACCGCGCTCATCCGATGGCAGGAGCCAGGAGCCAGGTGCTTTTCCTGGTCTCCCCATGGTGTGCAGGGCCCAAGCACTTGGGCCATCCTCCACTGCACTCCTGGGCCACAGCAGAGGGCTGGCCTGGAAGAGGGGCAACCGGGACAGAATCCGGTGCCCCGACCGGGACTAGAACCCGGTGTGCCGGCGCCGCAAGGCGGAGGATTAGCCTGTTGAGCCACGGCGCCGGCCAAAAATCTGTATATTCTTTTTTGTTTATGATTTGTTTGAAAATCAGAGTTACAGAAAGAGAGGGAGAGACAGAAAGACACTCCCCAAATGGTCATAACATCCAGTGGTGGGCCAGGCCAAATCCAGGAGCCAAAGCCAGGAGCTTCCTCTGAGTCTCTCACATGGGTGCAGAGTCCCAAGCACTTGGGCCATCACCTGCTGCTTTCCCAGGCCACTAGCAGGGAGCTGAATTGGAAGTGGAGCAGCTAGGACTTGAACCGCAGGCCTTACGGGAAGCCAGCACTGCAGACGGTGGCTTTGCCCACTGCAGCACGGCACTGGCCCTGAATCTATACATTCTTACAAGTTGACCGTTAAAAAGAAAATCGGTGCTTTCTATGAACAAATATAACAACTCTGAGGGCCAAAATAGGTCTGCGGACTGCAGGCTTACAACCAGGAATTCACAAAGAATAAAAAGCTTATGATTTTTTAAAAAGATTTATTTATTTATTTGAAAGGAAGAGTTACAGAGAGGCAGAGGCAGAGAGAGGAGTCTTCCATCTACTGGTTCACTCCCCGGATGGCCACCATACTGGCGCTCATAAGGAAGCCAGCACCACAGCTGGCAGCTTCACCTGCTACGCCTCGGCTCCAGCCCCCCACGCTTATGATTTTTAAAAGAGCATTTTAGGTGCAGTCTTATCTATGGCACAGTCTACACCCTGGACACCATCCTAGGCTCTAGCCACCCGCCGCCTTTGCTGGAAGCTGGGTGACCCTGTGGTGTCAGCTCCACCCCCACTTCCCTGACCCCACCAAAGGAGTAAGAAGACCTGTTCCTGAACATGTGGCTCTCTGGATCTCTCTCTCTTTCTCCCTCCTTCCCTCCCTCCCTCCCCCCCCCCCCCTCTCTCACACTGTCCTCCCTCTTTTTCTTTTTCACTCCTTCCCTCAGGTCTGTGGGGTTTCCCCACCAATAAACCCTTTCCCTGTGGGGAAAAAAAAAAGAGCATTTTAAAGTGTACTCAATTTATATGCATGTGCATATATGACCACACAGTAAATAGGCTAGAACAGAAACACAAATTTAAATTCCAATCTACCCTAATGAAGTCCCCAAAATCATTTTGGATCTGTCTTCTTCCTTCTATTAAAATAAGAATAATGATGTACCAATTTAAATATTTTAGCTGAAGACATAAAACGGCAAATGTATTGATTTTTTGCATCTCACAGCTACTGCTGATTTCTTTCTTTGATGTATGAGAAGACAGAGGAACAAAGAGAAGTCACACTCAGGTATAAGCCAGCACATGGGCCAGGAACCCCAGTCCTGTCTCTTTATGATTCAACAATCAAATGAAAACCTCTAAAGGGTGACCAGGAAAGCAAGCCTATTAATCCTTTAGGCTCATGAAGCAAGGTACATGTCCACACATTACTCTTATAATAGTTCCAGTAAGCTGAATCCAGGTTCTCATTTAAAATTCATGGAAAGAAAAAGTGCCAGGCTAAGACTTTACCAGTCTTTAACACTTGGAATATTAATCCCATCTAACCCAATGTACATTTTAAGATGAATAACTCAAACACTCACAGGGCTGTCCCATGTGATGAACATTCCTAGTTTCCTAGGGCTGGTGTTTTAATATTTACTAGTTTGTTCTCAATGCTTGCCATTTCTTGTTAGGAGGGCAATTTCTGGTTTGTAAAGGAAGTGAGTCATTCTGTGCCACTATCCTACCTTCTGAAGGACAAGTTAAAGCAAGAAACAAATGCTAGGTTTTGTTTCTGCCTCAGTTCAGAAAAACAGAGCATTCTTGGGGTGGGCGCTTGGCACAGAGGTGGAGATACTGCTTAGGATGCCCACATTCCATATCTGAATGCCTGGGTTTGAGTTCCACTTGTTCCCATTTCAATTTTTTTTTTTTTGAATTTATTTTACATGAAAGTCACAGTTACACAGAGAGAGAAGGAGAGGCAGGCAGAGAGAGAGAGAGGTCTTCCATCTGCTGGTTCACTCCCCAGATGTCCACAACGGCCCCAAGCTGCGCCGATCCAAAATCAGGAGCCAGGAGTTTCTTTCAGGTCTCCCATGTGGGTGCAAGGGCCCAAGGACTTGGGCCATACTCTACTGCTTTCCCAGGCCATAGCAGAGAGCTAGATCAGAAGTGGAGCAGCCGGGACATGAATCAGCACCCATATGGGATGCCGGCACTGCAGGCATCCAGTTTACCCTCTATGCCATAGCACCAGCCCCTCGTTTCAGCTTGGTAATGCATACTCTAGGAGGTAGCAGCTGATGGCCTAAGTACTTGGGTATCTGATATCCATATGGGAGATCTCAGTTTAATTTCTGAATTCCAGGCTCCTGGCTTCAGCCTATCCTGGTCTCAGACCTTGAGGGCATTTGGAGAATGAACCAGTGGATGGAACATCTTTCTCTGTCTTTGTCTTTGTGTCTTTCAAATACAACAAAAATAAACTGCCAAATAATTTTTTTTAAAAGATGAAAAACTATATATTCTAATAGTAAAGAATTTCAACTTTAATGTACTTTTTTTTTAAGCTACAGTTTGAAACTTTCAGAACCATCTCACATAAGAGTACTTCAAAAAGTGTATGTTTTGGTGCAAAAAAACTTTTGAGGAGGCCAGAGCTGTGGTGTAGTGGGTAAAGCCACTGCCTGTGGGGCTGGTATCCTATATGGACGCTGGTTCAAATCCTGGCTGCTCTACTTCTTACCCAGCTCCCTGCTAATGTGCCTAGGAAAACAATGGAGGATGGCCCAAGGTCTTGGGCCTCTGCACCCATGTGGGAGACATGGAAAAAGCTCCTGGCTTTGGACCAACCCAGCTCTGGCCATTATGGCCATTTGAGGAGTAAACCAGTGGATGCAAGATCTCTCTTTCTCTATCGGTCTCTCCTTCTCTTTCTCTGTAACTCTGCCTTTCAAATAAATAAAATCTTTAAAAAATTTTCTTGAAATACACACATTTTTTAAAAATTCAAGAAAAAGTTCATGTGTACTGTGAAAATAAGTGCATGATTTCCAAGCTCTTTGACCAAAATAAATTTTATATTTTAATTTTTTTCAGATAACTTTTGAAGTACTCTCATATATTAGTGTAAAATTAGATACCATTTTAAGTTTGCCATTAAGCATTACGCTAAAATGATCTATAATGCACAGATATCACTAAATGTTCATGAATTTTTCACATAGCATCCATCTTTCAATTAGACTTATACAAAGGCAGTCTCAAGTTAGGTTTCCAGTTTCCACATCTATTTAACTGCATCTTATTGTTAGATGGTGTGGCATTTCTGACCAGACCTCAGAGCTAATGAGAAATTCCAAATAATGACTAAAAATCACCATTAACAAGAACATAGCAGAAACCAGAAATCTAGAATGG
Organism: Sylvilagus floridanus; assembly: GCA_949820135.1. Classification (NCBI taxonomy): domain Eukaryota; kingdom Metazoa; phylum Chordata; class Mammalia; order Lagomorpha; family Leporidae; genus Sylvilagus; species Sylvilagus floridanus. The sequence goes on from OX463243.1 coordinate 54,403,040, forward strand.
AGGCTGCCAAATTTACATTATTTGAGTCTAGTTCATCTTAGTTTCTTTCTTTCTATGTCTCAAATTCCCTGTTTAAAAAAGACAACAATAGCCAGCGCCGTGGCTCATTTGGCTAATCCTCCACCCGCAGCAACAGTACCCTGGGTTCTAGTCCTGGTTGGGGCACCAGATTCTGTCCCGGTTGCTCCTCTTCCAGTCCAGCTCTCTGCTGTGGCCTGGGAGTGCAGTGGAGGATGGCCCAGGTGCTTGGGCCCTGCACCCGCATGGGAGACCAGGAGGAAGCACCTGGCTCCTGGCTTCAGATGGGCATAGCGCCGGCCATAGCAGCTATTTGGGGAGTGAACCAACAGAAGAAAGACTTTTCACTCTTTCTCACTAACTCTGCCTGTCTTAAAAAAAAAAAAAAAAAGACAACAACAAAGGGGCAGGCTCTGGGTTCAAGTCTTCCCTGGACTGCCTTTCTGAATCCAGATGACTACTAACGTTCAACCCAGGATGTAGCAGGTGATGGTTCATGTACGTCCCCACCAGTCCCAGGGGGAAACCTAGATTTTGGCCTGGCCCAGCCCCTGTTGTGGTAAGCATTTGGGGAGTGACCAGTGGATGCTCTCAATCTGTGCCTATTTCTCTGTGCCTTTCAAATAAATAAATAAAGACTTTGCCTTTAAAAAGAACAGAGGAACATGAATGCTTAAAGATATCTGTGACTTACAGATATATAAAGGATCTTGTGAACCGTGTGAAATCTGCCAGGGCCAGCACTGTGGCGCAGTGAGTTAATGCCCTGGCCTGAAGCGTCGGCACCGAATATGGGCACTGGTTCGAGACCCAGGTGCTCCGCTTCCAATCCAGCTCTCTGCTATGGCCTGGGAAAGCAGTAGAAGATGGCTGCTATGCCTGGGATAGCCCAAGTCCTTGGACCCCTGAACCTGCGTGGGAGACCTGGAAGAGGCTCTGGCTCCTGGCTTCAGATCAGCGCAGCTCCAGCCATTGCAGTGTAACTCTTTCAAATAAAAAAAAAAAAAAAATCTAGGAGCAAGTGCCATGGCTCACTTGGTTAATCCTCCGCCTGCAGTGCTGGCATCCCATATGGGCTCCAGTTCTAGTCCTGGTTGCTCCTCTTCCAGTCCAGTTCTCTGCTGTGGCCAGGGAGGGCAGTGGAGGATGGCCCAGGTGCTTGGGTGCCTGCAACTGCATGGGAGACCAGGAAGAGGTACCTGGCTCCTGGCTTTGGATCGGCACAGCGCAGGCCATAGAGGCCATTTGGGGAGTGAACCAATGAAAGGAAGACCTTTCTCTCTGTCTCTCTCTGTCTATAACTCTACCTCCTGTCAAATAAAAAAAAAAAAAAAATCTTCTGCCAAGCTACCGAAGTCAGAAAAGCTCAAATCGCTATCCTTAGTTAACAGCTGCAATAAGTAATCATTTAAAATGCCAGCTACAACAGTGGTCTTCCTGCTTCCTACTTGTTGAGTTCTTTATTTCGTAGAGGATTAAGCTTGTCATTATATATTGAAAGTATGTTATGTCATCACAGAAATTAGAAAAATAAGAGGAGGAGGAGGAGGAGGGAACCTAGAAGTATCATTATGTTCTTAAAACTGTATATATGAAACACATGAGCTCTGTTCCCTTTATATAAATGTATTAAAAATCTAAAAACAAACAAAAAACAAAACTCCAACTATAGCAAGAAGACCTTTGGGGGGAAGGATTCCTTACTGAGCAATAGGTTCTTCTAGCAAGGGAAACTGTCAGGTTTCTGTTTGTTTGCTTGACACAGAAATGACTAGGCAGAAGGAAATGTGACAACTACAATTCAAGTTTTGCCCATGGTCCTCTTTTTAAAAAGATTCTTACATTTATATATGTATGTATTTGAAAAGCAGAGCAACACAGAGAGATACAGAGCACAGAGAGAGAGAGAGATCTTCCAACTGCTGGTTCACTCCACAAATGGCTACAACAGCCAGGGCTGGGCCAGGCTGAAGCCGGGAGCCAGGAACTCCCTCCTGGCCTTCCATGTGCATCATTCTCTGCCTTCCCTGGCGCATTAGTAGGAAGCTGGACTGAGGTGGAACACATGGGACTCGAACTGCACTCTGATAGGGGACACTGGCATTGTAAGCAGCAGCCTAACAAACTGCACCACTACACCGATCCTGGCCAGGTCCTGGATGCTTTTTACACCATCAGTGAAATCTAGAATCTGCCCCTGTTTGTCCTTCACTCTTCTGTTCCCAACTCAGCTCTCTTAATTCTTCCAAATACACACCATCCCTCTCCCGACTTACTGATCGGGTAGATCTCCAGTTCCAACGGGATTTGCTAAGCATAATGCTTCAAGTTCTACTTTCATACTTCACTGCCTGCTATCAGGCCAAATGAGAGAATTTTCTATCTGAAACCACAACAACCCTTCCATCAGCAGATCCAGCCACACAGCACCTAGAACTACCCTGATGAAGGCATTGATCAGTATCTCCTACATGTTGTTAAAACCAAAAAAATCACAATATACTCCAATTGCCATTATCTCTTCCCAGTTCAGATACTTACTTTAGGATTTAATTCATCCTTCATCCGTCCCCAGAGCCCAGGGACTGGACAACTACCTCTGTAACTTGTCACCCTATATTCAGTATTTTACCTTTGAGTAACCAAAAAAATTATATTGCACACTGGACTAGAGGTATATATTAGATGCAGGTTTTAAAAAATATTTATTTCAGAGAGAGAGAGAGAGAGAGAATGAATGAATGAAAGAGAGAGAGAGAGAATACAAATCCTGCAGGCACTGGTTTACTCCCCAAATTCCCACAACAGCCAGGGCTGGGCCTGGCTGATGGCAAATGTCAGGAGCCGGGAACTCAAAGAAGGTCACCACTTGGGTGCCAGGGACTCAAATACTTGAGCCTTCATCCACTGCCACCCAGGTACATTAGCAGGAATCTGAATCAGAAACAGAGTAGCTGGGACTTGAACAGGTGCTCAGATATGAGATGTAGGAGTCTCGAGAAGTTAGCTTAACCTGCTATGCCACAACGCCAGCCCCTAAAACACAATTTTGTTTTGTTTTTTTTTTAATATTTTTTAATATTTATTTATTTATTTGAAAGTCTGAGTTACACAGAGAGAGGAGAGGCAGAGAAACAGAGAGAGAGAAACAGAGCGAGAGAGAGGTCTTCCAACTGCTGGTTCACTCCCCAGATAGCCGCAACAGCCAGCACTGCACTTATCAGCAGCCAGGAGCCAGGAGCTTCCTCTGGCTTTCCCGCATGGGTGCAGGGGCCCAAGGACTTAGGCCATCTTCTACTGCTTTCCCAGGCCACAGCAGACAGCTGGATCAGAAGTAGAGCAGCCGGGATTCAAACTGGCACCCATACGGGATGCCGGCATTGTAGGCAGCATCTTTATTCACTACACCACAGCTCCGGCCCCAAAACACAGTTTTAAAAAACAAATCCAAGGGGCCGCCATTATAGCACAGTGGGTAAAGTTGCTGCCTGTGATGCTGGCATCTCATATCGGTGCTGGTTCAAATCTCAGCTGCTCCGCTCCTGGCTCCTGGCTTCAGGCTGGCGCAGCTCCAGCCATCCTGGCCATTTGAAGAGTGAACCAGTGATGGAAGGCTTCTATCGCTGTGTCTTTCCTTCTCTCTCTTTCAAATAAATTAAAACAAACAAACAAACAAAAACCATTTAGCCAACTGAGAACTGCCTTGGAGACTCTAATCCAAACACGGCCAAGTAAGTGTCAAGCGTCCCACTCCTCCCCAGGTGCACAGCCAGGACAGCCATCTGCCAATCAATCAGGCTTTTTCTGGCTTCAGATTCTTTCTTAACACAGCCTGTCCAGGCAGCCACTACCCAAGGGTCAGACTTGGTTCCCAAGATAAAAACCCTTTGTCATGCAGCTTCTAAACTCTCAATCCACCAGGAGTCCAAAATTAAATTGTGACAGACAGGAGCGCCTTCAGTTTTTCTAAAGAGAACAAGAGAAGGAAGTAGTGGGGAATGTCTTTTCATCTAGTATTGTAGCCTAAGCGTTAAGATCAGTGATTTTAAAGCATGCTGCCAGCCCCCCGGAATGGAGTCTTCTATTATCCTGTTCATCTCTCCCTGCTGATCTCTTAGCAAACCTCCTCAGAGACCTGCTGACCCTATTTTGGAATCAGGGGAGAATGGGGGGGTAGGTTCACAAAGCCCTAAGCATGAGTGCACCAGTCCTTTCAGAGAACGAGGCCTGCTGGCCCCACTGTCTCCCAATTCAGTCAAGCGGAAGTCAGACTCCAGGCATCTGACCCTTTATGAATGAATCCTTGGGGGTGACCAAACCCAAGAGACAGCATGATGTGGGGAGCTGGAGGAGTCATCTAAGAATGAAATAACAACAACAACAACAACAACAACAACAACGGAGGCCATGGAAGAGCAAGGAGCTGAGAAAAAGCCATCTTGCCTTTACATTCTACCTGTATTGTGTCAGAGGAAAAGCTGACCATATCTGTCATACCTAACAATTCTTTGTTTCAAGTTCTTGTCCTTTTCTCCACCTGCTCCAATTCAGAACCCAAGTGCCCTAAAAGAGAAAACTAAGACCAGGTAACAAGACCTTCAACTCCTCCTACGAAGGAGCTGCGAGTTGCCAGAGCGAGGATGCAAGTGGAGGTCCATCCAGCCGCCTGGGCCACTGGCCTTCACTGCAGCAGGGGAAGCCGCCACCCTGCCCTGTCGACCGCCCTGCCTTCTCCCTCTGCAGTCCTGAGCTGCCTAGGCGGCCCCGCAGCTCTCCTATGATTCCCTCTGTTCCTCCTGCTTACCTTGTCCTGGTTCTAACCTGAGCCTTGACTAATCCTCCATAGAGTGCGGCCATCTGGTGGAGCCAGAATCATGGACTCTCTCCAGCATAACTGACCCTGCAGTGTGTCTCCCAGATTCCTCTAGAACCAGTCCCTTTACCTGCCCAGTGCTGGGAGTATCGGAGGCTGGCAGCTCTCAACTGAATGCTCTCAAGGAATTATGCTTGATTAGCAAAAGCCTCCTCGGTGGAGGGAGTTTGCCCACTGCTCCATGGTCCTTAACTCAATTTTGAACTCATACATCAGCTACTAACATCAGCCTTGCATCAGCCAAATTCAGACCTTGGTATTCAGCAGGTGCATAAGGGCAAAGCCAGGCTGCTTATTCATCTAGTCATAATGACTCTCCTGCAGGATTTGGGTCATACTTTTAACATATCAGTCCTTGTTTCACCTGATTCAAATAGGCATGCATTTCAGTGATGAAGTACAAATGCAGCAGCAAGCTCTTTAGCCCGCAGCTCTTTATGTAAATAACAGGGACTTTCATGGCCAGAGGCCAACCACACCACTTCTTTCAAAGCCTGTTGGTGACTGGTCCAGTCACTGCATGCCTGAGCTGTGTAAGCCGGAGCCGGAGTGATGTTTAGCTCCTGGCATTTGGGAAGGACAGCAAGAGAGCAGGACCCCTTGGCCGAACGTGAGTCGGGGCAGATCTCCTGCTACCGGTAGTAGGGCCTTAGAAGGGCCCTGGGGAGTGGATTAATCCATCTACCCTCAAGCTCAGGAAAAGTGTGACCCAAATCAAGCCCTGTGTATCAGTTTCCCATAGCTTCAGGAACAAATTATCAAAACCTTACTGGCTTCTAACATCATGAATGTGGGATCTGACAGACTGGAGGTCAGGACTCTGAGACAGGTGGCAGGGCCGTGCTCCTTCTGGAAGCCCTAGGAGAAAATCCACTTCCTCACCTTTTTGAGCATTTGCCTGCACTTCTTGGCTCACAGTCCCCCATTACTCCAACTTTGGCTTCTGTCACCTTACGAGGACCCTGTGATTACACTGGGCCCACCCTGACAATCCAGCCTAAGCACTCTGTCAGTAGCTTTAAGATAATCACACATGCAAAACCCCTTCTGACGTACAGTAATGTCGTCACAGGCTTAATGGATTAGAATGTGCACATTTTGGGGGGCCATGACTTCACCTACTGCACCTCGTAGGGCTCTTCCAAACAACTAGGGCTCTCCCATACAGTGTCCCACATTTGGTTCCTACAAAGACAAAGCAGCCTGCAAAGGTCTGTGTCTGGACCCTCAGGGAAAGTGCAAGAACAAAGGAATGATTTAGCCCAGAGTTCCTGAGTCAGCTTTTCCCAAAGGGAAAAAAGGTTGCTCAAGACTAGCCACAGTCTACATCCAAAGTAGCACTTCCCAAGAGTTAGGGAAGCGCTGCATCCACAGTCCTGCTGCTGTTAGGGTATTTGAGACCTAGACACCCTGTAGGAAACCAGTCTCTTCGACTTGCTCAACCCTGAGTTCCCTACATTTATTTTCACATAATATCTCAAGGAACGCTTTGCTGCACTTTGCTAAACTAGGTTATACTCTAGCTTTGGGCCATGCCATGAAACATGTGATGCAGAAAGCCTGCACAACTCTCAGCTCCTCTTCAAAAAAAAAAAAAAAAAAAAAGTTTGTTTTTATTTATGTGAAAGGGAGAGACAGCGAGAGGAGAGAGATCTTCCAACTGCTGGTTCACTCCCCAAATAGCTGTAACAGCCAGGGCAAGGCCAGTCCAGAGCCAGGAGTCTGGGTCCCCCATATGGGTGGCAGGGACCCAAGCCATGTTCCACTACCTTCCCAGGTACAGTAGCTGGGACTCAAGCCGATGCTCATATGGGATGCTGGCACCTGCTGTGCCACAACCCCAGCCCAGCAGCTCCTCTTCAGAGCCTGATGCGTGAAGTCACCCTGCCAGGGTCACAGGTAGGGACCTCTGAAAATTCATAGAAAAAGAAATCAAAAGACAAGTTTATTTTGATGCAATAAAATCTGTTTCTGAAATCCATGCCTAGCTTTTTCATAACATGTATTTTCCATAAACACTCGGAGGACCCTTCGAGGTAACTCTTTAGAGGGAGTGGTTTTTTCTCAGGTGGGACAGCCCCCAGGTGCTGGCAAACCTGAATCCTACCTACTGACTCACACATGACTATGTGATATGACACGTTCTTCACGTGTCTCTGCTCTGCTCGGAAACTTGCTTCCTGGGGAGTGATTTTCCCTTTCTTCTTCCTGACTCTGGCCCTCAAAACTAAAGACAAAGAAAAAATGTATCAGGAACTAACATGTCACCAACTACTCTCATGGGCTTGTATCTCTCTCTCTTACCTGTCAAATCAAATACTTGGGCAGAACGCACATGAAAACTAAAATATTCCCTTTCTTCAACAAATAGGTTGTGATTGTCAAAAAAAGAGAAGAGCTCATGCCCTGATTTGTGCTGACATGTTGCGGTCAGCAGCCTTGGCTTTTTACTCAGTAGGATGGTGCCTGGCTCTCCTCTGGCTTTCTCAGCAGCCACTGGGAGCCTTGCAGGAACAGGGGTCTCAGAGTCCACCAACTGATGACTGAATAAAGAAACTGCAGTGTATATATACATAATGGAATACTACTCAGAAGTAAAAAAGTGAAATCCTGTGTTTTGCAACAAAATGCATGCGACTAGAAACCACTATACTTAGTGAAATAAGTCAGTTCCAAAAAGACAAATACCATATATTTTTCCCTGATCTGTGGTAACTAATAGAGTACCAAAAATGTAATGTGCAGGAGTGAAACTCACATACTGAGATTCAATCACTGTTACAGCCCTTGTCTCTACTGCTGAGGAACACTATTTTTTTTCTATTTGTTGAACTCTACTTAGTATATGGTTAATCTTATGAGTATAAAGTAAACTGAGAGTAGATTTTTTTTTTATCTAAATGTCAGAAAGTGAGTATATACATACAAAATGCAAAACACCTTCCAAAAATGGTTTTATTATGGGCCAGTCCCGATATCTTTAGAGTAGATTATTATAAAATGTAAGAGTGAGAACAAGAGGAGGAGGAGGTGGAAGGGAGGCAGTGTGGGTAGGAGGGAGGGTAGGATGTGAAATATCACTATGTTCCTAAATCTGTATATATGAATTATATAAATTGTGTTTAAATTTTAAAAACATTTTTAAAATTGTCACATGACTATTATAAATGTTTTTAGCTTTTTAAATGCTTATTATTCAATTAAGAGATAAAATATATAAATACACAGATACACATTTAGAGACACTATACTATGAGTCTTGTAATTCTAATGCCAGGCTTTTAGTATCAATACGTATTTGCTACGGGAGGGAAGGAAGTAGCAGTAAGGCAGGGAGGAAAGAAGGGATGGAGAGAAGGGAGTTCCTGAACTACTTCAAGTTCCCTGAATTTAAAGAAACACCAAAGTTATCAGCCCAGCACATTAATGCCCTAACTTTTAGTGACAATATGTACTTTAGTCACAACTTGATTTACCCTTCAGTTGAATTTTAACACATCTTCTGAAAAGAATAAACACTACAACTTTAAGTGACTCATGTAGTGGGAGCAAGAAGTTTTTGTGGCAATAGAAAAAGAGAAGGAAAAAAATAAGAGTAAAAGCATTTTTTTTTTATTTTATTTTTGACAGGCAGAGTGGACAGTGAGAGAGAGAGAGAGAGAGAGAGAAAGGTCTTCCTTTGCCGTTGGTTCACCCTCCAATGGCCGCCACTGCCGGCGTGCTGCAGCTGGTGCACTGCGCTGATCTGAAGCCAGGAGTCGGGTACTTCCTCCTGGTCTCCCATGGGGTGCAGGGCCCAAGCACCTGGGCCATCCTCCACTGCACTCCCGGGCCACAGCAGAGGGCTGGCCTGGAAGAGGGGCAACCGGGACAGAATCCGGTGCCCTGATCGGGACTAGAACCCAGTGCGCCGGCGCCGCAAGGAGGAGGATTAGCCTAGTGAGCCGAGGCACCGGCCTAAAAGCATTTTACAATATAAAATACAGCATTTTTTCATAATTCTCTTTTATTTAAAGCCACACAAAAAAACCAAGGTTATTATGTGATCTTTGTCACTGCTTATATTGTCAAAGCAAAAGAGTAATTTTGGAATCATCCATAGGATACACTCCACCAGAATCTGGATATTGGATTTCTAACATTATCACCTTTGCACACTCCATTTACAACATGTTTCACAAAGCCACTTCCCATAAAGGCTAATTCCCCAGCATATTAATAAGGATCTCTTTTTAAAGTGACCTAAAGCAAGTTTTTTTTTTTTATTTTATGGGTTAAACAAGTTGAAATGCAAGTTTTCTTTTTAAAATGTTAATGCACAGTGAGTAAATATTAAACATATAAGATTCTCTAAATTTCTTTAAAATTAAGATAGTCTAAAATCCTTTTGTAGAGCTTCTGACAAAATTGGTGTTTCACAGAACCAATTTGGGGAAATTGGATTTGAACACCTTTGCATCTCAATATGCTGTGCATAGGGGCAAATTTGATGTAGTGGATCCAGCCACAACCTGCAATGTCAGCATGCCATATAAGTGTTGGTTAGAGTCCCAGAAGCTCCACTTCCAATCCAGCTACCTGTTAATGTGCCTGGGAAAGCAGTGAAAGATGGCCCAAGTGCTTGAGCCCCTGCACCCGTGTGGGAGACCTGGAGGAAGCTCTTGGCTCCTGGCTTTAGATCGGCGCAGCTCCAGCCAATGAGGCCATCTGTGGAGTGAACCAGTGGATGGGAGACCTCTCTCTCTGTCTCTCCTCTTTGTCTGTAACTCTACCCTTCAAATAAATAAATAAAATCTTAAACACACACACGAAGAAATTCTGTTATTTACAACATGGATTAGCCAGGAGGACATTGTGTTAACGCAAAGTAAGTCAGGCACAGAAAGATCAACCAGTAAGTGATCTGGCTCATGTGGGAGATGAAAAAGTTGATCTCATAGAAGAAAAGAGGAGAGGAGTGGTGACCAGAGGCTGGGAAGGGAAGCAGTGGGAGGAGGATAGGGAGAGCATGGCTAATAAGAACAAAATTAAATAGAAGGATTAAGTTCTAAATTCCATAGCACTGTGGGGTGATTATGGTAAACAATTACTTACTATATACTTCAAAATAGCTAGAAGAATTTTGAGTGTTTCTAACCCAAAATGATAAATATTTAATGTGATGATTATGCTAATTATCCTGACTCAATTATCAAACATTGTACATGTGAAATATCACACTATATCCCACAAATATGTAGTTATCATGTATCAATTTTAAAAATTGTTCTTAAAAAAATTACTGCATCCCATTTTCCAAAACACATGATGCTTCCGGTCCTACCCACAGTCAGGCTCTGTGGCAGGACCCCCCAGGGCCCACATGGTGCAGCTGCTGGAGGGCTCCTAAGTCTACTACTACACAGTCTACCGAGACCCGGCCCGGCCCGGCCCAGCTCTTGCTTCTTCTCACAGGGGCAGCAGCACCTTTTCCTCCTTCTGCCACAGAAGCCAGAAGTGAATTCCAGCCACACCCTGGTCCACTATGTCAGGGCAAGCCACAGTGACTTGTAAACAGCTCTCAGGATCCAAACTGGTCATGTGCACAGGGCAAGGAGCTCGCCCTCCACAGGCAGAAAAAAGGACCCCAGTGTGTTTAACTCATTTTGGCAGAAACTAGAAGTCTTTTAAAAGTCTTTCTTGAAAAAGCTATTTTTTGTGAGGTTAGGGTTGTAATGTTTTTAGGTGATAATTTTTCTTTTTTATTATAAAAATAGAAAGACATATACACAAGAGACCTATTTTTTACTTAATAGTTTAAGAGCAAACCAGAGCTTAGCTTTGTATGACTTTTGCAAAATTAGGTAACTTTTTGCAGCCTTGGTTCTTCAGCTATAAAATGGGAATTAAAAGCAGCCACCTGACAGCATTCTTTTGGTGATCACATGAAATAATATATGCAAATGAGTGCCAGTCTGCTGCATGGTTAATACCCAGGGTAGTATCAGCTGAGGATGGCACTGAAGGGTCTTCCTGTTCCCCACAGCAAAAAAGCCCCCTAGGGTCAGGGTTTGGTTTTATTTTACTTTGTTTTTCCAGCTTGCTCTTTTATTTTTGTTGTTTTATTATTTGTTTTCATTTTTGAGAGACAAAATAGTATGCATTTATCGTGTACAACATGACATTTTGTAGCATGGATTTATATATATGGTGAGTGACTAAGCCAGCTAACAAACATATGGACAAGTGTTGTTTTTTAAAGAAAACAATTAACAGTAACTTTCTACCAACATTTTAAGATGGAAAATTAATCATTTATCTTCTCATTTATACAGTCTTGAAAAATTGTCTTTTATTTCAATAGTACTTCTTGTTCTTTTTCAAAAGAGAAAACAATCCACTACAAAGCTGCCTGTGGCTGACAATTCCAATTCTCCAAATGGATTTCCCATGGAAAGAAGATTCATATTCTTTCTCTCCCTCCCTCTTTTCCCGTACCCCACCCCAATTCTATCTTTGAAATAATCTTTCATTAAAAAATCTATTTTGGATCTCTACAATGTGCCCCATCATGACAGTCCAACCCCCCGTGCCAACTCACACCAATGCCAATATATTTTGGTTGCTGGACTGTTTTCCCAAAAGGATCAGGAGCATGGCAGAGATGGCCTAAATATTAACCAAACAGTTCCCGCTCCTTTCTGGGCACAGAGCTTGACTTCCCAGCATACCCTGAATTGGCTATGGCTAAGTTCCAGCCAATGGGATGTCAATGGAAATAAAGTGTGCTCCTGCAAGCCCAGCCCACATAACCTTCCCATGCATGCTCCTCCACACTTTTGTCCCTGGGCCCCAGCTTGGAGGAGAGCAACTCTGCAACCTTAGAAACCAAATGAAAGTGGCAGAGCCAGATGGAAGGTCTCTGTGTCCCTTATCACTGCCTGGAAGACAGCCAGCTGCAGCTCACGTATCCTGCTGCGATGTGAAATGAGAAACGCTTCTACCATGTCTGTGTCATTCGACATTTTTGGGTGTGTTTTTAACAACAACTGGTATGTGGCACATCTGGTTATCCTGAGGTTTTTGCAGAACATTTTGAAATGCCAATAGTTTATTTGTAGAAATAATGAACTTAATCATCATGTACCAAATCAGATGCTGGCTCATAAAACAACTAAATAATCTGAAACTTAGATATCACCTTAGATTAGGTTCTACCCTAGATAACCATCAGAGGCACCACAAGCTTAAAAAAGATATTGCTGAAAATCTTGAAGTATAGATAACTCATTTTTATGTATGTAATTTTTCTGTGACACAAAAAGCTGTCATTGTATGATTTCAGTGATGGGAGCATGTTGATATACCCTATTAAACACCAGCATTTCTTGGGAATAGGACTTGTGTCAGAGGGTAGGTATTTCTGAAAATTAGACATATCTGAGATATTTCAAAAAAAATTAAATTGGACATTGACAATCGAAATTGTAAGCTAAGGCTTTACATCTATCTAGTAATAACATATTGGAATCACTTTCTTAACTTTATAACTATGTGAACATTTTCCAGTACAATATGACTGTCAGTTAAAAAACAAATTATTTTACTTAAATGTTAAAATGTACAGGAATATGCATTTGTTCTGGGTATACATATGAAACGTATGAGGAGATACTCTCAGGAATCTGAGCCTCAGCCAAAGCTGGGAAATTCATGCTTCAGGCCCAAACTAAGACAAAGTAAATTATTTATATCAACATCTAAAGTTCAGGGTGCCTAACCTGGTTTAAGGCCATCAAGTTAAAGATTTCATGATAGGGGCTGGCCCCATGGCACAGTGGGTTAATCCTCTGCCTGCAGCACCGGCATCCCATATGGGTGCCGGTTTCTAGTCCTGGCTGCCCCTCTTCCAATCCAGCTCTCTGCTATGGCCTGGGAAAGCAGTAGAGTATGGCCCAAGTCCTTGGGCCCCTGCACCTATATAGGAGATCAGGAAGAAGCTCCTGGCTCCTAGCTTCGGATTGGCGCAGCTCCAGCCATTGCAGCCATCTGGGGAGTGAACCAACGGAAGGAAGACCTTTCTCTCTGTCTTCCCCTCTCACCGTCTGTAACTCTACCTCTCAAATAAATAAAATATTAAAAAAAAAGATTTCATGATAAATGAGATTACTTGCCTATTATATATATATATATATATATATATATATATATATATATAAAACAAGAAACTTAGTGAAAACCTTATATGCAAATGGATCACCAAGGGTACTCCTGAAAAATTACCTTTGGTGATCACAGATGTTAGCCTGGAGCAAATACATCCATGGAACTTAACAAAAACATGCTTGAATGAGTCTTCTTCTTCTGTCTCCACTGCACCTAGTTTATCTCAGCCACAACTCTCATCTGGCCTACTGAAATATGAGTCTCCTCTCAACTTCAACCTGGCCTCTTGTACCCACTCTAGCTGTCTCCAGCGTGTGACTGGCAGGTTCCCAAAGTGATCTCTTTAAAGCACATGTCATTTCATGCCACTTCATTTATTTATTTGAAAGGCAGAGTTATAGAGAGAGAAAGGGAGAGAGAGAGGAAGAGGGAGAGAGGGAGATGGGAAGAGGAAAGAGAAACAGAGAGAGAGACAGACAGACAGAAAGAAAGAGAAAGAGAAAATCTTTCATCTGCTGGCTCACTCTCCAAATGGCTGCAATGGCCAGACCTGGCCAGACCAAGCCAGGAGCCAGGAGCTTCATCCAGGTCTCCTACATGGGTGCAGGAGCCTGAGGATTTGCACCATGTTCTGCTGCTTTCGCAGGTGCATTAGCAGTGAGCTCAATCGGAAATGGAGCAGCCTGGACTTGAACGGGCACCCGTATGGGATGCTGGTGCCGCAGGCAGGGTTTAACTCACTCCACCACAGCACCAGCCCCATCATGCCACTTTTTTTTTTTTAAAAGATTTATTTTATTTGTTTGAAAGACAGTTACAGAGAAAGGTAGAGACAGAGAGAGAGGTCTTCCATCTGCTGGTTCACTCTCCAGATGACTGCAACAGCCGGAGCTGCGCCGATCTGAAGCCAGGAGCCAGGAGCTTCCTCTGGGTCTCTCATGTGGGTGCAGGGGCCTAAGGACTTGGGCCATCTTCTACTGCTTTCCCAGGCCAAAGCAGAGAACTGGATCAGAAGAGGAGCAACCGGGACTAGAACCAGCACCATATGGGTTGCCGCACTTCAGGCCAGGGCTTTAACCCGCTACACCACAGCATTGGCCCCACTTTCTTGCTTAAAACTCTTTCACGGTTTACTGATCTAAAATGAAATTGGAACTCTATTATGATCTGCCACCCCTAACCCAATCCCAAGCTATCTTAGTACCAGCTTCATTTTTCCTTTCACTCCAACCCAAATAAGTCGTCTTTGTGTTTCTTAAACATCTCAAGTTCTTTCCCATCAGCTCTTTGGGAACTGCAGTTTTCTCTACCTGAAAGGCTCTCCCTCCAGCTCTTCCCATGGCTGACTTGTCTTTAACCTTCAGGTCTCAGCTCACCCTTCACCTCTCCCAAGTACCTGCTTGCTCTTTATATTTCCTTTACAGAACTTATAAAACCCTGTAATTTTATTTTTATTGCTGGAGAAACCTAGAGAGTCTATGAGGACATGAATAATCCTCCCCCTTTTTATTGCCTTGTATCAGGCATCATATAGCCAGAAATGGATGGAGGGATGGAGGGAGGGAGGGAGGGAGGGAGGGAGGGAAGGAAGGAGGGAGGGAAGGAAGGAGGGAAGGAAGGAGGGAAGGAAGGAGGGAAGGAAGGAAGGTTGGTTGGTTTATGTAGTAGATATTTTTGGCCTTCTCTGACCCAGCAACTCAGTAATGAAAGAAGAAATGAGACCCATGTTTGACAATGAGTGTCCCAGCAGGAATGTGTATAGGGCAATCTCAATTTCTGCCCTCTCAACTCCATCTCTCCTGAGAATGGGACCATTCAGATAGCCCTTTTTAAACAGAGTAAGTTTTATTCTTAGAGGAAAAATAGTTGAATATGCAAAACTAATAATCTCCAAAATATGTGGCAGTATGTATTTTTTAAGATTATTTATTTGAAACACAGAGTTACAGAAAGACACACGCACATACACAGAGAGAGAGAAGATCCTCCATCTGCTGATTCACTCTCTAAATTCACTCTCCAGGGCCAGATCAAGCCAAAGCCCATGT
This sequence comes from Sylvilagus floridanus, assembly GCA_949820135.1. Classification (NCBI taxonomy): domain Eukaryota; kingdom Metazoa; phylum Chordata; class Mammalia; order Lagomorpha; family Leporidae; genus Sylvilagus; species Sylvilagus floridanus. Next base: position 54,418,124 of record OX463243.1, read on the forward strand.
GGGTGGCAGGAGCCCAACCACTTAAGCCATCTGCCACTGCTTTTCCAGGCCCTTTAGTAGGGAGCTGGATCATAAGTGGAGCAGCCAAGACTCAAACCAGTGCTCATATGGGATGCTGTCATCATAGGTGGCAGCTTAACCCACAATAGCACAAGGCTGGCCCCCAGCATTTAATTACCTATGATATTTGGGGACACAAGGCTATCTTAGCTTTGAATTTTAAGCCATTTGACTCAAGAAGCAGCTCTTTCACAGGGGAAACAAACAAACAAAAAAAAGTCACTTCAGTGCAGAATAAAATAAGACTGTCTCCTGAGAGTTCTGAAGCTGGGCCTGTTCTCCGTAGAGCAGTACATGGCGTGTATACACAATCACACTGCAGTCCAGCACGCACTTCACTTTTGTTTATGGCACTGGGTCAGACTGACAGAACAGCTCGTTTTCTCACTTGTGACTAAATGGAAGAGAGTGGTGCCTACAAATTGTTTTCCCAAATGTTCCTCCGTACTTGTAATAGAAAACGCAGGACTGGATCTGGGCACGGGCTCTGGAAATGTCCGGGCAGCGTCTGCACACTGACTGCCCCTGAGAAGGCCAACACGTATGACCACACTTTTCCCCACATCGGGCCATGAAGAAAAGCTATCCCAATCCAGCTGAACCGCCGACATCCTTTCTGCAGAGAACCCAGTACGGCCCTGCAGGATGCCATCCAGGAGTCACACACTGCGAAGGAGGTTACAAGCATCAGCCTGCGATGCCTTTGCAAGTGGCTCCTCCTGGTAGGAAGCTCCTGCGTCTCTGTCCTTGGCAGCCCACAGTGTGTACTCTTAGAAGCCCCACAGCAGAAACTCCTCCCAGAACTCAGTAGCAACAAAAGCTTCGCATCTACTGAGCACTTAGCTTTGCTGTTGCTTTACCTTTGGACACTGTGAAAATTGTAACAGATCCTATTTTCTCTGCTTATACGAAGCCCAGCAACAGACCTCCAACTCTCTGGATCATGACACTGGGCGTTATGGCACACATTCTTATCTTCTAACAGCTTCCTGGACGTCATCTAAGTTTCTTATTCTTTTTTACCACTTGTATTGCATCACGAGCACTTCAAAAAAGCTAAAGTCCCCTGTACATACCCAGCGATAAGATGTGCTTCACAGAAGGCCTGTGTCAGAGTATCCAACCCAGAGTTTGACTTGGGCTTTAAAGAATTCATTCCCCTTTCTGAACTTCAAGTATCTCATGAGTAAGATGGTGTTAGGTCTAGATCAACAATGGCAAATAGAACCTTACTGGAACTGACTGCACTGCTGTTGCACTGGATTCTACAGAATTATCTGGGCAAAGACGCAGAGACAGATAAAAAGATAAAAGTATTCCAACCTCATCCTCCTTATGCCTTGGTGACCATCCTGTGAGCTTCTCTTCTGTTGTCCATTATCTAATGAGATTCTTGGGATTTTGACATTGACTCACTTCTTTCCACATCTGAGATATGCTTCCCAGACTGACACACTGATTCTTAGCGTTTTAATTATCAGCTACAGCTTTTGTTGATATGCTCAAATTTCTCCCTCCCTCCTGTATTAATCTCCTTCCCTTGTCCAGACCATATATCCAACAGTTAGACACCAGCACCTGGCTATCCCACAGACAATTCAAATTCATATGATAGAATTCACCAGTGTTCCCGTAAGCCCTTTGTTCCTTCTATATGTAATTTCTCAGTTGATGGCACAACCATACCCCTAGCTAGAGAGCTAGGTTAATCCCTAGTCTACCTCTTCTTTCTCACACCTCTCTCCTTTTCCTAATCAATCCTATGATTTGCCAATCTGACTACCTAAGTAATTTCCTTTTTCTCTATACTATTAGCACTGTCCTGAATCAAACTCCTGTCACCAGTTGTCTTTTAATTTTTGTTTATTTTATTTATTTGAAAGGCAAAGTGACAGAGAGAGAGAGAGAGAGAGAGAGAACAGAGACCAACAGAGACACATCTTTCCTCCATTGCTTTACTCCCCAAATGCCTGCATCAGCCAGGGCTGGACCAAGTCAAAGCCTGGAGCTAGGAACTGCATCTGTGTCTCCCTCATGAGTGGCAGGGGCCCAAGCACTTGGGCCATCATCTGCTTTCCTGGGTGCATTAGCAGGAAGCTATATCAAAAGCAGAGCAGTGGGGACATGAACCGGGGTTCTGATATGGGATGCTGGTGTCGCAAGTGGTAGCTTAACCTCCTTTCACACAACACCAGCCACAAAAGTCACTTTCCTAAGGCAACAAGTACAGCCTCAACTGACCTAGGATTCTAGATAGAGAGAAAAAGAGGGACTGAGCTAGCTCCCATCTGCCGGTTCGTTTCCCAAATGCCTACAGAGGCCCAGGCTGGACCAGGCTAAAGCAAGATGTGAAGAGCCAGGAATTCAACACAGGTCTCCCACATGAGTGGCAGAGACTTGGTTACTTGAGCCATCACCTGCTGTCTCCCAAGGTCTGTCTTAGCAAGTACCCGGAGTCAGGAGCCAGACAGGTATCAACCCCAGGGAGTCCAATGAGGAAGAACTGAGTCTTACCAGCTAGGTGTAATTCTAAGCAACTCAGTAGAAATACTAGGGCTGTCAGACTTAACTCAAGGTCTCCTGCTCTGCTGAAGGCCCCTCTCAGAGCTGGGAGGCTCTTGTTACGTACAAGAAAGAGCTTTAATTATGGCTTTTCTGTCTGGCCTTGAAGCAGACACAGCCACAAGCCTCCACAATCGCCTTTTTTTAAAAAAATAAAAAAAGATTTTATTTATTTGAAAGGCAGAGTTACAGACAGAGAGAGGGAGAGACAGAGATAGAGGTCCTCCACTCACTGGTTCACTCCCCAGATGGCCACAATGGTCAGAGCTGGGCCAATCCAGAGCTAGGAGCCAGGAGCCAGGAACCCCTTCCAGGTCTCCCACATGGGTGCATGTGCCCAAGTACCATAGCCATCTTCCACTGCTTTCCCAGGCCATCAGTAGAGAGCTGGATTGGAAGTGGAGCAGTGGGGACTCTAACCGGTGCCCATATGGGACACTGCATCTACAGGCGGAGGCCCAACCCATTATGCCACAGCACCAGACCCCCACAATCTTCTTTCTTCTGGCAGCAGGAGGGCTGCTCCTCTGGGTGGAGGCAGAGGGAAGGGGGTTTTCCATTTGCACCAGAAGATAAATGTTGATGGTGTCAATGAGAGGAGGCCTAAGGCTCAGCTGGACTTTGCTCCCAGGTGGCACTTGTGGCCGTATGCTAACCTCAAGGTCTAGAACACTAAATTCTATCATTTCCAGCATTTGCATGTCACAGGCTACCTAGGGACAGCAGAACTACAGGAAGAAAATGGGCCCCTCCCCACTCCTCCAGCCTCTAGATTATTCAAGACACTGCCTCCAGCCTCTGGCAGTTCTCACACACTACAGCCATTCTCAGATGTGTAGCTTTTGAGTCTTTGGCCAGGCCACAAAAAGCTCACTTGAGTTTTCCTATAATTATGTATTTATTAGCTCTTCTTGTCAAGAAACCTGATGACCACATGCAGAGTGAACATAAAGAAGAGAAGACGCTACCCTCATCTCTGTAACACCTGCTTCTTTCTAAATACAAAAATTTAAATTCTTTTTTTTTTATACAAAACATGAGGGCTTTTCTGTTAATCGCCCATGCTCTTGTCATTTCTTCCCAACTACAAGCACTTTTAAATGCAGTCTGGGAAAACTGCATCTACTTAGTGGGTAACAGGGAAGATTTTTCTGGTGGGTGACATCTTTTATGTTTCTATCTCAAAGTCTTGTGCCCAAGAAGGAAAGGCCCCATCAGGGCTCAAAAGGTCCAGGTAAACTAACAGTGCAATGAGGGTATGGATGGAGGCTACTCTGGTAATGCCACAACAGAGAGTAGGTTCCAGTGAGGGTGTAATATTTACTTATTCATTTCTTATTCCACCATGTTCAATTTCTTTCTGACGATGAATCACTTTCTAAGAACTGAAACGATTCCTCTGTAGGAAGTTACTTTGTGCATAATCTCCAGCTGGGCTGTAAAAGTGAATGGGCTGTTGGTTTGTCCAAAACAATCTCCCTAGGGTGATATAAGATCGAAGCTACTGGGAGCATCCAGTACCAATGGCAATTTCAGTGGTAGAGGGAGAGAGAGTTTGGGAAGGGTGAAGAGGGGAAATGGTCTTAGACACTCTCAGGAGGTCTTCCTACATGGCTGACTACCCAGTCAGACTTGAGAATTATAAGCAATCAGATGGCAGTGCTTGCATGCACAAACATTTAGTATCTTTATGTAAGAGCTGCCATTGGTACACAATCAAGTTGGACATATTTCTACTCTGGAGGCAAAGATATATCGATCACCCAAAAAAACACAAAACTGAGTGACATCACTATGGTTAAAGGCATAAAGGATTCCTTGGGGAATCCCAAAGAGAAAGCATCAGTAGTATTAACAGAGGATATTAAATGGATACTTGAATGACCATCTACCATTTTTTTTTTTTTTGACAGGCAGAGTTAGATAGTGAGAGACAGAGAGAAAGGTCTTCCTTCCATTGGTTCACCCCCCAAATGGCTGCTACAGCCAGTGCGCTGTGCCGATCCGAAGCCAGGAGCCAGGAGCTTCTCCTGGTCTCCCATGCGGGTTCAGGGCCCAAGGACCTGGGCCATCCTCCACTGCACTCCCAGGCCACAGCAGAGAGCTGGACTGGAAGAGGAGCAACCGGGACAGAATCCAGTGCCCCAACCGGGACTAAAATCCAGGGTGCTGGCGCCGCAGGTGGAGGATTAGCCAAGTAAGCGGCGGCACCGGCCATCCATCTACCATTTTATAAACTCCTCAATGGTTCCTAACTCTTGATTTTGTTCTCCCCATATTCCTAGACAAAAAGAACTAAAGCACAAATGACTTCTCTGTCATTGAGACATGGCTTTATTAACTTCATCCAGTCATCTCACAAATGATTATCAAGTACCTGCTATGAGGCCAGTTTTGCCATAGGCACCTAGATCTATCATAGATCAGGTCTAGGGAGCCATTTATTGCTAGTCTCATATGCACTAAGGGCTTATAAGATAGACTTTTTACTATTATCCCCAAATGAGGTACATACACACATGCATGTACATATACACACAGTCATCGAGACACATTCATAGGATTAAATGTCAAAGCATATCACAATGTAATAATCCTGCTGTATAAGTCATCATTTTCTCACTATGATAACTAACTTTCTAAAGAGAGGATTTATGTAGCTTACAGTTTGGGAGGTTAAAGTCCAACCTTGAGCATCTACATTGGCTTGGCCTCTGTGAGGGCAGTGGAAGGCAGTGGTGGAACAAGTATAGAAGAAGGAACACATTGCAAGCCCAGAAGCAGAGAGAGTGTGTGGGCCCAAACTGGGGCTTTTATAGTAACTCTCTCACAGAACTCAGCAGGTCACATGAGAACTGTCTTCCAAAGGACACACCTGGTGACCTTAGGACCCGCCCCTCACTGGGTTCCACTTCCTAAAGGTTCCACCACCTCCTAACTAGCACCACTTTGGGGACCAAGCACTTAACAAACCAGTCTTTGAGGGTCACCCAAAATAATATTCAAATGACAGTACCTGCTATAGTAATTTAAAAAATATATAGGTATGGCTGGCACCATGGCTCACTTGGCTAATCCTCCGCCTGCAGCACCAGCACACCGGGTTCTAGTCCTGGTTGGGGCGCCGGATTCTGTCCCAGTTGCTCCTCTTCCAGGCCAGCTCTCTGCCGTGGCCCAGGAAGGCAGTGGAGGACGGCCCAAGTGCTTGGGCCCTGCACCCACATGGGAGACCAGGAGAAGCACCTGGCTCCTGGCTTCAGATTGGCGCAGCCCGCAGGCCGCATTGCCCCAGCCGTATTGGCCACTTGGGGGGTGAACCAATGGAAAAGGAAGACCTTTCTTTCTGTCTAACTCTGCCTGTAAAAAAAATATTATATATTATATATATTATATATATATGTATATATATGTACAAGTCCTACTACCCCTACCCATGGAAGTGATCCAGGACTCTCTCAAACCCTGGGTCCTGCTGGGAGTTTAGGAGATGGCAGCAAATAGTCAGTTGTTGCACTTCCCTTCATGGAAGTTAGACTTCAATGGGGAGAAAGGTATCAAGCATGGCCACACACCAAACTGATAACTGTAGTTACTGCAGGAGAGGATGGTGGCATGACATGAGGTTGAGCTGTCAATCAAAGCTGGTACTTTCCATGAAGTATCTGAACTTTCACAATTCAGATATATCTATGTATTATTCATGCAGCTATTAGGAATTTCTACAGGATATTAAGAAAACCTTAAGAAAAGCACAGCCAAGAAAGGGACCAGAGGGCCATGTGAGAGGCAGGCCCCAGTGTGGAGGCAGCAATAGTCAGGAGAACACTACCACAGCTTTCAAGGTTGCTCTAGGCTAAAATAGCTGCACACAACTCAGTAGTAATTGCTGCCCACACACCACGTGGAGAGGACTGCCAGGCCTGGATGCAGAGCTGCCCGTCCCTGGGCTCCCTACCTGGTTCAGTCAACTTCTGACCCCACAAGTAGATTTACTCAAGTTCATGTACTGAATAACACAGATGAACAAGTTACTCTCACTCTGCTTCAAACTTGCCTTTTCATGGAGAGCAATAAATCTTAAGAACAGATGCCAAATGCCCCTGAGCTGAATCATAGCTATCTTGTCTAGACTGAAATGTCTCATTTATTTTGGAAAAAAAAACAAAAACAAAAAAACCTGTGTCTTGTCCACTACTGTTAACCTTATAATACACATATACTTCACACAGCTCTATGGACAAGGCAGGCCCTGCTAGTCAACTATCCCTGGGAGGAAAGCCTGACCACTCATAAATGACCCCAGGACATGGTAGAGAAGTAAGAGTAGATGTCACAGAAACCATGTTAGCATGCCACTGCATATTCTACTAATGACAGCCCAGGCAGCTCTGATTGGTGCATTAAAGTGTTCCTTGCACTCTCATTCTTACTGTATTTTGAGATACATTCAGATGGAATGGCTTTATAGAAGCATGTGTAATACACTTCTAACCCAAGCAGTTACATGTGAGCGCACACATGGTTGTGAGTGTGTGTGTTCCCCTGTTTTAGCACGGCACATCCCTCTCTGAAGTGTGCACTGTTGTTTGGGATACGCGCACAAGTGCACCCCGCCGAGAGAAGTGTAGTGAAATACAACTCTGAAGAAGAGGCAGAGAGCAGCAGCGGAAAGGCTCCCTGCAAAGAGGGCCATGCCTTAAATCCGCTGGGAGGTTGATGGGAGCTTGCCTGGCGGACAGTGTTGCCAGGTAACATACACCCAGTTCAATCTGAATTTTGGTTTAACAAAGGATTGTTTTGGAACAGTTATGTCTCAAAATATTGCATGGGTGTTCAGTATTTTTATTTGGTAAATCAGAAAATCCTAGTGGTGGTAGAGGGGCAAACATGCAAGCCAACCACCTTTCCTTCTTTGTGATGAATATTGTTAATATCAGCATCAATTAGCATTTCTAACACTTGGGCAATGAGCTCCAAGCTGTAACAAAACTCTAGGAATTACTCCTCCTACCTAAAGAACTTAGAATATGCTTGCTTCTTTGATCACGGGTTTTTGAAATCATGTGATTGCCACGTGATAATTTTTTTTTTTTTTGACAGGCAGAGTGGACAGTGAGAGAGAGAGAGAAAGGTCTTCCTTTTGCCGCTGGTTCACCCTCCAATGGCCACCATGGCTGGCGCGCTGCAGCCAGCGCGCTGCAGCCAGCGCACTGCACTGATCTGATGGCAGGAGCCAGGTGCTTATCCTGGTATCCCATGGGGTGCAGGGCCCAAGCACTTGAGCCATCCTCCACTGTACTCCCTGGCCACAGCAGAGAGCTGGCCTGGAAGAGGGGCAACTGGGACAGAATCCGGCGCCCCGACCGGGACTAGAACCTGGTGTGCCAGCACCGCAAGGCAGAGGATTAGCCTGTTGAGCCTCGGTGCTGGCCACGTGATAAATCCTTAAAATAGACTTTTGATATGGAATGACAGCGAAAAGGAGAAACCTGGGGTGAGAGGGTTAAAATGACAAAACCATGCATGGTAGAAAATACAGGGAACTTCAAAATAGCTGACAAGAGCCAGATCTGTAGCTATTTCCATCACCTAAGAGCAGAATTTCTTGTCATCAGAAGGCAATCTGGCTTAATTTCCCTTCTTGGTATTCTTGTTAAATATAGACAAATAAATGAGCTAGGCCCTTGGAATAACATCTCATTTTACTTTCCTGGAGAAAGAAAACCAATTGCCTAGACCATCACAAGAAAGTGAGTAGGTCAAACAATGTAAAGGCCACAGATGGTGGATAGCCATCATTACCACAGTATTACTGAGCTAGGTATGAATTAACTTAACTGAAATAGGTGACTTCATACTCATATACCTTTTCAGTGAAAAAAAAAAAAAAGGATTTACAGAGTTTAGAACCCCCAAGCCAGGTGGTAAAATAACCAGGCAGAAGTTTCATGATACTGTCTAAACTATTATTTTTAAAATAAAAAAATGTATGATAGTACAAAGAAGTTAATGAAGTGGAAACATACTCTGAAATATACAACTTCTAAGAAAGTTATCAAAAACATGGAGCAATGCTAGTCAGCGATGGATTTACCTAAAGGAAAGGGTAGCTGGATAATGTCAACAGTTTCTAAAAGGGACAGAAAACCAAGTCAGCTTAGACTTATCTTCAATAAGTGTCATGCAAAAAGGACCAACTCTGTTTTTCATTTTTTGCAAGACCCATAGAAATCAAATAAAAAGAGAAAATATCCAAATTAAAAAAAACTAATGTAACAGCATTAAACTATGTTATGCTCTCATGACCTAGTAACCAAATATCACAAGCATTTGGTCAATGTCTATGATGAACTCAATGAGAATTGAGCTGTTTGGCTGCAAAAAAGCAAGCAAAACACTCCTTGTTCTGTGACACAGTTGGCTGAATCACAGTTTTCAGAAATACTTAGTATGGTGTTGTGATGATCCTGCAGTGCTGGGATGAGTCATAAAGGCATCTAAGATAACACACAGTATGCTCTGCTCACTTTAAAAAGAAGAAGCACTTCCAAAACCAGTGCTGTCACCTATGTCAAACAAGCCTACAAGACAAAGGACAGGGGCTGCAACCCTGAGAACTATAAAAGTGATGAATGCAGAAACTCTTCCTGCTGAATAGTCACATATATAAAGGCACACAGAGGAGTACCTACATATCACTGTCAACCTTGGGTAGATATTTTAGCTTGGGAAGAACGAGTGCCTAGCCTGAAATGATACAAAAGTGTTGGTGGCTTGCATTCCTTATGGGTCTGTTCATTATCGGTTTCCAAGCTCTGGACTGTGACTTCTTGAATGTTAACCTCAATTGGGTCATCCGGAAAAATATGAAACTTCTGAGAAATGTGAGTCATTCATTTCCTATAAGGTGTCTAAGAGAAATCAAAGATTTTGAATTACCCAAAGAGATCCTATCACACACCCAGATGGAGAAAAGGGACATCAAGGAAGCCTGGTATGAAATATCCACACAGGCCTTCCACATCTTCATGGAACATGCCTTCCTGTCCACTTGGGAAGAGAAACATCTGACACAAATTCAAAATGGACTTTATGAGCAAGTGGCATATCTAGAACAATGCCTAAAGGAAGACATACATGAAACTAACAAAGAGGAGATGAAGCACTCAGGCACTGGGGGCTTCCTGCTCAACAACCTAGAACTGAGGAAGTATTTCTACAGGATGAACAATTTCCTGGAAGATAAGAAATACAGTCACTGTGCCAGGGAGATCGTCCGAGTGGAAATCACAAGATGTTTCTCCTATTTTTACAGATTCACAGCATTTCTCAGGAGGAGATAAGGTATATTTTTATAATTAAACATTCCACTTCCTGGGGCTGGCACTGCAGCGCAGGTTAATCCTCCACCTGCAGTGCTGCAGCCCATATGGGCACCAGTTCTAGTCCAGCTGCTCCTACTCTGATCCAGCTCTATGCTATGGCTTGAGAAAGTAGTAGAAGATGGCCCAAGCGCTTGGGCCCCTGCACCCATGTGGGAGATCCAGAAGAAGCTTCTGGCTCAGGGCATCAATCCCGCCCAGCACCAGCCATTACGGCCATCTGGGGAGTGACCCACCAGATGGAAGTCTTCTCTCTGTCTCTCCCTCTCACTGTCAGTAACTCTACCTCTCAAATAGATTTTTAAAAAAAATTTTAAATTCCATTTCCTTCTAAAATCTCCTTTTCCTCCTCCTTCATCTTCATTTAAAAAATGATTTGGCCATCCTGTAAGCCTACCCTACATGTCCTACAATGATTTTTAGGTGAATTTGTTTTTATTCTTAAATGAAAGAAACTGCGCAAGCTTATCATTGGTTAAGATTATCTGGCTTTCCATACTGCGGTCGACTGGGACCAGCACAGCACCGTACTCTTCCTGTTAATGATGCCTGGGTGCTTCTAGAGCAAGCTCTGCCCAAGGCAGGGTTTCTCCAGCAGGTGACTTTTTGTTTCTTTGCTTCTGCCACTGTTACTGAAAATTTCAAAAGAATCCTGCCATGGGGGTCGTTTTTATAATAAAATGCTTTTAAAGTGCCTCTGGTATGGCAAAGATTTTGCTTTTTTTCTTTCACTGGTTGCCGAAATCACTGGACAAAGTGCTCTGTGTGTGTCCACATTCCTGACTCCATGGGGCAGGTTGCTCTGCTGCCTGGGATGCCTGCATTCACTATGACCACATCCCATGGTGGGGCCTCTGCTACGCCGCTGCACTCATCCACCAGCCTCCTGCTCCTGTGCCTGGGAGGCAGAGGAGAGTGGCCCCAGTGCTTGGCCCAGGCCTGCCACCCACCCACGTGGAAGACCCAGACGGAGCTCCTGGCTGTGGCTTGGCACAGCCATGGCGGCTGCAGTCATTTGGGGAGTGAACCACAAGCAGAAAATACTTTCTCTTTCCCTTTCTCTTTCTGTGTCACTCTGTTTTTCAAATAAACAAATAAATACAAGCCCCAGAGTTCTGTTAAGTCTATAAAGGAAAAATTCTTAGAACTGTGTAGAGCCAAACACAATTTCCTCTAAAAATGTTTGAGTGAGTTCCCAGGTCACAAGTAGTGTGGTGATTCACTCCAGAAGGAACGTGAGGTTCGGACTTCACACAGGACTCCAAGTTTAAATCCCAAGTTCCCTGAAACCTCCTCCCTCCCCTGAGGAGGTGAGGGATCAAAAGTTGGAGGACATGAGGCTAGGGTGGCAAAGCGGGTTAAGCCCCTGTCCCAAACAGCATAAATCCTCGGAGCTACTCCAGCTCTGATCCAGCTGCCTGCCAATGTGCCTGGAAAAGCAGCAGAAGATGGCCCCTGTCCTTTGGCCCCTGCCACCCACAGGGGAGATCAGGATGTTGTCCCAGGCTCCTGGCTTCTGCCCTGCCCAGCCCCAGCCTTCACAGATATTTAGGGAGTGAACCAAGAAATGGAAGATTTCTCTCGCTTTTTCTATGACTGCCTTTCAGGTGAGTATTTTTTTAAGCTGAAGGACAAAATGAGTGTAACTGAACCTCCTTGGAAGAGGGGCTCCTTTTGTGGTCACCCTACAAAACCCAGTCCACTGCCATGCTATGCAAAAGTATAGTTTCCAACAGGTGTGCAGGCTTGGCCTCCCACTCACAGGCTAAATGACTCTGAGCACCACCTGGGGCCCCTGCCTTCTCCCAAAGGTATCTTTGCTCTCTACGAAGCTCCTTGATAGGTAATCCACATTGCCAGAGAGGAACAGCAGGTGTAACCATCTAACTTGAATAGGGAACCAGGGCCACCTGCGACCTGCACAGGAAAGCTCGGGCCCAGCCCAGGTCACCGGGTCTTCCTTGCTCGGCCCGAATCCTCGGATCCGCTTTTCCTACACTACAGGGAGGGCACTTCAAGCCCTAGTGAAACCAGAACTCTAGGCTTAGGCGGAAGCGAACCACCGCACTACAGATTTTCAGGCTTGAAGCTAAAAGTCTATTTGCATCTCCCTCCCTGCCCTCCAGTCCCTGGAAACTTGCAAATCCCAGAACCATGGCTTTCTGCCTAACTAGAGGGGCCCTGACACCCTGGTCCTGCCCTGGCAGCACCCAGCCACACCGCTTTCGCAGGGAGACTGAAATGGAACCAGCCACTGGACACCCTGCGCCCGGGCGGAACCTCCTTTCCACTCTCTCGAAAGCAGCACCCTTTTCAAACTTGCGCCCTTCGCGGCGCGCCTGGGATAAGATCTGAAGAATGTGCCCTGGGCCACAGGCAGCCGAGGAGGCGGAGAAGGGACCACTTTCCCTCCGCCCTCCTAACCACAGGGCCTCGGCTGGGGCGGCCTCTCTAGGGTCGGGCTCCTCTCTTCCCCGGCCGGGATCCCCAACCCGGGCGGGCCAAGCGGCTGGCGCGGGAGGCACGGGGGACCGGGGAGAGGGGCGACAGAGGGGCTTCTTTGGCTTCCCAAGCCTCGCCAGATGTTGGAAAGGCAAACAATGGGAGAAACGCGGAGAAACAAAAGGCCATTCGCGCGACCACAGCCGGCTCAGCAGCGCGGTCCCCGCGGGGAGGGCTACAGGAGGGGCCCGGGAAGGAGGGTGAGGCGGATCCCGAGGGATTTAAGGTCTCTAGTACCTGCCTGACGCCAGGGTTCGGCCCTTGACCCTCGCGAGAGGGGTCCGAAAGCGGGGAGGAGCAAGCGAAGAAAAGTTGTGAGGTTTTCCCCCTTCTTCCCCTGTGCAGGCAAAGGGAGGGGCTGGCACTGCCGAAGCTTGACAGCTGTTGGCCCAAGAGTTCAGCAGGATTCGTAGGTTCTTAACTCACTACCGCCCTCCACGAAGCACCCGCAAGCCCCGGGGCGACCCGGCTGACGGCGCGGAGTTCCCCGACGCGGCCCCAAGCCCAGCCGGACGCTCAAACGTGGTCCCCCTGCCCAAGCGCACTTGCCGAAAAGTTGTTCTCGCTCGGCACCCCGCACCCATCTGCGGTTCCGGACCGTGGGAGGCGTTTTCGCTCAGATCTTGTAAAGTCAAGGCCACGGATCCCGCGGTGGGAACTCGACCCTCGCTCCTGCCCGGGTCCAGCGCCCCAGGAGCCGGCCGGCAGCCACGGCGGGGGCTCGGTTTTAAAGCGGGCTCTGGCCCCGGAAGCCCCGGGGACTGAGGGCAGGAGAGCAGGGGCCGACACCACCCCACTCCCCTGTTGCACCCGCCCCAAGTGCACCCCATACCTCTGCCCGCCTGGGCGCGAACGCGAGCGAGGAGCTGCCGGGCTGCGCCGCCTTCCGTCGCCCCGAGCGGTTCTCTCTCACCGCGGGGATTTACCTTCGAGCCAGGGCCCTGTCGGCTCCCTTCTCCGGGTCAGCTGCAGACGGCGCGAGAGGAAAGCAGTGAACTCGGGCGGGAGGGGAGACGCTTGCGGATCCACACGAGGGGCTCTGCGGCCAGCGCCCGGGCTCCCGCTGCAGTCGCTGCGACTCCAAACTGCCCCCACATGCGCCCAGCGCGCCGCGCAGCCCGCCGGGGCTTGACGAGCAGCGTGCGGGACGCCGAGCGGGGACCCCTGGCGGCCGCCTGCGGGACGGCAGCTCTGTGGGTGAGCCTTTAGGATCGTGTTGCCTCGGGCAAGTTACAGGAGGTGGGCCTTGTGTGGGGGGCTCCCAACCTTGCAGAAGACACTGACCCTCGGGCCAGGGCGGCGAGGAAGACGTCACTTGAGAAAGGAGGCGCTGGATCCACCGCGGCCACTTCCAGACCACCTAGAGAGGAAAGAGTTCCTAGTTGGTAGTAGGAGTCATCAAATGCCAGCTCCCTGGTGTGCTGAGAGGAAGAACTGGGTCTTCCAGATCCTTCTGTGGCATGTCATGCACATTGCCTGAGGAGTAACAAACGACTAAGAATTGCGTTTTAGGGGTCTGTGTTGGAGCTACTTGGAATCTGCATCCTGTATCTGAGTGCCTGTGTTCGGGTCCTGGTTCCATTCCTGCCTCCTGGTAATGTGCATGCCCCCTCGGCAGCTACAGGGGATGGCTCCCGGGCAATCAGGTGAGAGACCCTGATCAATTAACTCCTGGCTCACGTGGCCCAGCCCTGGCTGTTACAGGCATTGGGGATGGGTGGGGGGTGAACCAACACATGAAAACTCCCTCTCTCTGCCTTTGAAATAAATAAATAAGAAATACTTTTTAAAATTGCCTTTTACAATTTTTAGGCACACTTTCAAGAGACATGCAAATACATTAAGTAGAATTTAGGATATATGGAAAAAACATGGCTCCCAAAAGAAGCTTCCACAACTACTAACTGAGACTCTAAAAGCCCACATATCTTTTGTGATAGCTGGTCATCTCTGATATTGCAAGCAGCATTTTATTAAATACCATTCGCCATTGGTTTCCACCAGGATCATATGATTCTATTTAATTCTGCATTATTTGGGCAGGAAAATATTAATGACTATGAATTTAAAACTCTGCCAGATACAAAGACACAGCCACCAAGCAATCCTCCTGCGCATCCCTGAGAAGTGCAACCTCATTTCCAGACAGCCCTAATCTTCAGATGCTCAAACCCCAGTCACTACACTCAAAGCTGCTTTTGTCCTCTGGTGCTCATGACAATCAGAGAGCCCTTCATTATCTAGCACAGTGAGGATGGAAGCGGCCCTTAATTATTCAGTTTACCTTTATTAGTCCTGCTCTCTCCCTCACTGGCCACTAATTGGAAGGAGGCCGTTGCCTGCCCTGGAATTCTCATTTCGTGATCTTTCTTTCCTGTTCAGAAGAGAGGAAGAAGAAGGTTTCTTGTCTCAGGAACGAAAGCGAAACACTGAGATCCAACCTTTGCTCTCAGAATCAGGCTCACCTGTCAGGGGCAAACGCAAAGGTCATTGGCAGGGCTAAGTGGGCACTGATTTCTAATCGATGGTTAATGAAAACGTCCCTGCATCTCCCTTTAGAGAAAAGGGGACTTTGACCCCCCTCTCCCCACCCCCAGCCCACCAACTCCTCTGTGAGGAAGAGGGCCAAAACTGGTGATTGAGAGGAAGTGTGGTGTTCCCTGGATAGCTCACACACTCCCTGATCCAGCTTCTCTGCCTGTTACTGGGCGGCTAGGGGAAAATGTGTCAGCCTTTGGAATCTGCTCTGAAGATCCACCACTCTAGATCTGAGCCCCCATTCTCCAATCTGCCTTTTACCAGAGCCCTGCATAGGGGTTACATAGCAAATCCAGCTATGTTCCAGGTGAGTGGAGCAAGACACTCTTTCCCTGGTCACTGGTTACTATTGTGTGTATGCGTCTTTATGTCTTTGGAAGAGCAACCTGAAGGGAAATAACAGAGGGAGAGGAGGATTTGAGTAACAAGAATTCATCCAAACTGAACCAACCTTCTCTAACTTAACTGAATGGCCACTCCAACCTGTCCTTTGCTAAGGCCCCAAACTGTGGAATCATCTTTGACTTTTCTGCTTTACCCATGATGCTGCCACAAATCTTATTACCTCCAAAAGATATCCAAAAGTAGATTTCTTTCCACCCACCCCACAAGTACCTACCTGGGCTGAGCCACCCACACCTTTAGAATGGATCAATGCAGTAGCCTCCTAACTGATCCCTCTGCTTCCACTGTGTCACTCTCTCTGGCCTCTCTCCACAGAGCAGCCATTGTCATTCTGTTGAAATGCAAGTCACTGTCACTCTGCTACACAAAATCCTCCTTTTACTTCCTGTTGCACTCAGAGTAAAACCAGCATAAACTGGTATCCCTTTGTTTCTGACCTCATCTCCTTCAATCTTTCACATCACAGTTGCTTCTCCATCTGTGATACCTCCCCTGAGCCCCAGAAATGCCAGGTAAGCTGCTACCCCAGGGCCTTGATGCTTGCTATCCCCTTTGCCAGGAACAGAGTTCTTGAATTCTCAGATACTTCATGCTCAGGTACTACCTCACTTCCTTCAGTTCTGTGCTCAAAAGTCACAGGAGGTCTATTCTTCCAACTCTATTTAAATGCTTATTTATTTTCATCTACTTGAAAGGCAAAGTGACAGAGAGAGAAACAGAATGAAAAGGAGAGATCTTCCATCTTCTGGTTCACTCTCCATGTGCCATGTGCCCATCACAGCCAGGGCTGGGCCATGCTGAAAACAGGAACCCAGAACTCTAGCTGGGTCTCGAACCCAGGCACTTAAGCCATCACCACCTGCTTCCTCCAGGACGCAAGGGCAGGAAGCTGGAATCAGTAGTGAGTAGCTAGGTCTGATGCTGGTGCATCCCATGTGAGATGCGGCCCTCCCAAACTGAGGCATAACCCACTATGCCAGATGCCTTCCCCTCAACTCTAAAAGTGCAATCATCCCCTCCTGACACTCCCTATCTGGATACACACATGTCTTGCTCCGGTTTTCCTCGTAGTGTGTATTGCCATCTGGTACATAATATTTGGCAGTTTTGGTTTTAAAGCTAGTTGAGGGGTTCCTTCATGACTGCTGCCATGTTATGACACAGGCAGGAAGTAGAGCGAGGCAGAAACCACGTACCCTATAACCTGCTTCCATTCCTTCACCATAGACCTTTAGAATTTTATTTAGCCTATCCAGATAATGTGGGATTCTCTCTCTGTGTTGAGGTCAGCTGATCAGCAAATTTAATTCCAACTGCAATGCAACCTAATTCCCTTTTGCCATGTATTGTAACATATTCACAGGTTGTGGAGATGTGGCATATAATCTCTGAGAGTCATTATTCTGCCTTTCCACACTACCTTCATCTCCTATGAGAATGAGATTAAACTGTTTGGTTCATTGCTGTATCCCTGAATTGACTCAACAAGTGATAACCTTGATATGGACTGAATAGTGTCTTCACAACCCCTAACCCCCAGTGGACGGTATTGGAGGCTGCACTTTTGGAAGGTAGTTAGGGATAGATGACGTCATGATGGCGAAGCCCTCAATTTGGGATCACTGTTGGTTTTTTTTTTTTTTAATATTTATATATTTGTTTGACAGGTAGAGTTACAGACAGTGAGAGGGAGAGACAGAGAGAAAGGTCTTCCTTCCATTGGTTCACTCCCCAAATGGCTGCAATGGCTGGAGCTGTGCCGATCCAAAGCCAGGAGCCAGGTGCTTGTCCCTGTCTCCCATTCAGGTACAGGGGCCCAAGCACTTGGGCCATACTCTACTGCTATCCTAGGCCATAGCAGAGAGCTGGATCAAAAGAAGAGCAGCTGGGACTAGAACTGGTGCCCATATGGGATGCCAGCACCACAGGCGGAGGATTAACCTACTGTGCTACAGCACTGGCCCCTGGGATCATTGGTTTTAGAAAAACAGTAAGAGAACTCACTCTCTGTCTACCATGTAAGTACAGAACAAGAAGGAAGCCATTTTCAAGCCAGGAAGAGGGCTCTCACCAAGAACCAAACATGCTCAGGATGACTAGCCATCACCACAATGAGGCTTCACCTCACCCCAATTAAAACTGCTCTCATACAGAAACCAACAAACAGTAAATGCTGGGGAGGATGTGGAGGAAAAGATACTATAATCCACTGTTGTTGAGAATGTAAACTGGTCCAGCCAGTCTGGAAGACAGTGTGGAGATACCTCAGAAATTTGAATTTAGACCTACCATATGATCCAGCTGTCCCACTCCTGGGAATTTACTCAAACCAAATGAAATCAGCATATGAAAAAGCTCTCTGCACCTCCATGTTTACTGCAGCTCATTTCACAATAGCTAAGATATGGATTCAGCCCAGATGCCCAGCAACTGATGACTGGATAAAGAAATTATGATATATGTATAGCAAGGAATACTACTCAGCCATAAAAAAGAATGAAATCCTGTCTTTTGCAACAAAATGGATGCAACTGGAAACCATTATACTTAGTGAAATAAGCCAGTACCAAAAAACAAATACTGTATGTTTTCCCTGGTCTGTGGTAACTAATAGAGTACCAAAAATGTAATGTATACTAATGAAATTGACATTTTGAGATCTGTTGATTATTTATAGATCTTGTCTCTACTGTTGAGGAACAATGATTTTTTCCTTCTTACTATCTGTTGAACTCTTTACTTAGTGTAAGGTTAATCTAATGAGTATAAAGTAAACTGAAAATAGATCATTGTAAAAATTGAAAGGGAATAAGACAGGAAGAAGGAGGAACTGGGGGAGTGTGGGCAGGAGGGAGGAAAGGGTAGGAAATATCACTATGTTACTAAATCTGTATATATGAAATACATGAAATTTATTTACCTTAAATAAAATCTAAATTTTTTTTAAAATAAGAACCAAACTGCCTGACACTCTGATAATAGATTTCCCAGCCTCCGGAACCATAAGCCACCTCATCTATGATATTTTGTCTGGGAATCCAAGCTAATATGAAACTTGATAAATATTTATTGAAATAATCAATCGAGATCTCACTGTATGCATTGTAACTATTAACATCTACTAAGCACCCACACTATAGCAGATATTTGCCTAAGCACTTTAAATAGAATATCTCAGTTAATTCTCATAAGATCCCCATGTGGTAGATATAGGGGAGGAAACTATATGCTAGAAAGCTGATGTACCCAAGGTCATATACTAATTCATCAATTAGCCAGGTTATAAACTTGGCAGTGTAACTTAAGCATAAGGCAGTTACCCTCACACTTTCCTGCTATGATCAGGCCACAGCAGGAAGCCCTCCGATGCCTACCACCTAATAAGAATGACAGGATAACTACAAATGGTAATAATACAAAGAAGACTATAGGGTAGGGTAGAAAAGGCAGAAAAGAAAATATGTCTGTGGGACACAGAGACAAGAGGGATTAAGTCTGAATGGAAATGATTATGAAGAGCTTTAGGGAGGGTAGGGCATCTGAGCTGAACTTGAAGATGATGGATATTGTTGGAATCAGGTACAAGAGTCATCTCAGACAGAACCACAGGAATACAGATAGAAAGGTAGGTAAAAATTCAAGATGTGTTACGGAAACCAAGAGTAATCTAGTTGGTATGAAGACTAGGCATGTAGTTAGATGATAACAGCAGGGATTTCAAATACTAGGCTAAAGATCAAATGAAATTTAATGATTTTTTTGGTTCACAGTTATTAATGGGGAAAAATTAACTGATGCAACTGCCAAAGTAATGTCTGAAGCTGTAACTCATAAGGCAACAAGTAAAAAAGAAAAATAAACTTGCTGGACAGAATGTTTTCAGGGACCATTAACTTTGTTTGCCTTATTATTAAAGGTAAATTAAAGACCCATAATTCCCCACATATCTTAGCTTCATAAGATTACAACAAGAAGGAAAATGGACAAAGAGAGCAACTGGCCCATTCTTGACTGTCAGATAAGGATGGTTTTCACTACTTCCATCTCCTAGATGAAGTATCATCTAGGAAAAGGCTTACGTGACTTGCCCAAGTTCATACACCTAGTAAGACTAGGACAATCATTCTGACTTTATGGACTTTAGAGCTCTGTGTGTTTTGATACATTACTGGAAAAGCCACTGGAGAGGAAGTTGTCAGCTTTTAGGCTTCTCAGAGCATCCACTCCAGGACCCTATGGCATAAATTTGAGAATTTGAGGAATTTGGATGGAAGACTTATAAATCACACTTGCAGACTCTTTTTTTTTTTTTTAAAGATTTATTTATTTATTTGAAATTCAGAGTTACAGAGAGGCAGAGGTAGAGAGAGAGAGAGAGAGGTCTTCCATCCACTGATTCACTCTCCAAATGGCCGCAGTGGCTGCAGCTGGGCCAATTGAAAGGCAGGAGTCAGGAGCTTCTTCCAGGTCTCCCATGCGGGTACAGGGACACAAGGACTTGGGCCATCCACTGCTTTTCCAGGCCATAGTAGAGAGCTGGATTGGATATGGAGCAGCTGGGATTCAAACTGGCGTCCATGAGATGCTGGCACTGTAGGTGGTGGTTTTTCCCACTATGCCATAGTGCTGGCCCCACCTGAAGACTCTTACAATGCAAAGAGAGAGGCCAGGATCATCTGAAAGATACAGATGGACAACATGGCATGGTGATTAGGAGTCACACAGGTGGCCCAGTGTTGTGACACAGTGGTTAAAGCTACTGCCTGCAATGCGAGCATTCTGTATGAGATCTGGTTTGAGCCCCAACTGTTCTACTTCTGATCCAACTCCCTGCAAATGTCCCTGGGAAAGCAGTGGAAGGCAGCCCAAATATTTGGGCTCCTGTTACCCATGGCTTCATGCTGGCCTAGCCTCTGCTGTTTCAGCTATTTAGGGAGTAAACCAGTGAAGGATCTCTCTGTCTCTGCCTCTTCTTTGTATTTCTGACTCTCTCTCTGTAACTGACTTTAAAAATAAATAAATAAATATTTGAAAAAGAGTCATTGTGGCGGAGTCTAACTTCTCTGAACCTCTGCTACTTCATCTTGTAAAATATATAAAATAACATAGGTAGTTGAGTTCTGAGAGGTTTTCATTTTTCATTATTTATTTATTTATTTTGACAGGCAAAGTGGACAGTGAGAGAGAGAGACAGAGAGAAAGGTCTTCCTTTTCCATTGGTTCACCCCCCTAATGGCTGCTATGGCCGGCGCACTTTGCCCATCCAAAGCCAGGAGCAGGTGCTTCTCCTGGTCTCCCATGCAGGTGCAGGGCCCAAGGACTTGGGCCATCCTCCACTGCACTCCCTGGCCACAGCAGAGAGCTGGCCTGGAAGAGGAGCAATCGGGACAGAACCCAGCGCCCCGACCAGGATTAGAACCCAGAGTGCCAGCTCTGCAGGCGGAGGATTAGCCTAGTGAGCCACAGGTTTTGAAAATGAGGGAATAGGGAGGGAGCTCACCACTGCTCTAGTCTAGAAAAAACTGTTAAAAAACAAAGTGAAGAGAGTGCAATTTCAGGGAAGAGTTAGAAAATGGCAGAAGAATCTCGATGCAAATTAGAGGGACATTGTGGACCTACATGGAAGGTCTGGATGCAAGCAGTTCAGGACCTCAGCAGCTGGGCCCTCAGCACCAGCTTTGGAGAGTGAGGTGAGACCAGACTGCAACAGACTAAGCTATTGGTGATAAAGCTGAGGGAAGAGCCTGACATGAGTTTGGCTTGGAGCCCTGTAGGGGGCAGAGTACAAGCCAAACTAGAGGAAAAAAAATTGTGGTGACACACTTCTCTCCCAGGTCGCCCAGCACTCATGTCCTGTAACTAACCAAGAGAGGGCGAACACCATTTTGAACATATATAACAGCTGCGTCATCTCACATACACAAACCCAGCAATCAACAGAGAAGAGACGCCTAAGTCTGACTGGGAGAATTGACAGGGGGCTGGGTGCTTGTGACTGTGGGAGCCTTGTCTCACAGGACTATGAAAACACTTCGGCTGCATGGGAGGGCTCAGGGTGCAGCTGGGACTTTGGGCAGTCACTATGAGAAGCTCTACACACTCGGGGCTCTCTGATTTCATAGTGAGGGTCACTGCTGTGGGATCTGTGATCTCACTGAGGACTGCATGGATCTTTATGTGGTTCTTGTACCAGTGCAGAAGTAAATTGTAGCCACTGGGGCTAGTATCCAGCATTGGTCTACTATGAGGAGAGGAGATGAGTGTAAAAATATACCAACAGAGCTAAACACAACTCCCCTCTGATTAGGAAAAAAAAAAAAAAGAGGAGATTTACCACATCCAATTTGGGTGTCACCTTAGACACTCCCTTCTCCCTGGAGCACAGAACAGAGCTCCCTGGCCACACCCAGCACATGCCTCTGGGTATTCACTGAAACAGCAAACACACCACTAAGCTACAGAGGCAGAGTCCAAAGATAAAAGCCATCACAGGGAAAAAACAAACAAACAAAAAGTCCAACAAGTATCTCCACAAATACCTAATAAATAAATTCAGCAATTCAAGAAGCAAAAATAAGGAAGACAGCATGATTCCCACAAAAGAATACACTTCAACTATATTGTGAAGAGACTGAAGAAATGCCAGAAATGGAATCCAAAATATTGATCGTAGAATCACTTAGAAGTAATCAAAAGAAAATTCATGAACTAATGAAATCTGTACATGACATGAAAGAAAATATCCCCCATGAAATTGAGAGTTAAAAAAAAAATCAAAACAAAATATTGAAAATGAAGAATTCAATAGAACAAATTAAAAATGTGGTGGAAAGCCTTAACAACAGATTTGGTAAAGTAGGAGAAAGAATATCTGAGTTAGAAGACAAATTGCTAGAAATTTTATAAACAGACCAAAAATACGAATAAATTAGAAAACTAAAAAATAGTTTTGGAGACTTATGGGATACTATTAAATGACCCACCATACAGGTCTTAGGAGTTCCTGAAGGCATGGAAAGAGAGAATGGATTAGAAGACTTTTTAGTGAAATAATTGAGAAAACTCCTCTAATTTGGAGAAAGAAAGGGACACCCAAGTACATGAAACACATAGAATTCCAGAAAAGATATTTACCAAAATACATTGCAGTCAAACTCTCCACAGTAAAAGATAAAGAAAAGATTCTAAAATGTGCATGAGAGAAACACAGGATTTCACAGGATTTCCAATTAGATTCACAATTGACTTCTCATCAGAAACCCTACCGCTAGGAAAAAATGGTGAGATATATCCTAAGTTGTAAGACCAAAAAGTTGTCAACCCAGAATACTGTACCTCTCATTTATGAATGAAGGTGAAATAAAGACCTTCTATAACAAACAAAAATTTAAAGATTTTTTTCCCTACTCATACAGTCTTACAAAAGATGCTTAAGGATGAACACAGAAACATGTTCATCACTCTGAAAGAAGGTAAAGGCAGAAAATCCCCTAGTAAAAATAAAAAGGAACCCCAAAGTAAACAAGAAGAATATTTTTGAGAAAATGGCAGGGCAAAGTCATTACTTATCAATAGTCACCTTATCAATAGTTGCCTCAACTCTCCAGTTAAAAGGCACAGACTGGCTGAATGGATTCAAAAACAAAACCCACCTATTTTCTGCCTGCAAGAAACATATACCACTAACAAAGACATATGCAGACTGAAAGTGAAAGGATGGGAAAAGCTACTCCATGCTAACAGAAGTGAAAAAAGAGCTGGTGTAGCCATCCCATCTCAGACAAAATAGACTTTAATACAAAAACTGTTAAAAAGAGACAAAGAAGAGCATTATGTAATGATTAAGGGATCAATTCAACAGGAAAACGTGACTATTATAAATGTATATGCACCTAATTTCAGGGCACCTAGCTATTTAAAAGAAATGTTAATGGATCTAAAGGGAGACAGACTCCAATACAATAATAATGGGGGACTTTAATACTCCACTTTAAACAAAGGACAGATTGACCAGACAGAAAATCAACAAGGAAACAGCAGATTTAATTGACAATATAGACCAAATGGACCTAACCAATATCTACAGAACTTTTCATCCTATAGTTGCAGAATACACATTCTTCTCAGCAGTGCATGGAACTTTCTTTAGGCTTGACCACACACTAGGCCATAAAGCAAGTCTCAGCAAATTGAAAAGAATTGAAATCATACCATACATCTTCTAGGACCATAATGGAATGAAGCTGGAAATCAGCAACTCAGGAATCTCTAGAGCATATGCAAAGACATGGAGATTGAACAACATGCTCCTGAATAAACAGTGGGTCATAAAAGAAATAAAAAACTTTCTGGAAGCAAATGAAGATAACAACACAATATATCAAAACTTATGGGATACAGCAAAAGCAGTGTTGAGAGGAAAGTTTATAGCAATAGGTGTCTACATCAAGAAATTAGAAAGGTACCAAATAAATGAGCTATCAATGCATCTCAAGGACCTAAAAAATAACAGTAAACCAAACCCAAAATTAGTAGGAGAAATAAAATAATTAAAATTAGAGAAGAAGGGCCCAACTCCTTGGGCCCCTGCACCTATGTGGGAGACCAGGAAGAAGCTCCTGGCTCCAGGCTTCAGATCTGTGCAGCTCCAGCCATTGCAGCCAATTGGGAAGTGAACCATCAGATGGAAGACCCCTCTCTCTGCCCCTCCTCTTTCTGTGTAACTCTGTCTTTCAAATAAATAAGTAAATAAATCTTTAAAAAAATTAGAGAAGAAATCAATAAAATTGAAACAAACAAAAAAACCAATAAAAAGATCAGCAAAACAAAGAGCTAGTTTTTTAAACAGTAAACCAAACTGACACTCCATTGGCCCAAATAAACAGAAAAAAAAAGAGGAAAAAGACACAAATCAATAAAATTAGAGATGAAAATCTAAAAATAGTCACTACAGAAATAAAAAAAAAAATCAGAAATTACTACAAAGAGCTCTATGCCATCAAATCAGAAAATCTAAAGAAATGGATAGATTCCTGGACACATACAACCTACGTTAACTGAGCCATGAAGACATAGAAACCTAAACAGACTGATAACCAAGACAGAAATTGAATCAGTAATAAAGCAAAGAAATGCCCAGGACCAGATGGCTTCACTGCTAAATTCTACTAGATATTTAAAGAAGACCTAACTCTAATTCTTCTCAAGCTATTCAAAACAATTGAAAGGGAGGCAATCCTCACAAAATGTTTCTACAAAGGCTGCATCATCTTAATTCCTAAACCTGAAAAAGATACAACAGAGGAAGACAACTACAGACCTATTTCTCTCATGAACATAGATGCAAAACTCCTCAATGGAATGCTAGCTAATCTAATCCAACAATATATCAGAAAAATCATTCACCTGGACAAAGTGGGACTTATCCCTGGTACACAGGGATAATACAACATTTGCAAGTCAATCAATGTGATACACCACATTAACAAATTGAAGAACAAAAACCAAATGATTATCTCAACAGCTGCAGAGAAAGCATTTAATAAAATACAACACCCTTTCATGATGAAACTTTAAAGCACATTGAGTATGGAAGGAACATTCTTCAACACAATCAAGACTATTTATGACAAACCCATAGCCAGCATCCTATTTAATAGGGAAAAGTTGGAAGTATTCCCACTGAGATCTGGAACCAGACAAGGATGCCCACCCTCACCATTGCTATTCAATATAGTCCTGGGAGTTGTAACCAGAGCCATTAGACAAGAAAAAAGAAATCAAAGGGACACAAATTGGAAAGGAGGAAGTCAAACTATCCCTATTTTTAGATAACATGATTCTATAATTAGGGATCCAAAAGACTCTAGTAAGAGACTATTGGGACTCATAGAAGAGTTTGGTGAAGTATCAGGATATAAAATCCACACACAAAAATCAACAGCCTTTGTATACACAGGCAATGCCACAGCTGAGAAACAACTTCAAAGATCAATCCCATTCACAATAGGTACAAAAAAAAATCAAATACCTTGGAATAAAATTATCCAAGGATGTCAACGATCTCTACAATGAGAATTACAAAACATAAAAGAACAATATAGTAGAAGACACACACAAAAAAATGTTCATCAACTGGAAGAATCAATGTTATCCATACTACCAAAAGCAATTACAGATTCAATACAATACCAAACCAAATACCAAGGACATTCTTCTCAGGTATAGAAAAAATGATGCTGAAATTCATATGAAAACAGGAGACCCCGAATAGCTAAAGCTATCTTATACAACAAAAACAAAGCTGGAGGCATCACAATACCAGCTTTCAAGACATAAGACCAGGCAGTTATAATCAAAACAGCCTGGTACTGACACAAAAAGAGACAGGCCAATGGAACAGATTAGAAATGCCAGAAATCAAACCCATGCATCTACAACCAACTTATCTTTAACGAAGGAGCTAAAATCAACCCCTAGAGCAAGGACAATCTCTTCTACAAGTGGTGCTGGGAAAACTGGATTTCCACATGCAGAAGTGTGAAACAAGAGCCCTACCTTATACCTTACATAAAAATCCACTCTAAATAGATTAAGGATACATAAATCTATGACTGAACACCATCAAATTACTAGAGAACATTGGAGAAACCCTGCACGACATTGGGAAAAGGCCCCAGAGGCACAGTCAATCAAAGCCAAAATTCACAAATAGGATTACATCAAATTGAGAAGCTTCTGCAATGCAAAAGAAACATGCATCAAAGTGAAAAGGCAACTAACAGAATTGGAGAAATTATTTGCAAACTATGCAACTGAAAAAGTATTAATAACCAGAATATATAAAGAAATCAAGAAACTCAACCACAATTATACAAACAACCCAGTTAAGGGATAAATGGGCAAAGGACTTAAATAGGCATTTTTCAAAAGAGGAAATCCAAATGGCCAATAGACACATGAAAAAATGCTCAGGATCACTAGCTGTCAAGGAAATGTAAATCTAAATCACAATGAGGTTTTACCTCACCCCTGTTAGAATGGCTTAAAACAGAAATCAGCAAACAACAAATGCTGGCGAGGATGTGGAGGAAAAGGTACCCTAATCCTTGTTGGTGGGAATTTAAATTGCTCCAGCTACTATGGAAGACAGTATGGAGATACCTCAGAAATCTGAATACAGACCTAACATATGACCTAACCATTCCACTCCTGGGAATTTACCCAAGAGAATTGAAATCAGCATATAAAAGATGTATCTGTACCCTCATGTTTATTGCAGCTCAATTCACAATAGCTAAATATTGAATCAACCCAAATGCCTGTCAACTGAAGAGCAGATAAAGAAATTATGGGGGGCTAGTGCTGTGGTATAGTAGGTTAAGCCTCCACCTGCAGTGCTGCAATCCCATATGGAAGCCAGTTCAAATCCCAGATGCTCCTTTTCCAATCCAGCTCTCTGTTATGGTTTGAGAAAGCAGTAGAAGATGGCCACAGTGCTTGGGCCCCTGCACCCATGTAGGAGCCCTGGAAGAAGCTCCTGGCTCCTGGCTTCATATCAGCCCAGCTCTGGCCATTGCAGCCATCTGGGGAGTGAACAAGAGAATGGAAGACCTTTCCATCTGTCTATCTGTCTGTCTGTCTCTCTCTCTCTTTCTCTCTAACTCTGCCTCTGAAATAAATAAATAAAATCTTTTTTTAAAAAGAAATTATGGGATATGTACCCCATGGAATTCTAAACAGTGATTAAAAAATGAAATCCTTTCATTTGCAACAAAATGGATGACTGGAAAACATCATACTTAGTGAAATAAGCCAGTCCCAAAGGGAAAAATACCATAAGTTCTCTCTGATCTGTGATAACTAATAGAGCACCTAAAAGGCAATCTATAGAAGTGAAACTGACATTTTGAAATGCAATGACTTTGAACAGCCCTATCTGGACTGTTGGGGAACAATTTTTTTCATACTATTTGTTGAACTCCATAGTTAGTATGGAGTTAATCATGCTATGTTATAAAGTTAATTGAAAATAGATCTTAATAAAAAAATAAGAATGGGAATAGGAGTTGGGGGAGGAAGAGGGGTGGGGAGGCGAGTATGGTGGGAAGAATCACTATGTTCCTAAGGCTGTATTTATGAAATGTATGAAGTTTGTATTCCTTATCTAAGAGGTTTCTGAGAAAAAAAACATAGGTAGTTGTACAGATTTAATGAAGAGATGTGTACAATGTACTAAGTGCAGTGTCTGTCACAAGGGAAATGCTCAAAGAACACCACCTATTGCTCTTCACAGCATATTGTTCTTATGCCACATAGTTCTCATAGCATATGCTAATTTCACACTGTCCTGTGGTCTGTCATCTCCGGAAACTGGGAAGAAAGAGAGAATATTTCCAGATAGCTTAGAATAGCATGAATGACATTCGCATTCCTTGCCCAAATCAGTACAAATAAATTTCCATCATTTCCAATGCATACTTTAAATGTGTCTTATAGGAGGAAAGCCACACTTTGCTTCAATGGAGTATGAGAAAAATTCCAAAAAGACTCTGTTGCCCAATTACTCCATTACAACTTCCTCTAAAAAGGCACCAAAACAAACACCACCAAAGGGACAGGTATCGAAAGAGTAAAAGTGGAGAAAGCGTTGGTATAGTCATTGATAAGCACAGATCCACAGTCATCCTCTCTGGACAGTGCTGCTCAGAGTTCACGGACTACTGAAAGTGAATTGGATGAGCGGCTATTCCAACTCATTTGTCCAAGTGCCTCTGCGCTCATGTGTGTGCTAATTTCAGACAGTTACAGACAGTTCACCAACAAACAACAGGCATTCTGAGTCCTTTCTTTCATCTCAAGCAAGAAGAGTTCACAAATCTAAGTAAATACCTAATGATCTTCAGCAATAAGACACACTTCCTCCTCAGATACTTGGATTTTGTTTTCAAGAGCTGGACAAGTCACAGGGTTCAAGAGGTTGTCTCAGTGTTTTATGGGAGCATCTCTGATAACAGAATAGAAAACAAAGATGCACAGCTGACATCCCCTAACCAGAGAAATAGTGGCAATTCAAACAAAAGCAGAAGCAGACATATAGACAGATAATTCTTATATATGTATGTGTGTATATATATCAGTTTAAGCTATTTTTAAAATCATGACAAGGATGCATATTCCATCTTAAGGCATGTTTCCTGTTAGTATATAAATTTTATAGTGGCAGTAGACATCTATAGTAATTTTCTTTGAAAGCCACAGTATATTAATCTTATTTTGTAGAAGCAGAACTTCAGCATTGGAAAGCCAGAATTTGAGAGCTGGGAAGAACCTACAACACTGCTCAAAACTGCATCCATGACAACTGAACTGGATAGCTGGATGGTACAGTTTGAGATCATAGTGGACAATTATCTACCTTCCATTCTATAGTAATAGTGTGATTGTTCTTTCCCATTATATTTTTAGATTAATTTTATTGAAAAGAGACTATGCTCTTTGAACCTCCTCTTAAAGTCTGATTTTAATATTCAATATTCATAGTAATGTATTTCTTCTTCAGGTCTCCATACAAAATTAATGTTTTTGTATCTTTTTTTTTTTAAAGTTTGAATCTTTAGGTGCTGGCACTGTAGTGTTGCAGGCAAAGCCACTGCCTGCAACACTACCCCTCACTTCTCTGTAGCAGCGCCTTTCAAATAATAAAATAAATCTTAAAAAAAGTTTGAATGTTTAATAATTGCCTCTTTTTTAATGCTTTTGCCAAGTGCAGTACACTGGTGGTCTTTGATGAATGGAGTACTCCGAGTAATAGAGGCAAATTCTCTAAGACAGAGGTCAAATTAGTTATGATTCAAGGAGCTTAGTTGCCAGGAAAAACAAGAGGCTATGGTTATCACACTCAAAGGCACCAAAGCTGGGACTCCCAAAATCAGTTCTGGGATAAGGCTTGAGCATCCCTCACAAATGGGAAAACCAGACCACTATGTGTACCATAGTGGTACGATGGCTTAGGGAGTTGTGCTCTCAAAGCGACTAATAGAGTAAGGCAGAGGAAGATACAGAAGAGGCTGGTGATGCCCCCAGTGCCCCTTTCTGTTTAAAGGTCTGGAATAGACTTCCTCTGTTTGATAAACACAGATTCACAGCTTTTGTGAACAATGCCCCCTGCCGCTACCAACAAATTGGTCATTAACCCCCAACAGCCTCCTATGGCAAACAGAAAAAGGTCTTTGTATCTCCTCAGCTCTCCTTGCATGTCTGTGGCAAAGAAATGAAGGAAGTCACTGTCATCAGACTGAAGGTAGCTTTTGATGAACTGGGAACCTCTCCAAACCATCCCCTGCCCTCCTGGCATAAAAAATAAACAAGATCTTCTCTTGCACGTCATAATTAAGGGAAGAGACAAAAGTGAGGCTATCATTCAGCCTGACCTTTTTAGCTTCCAGCTGATCCACCT
The DNA here is from genome assembly GCA_949820135.1 of Sylvilagus floridanus. Taxonomy (NCBI): domain Eukaryota; kingdom Metazoa; phylum Chordata; class Mammalia; order Lagomorpha; family Leporidae; genus Sylvilagus; species Sylvilagus floridanus. Next base: position 54,448,031 of record OX463243.1, read on the forward strand.
TTTCAGGACCCTATTTTCTCAAGACTCCACTGAGCTTTTACATATACTGTTCAATATTAATTTCCTCCCAAGAAGCTGCTTCACCATTTGGAAATCCTCCCGGGTCGAACAATGATTGAATTTCTAAATGGCTGCTGGCCAACCTCAATTCTGATAGTGTTTCACATCCAGTAATATGAAAGAGACTTGCCTGGGTATTTAACAGCAATGATGATGCTTTTCTGAGGCAAAAATCTCACTGAAAAATTTTGGAAGATTTTAAGTTTTTCCCCATGTCTTACTGCCTAATGCCCAGCAAACTCTCTGTAGAGATGAGTAACTTCCTTTCCTTCTTTCCTCTTCTGTCCTTTCGTTCTCTTCCTTTCTTTGTTACCTTATTCCAAAGAGGACCGACAATGGCTGGATAACTGACTGAGATTTCTACCTCATACCCCAGGAGAACAGTTCCCTTTTTCTATAAAATTGAATTACACTTTCATTCTCTTTCCTTGTCTCTTGGTTTTCCTGTGTCTTTTTTCATTTCTTTCAGCAGATGTAGCACCAGGTTTTTCTTTGAAGCTGCTCCTCACTGTTGCTCAAAATGTCAGCACCAGAAGCTGAAAGGAAAATATACATGCTGTTGAGAATCCTGGGGTTAGAGAGAATCTCTGTGATTGCAAGCTCCCAAGAAGGGGGTGGAGGCCTGGACATGCCACCTCCCAGTGTGAGTCTGGCAGCCTACCAGGGGCAGAGTCACTCTTAGAACCCAGATCTCCCGGCTTCTAACTCCCGTGTTTTTCTTGGTTTAGGAGTGGTTTCTCATTGTTGCTCTTGGCCAGTGATCACGGCACTCCTGTGCTTTCCCCTCCCCTACGCTTCCCACTCCTATTCTTCTATCATCACCATCCCCCCTTAACCCCTAAGGTCATTTTTCACTGAATCTTTCTGGTGCATGACTTGGGGGTCTGGTGTAATCTTTCCTTAAAGAGGTTTGTTTGCCAACCACTCCTTTTTCATCATACCAGCAATTCCCCATTCCTTGATTTATTCTTAGAATACATACACCCAAGCCTCCCTTTCTTATACCTTTCTCATTTTACCTCACAAGCAGTGCAGCAGCAATCTGATGAACCTGATCCCTTTCAGCAGAACTGCTCACCTGCCCTAGACTCTTGAGCAATAACAAAGGGTTGTAGGGGTGAGAATCTGGTTAAGCAGCTGGTTGGGATGCCCACAGCTCAAATCAGACTACCTGTATTTGAGATTGGCTCTGCCTCTGATTCCAGCTTCCTGCTAATGTGCATCTAGGGAGGCAGCAAGTGATAGCTCAAGTGTTTGGGTCTCTGCCATCCACATGGGAAGCCTGGATTGAGTTCCTGATTGCTGATTCCTGGTTTTAGCCTGGCCTAGCCCTAGCTGTTGTAGGCACTGTGGTACAGTAGGTTAAACCTCTGCCTGTGGCACTGGCATCCAACAAAGGCACAGATTTGTGTCCCAGTACTCCTTTTCCAATCAAGCTCTCTGCTCCTGGCTCCTGGCTTCGGATGGGCCCAGCTCTGGTCATTGCTGTTTGGGGAGTGAACCAGTGGGTAAAAGTGAACTCTCTTTCTCTCTGTTACTCTGCTTCTCAAATAAATAAATTAAAAAAAAAAAATCAGCAATGGGATATTTTTTCTCTCCTTTCAAATAGAATAAATAAAATTTTAAAAAAGTTTTATTTATTTATTTGAAAGGCAGAGTTAAAAAAGAGGCAGAGGCAGAGAGAGAGGGGTCTTCCATTTGCTGGTTCACTCCCCAGATGGCCACATTGGCCAGAGCTGCACCGATCCAAAGTCAAGAGCCAGGAGCCTTCTCCAGGTTTCCAGATCTCCCATGCAGGTGCAGGAGCCCAAGGACTTGGGCCATCTTCCATTGCTTTCTCAGGCCATAGCAGAGAGCTGGATCAGAACTGCAACAGCCAGTTCTGATCCAGACTTGAACCGATGCTCATATGGGATGCCAGCACTACAGGTGTGACTTTATATACTATACCACAGAGCCAGCTCCATAAATAAAAATTTAAAGACAAAGAATTACAGAAATTTAATTGATGGTAAATAAATAAATGGTAGTGGTTTTAAGTCATGAAATTTTGGAGTGATTTGTGACACAGTATTTTCATGGCAATAAATACCTGATACAGATAATATGGTGTCTTTAGTTAGTAAAAGAGTGCCTGGCTCACAAGCAAATACTCAAGAAGTGTTTGCCATGCTGGAATAGACTGGAAATTTGATTACATTAATAATCATCAATAAAAGTTTGGTTAAGGATCTTGTAGTATAATTTAACAATGGAACACTATGAAGCTATTGAAAATAGAAAGTAAATATACAATAAGCTGCTTGCTTAGTATGTGTATTTTTCTTTGTGACATTATATATCAGAAAACAAAGCATTATATAAAGTAGTGTGTATATGATCCCATTCTTAATATTTAAAAAAAGTATATTGTGTTTATTCATAGAAAATGATCTGAAAGGTTATCTGGAGGACATCTTAACAAGTAATTTTAATTTTCTGTACTTCTTTATCTAAATGCTTTTTCCATATTATTTTTGTAATAAAAAAGAAATAAGGCAATAAGTAAGATTCTTCTTGCATCCATGACACCCTGACAGGACATTCTCTCTTTCCCTACAGCACTGGCTCTTTCACTGCACAAGGGATAGGGTAATACAGTCAGGCTTTGTCTGACACCAAATGAATGTGCTGAGCCATTCTATTGTTCCAAAATAGCTCTGTTTTGAAGATTAGCATGGGGCCAAATTCAGCCCCTGAGTGGAATTATGTGATTTTGCTGACACTGGTACAAGCTGCAAATTGATCCTCCCTACCCCCACTCCAATGTGGTGTGGCTCTGGGTGCCGACCAAGGTGAATCTCCCATCTGAGGGAGGTAGCAAGCAATGGCATGCCTACCACGACCTCTTCTGTCCATTGTCTGGATTGCTGTCTCACTCATACCCTTCCTCTTGCCTTGCTTTAGTGAAGAATGCTTGGCCAGCAGCCCTTTCCCACACCATTTTTCTTCTGAGGAGGGGCCCCCTGATCCAGCCCAGATGGTTCCAATGGGCTCCAAGTCATTTCAAGGGTCTCACCTTCCAAGCACAATGTATGTGCGTGATCATGATACAATCAGCACCAACCAATCAAAAGAATACTTCCCTGAGAATTTATGTACTGATGGTGAAGCTGAAGTGAGGATGATGCAAGCCAGAGCTCTCAGAGGCCACATTCAAGCTATGGCCCTTACACTGGGCGTTGTGCTACAGCTGGTCAAGCCACTACTTTTGATGCTGCACCCTCTATCAGAGTGCCGGTTTGAGTCTGGGCACCTCTTCTTCTGATCCAGCTTCCTGCTAATTCATCCTGGAGGTAGCAAATGATGCCTCAAGTGCTTGCACCTCTGCCACCCATGTGGGAGAGCTGGATGGAGTTCCAGGCTCCTGGGTTCAGCCTGGCCCAGTCCTTGCTGTTGCCTGCATTCAGAAAGTAAACTAGTAGGTAGAAGATCTCTCTCTCTCTTCCAAGTAGATTAAAAGTAAAAAATAAACATTTGAATCATCACCCATCACCTCTCCCAAATACAGAGGAACTTACCTGTAAGATGAGAAGGGGATACAGCAAGAGACGCACAGCTGAGGGAGAAGCAAACACATTGATGACATTGTTTAACTTCCTCTTGCAGAGTTTTTTTTTTTCCATACAATTTGTTGAACTCTTTACTTTCTACTAAGTATAAAAATGGGAATAGGAAAGGGAGGAGGAAGAGGGGTGGAGGAGTTGGTGGGAGGGCAGGTACAGTGAGAAGAATCACTATATTCCTAAAGTTGTATTTATGAAAAGTATGAAGTTTGTATTCCTTAAATAAAAGGTTTCTGGGGAAAAAATAAATTCCTGTTGTCAATAGAGCTAGAAACCAGGAATTTTCAGTTACAAGAGTAAATAGATTTCCTTCTTTTTCTTTTGTTTTCATAAAAATTTATTTATTTAAAAGGCAGAATGAGAGAGAAATAGAGTGAGAGCGAGAGAGTGAGAGGGAGAGAAAGAGCAAGAGAGAGAGAGACAGATTGATTTTCCATGTCCTAGTTCACTCCCCAAATGGCTGCAAGGGCCAAGACAAGCTGAAGCCAGGAGCCAGTTGCTTCTTCTGGGTCTTCCACACAAGTGGTAGGGGCCCAAGCACTTGGGCCATCTTTTGATGCTTTCCCAGGCACATTAGCAGGGAGCTGGAACAGAAGGAGAGCTGGCAGGACCCAAACCAGTGCCCATATGGGATGCCCACATTGCAAGTGGCAGCTTAACTCACTGCAGCATAGCGCCAGCCCCTCTTTTCTTCAAGAGTTGAGCTCTTATCACTTGCCACAGCTAGAGTCAAGTACAGTTAAGAGGAAATTCCAGGGTCACTGAGTGAAGAGCCAGAAGGCTCCTCAAGTTCATTAATTTGTCTCAGTACCTGGTGCAGCTCCAGAGCTTTTGCATGAGATAAAGGGCAGGGAACCAACATTTACTGAGCACCTGCTGTGTGCAGGGACCTCTGCAGGGCATTTTCACATATATTAGTTCCTCTAACATTCCTAATGACCTTGGCCAGTGGGTATTATTACATCCATTTTAGAGACTAGGAAACTGCCCCAAGATTCACACAGAACTTCTTCAGTGCTTTCAGTCATGACTTGGTATCTGAGCTCTCTAGGTGACCTCAGTCTTATAAGAACTGATATTAGAAGGGAGGAGGGTTTGGTGCAGCACACGTCCTTGGTGCCCTGAGACACAGTTCTCAACACATCTCGAATTTCAGTGGCAGGTCTCCCAGATCTCAAGTACACAACAGGCATCATTTCATTGTCTGTCTCAAAAAGGAGTTTCCACAGAGGCAGGAGCTGTTCAGCCCAGGAGCAAGCACGGCGTCTGTGCTGCTGCCAGGAAGGGACAGCTGAAGCTCCCGTGGACAAAGAATGGGGAATGAGAGCCACAGAAGAATCACTCGAAGTAGGCGATTTCCAAGTTTCTTAGCGACCCAAGCAAAATTTAACCCTAGTTGTCTGAAGGGGCCAGTGGCTAAATTATTCTATACACTGGCTTTTCCTCTTCATATTCCAGTCTTCTTGATCTCTCACTTTTGTGGCTTGGAGTCACTTCTCAAATATAGGTAACTGCACTCCAATCCTTGTCTTAGGTTGATGTGGGGGGAATCCAAACCAAGATATATGGGCTCCTGTTTGGCTGGAAATAAGACCACCTTTTGTACTGACTGGTAGGGGGAAAAGTTAGTGTTGTGAGGCCTCTGAGAAAAGTCATGTCAGATTAAAACAGAGTTGCCTTGACCAGGGAGCACAATTCTAAGCCAGGATCTGTACTAAGAAACGGTCCCTGGAGGTGGGCATTTGCTACAGTGATTAAGATGCTGCTTCAGATACCTGCATCTCCTATCAGAACACCTGGGTTGGAGTCCCAGCTCTGCTTCTGACTCCAGCTCCCTGCTAATGTGTATGCTGGGAGGCAGCAGGTGGTGGCCAAGTTCTTGTACCCTTGCCACCCATGCAGAAGACCTGGATTGAATTCTGGGCTCTGTGGTTTCAGCCTGACCCAGCTCTGGCTGTTGTGGGTATATGAGGAGTGAGCCAGAGGATCGATTTCTGTCTACTGATGTCTCTTTCTCTCCTTTTCTCTATCTCTCAAATAAAATAAGAAATACTCCCTTGAGTAGAATTTCCTATTAAAAAAAATACTTTAGGGCTGGCGTCATGGCTCACTTGGCTAATCCTCTACCTGCGGCACTGGCACCCCGGGTTCTAGTCCCAGTTGGGGCGCTGGATTCTGTCCTGGTTGCTCCTCTTCCAGTCCAGCTCTCTGCTGTGGCCCGGGAAGGCAGTGGAGAATGGCCCAAGTTCTTGGGCCCTGTACCCGCATGGGAGACCAGGAGAAGCACCTGGCTCCTGGCTTTCGATTAGTGCAGCACGCCGGCCGTGGTGGCCATTTGGGGGGTGAACCAATGGATGGAAGACCTTTCTCTCTCTCTCTCACTGTCTAACTCTGCCTGTCATAAAAAAAAAAAAAAAAGAAAAAATATACTTTAAAGTGTTGATTAAACACACCTGCAAGGAAATCCATCAAAACATGAACTCTTTTCCCCCCTTCTGAGTAAATCTTACCCATCAGTTTTAGTCTTCCCACTGTGGATTCTCAGTTCTTAACACTTCAGATTATGACTTTCCCCCCTGCTTCTCAAGTTAGGTAGAAGACACTTGGCCATCATTAGAAGGCAGCACAGCATGTTAGTTCAGAGAATGGCATGGGCAATGGAAGAAAGTCAAGTTCTGGTCAGCTGGTGACGCCTGTCAGTCAAGTATTCTGCAGAGACAAAGAGCTCCCCGGGATGGTTAATTTTCTAGTCAACGTGACTAAGCTTGGAGATACCCAGAGAGCTGGTAAAACATTATTTCTGGGTGTGCTTGTGCGGATGTTTCCAGGAGACTGACATTTCAATCAGTAAAGAACTGAGTAAAGAACACCCACTCTCACCAAAGCAGGACGCATCATACAATCTATCGAGGATCAAGAGAGAACAAAAGGCAGGAAAGGAGTGAGTTTGCTCTCTTCTGGTGTTTGAACATCCTTTTTTTCTCCTGCTCTTACAGGCCTGAGCTCTTGGTTGTTGGACCTTGAGACTCTGACACTTACATTATACCAGCAACACTCCCACTCCAACCCCACAATACACACACCTGTTCTCAGGCTGAATTACTTCTTAATCAGCTTCCCGCTTCTCCAGTTTGCAGAATGCAGATTGTGAGACTTAACCTATATAATGATGTTAGTCAGTTCCCATAGTAAATCTTTGTCTTCCTTCAAAGAGCCATAGCTAATATCCCCTGCACACTCAGTGACTTAAAACTGCAAAGGTTAAGCTATTGCACAGGCAACATGAACATCTTGATGGGGTGGGAAAGAGGTCTCTGCCACAGCAGCTAGTACCACATAACCCAGGCTGTAGAGCAGCCACCACATGGAATGTTAAGGGTCACTGTGGCAGAGTGAAAAGGTAAAGCAGGAAGGCAGTATTGTGGCACATGGGGTAAGCCACTGCTTGTCATGCTGACATCTCTTATAGAGTGCTGGTTTAAGTCCTGGCTGCTCTGGTTCTGATCCAGCTCCTAGCCAATGTGCTTGGGAAAGCAGCAGAAGATGGCCCAGGCACTTGGGCCCCTGCCACCCCCATGTGAGTCCTGGATGGAGTTACATTCTCCTGGCTTCGGCCTGTTCCAGCCCCAGCTGTTGTGGCCATTTCAGGAGTGAACCAGTGGATGGAAGAACTCTGTTGCTGGCTCTCCGACTCTGATACTCTGCCTGTTAAATAAATAGAGGATTTTTTAAAAATAAGAATAAAAGAGTGATTTTTTAAAAGTAAAGGAAATAAAGCTCATACTGGCTCTTTAAACATCCAGATGCTTTCAGTTCACCTCTCATTTGGCCAAAGACAGTCAACGTAGTCATGTCTGAATTCCACTGGAAGGGAAACTGCAGTTCCAGGAGAGAAAGGAGGAGGAAAAACAGTATTTGCGGAAAATGTCTATCACATTGGGACAGCCATTTAACCTGTGCTTCAGTACATGTTCTCATCAGCTACTGTGGATATATTCATTTTTTGAGGTTATTGTGAAGGTTTAACTGCCTTCACATACCGGGTACACAACCAGTACTCAATAAATGTTGCTAATTTGACCATGGTCCTTTGTATAACTCAAACAGAATATTATAATTTACCCCAATCTTTTCCATTTCTCTGGAATAGTAACAGCAAGTTCTCCAACTCTTTTCCAAAGATTGCATTTTCCAGTCTTTTTTAAAAAAACCTTTCTCTGAGTTTCTCTAAGTTTTGTGCATTCTAAGATGCATATTCTAGCTCCCAATACAGAGAGGACCTGACTATCAAATATAATGGTAACTGCATTTAGTATTTATGGGAAGTATTTTCCTAGAACTTAAACCCTGCATAAGTGTATTAGAAAAGAATGGGCCTCATTAGAAATATCATTATCATAGAAAAACTAGGAGTGGGTACAAAGTTATTATAATAGTGAGGACTCCACTGGCCAAGTATGTTACTACAGCTTCAATGGGACCATTATCTTGTCGACAGAACACAGGGTGACACCTGCAGGGACTCCTCTTGGCTTCATCAGAATGAGTAGAATCTGCCTTTCCCTAGAGAAGGCAGGTGCCTGGGAGAATCTGACCCAAGAGGCGCAGGCTATGGCAGGCCACCCCTATCCTTACCATTCTAGCTTTTGGTTCAGAAAGCCAGCATTTTGAGTATCTAGTCATTAGACTTGTACAGTGTCTTTGGGCTGGATTGACTTCCACCCCTCCTTCTTTTCACATTGAAGGTCACTGACCCTTAGTTTTATAAGGTGTTCATTATTCCTACAGAATTTGGGCCAGGGGCTCTTTCTGTTCAGCGAGTGATTCAACTCATGTGGACCCTGGGGTTGTTTACGTTTTCAGGGACTGCTATTGCAAAACTCAAAAGAAGTTTATTTTATGTAGTGAACTTGCTTTTGCCAGATGAATTCATTTGCTAAGTTATTTTTAAAATGTGTTTGTTCTTAGCTCCTTAGAGAAGCTCTAGTCTCCTCTTGTTTGTGTGGGTCTAGGCCAGGAAAAAAAAAAGTCAAGTCTATCGATGGAAGCCAAGGAAAATGTCCAGCCAAAGAGGATCAAAGAAGGTTCTCAGTTTTGAACAACAAAAACTTCTTTTCCCTGAATGTTGGGCTGACACACCAAACAATGCTGATTTCCAGGGACTAAATGCTTGATGCTTCTAGAACCAGGAAGACATGAAAATGAGTCTCAAACTGCTCGTACATGAGTTTGGGGGAAGGGGGGACTTTAAGTGGATATCCCCTCAGAATTAATACCCACTGCTGCCAACCGGACCCAACACTGCAGCAGCATGGACACTGCCGGAGGCAGTCAGGTGGGAAAGGCACAGCCCTCCTACTTCACCCGCTCAAATGGCCTCATCGATCTTCCTTGCACACATTTTACTTAAATGATTTTTTAAAAAAATGAAACCAAAACATAAAACAAAAACAAAAAACTCCTGAAGGACATAGATCCTTATCCTCTGGGGGATCAGAGACCCCTTTGCGAATCTGATGAAGGCTATAGAAATTCACCACCCAGAAAAATGTACCTACGTAATGACTTTGGCTTAAAATGTCAATGGTTTCACTGGGATAATACCCAAGAGCTACTAGGAGATGGGAGGTGGGTTTCCTACCAATCCCCTTGCTTTACAATTTAGGAAAACTTAAACCCAAGATCAGTGGTGTATTCATACTAATCATTCATGCAGAACTCACTGAGTTCCTGTGTCATGGCAGGCACTTTGCTGGAAGCTGGGGATACAATGATGTATAAACCAAGGACCCAGCCTAATGGAGCCGACAGTCTATTGGAAGACACAAACACACACTTAAGGGTGCATATGAGGTAAGTACTATGTTACAACTATACACACAAAAACTAGTGAGATCCTTAAGCGGACAGTAACTAATTCACATATTTAGTAAATATATTATTTAGCAGTCAATTAGAGATAAGCTCATGTACAGACGGGGTCTAGGGCTCATGGCGCTTCAGTCTGGAATGCTCTAAATCCGAGGGCCTAGAAGAAAAGGTGAAGCCTGACTGACAAGTAAAGTTCATGCAGATCAAAGGGCTGAGAGTGCCAAGAGCAGCACCTGTACAGGCCCAAAGATGAGTAATATAAAGTAGGGAGAACGACAGAGTTTATCAAAGACTCCACATGAGGGCATGAAAGGTTCAAGACAAAGGCGGAGGTGCATGCTAGTGTGATAGACCCCAAGGGCCCTTGTGTTTTACCATGGACTATGAGCTTCATCTTGTGTTGAAGTTGTCAAATGTTAAAAAGCAAGTGATTGAGCCACGGCGCCTTGCGGCGCCGGCACACCGGGTTCTAGTCCCGGTCGGGGCGCCGGATTCTGTCCCGGTTGCCCCTCTTCCAGGCCAGCCCTCTGCTGTGGCCAGGGAGTGCAGTGGAGGATGGCCCAAGTGCTTGGGCCCTGCACCCGCATGGGAGACCAGGAGAAGCACCTGGCACCTAGCTCCTGCCAGCGGATGAGCGCGGTGCGCTGTCCGCAGCGCGCTGTCCGCGGCAGCCATTGGAGGGTGAACCAGCGGCAAAAGGAAGACCTTTCTCTCTGTCTCTCTCACTGTCCACTCTGCTTGTCAAAAAAAAAAAAAAAAAAAAAAAAAAAAAAAAAAAAAAAAAAAAAAGCAAGTGATTGATGGCCGGGGCCGCGGCTCACTTGGCTAATCCTCCGCCTGCGGTGCCGGCACCCCAGGTTCTAGTCCTGGTTGCTCCTCTTCCAGTCCAGCTCTCTGCTGTGGCCTAGGAACACAGTGGAGGATGGCCCAGATCCTTGGGTCCTGCACCTACAAGGGAGACCAGAAGGGAGCACCTGGCTCCTGGCTTCTGATAGGCGCAGTGCACCAGCCATAGCGGCTATTTGAGGGGGGTGAACCAACGGAAAGGAAGACCTTTCTCTCTGTCTCTCTCTAACTCTGCCTGTCAAAAAAAAAAAAAAAAAAAAGCAAGTGAGTGAAAAGATCAAAGTTTAATATTAGAAATAACACTGTGCCTTTTGTTGAAAAAAGGGCTAGGGGGTGGAGGTGAAGGAAGCTGCTGAGTTAATCTGGATGTGAAATGATGAGGCTCTAACAGAGACAAGAGAGTAAGGTGGACAGATTAGAAAAACAGGATGAAGCTCTCACCTTCCCTAGAATTGCCTGAGGCCATGCTCTCTGCCAGGAGGCATTCATGGGTTCAAGGTGATGAAATAATCTTGCTACTCAGTTGGTATCACTTAGAATCAGGACTGGGGTAGAAATGCTGGGGTTTAATAATCAGATAGAGGAACTCAACATATAATTGCTTAGTGTTGGTGACAATGATAAAAAGCTATAAATTTTATTGTGTTATCTACTTTGTGACAGATACCTTTCCACATATGCTGTGTGTATTAACCCACTTAATTCAAAAACAGCCCCATGACAGCACAGAGAGATTAAACACATTGTCTACGGTCACACAGACGGGAAATGGTAAAACAGGAATTTGAGAGGTCTGGCTCTACGACCCATGCTCCCAACAATTTTGGTGTCTGAATACCATGACAAATATGGTCCTTCATTGACTTCTGAATGAGTATGAAACCAACTCTTCATTTGTTTTGAACATTCTCAACAAGCACAATAAAAAGGTTCCCATGCTACTCACATCTCCAGAAATATCACAGGAGACGTACACGAGGCAAAATGCTGGGTGTGAGCGTTTCTGCAGATTCAGGCTCCAGAGAACAGAAAAGCAGAAAAAACAAACAATGGTGTTTTTAAACAATGAACGTTGTTTTCCTTTAGCCATAAGGGAATTTTAAAACTTGACAAAGCCATTCAGCTTTCAAAGCATTCCACATTCCCCACCCACAACCAATGCCAGAAGGTGCCAGCTGGAGCCAACTCTGAGCTCAGGAATGATTTTCTAAATACCAGATCAGATTTCTTGAATGTCCACACTCCACACACAGTTGCGTACTTACCATTATCCTAACTGGTCTGGTGAAAAGTCCTTAACAATTTAATAAGCAATGAATTTAAAAAGCACATCTCAGCAAGAGATGAGATAGTGAGATGTAAATGCAGACACAGAAAATGATACGGTAGTGTAAGACTTCAAAAAGACTGGCATTTCAGCACTGCCTAAGGCCTTCAAAATTTTAGAGCAAGATTATGTACATGCTCATGTTTAGTGAAGGGCTTTCTGGAAAAAAAAAAGTCTGATTGCATGAAAAAAGTAACTTCCTCAATCTGTAAGAAGTTACTCTTTCTGTGGAGGACGAAGAAAATAATGTTCAATGTATTCATTATACTCATTAACTTAATATTTATTGCAAATGTGCTCTGTGCCCAGGACCATCCTAGGCTTTGAAATTACAAAACAAAATAGACATGGAGCTGGTTCTCCAGCCTACCTAGAGAGACAGGGAAGCAAAGTAACTAACAAGTGCGACAAGTATGTACTAGGCAGAGCTGGAAGCAGTAAGTTTAGAAAGATCAACAGAAATTGTGTTGCTAGAATTTTGGACTTAATTTGGTAAGTGATGGAGACCCAGTAAGCAGAAGTGCTCATCAGATTTTAGAAGGATCAGTGTCAATAATGGGTAACAGTGAGAAAATATCAAAGGCAGACTGAATTCCACTTCATAAAAGTCACTCCACAACACTCCAATACCTCCCTTTCTGCTCTTCAATTCATCTGCCATCGCACCCACCCACACACACAATTGAGAAATTATCTAACCTTTGAAAAGTGCTGCTTTGTTTCCAAGTTTTTGAGGTTTTCCCAGGTATCTGTGACGGACTTATATTTTAATTCCATGGTGGTCAGAGAACAGTCTTATGACTTGAATTCTTTTAAATTTATTGAGGATTATTTTATGGCTCAAAACATGGACTATGTAACATGGACATGCGCTCCTGAAAGATACATGTACTCAACTGTTGCTGGGTACTGGAAATAGCTGGAAACTGGAAATAGCATAGACAATTAATCAATTTTTTAAAAAAAAAAATCATGTAGGATCTCTGTCCTTAATGTGCTGTACATTGTGAATTAATACTATAACTAGTACTCCAACAGTATTATCATTTTGTGTCTCTATGCGAGGGCAAACCGTTGAAATCTTTACGTAATACGTACTAAATTGATCTCCTGTGTATAAAAAGAATTGAAAATGAATCTTGATGTGAATGGAAGGGGAGAGGGAGCGGGAAAAGGGGAGGGTGGGGGGAGGGAGGGAAGTTGTGTGTGGGGGGAGCCATTGTGGTCCATGAGCTGTTCTTTGGAAATTTATATTCTTTAAATAAAAGCTTTATAAAAAAAAAAAAAATATTAAAAAAAAAAAAAAAAAAAAAAAAACATGGACTATGTAACATGGACATGCGCTCCTGAAAGATACATGTACTCAACTGTTGCTGGGTACTACTGTGTTCTAGAAAGATCACTTACATTAGCTTGGTTGATAACTTTTTTAAAAAGATTTATTTTAAAGTCAGAATTATAGACAGAGAGCACAGAGAGGGAGAGAAACCTTCCATCCATTGGTTTACTCCCCAAATAGCTACAACTGGGGCTGGGCCAGGCAGAAACCAGGGGCTTGATCCAGGTCTACCATGCAGGTGGTAGAGGTCCAAGTACTTGGGTCCTCTGCTGCTGCTTTTCCCAGGCCATTAGCAGGGAAAGTAGAGTAGCCAGGACACAAACCAGTGCTCCTATGGGATGCTAGCATTACAGCAACTTTACCTGCTACGCCACACCACCAGTCCTGGTAACTTACTATATTGGTACTGGTTTGGTGTATTCTTATTCTACTGAACATTGACAGGGGTATTAAAGTCTTCAATTATAACTGTATTGTCCATTTCTCCTTGCAACTCTATCATTTTTGCTTCAATTATTTTTAAGCAGTTAATAAGTCAATAAACATTTAGGATTGCTATGTCCTCTTGCTGAATTGACCTTTTTATCATTTTGAAATCCTTTATTCCTGGGAATTTTCTTTGCTCTGAAATAATCTTTTTTTTTAATTTAAAGATTTATTTATTTGAAATTCAGAGTTACACAGAGAGAGGAGAGACAGAGCCAGAGACAGAGAGAAAGGTCTTCCATCCGCTGGTTCACTCCCTAATTGGTCGCAATGGCTCGAGCTGTGCTGATCTGAAGCCAGGAGCCAGGAGCTTCTTCTGGGTCTCCCATGTGGATGCAGGGGCCCAAGGACTTGGGCCATCTTCTACTGTTTTCCCAGACCATAGCAGAGAGCTGGATCGGCAGTGGAGCAGCTGGGTCTTGAACAAGCGCCCATATGGGCTGCCAGCACTGCAGGCGGGGTGGCTTAACCTGCTATGCTACAGCATCAGCCCTTGAAATCATCTTTTTTTTTTTTTTTTTTTAAGAATTAGTTATTTATTTGAAAGAGTACACAGAGTGAGGAGTGGCAGAGAGAGAGAGAAAGAGAGAGAGAATTTCCATCTAATGGTTCACTCCCCAACTGGCCGGGATCGCTGGAGCTGCGCCGGTCTGAAGCCAGGAACCAGGATTTTCTTCCAGGTCTCCCATGTGGGTGCAGGGGCCCAAGGACTTGGGTCATCTTCTACTGCTTTCCCAGGCTAAGCAGCAAGCTAGATTGGAAGTGGAGCAGCTGGGTCTTGAACCGGCGCCCATAGGGATGCTGGCACTACAGACCAGGGCATTAACCCGCTGTGCCACAGTGCTGGCCTCATCCTTGATATTAATATCACAACTCAATCTTCTGATCAGTATTAATATGCTATATCTTTTACCTTCCTGCTGTTTGTCCTTTTGTTGTTGTTGTTGTTGTTTTGATTGTTTTCAATGTTTTCCCTCTGGGAGGTGCAGAGAAAGAATGAATGAAAGAGCTTCCATCCATTTGTTCCTTCCCCAAATATCCATGGTGGCTGGAGCAGGGACAGGCCAAACCCAGAAAAGGGGAAATTTAACCCAGGTTGCTTATGTGGGTGACAGCGTCCCAATCACATGAGCTATCACCACTGTCTCCCAGGATCTGCAGCGGTAGGAAGTTGGAATGAGAACCTGAAAGTGGCATTGAACCTAGGTTATGGGACACAGGTATCCTAAACATTGTGTCTTAACTACTAGACCAAATACTTGGCCCTGTACTTTATCTATTTAAAATTGCTTTTTAATTTAAAGAATACTGTTTCTTTTAAGTTTATTTATTTTCATCTACTTGAAAGAACAAAATATAGAGACAGAGAGATCTTTCATCTGTTGGTTCCCTTCCCAAATATCCACAACAACCAGTGCTGAGCAGACCAAAGACAGGGGTGGAAAGAGCCTAAGCTCTTGAGCCATTATCTGCTACCTGACAGGATGCAATGTCAGGAAGCTGGATTGGAAGAAAAGTGGACTGACTACCCTACTTATTTATTTGTAAGGCAGAATGAGAGAGAGACAGAATGAGAGGGAAAGATTTCTTGTATCCACTGGTTTGTTCCTAAATGGCAGGAATGGCCACAGCCAAAGCCAGGAGCCCAGAATTCTATTGTGGTCTAATATGTGATGACAGGAGCCCAAGTACTTCAGCCATCATCTACTAACTCCTAGGGGCCAGGAAATCCGTCCGGGTCTCCCCACAGGTGGCAGGAACCCAAGCACTAGAGTCATCATCTGCTGTCTCCCAGCTACATTAGCAGGAAGCTGAATGGGAAGCCTAGAGCAGCCAGGACTCCAAACAGCCACTCTGATATGAGATGCAGATGGCCCTAACGGTGGCTTCATTTGCTGTATCACAACGTCCAACCCTAGATTTTTTTTTAAACCTAAGATTCTAGTATTAGAGGGTAAGCATTGTAGCACAGTAAGTGAAGCTGCCACTCAGAGGGCCTACATTCCAAATTGGACCGCCTAGCTCAAGTCTTGGCTACTAAACTTCCATTCCAGCTTCCTGCTAGTGAATCCTAGGAGGCAGCACATGATGGCTCAAGTGCTTGGGCTCCTGTTACCCATGTGGGAGACCCAGACGGAGTTCCTGGCTCCTGGCTTTGGCCCATTCCAGCCCTTGCTATTGTGGACATTTAAAGTATGAACAAGTGATGGAAGATTCTCTCTGTTGCTCTGCCTTTCAAATAGATGAAAAAAAAAATATATATATATAAACATTTAAAAAAGATTCTAGCATCATACAGAACCTCTGAGTATATGTTCTTTGAAAAGATGAAATTAATTTAAAAAGATAGTTTATACCCAACATAACTGTCAACTGAGTAGGATGTCGATTAGTCTTCCAATATCATAGTGGTGCTTTTCCTGAACAAATAACTGAAAAGAAACAAATTTCAAAGATATTTTATTCAAAATTCTCCATCTAGGAGAAAGATATACAATAATGTTTACACATGCTTTAATAACTTATTTCACTGTACAACTTACACTCTATACAACAGTACAATAAACCAGCCAAAAAAAAACAGTCAGCACTTAAATAAGAATTCACTGTGTAAAAAGCATCAATGATGGAACATTAGAAGGTGGCATCTACACATTTTTCCACGACTAAACTATAATACATTAGTCATCTTGCTCAATGTGTATCTAAAAAAAATCAAAGATGTCTACATATATCATGATATGAAAGCTATTATGACCTTTCAGAACGGGATGCTTCCTTTTTTGTTAAATTTGGTGGGTAATGGCAGAAGGACTCTATCACTTTTATCTTTTTCTTATAAATAAATACATTTTCCCTTTTGTGTTACTTCCACAGTTTTAAATAAAAATACTTACTTGTGTTCGTGTATACACCATTATGTTAACCCTGCTCTAAGCACAAAATTATAATAATCAATTAATTTACAGCTAGCAAAATGGTCCAAACACATTAATGAGACAAAAGAAACAGATCACTTAGTTCTGCCAAAGTAGCACCTAGAAAAATAGCACTTTAGTAAAGTTTCTCCTGCCATTCTTTATCCAATGCAGGCAACATGACAACAATTTTTAAAATATGGGCAGGAATATAAGAACAAAGAAGACAAGAAACTGCTCTCTGTTCCTAAAAAGGGAACTTGGAAGTCAGCATATTCTTTAACACATTTTATAATCCTAAAATAACAATTATTGCCAAATCAGGTACATGGTAAGATTTTGAGTGAAAACCAGACGGAAATGACTGACCAGTGAAATCTGAACTTCTTCCAGGTAATTATATTTTCCAAGGAAAAAAAGGCACAGAAGGTACACATTTCAATTTGGCTTAAAATAATGAAAATTAACTTTACAATTGTCAACAACTATTAAAACATAAAAATCAAATTTCCTATATTTTCTTGGACAAAGTTCAACTATATAGGATACTGACAACGATAAAAAAACAGAAAAACACGCTGACCGTGGTTCATCATAATCAGGGACTATAAATAACTGCTTGACATTTCTACATAGACCAAATCCTAAGGACTAAGTCTACAAAATAGGATCTAATAATTCATTCAGATGAAAAATCTGCTTGATCAATAGTTTCTCTCTAAAGCTTAGTCTGTTTAAACTATCTTCCTCTCTGAAATGATTTTAAAAAAGCTCTAATTTTTAGCTGACTGCAGAAGTATTATAGTAATCGCACATACCTAGGAACACCAAAAGATGGAAAGTCAAGTGGTATTCTATCTGAAAAAGCCAACTCAGACTTGACGTGGTACATGTAAACCATAAATCATAAGTTTCGAAAAACAGTAGTTGTGGTCAAGTTTATATCCTGTTATTATATCTTTAAAATATACCAAGAATACTTATTATAACTGTAAACATAAGTCTATATCCCAAGAAAGCATATTGAAGAAAAGGGATATCCAATTTAAGGATGTACCTGACATTCCTTTACAGACTTCCTGTGACAGCTGTAGTGTAACTAACTTTAACTGCAATGGCTGAGTAGGGCTCTGGAGGCATAATCTGGGGAAAATGATGCTTCCCACACCACTGAGCTACTTGAGTAGCGGTCATGATTGCAATGAAATATACTTAACCAGTTACACCTTTAAAAAGTCATCAGAACATCTCGTTCTTGCA
The DNA here is from genome assembly GCA_949820135.1 of Sylvilagus floridanus. Classification (NCBI taxonomy): domain Eukaryota; kingdom Metazoa; phylum Chordata; class Mammalia; order Lagomorpha; family Leporidae; genus Sylvilagus; species Sylvilagus floridanus. Next base: position 54,465,743 of record OX463243.1, read on the forward strand.
CGCTAGTGTAGAAAGATCTTCCAAATATAAAAGAATGTAGGCCTGGTTTAATTTTCTCAGCTAGAGCCATTATTATGTTAAGATCGCCCTCTGCTGTTAAGTCAAGGTCTATCTTCAGGTTCCGAAGAGATTTAAAGGCCTTTTTCCCCTTCTGCCTACAAATAATAAGAAAAATTAAAAGAAAAAAAACCAAAAACCCAAATTATAATATAGAAAGTGTCAAAAGGAAAGACAAAATAAAATGTGCAAAGGTTTTTCTTGTAGACAATTTTACTTACGTATCATCTTCTATATATTTTATTAGTGTCAAGGCTTTTCTGTGAAGGACTAGTAGAAACTGTGCAAGGAAAGTACTCCTGAGAGACAAACCTGGTTTCAAATGAAAGACCTGCAGGGAAATGAACCATTTTAATACAGAATTTGCTCCCACTCGACCCAGACGGCGTGTTTCTATGACAGTGCTGGTAACAACTAGCAGGCAGCACACTTTACAGCATCTCTCAAGCATCTCCACGGTGTCCTGACAGGCGGGGCTGTGGTGGCAGTACAGAGTCTGCAGGCAGTCTGACAGCTCTTTAAAAATGTCTACTTTAACTTTTAACATACACTCAAATTCTGTACTCTATATCAGAATATATATTTTTATTAACATTATGAAAGTTCTTTCCTGTTGCTATTGTTTAACTTTTTCTGACCAACCTTCAAATAAAATTGAAGATTCCAGGAGCTGAGCCACGTTTACACTATGTTTTTGAGATGCTCATATATTCACGCTCTTGGGGATTGGGAACTATTAGTTTCTGTCACGGTAGAGAATGGAAGGTGTTTTATTTCAGCTTGAAAAGCATGAAATTACATGACTACAAAATATTCTTTAACTTTACAATATGTCACAGGCCACAAAGACTTTGCTCCAAAGTTTCTAGCTAACACATAACATAAGGATCTCATTATTATTATTATTTTTTAAAGGTTTACTTACTTATTTGAAAGTCAAAGAGGGAGAGACAGAGAGATTTTCCATCTGCTGGTTTACTTCCCAGATTTGGGGCAGGGGTGGAGGCTGGGCCAGGCCAAAGCAAGGAGCCAGGAGCCAAGAGCTTCCTCCGGATCTCCCACATGGCTTACAGGGGCCCAAGCATTTCGGCCACCTCCTCTGCTTTTCCCAGGTCATTAGCAGGAGGCTGGGTTGGAAGTGGAGCCGCAAGGATTCAAACTGGCAATTACATGTGTTGTTGTGGCAGGCAGTGCTTTACCCCAATGCTGGCCCCGTGGGATCTCCTTATTTCAAAGCTACGTCCATGACACCATTCCCTAGCCTGATCCTCAGAATGATACTACAAGACAGCTCCATTATATTAACAGATAAGTCCCATATCATCTATAAAAGTCTATAATCAGGCCAGTGCCATAGCTCACCTGGCTAATCCTCTGCCTGCATTGCCGGCACCCCAGGTTCTAGTCCCAGTTGGGGCGCCGGGAACTAGTTCTGGTTGCTCCTCTTCCAGTCCAGCTCTTTGCTGAGGCCTGGGAGGGCAGTGGAGGATGGCCCAAGTGCTTGGGTGCCTGCACCTGCATGGGAGACCGGGAGGAAGTACCTGGCTCCTGGCTTCGGATCGGTGCAGCGCTGGCCATGGTGGCCATTATGGGAGTGAACCAACGGAAGCAAGACCTTTGTCTCTGTCTCTGTCTCTCTCACTGTCTAACTCTGCCTGTCAAAAAAAAAAAACAAAAAACCTATAATCTTCAGATGTGTAAGTAGATTTAAAAAAAAGAGACAAGGTGGGTGTTTTCTGTAGAACTAAAATCCTGCCTGGGATGCTTCCATTTCATATGGAGTGTCTGTTTCAGTCCTGGCTACACTACTGGTTTTAGGTTCCTGCTCATGTCCCTGCTGGGAGGCAGCAGGTGATGACTCAAGTAGTTGGTTCCAAGAGGGAGTTATCAGCTCCTAACTTCAGGCTGGCCCATTCCCACAGCTGTTAGAGGCGTCTGGAGAATGAACCAAATAGGTTCATTGGATGGGTGATCTATGACTTTCTCTGCATTTTTAATAAATAAAGTAAATAAAAATTTATAGAAATTTAAAAATAAGACAATAAAGACACAATCATTTAAATAGAAGTACACTAAGTTTTAAAAATAGTTTTTGCTTAATTAAGGCAAATAATCTCGGTCCCCTCAAAAAACAAAACCCACTCTTTGTGTTACAGCAGTGCTTGAAATTAAAAAAAAAAAGGGAGGGGCTGGCGCTGTAGTGCAGTGGGTTAAAGCCCTACCCATATGGGCACCAGTTCTAGTCTTGGCTGCTCCTCTTCCAATCCAGCTCTCTACTATGGCCTGGGAAAGCAGTAGATGATGACCCAAGTCCTTGGGCCTCTGCGCCTGTGTGGGAGACCTGGAAGAAACTCCTGACTCCTGGCTTTGGATAGGCACAGCTTTGACCATTGCAGCCATTTGGGGAGAGAACCAGAGGATGGAAGACCTCTCTCTCCGCCTCTACCTCTCTCTGTAGCTCTGCCTTTCAAATAAATAAAATAAATCTTTAAAAAAAAAAGAAATTAAAAAAAAGGAATTAATTCTATGTTTTATATTTTTGTACTGGCATTGCAGAACACATTAAAAAAGAAAATATGTCATAGTGTTTGTCCTGACAAGTGCAGGTTTAATGTTTACCTGATCCAGGAAGCCTTTTACTAGAGTGTCTCTGTGTAAGACATCTTGAAAAATATTCCTATAAGGAAAAGAAAAAAGTCCAAATGTTGAAATGGCTACACAATGCTACTCTATATAAACCCTCACTTCAGCCAACAAATTCATGGCATATTGTATATAAATATATTTGTAGGAATACAGATGTATGTAATTGGAGATATAAAACATATATTCATTTTAGCTTAAAGATATATTTGTGTATTACTGGTATTTTCTCTAGAGAGTATAAGCAGTTCCCAAAAGATAAATATGTATCTATAAATCTATTAGTACTTACACCTTACCAAAAAGCTGAGTGCATTAGGCAACTAATTTATTAACTACCAATTCTAGCCATCCTCCCTCACCTCCAATAACATCCAACCCCCAAACCAGGAACAAATGCTAAGAAACATTTGAGAGAGATGAAGGAACATACCCAGGCACTAATCTGCAATACCATGATCACTGAATTTGTACCAAGAGGCCCACTCTCTGTAAGGAACATGAACCAGCTACCTAACAAAGTACTACCTGTCTGCAATGACCAGCTTATGAAGTCAAGACATAACACCCACTTAAGATAACACCTGTCTGACAATACTGTCAGGGCAGAGAATGTGCTCAAACGAAAAAGAGTGTTCTTTTCCTGGACCCCAGCTCTCTTCCATTTTTTTCTAGTTGATACACAGGGCAGAGTTTATAACACTTAATAAGGTTAAGTGATAAAACAGTAGGGGCCATCATATAACTGATAGGAGTGGCAGAGAAAGAGGATGGTGTGTGCAGAACTAAACAGGAAGTATCTCAAGTTTCCCAGTCTGAGGAGACAGACGTACCAAACTACAGAAGGAAACTTAGAAGTGAGGAAAAAACCAGCATTTCCCCATTACTAACAGGCACTGACAGTACCCCTTCTTGGGCTCTGAGAGAGATTAAGACTATTTAAGTCTAGTGTTCTAATTATACCTGTTTCATTGAATGAATATTGTGACCATAAGTGAACTGGATAGGGGCTGGCGCTGTGGTGTAGCGGGTAAAGCTGCCACCTGTAGTGCCAGCATCCCATATGGGCACCAGTTCGAGACTCAGTTGTTCCACTTCCGATCCAGCTCTCTGCTGTGGCCTGGGAAAGCAGTGGAGGATGGCCCAAGTCCTTGGGCCCCTGCATCAGCATGAGAAGACCCAGAGGAAGCTCCTGGCTCCTGGCTTCAGATCAGCGCAGCTTTGGCCATTGCAGCCAATTGGGGAGTGAACCAGTGGATGGAAGACCCCCCCCCCTTCCCTCTCTGTGTATCTCTTTCAAATAAATAAATAGATCTTAAAAAATAAAATAAAAATAAAAAAATGAAATGGATAAAGTATTTAAAAATGCTTCCAGTGGCTGATTTTAACTGCATTAGCAGAAACTGAAATTATTTTTAAGTTAAATTTTAAAATAACCTACAAGTAAAAAACAGTTTGAAATACACTAAAGAGTAAAATACATCTATGATGTAAAAGTTAACAACACACAATCTAGTGGTTGAAAATACTATTTATGGACAATTTTTTGTTTAGAAAATGTGCTTAAAGCTGGAAATAAAATTTAAAAATTCATGACTTTTTTATGATCAACACAATAAGAATAGCTGGCTGATCATAATTTGTCAAATCAGCAAAACAAACAGAGCTGGCTAAACATGAGTAAGAAGGAAATAGTAAGTGTGGTGCAGCAAGTTAAGGTGATGCTTCTGAGGCTAGAAGCCCATACTGGGATGCCAGTTCTAGTCCTGGCTGCTCCACTTCTGATCATTGCTAATGCACCTGGGAAGGCATTGAAAGACAGCCCAAGTACTTTGGTTCCTGCCACCCGTGTTTGAGGACAGGAGTTTCTGGCTCGTGGATTTTGCTTGGCACAGTCCTAGCCCTTGTGGCCATCAAGGGAGTGAATCAGTGGATCAAAAGTGTCTCTCCCTTAGTCTCTATCACTGCCTTTTAAATCAACAAATTGATACATCCATTAATCAATCAATTTTTAAAAAAAAATCAGGAAGAAATGTTAAAGACACACATATATATACACACACCTCTAAAGAACAAAGCAAAAATGTAAATGGTTGCAAATCCATTCCAAAGTTTACTAACTTCCCTCAGATTTTCAAGGGGTATTTAATTTAACCTATGGGTTAACATACTCCCATCTCACATCAGCATAACTGAGTTGTGTATATACCTCCAGCTCTGCAGTCCAGCTTCCAACTAATGCAGATCCTGGGAGACAGCAGTGATGGCTCAAGCAATTGGGTTCCTACCACCTACGTGGGAGATCTGGATTATGGTCCTGACTATATGGCTAGCCCTGGCCATTGTGGGCATTTGGGGAGTGAAACAGCAGATGTGAGCGCACTCTCTCTCTCTCTCTCTCTCTCTCTCTCTCTGATTCTCAACTTAAAAAAAAAAAAAAGCTTCAAAACACAGAGCGAAAAATTAATTAGAAATGAAGGAAATGCCTGAAGGCACACATCAATTTCAAGAACTCCTATGTGTTTACCAAAATTACTAATATATGAAATCTTAATGGCATGGAATTCCAATTTGACCAGTTCATTTAAAAAATGTATTTGAGAGACAGGAAGACAGTAAGAACTCCCCAGATGCATGCAATAGCTGAGAGTGGGCCGAACCAAAGCTAGCAGCTAGGAACACAATCTAGCTTTCCCATGTCAGTGGCAGGGATCCAACCACTTGAGCCACCACCAGCTGGCTTCTAGGGTTTAGCATTAGCAGGAAACTAGAATAAAGAGTGAGAGCCAGGAAACAAATCCAGGCACTCTATTGTGAGATGCAGGTAACTTAATCAGTGTCTTACCTGCTAGGCCAAATGCCTGTCCTCCAGTTCATTTTCTAAACCCATTCCGGACCGGCACCATGGCTCACTTGGCTAATCCTCCATCTGCGGCGCTGACACCCCAGGTGCTAGTCCCTTGGGACACCGGGTACTAGTCCTGGTTGCTCCTCTTCCAGTCCAGCTCTCTGCTGTGGCCCAGGAGGGCAGTGGAGGATGGCCCAAGTGCTTGGGACCCTGCACTGGCATGGGAGACTGGGAGGAAGCACCTGGCTCCTGGCTTCAGATCGGCGCAGTACTGGCCATAGTGGCCATTAGGGGAGTGAACCAGTGGAAGCAAGACCTTTCTCTCTGTCTCTTTCTCACTGTCTATAACTCTCTCTCTGTCTCTCTCACTAACTCTGCCTGGCAAAAATAAATAAATAAATAAACCCATTCCCATTTCCTTCCTTCCTTCCTTCCTTCCTTCCTTCCTTCCTTCCTTCCTTCCTTCCCTCCCTCCCTCCCTCCCTCCCTTCCTTTTTGACAGGCAGAGTGGACAGTGAGAGAGAGAGAGACAAAGGTCTTCCTTTGCCATTGGTTCACCCTCCAATGGCCGCCGCGGCTAGTGCGCTGTGGCCGGCACACTGCACTGATCCGAAGGCAGGATCCAGGTCTTCTGGTCTCCCATGGGGTGCAGGGCCCAAGCACTTGGGCCATCCTCCACTGCACTCCCTGGCCACAGCAGAGAGCTGGCCTGGAAGAGGGGCAACCGGGACAGAATGTGGTGCCCCAACTGGGACTAGAACCCAGTGTGCCGGCGCCGCAAGGCGGAGGATTAGCCTATTGAGCCGCGGTGCCGGCCAACCCATTCCCATTTCTAAGGAACCAAGAACACTGGAGAATGGGCAATCAATAGATGTGGGAAAATCAATAGATGTAGGGGAAAATGGGTCTTATGTTATCTTCTGAATCATGAGGCTCAGTTTCCCCTAGATGCAATGTTCCTATTCTGTTTCTGGTCAACACTTAGTGTGTGGCTATTGATGAATCACATGTCCATTGCCTTAGCTCAAACTTTCCTTAGAAACACACAACAGTGCTGACTGCTCCAGATTTACGGGTGCCTTAAACATTTAAACCTGGATTAGTATAGTTAACATTTATTGAGTACATTCTGTGTCATGCACTTTTCCAAGCACTTTTAATTGATTAGAGAACCATAAAAGTACATTACAATTCTTTTTCTAACTTCAAAACATCATGTAAGCGTTTTCTTGGGGTTTTTGGATTATAGATTTATCAGCATAACTTTGTAGTTTCTAGTTGGGTCTATACTCAGCAACTGATTATTGCCACTTTTTAATTTACTGATCAGACTTCCTGATAAATGAATTAACATAATATAAAATGCAAAGTAAAAGAATGCTCTATTAATATATTTCAACAATTTTCCTGTATTTTGTATTCATATACCAAGGAAAGAAAACCCTAGAATTGCTTCTTTGGCTTACTTAGCCTGTTCAATGAGGGTTACATACTGGGGCTCTCTGGCTGGACCCTATTACTCCCAGCACCTAATATAGTTTCTAGGAGCTCAATACTTATTTATTCAACAAATATTTAAATACCTAAGGCCTAATTTAACCTATTTTATGGGACACAAAATTATATTAAAAATGAACATTTAACAAAATATATCATTGATTAAATGCTTCTTCAAGCATAATTCTGCCAGTAATATTTATTTCCTTTTAAACACAATTTGTCTGATTGTTTTTATTCATGAAAGAGAGTTTCATGTTGTTCCATGACAACAATATCAAAAGAGTGAGCATCAATTCACAATAGCAAAGACATGGAATCAACCAAGATGTCTATCAACTGGTGACTAGATAAAGAAAACATGGTGTTATATATATATATATATACACACACATACATATATATGTATACACACACAATAGAATATTACTCAGTCATAATTATGAATGAAATTCTGAACTGTGCAACAAAATGGATGCAACTGGAGATCATTATGCTTTGTGAAATAAACCAGACCCAAAAAGATAAATACATGTTCCTCTTATTTGTGGTAGTTATAGTATAGACTATAAAAGATATATATATATAGTTATATAGTTATATAGTTATAGTATAGACTATAAAAGTTGTGTGGATGTCATGTCATTTGGTATAGTTATAATACTGCTTCACCAAATTACACCATGTAAATGACAATATGCTCTTAGTTCACATATTACAAAAAAAGAAATGGAGAGAGGAGAACAGTGAGGACTCTTGGGACACTAGTCATGCTTTATTCTTAACTTGGGGGTTAGATGAGTATGATCAGGGGCCAAAAAACTTTATCTGTACATGTATGTGCTTTTCTTGATATGTATACTATATTATGGTATGTATACTCTATTGTTAAAATACAATGTTAAGAGAAAAAAAAATGATGAGCATTACTTACAAATCAGGAGTGAAACTTTCATCTGTGTAGATGATCGTATCCTGAGCCATGTCTTCTTCGGAAGTAGCTCTCCAAAATGCTGTCAGCTCTGACCTCATGTATCTACGCTGATTATAAATATGTTCATGACAGGGTGGCATCTGCTTGACAGTGTTGACATCCACATCTATGTGTGTGGTGGGATATGGGGCATACATGACTTGCCGGAACGGTAGTACAAAGCTTCCAGTTGAATCCTGCCAAAATGAAAAGAACATTTATTGTCTTACATGCCAGATGATATGAAGAAATATTTTAATTAAAAAAAAAAGGGGGAGCTGATGCTGTGGCATAGTGGTTAAAGCTGCCATCTGAGCTGCCGGCATCCCATATAAGTGCCGGTTTGAGTACCAGCTGCTCCACTTCCCATCCAGCTCTCTGCTATGGTGTGGAAAGCAGTGGAAGATGGCTCAAGTCCTTGAGCCCCTGCACCCTTGTGGGAGACCCGGAAAAGCTCCTGGCTCCTGGTTTCAGATAGGCGTAGTTCCGGTAGTTGTGGCCAATTGGAGAGTGAACCAGCAGATGTAAGACCTCTCTCTCTCTCTCTCTTTGCTTCTCTGTCTCTGTGTAACTCTGACTTTCAAATAAATAAATAAATCTTAAAGAAAAAAAAATTGTCTCTGATTTAGCAAATTCATCTCTACAAGTGTTTTTCAAAAGTTGATTTATGGGACCCAGGTCAGGGATTCAAGCACTTGGGCCTTCATCTATTGCCTCCCAGGGTGTGCATTAGGAGGAACTTAGATCAGAAGAAGAGGCAAGACTTGATCCCATGCAATCCACTATGGGATGCCAGTGTCCCAAGTGGCAACTGAACCAGCTGTGCTACAATGCCCACCCCCATCTATAAAAATTTACTTCAGGGGCTGGCACTGTGGCGCAGTGGGTTAAAGTCCCAGCCAGCAGTGCCAGCATCCCATATAGGCACCAGCTGTTCTACTTCTGATCCAGCTCTCTGCACGGTCTGGGAAAGCAGTGGAGGATGGCCCAAGCCCTTGGGCCCCTGCACCTGCATGGGAGACCCGAAAGAAGCTCCTAGCTCCTGGCTTCAGATCAGCTTAGCTCTGGCCATTGTGGTCATATGGGGAGTGAACCAGCAGAATGGAAGACCTCTTTCTCTCTGGCTCTCCCTCTCTCTGTAATTCTTTCAAATAAATAAAATAATTTAAAAAAAGAAATTTAAGATATTAATCACAACTGAGTACAGTTTTAGCAACAAGAGTGCTCACTACTGCACTAATTTTCACAGTGAAAACATCAGAAACCTCCTAAGCATCCAAAAATTGAAGCACTTAAGTAAATAAAAATGTTAATTATTTAGCTGCTAAAGATAAAGTTGCCAAAGTTTGTATTGATATTAGGGTTTATAATGTATTGTGAAAAAAGCAGGTTAAAACAGGAAGAATATAATCCAAGGGAAGGCGAGGTGGTTTGAAAAAAAATCTAGGGCATAGTGCATAAGGTGGGTAAGGCTGCCACCTGCAGTGCCGGCATTCCACATGGACACCGGTTTAAGTCCTGGCTGCTCCACTTCCAACCCAGCTCTCTGCTGTAGCCTGGGAAAGCAGTAGAAGATGGCCCAAGTACTTGGGGCCCTGCACCCACATGGGAGACCTGGAGGGAATTCCTGGCTCCTGGCTTCAGATCAGCGCAGCTCTGGCCATTGCGGCCAATTAGAAAGTGAACCAGCAGATGGAGGACCTCTCTCTCTCTCTCTCTGTGTAACTGACTTTCAAATAAATAAATAAATAAATAAATAAATAAATATTTTGTTTGACAGGCAGAGTTATACAGTGAGAGAGAGAGACAGAGAGAAAGGTCTTCCTTTTTCCGTTGGTTCACCCCCCAAAATGGTCACTACCGCCGGCGCACTGCACCGATCCGAAGCCAGGAGCCAGGTGCTTCCTCCTGGTCTCCTATGTGGGTGCAGGGCCCAGGCACTTGGGCCATTCTCCACTGCCTTCCCGGGCCACAGCAGAGAGCTGGACTGGAAGAGGAGCAATCGGGACAGAATCCAGTGCCCCAACCAGGACTAGAACCCGGGGTGCCGGCGCCACAGGCGGAGGATTAGCCAAGTGAGCCATGGCGCTGGCCATAAATAAATAAATCTTAAAAAAAAAAAGAAAGAAAGAAATCTAGAAAGACAGACTAGAAAGAAATTACAAGTGATTTCCCCTTTCTTCTTCATTCTATGGTTCTTAAAAAAATCTCAGTGAATACATACTTTTGCAAGTAAAGAATGTACTTCTTTTTAGGTATAGCCAATTGGGTAGCTAGCAACAAGGGCCTAAAGTGTAGGTACTGTGCTATAAATAGATAACAGAAGCTGTTTCCTGTTTTAACTCTTCTAATGCTGTGATAAGCATCTTTGGATAATGTTGGGTATTTTCTATAAATATATACAACTTAGAGGCTGGCACTGTGGCGCAGTGAGTTAAAGCCCTAGTCTGAAGTGCCAGCATCCCATATGGGCGCTGGTTCAAGACCTGGATACTCCAATTCCAATCCAGCTCTCTGCTACGGCCTGAGAAAGCGGCAGAATATGGCTCAAGTCCTTGGGCCCCTGCACCCACATGGGAGACCTGGAAGAAACTCCTGGCTCCGGATCGACACAGCACCAGCCGTTGCAGCCAATTGGAAAGTGAACCAATGGAAGGAAGACCTTTCTCTCTGTCTCTCCCTCTCACTGCCTATAACTCTATTTCTCAAATAAATAAAATTTTTAAAAATATATATATATTCAACTTATATTTGCATATACATATTTGTAAAGAAAACATAAATTTTTAAATTAAGTAATCGTTTCTAATTTTCCTCTACGCACCTGTTTCTTTTAGGGGTATAGTAACATAATTGAGAGGGTGTTGAGGAAGTAAAAGTATTAAGCACTCTGTTATATTTTTAACAGGAAAAGGTTCTAATTATCAGATTTGTAAAAATCCAAATGAGAAAAGTGTTTCTTTTCACTAGTCTCTAAATTAGAAAACTCTGAGCTCAGAGCAGGCAAATATTGAAAATGTGAAAGCTGAATATGAATTTTTCTAGGAAAGCTACTCCTTCTCACCTTGATTAAAATCGGAACACAGTAATAGATTCAATAAAAGTGCACAACTAACTTGTCTTTAATTATTGAAAATAATTGCTAATTTACCTTTACCTGTTTTGTTCCTTGAAAAGCAGACTCAATTAAATGGAAGAAAAACAAAAAAATTTCTTAAATAGTGTGTGTATTCTTCTTTTTGTTTTGTTTTTGACAGGCAGAGTGGACAGTGAGAGAGAGAGACAGAGAGAAAGGTCTTCCTTTGTCCTTGGTTCACCCTCCAATGGCCGCTGTGGCCGGCGCACCACGCTGATCCGAAGCCAGGAGCCAGGTGCTTCTTCCGGTCTCCCATGGGGTGCAGGGCCCAAGCACTTGGGCCATCCCTCCACTGCACTCCCAGGCCAGAGCAGAGAGCTGGCCTGGAAGAGGGGCAACCGGGACAGAATCCGGCGCCCCAACCGGGACTAGAACCCGGTGTGCTGGCGCTGCAGGTGGAGGATTAGCCTACTGAGCTGCGGCGCTGGCCCTGTATTATTCTTATATATCATCAAAATCCTATCTACTTATTTTTTTTTCAATAAATGAACATGGTACACAAACAAAAGACAGTATCAATAACACAAAATTTGAAATCTGGTGGGCTGGTATTGTGGCGTGGTGGGTTAAGCCGCTGTCTGGGATGCCAAAATCCCATATGGGCACTGGTTTTGAAGCAGGCAGGCATATAGGTTAAAATCGATTAGGTTTGTGAGCTGGAAGACCACGCCTTCACCACGCCCCTGTGTGACCTCATGCCCTACCTGGCCACACCTGAGTGCCCACCAGCCAATCAGGTTAATTAACCACTCCCCTTTGGAAGTGGGTTAAAAGCCTGGGACACGGTGTGTTCCCCCTTCTCTTTTCCCTGGCCTCTTGCCAGGAGGAAGCTTGCTGTAGCCCTGTACCTCCAGGGCACATGGCCTTTGGGCCAACCCCCCCCCCCCCCCAGGCTTCCTGGCCTGGATGCTCCTCCATGTGGCTGGTTCCTGGTGCTCGGTATGAACCCAGATTTACCCCCCTCTCTTAGATAAAGCTCTCACTCTCCTATGCATCTTTCACCCTAAATAAAAGCCTAAAATGTACCATGCTGCCTTATTTATCTGTGCTGGTATTTAGAATTCTTCTCTAAATATTGGGCAAGAACCCTCTCGGGCTTATTAATATTGGGGATTTAGTAATAAGCATATGGTGATGTCATATAGCACCCCAAATTCCGATAGCACATGTGGCACCTCAGATGGCGATTCTGGGAACTTTAAGGGGCCACATTTCTGTATAGATTTTAGGGGGTCATCTCTGATATCAGTTCAAGTCCTGGTTGCTCAGCCTCCAATCTAGCTCCCTGTTATTGCTCCTGGGGAAGCAACAGAATATGGCCCAAAGTGCTTGGGCCCTTGCCACCCATGTGGGAGACCCAGATGAAGCTCCTGGCTCCCGGCTTTTGCCTGGTCCAGCCCTGGATTTTGTAGCCATTTGAGGAGTGAACCAGCAGATGGAAAGTCTCTCTCTTTCCTTCTCTCTGTAACTCTGCTTTTCAAAGAAATAAATAAAATCATAAAAAAAGAAAAAACTAAAACCTGTTCAGCAAAAAAGAAATAATCCAACTTTAGATATGTGACCTGATTAAAGCCTGCATTTAAAAAAGAAACAGTCTTGAGACTAGATGTAGCTACAGTGAACCACCTGGAAACAAACGCTTTCCATGGTGTTTTACTGATGATACTAATTACAAATCCTAAGATACATATTCTGTCTCTGAACTGTGTGAATGAGCTTTAACCTGGGCATAAAAACATGAGATGCACTTAAGACTAGTATTTAAAAATATATTTATAGAGTCTCAAAAATTTGAGATTCTTAAAAATTGGCTTACTTATGATAACTGGAAACTATACCTTGAGCAGGCCTTGTACAAAGAGCCCTGATTCATACTTAAACGACGACTCTGCTTCACACAGTCTGGAGCACTTCCTTTCTGCTGGAGTCAGAAAAAGGCATAAAGTTCTCACTATCTACAAAAGAAAAGATTTTAGCATTAAAATGGAAGAAAACCTAAAAAGAAAATATTGAAGCATTAAAATATGAAGTAAAAAAGACCACTGGTTTGCCTATGAAATAAATGTGAATAGAAATTTCCATTGTTGTCAAAAAACACATCCTGAATACTAAGTATTCCTCAGGAGTGCAGAATAGTACACATGCGATATAACGCTTATTACCTAACACAAAGATTCTGTGGTCAAAGAAGGTTTTTAAAGTGTTGGGTAAATTAACTGTATAGTAACTCAAAATCTTTAATATTTGGATAGTTAATATATTAATATTTAATATTAAATTTAATTTAAATATTAAATTAAATATATTAATATTTAATATTTTGGATTTGACTCCTTAGGTAAGTAATATGCAGACTTTCTTAATATATTTAACCATGGAGCCCTTATTTTAATAGGAAATAATGACCTAATATAATCACCATCTCCATTTAGTAGCAACAATTTTGGACAAGAAAACTAACTGCATGTAAATTAGGCAGGACTGCAGCTTCTGTTTTATCATCCTACCTGTAAAACTTACTATAATGAGTATCAAGGAGTGTCCAAATGCCTTCATAGAGAATTATGCTATCAAATTTGAAAACAAGCAGGCGGACATTGCCATGCACTGGATTAATGCTGCCCCTTGGGAGATCCACATCCTCCATTGCAGTGCTCGTTTAAGTTCCAGCTACCCTACTTCTGATCCAGCTTCCTACTAATGCATCCTACAAAGCAGCAGATGATGGCTCAGGGGTGTGGCCCCTGCCACCACTTAAAAAACCTGGATGGAGTCTTGGGTTCCTGATTTCAGCTTGGCTTAGCCCTGGCTGTTGAGGGTATCTGGAAAGTTAATTGGAAGATGGAAGATCTCTGTTTCTGTTCCTCTTTCAAGTAGATGCAAATAAGTAAATACTTAAGAAAAACCAAGCAGACCATAAGAGGAGGTTTAAACATCTCTAATTCTAAAAGGATTTGATCTACTGCCCCATTAGGAGAAATAAATGCCCTGTAACTACATTGAAATTCAGATCATATCCAGAATTACTATTTTGAAGCAGAAAACTATACCAGTGGCAGTTTTCCCTCAAATTAAAAAGATAAAAGGGAAGTCATTCTTCCCAAAGAGGATGGAGGACGAGAAAAATACTTAAAAAAACACAGTCCCAACATGGGACTGAAGTAGGCAGGCATACAGGATAAAATTAATTAGATTTGTGAGCTGGGAGACCACGCCTTTGCCAGGCCCCTGTGTGGCCTCATCCCCCTACCTGGCCACAGCAGGGTGCCCACCAGCCAATCAGGTTAATTAACCACTCCCCTTTGGAAGTGGGTTAAAAGCCAGGACAAGGTGTGGCCCAGCCTAGCTGCTCACGTGGCTGGTTCCTGGTGCTAGGTATGAACCCATATTTACCTTTCTCTCTTAAATAAAGTATCTGCCTCTGCTTTGCTGCCGGTGATAAGTGGTGGGTAGCAGCTCCAGGTGTTTGCTGCACGTGGCTTTGGCCTGCTCTCTGAGTGGTATGGACGCTACCCTAGTTTCCAGACTTTCCCCTCTCTCCAACCTAAACTAAAACCCTCACTTTCCTAGATACCTCTCGCACTAAATAAAAGCTTAAAATGTACCATGCTGCCTCGTTTATCTGTGCCAGTATTTAGAATTCTTCTCTAAATATTAGGAAAGAACCCTCTTGGGCTTATTAATATTAGGGGGCTTAGTAATAAGCCCATGGTGAAATCATATGGCACCCCAAATTCTGGTAGTATATGTGACACTCCAGATAGCACTTCTGGGGAACTTTAAGGGGCCACATTTTTGTGTAAATTTTAGGGTGTCATGTCCGATTTCAGAACACTGTTTCTCCATAAAACAGACTGACAGTCCCCTGTGGGATCCTAAAGTTCCTAGGATAATAACAATAATAAATAAGATCACTAGTCTATAAATGCAATATGATGATATAGGTATACCAATCTCTCATAAGTGGTTATATGAAAAATATAATTTTGGAAAATTAAGGCTCATATAAGTACACAGAGTAGCTTATTACAGTTAAGAAATTATGAATACCTTTGTAAAGCAAATAATCATTCTCAAAATATATCCTATATAAAACTTTAACTTTAAAAAATGTTAATATTTAATTTGATTGTAATACCTTGTACTTAACTCTAGGTTCATTGTAATGAATGGTCACATAAGAACCTGAATGGTCACGTAGGTACAAAATCTCTGAGTGAATTGTCTAATATCTGGAAATGTAACTATAATTCATTTTTTTACCTAATTTAGTATTGAAGGAAGTAGTCACAAACATTACTGAATAAAGTATAACCTTCGTTGACCACCTAGTAGCATGAATAATCAAATGACATTTCTTTAATAGTAGTACAAAAAGTATAAGGTTATTTTCATATTTATTAAAGATAACACTTGGAAATAAAAATAAATATTTTAAAATATCTGATTGTAAAATATTCTCAAAATCAATTACATACAACTAATACTGGCATTTATGAGTTATCATAATGGAAATAATAAATGACTTCATATTTAAGCAGTTTATTTCAACTCATTTTTGCCACAGCCCCAGCAATTTGTTAAGATTTTACTACATGGCCAGCACTGCAGCTCACTTGGCTAATCCTCCACCTGTGGTGTTGGCACCCCAGGTTCTAATCCCGGTTGGGGCACTGGATTCTGTCCTGGCTGCTCCTCTTCCAGTCCAGCTCCCTGCTGTGGCCTGGGAGGGCAGTGGAGGATGGCCCAGTTGCCTGGGCCCTGCACCCACATGGGAGACCAGGAGAAGCACCTGGCTCTTGGCTTTAGATTGGCGCATCGCGCTGGCCTCAGTGCGCCAGCCACAGCAGCCATTTCAGGGGTGAACCAACAGAAAGGAAGACCTTTCTCTCTGTCTCTCTCACTATCTAACTCTCCCTGTCCAAAAAAAAAATTTTTTTTACTACTGTAATGCTTTTTTAAATTAAAAAAATAATATTTACTTTAAATACACAGCGAGAGAGAGAGATATCTCCCACCTGTTGGTTTACTCCAAATGCCAACAACAGCCAGGGCTGGGCCAGATCAAAGCCAGGAGCCTGGAATTCTGTCCAAGTCTCCCATGTGGGGGATAGGGACACCACTTCTTGAGCCATCACATGATGCCTCCCCGGTACACATTAGTAGGAATCCGGAATCTGGCGTGGAGCTGGGCCTGGAACTCGGGCATTCAAGTATGGGATATGGCCATCTCAAGTAGTGTCTTAACTGCTCCATCAAATACTTGTCCCTATTAGACTGTTGTAACTAATGCCTAACATTTAAATGATAATCTATGATATAGTAACAGTATTAAAAGTCAGATCATTTGCAAGATTATAAAATAAAGTACCTTATTTACTTTTTCTGCACTGCTACCTACAACGACAGAACAGCCACAGGTTTGCAAGTGTGAGCTTATGGCACTGTAAATTAAATTAAAGAAAAGAAATTTAAAACATTGACTGTAAAACAATATCAGAAACCAAAAAAAGTGAGCTCCAAATAACTCAGAATAGCTTTACATGATAACACAAAGCTTAAGTATAATACCATCTTTTATTTGTATGTGATTTTATATTTGCCAGGGGTTTTTCACAGGGATTCTCCTATTTGAGCCTTAAAACAGCTAGTTAGTAGAATATATGATGTTATAGTTGAAGAAACTCACGTGTAGAAAGGTTAAGTGATTTATTTTCAATGAAATGGTATTAAAAACAACATACAAATGATCAGATTCAAGACTAAAGTGTTTCAGACCCAAAAGGGAAACACTAAGGACATAAAAACAAATACTTCCTTTCACTTGTCATCTTATAAAGTGAAAGTTCATGAAAATTTGCTATTCTAAAAGAAAAACACTTAAAAAGAAGATGAGATAAAACATGTAGAATACTTTGTACAGGGACTAACAGGCAATCCACAAATGCTAGCTATTATTACCATTTTCCTTAGAAGAAAATATAAATATAAAATGTTAGCTATTAGCTATTATTAAATGATTACATGCTCCAAGCATGGTTTTAAGTGCTTTAAATGATTTCTCTCAATCAATCCTGACAACTACTAGTATTCCCATTTTACAGTTGGAAAAGAAGGTACAGAGAATTCAGGAAGTTTGCCTAGGGTTAGATAGTAGTAACCCAGGCAGTCTGGTTTTAGAGCCTACACTTGTAAGTCCTAAACTCTATGGCTAGATAGAAAATATCAGTACAAGTGCGAAATCAGTTTCTTTGTGGGCCTAAATAAGAAGGCCATTTAATGCAAAGCCCCACTCAATGCAACTCAATTTGAAAGGGTTTTAGTTTCAACTTCAATGAGAAGTAAAACAAGAAACCAGAAGCAACAGGACCAAGATTTCTCATCTGAGCATACTAGGAACTCAATTTCTTTAAATAGCAAAAGAGTAACATCAGATCTACCACAGACATGTAATGACTGAAAAAATAACACACATTTAATCAACAATTCAAATATGCAATGTTGTCCCTAGAATAATCTAAGTAAGGGAGCATTCAAGTATTTCTTTCCTTCCAAATCTTGTCATAGGTAAGCATAAGATTTCTATCTGCCTTATGCAGCTTAAGGAAAGAAACAAAATCCTTACTTGAGAAGAAAGCCTTCATGACAACTGTCACCAATATCATCATCATTGAGTACTGTGTCAGCTATCTAAAATGCACCCCCAAAAGAAAAAGTTTAGTTATAACATAGCATTGAAATAAAACTTTTAATTTACAAGTTTTCTGAAGTCTACATTCAATATAACATGTTGCCCTCATTTCTGAGCATCAAGAATACTTGTAAAACAACCCCTATGCACTACCATGAACTTTCAGAACAAATGTGAAAGCTGATCAGGCAGGTTAAGCAACAATTTTTACAAGAATAATATCCTCTCCTTGGCTAGTAGAATCAGAATATCAATTTTAATGAAAACAACAAGAATAGTTTTCTGAAGGTATACATGTGTACTGTGTGATTCAAAGTGTCCTGACTGAATGACTTTGAATGACTGAGGACTAAAATTAGAGAACTTAAGAAACTTCCATGAATAGCCACTAATCCGTATACCACTTTGTTTCAAAAGTATTGCATTTAATATTCATTATTTCTATTACATGGGGAACTGTTCCATTTCAAGGAAATATTAAAGTGGTGACTTAAACCATATTTAATTTTGTTGTAATTATCAAAAAAGCCTGTGCTTGTATTGGGAATAATGTTTCAAATGAACAGTAATAGGATAAAATACATATTACTAAAGCTAGAGTGTCACTAACGTGAGAATACAAAAATAGTACTATAACTGCATCAGTAAAGGGTAAAATTTTCTATAAGAACTTACATCTATTTCTTCAGGAACACTGTGTGACTTCATAGATGAAAGCAGTTCCATTACAGGAATCACTTCCCCAGTAAGCATTGGAATAATACTCTGACCCTGAAGAATAAAAGTAAAATGAAGTAAAGAAAATCACACAGTATCAGAGGAAGGAGGTAATAAATAATTTAACCTGAAAGCAAACAATAACATTTTTGATGGGACTACTTGGTAACTTGTTCAAGCACAGGTCCAAATACGTCTACTACTCCAAAAAATTGTCTTATATGCTATTTAAAGATAGTTTCTATTTTTCTAGAAGTAATTTCCTTTAGTGAGCATGGAATCAACAGTTTATCATTTACTGCTACATGGAATAATTAAATCACCAAGCCAAATTTAGAAGGCATCTGCTTTGAAATTTATCTGAGCTATAAAAATTCTTGTTAATTAAAGGTCATCTAGATTCCATATTTAAAGATAAGAATAGGCAAGCATAAAGACTTGAAATCCTTACCAAATAACTCAGTAGTAAGGTCTGAATCAATATTTAACCTCCAGGTACAACAGTTACAATAGAGTTACAATTTATACAAACACAAATCAAAATCATTACATATATTAAGATTCAATAAAATACAGAAAGTTTTGTTTAAAATTCTTTCAGGATAATATCACTATTTATTACATCTTAAATATTTAATTTTGAAATTTGTATTTTCTAGAATCAAATTTACACCACAAATGTAAAATGTCTCAAATACAGGTGATCCCTCATTTATTCACTAAGACCCAAACCTCCAACAGTTTATGAGCAGCCTGAATATGTAAACCATTAGAGATGTACATGAAATTGTCTAATGCTTACCAATTTTCAGCTACATTTTAAAAATCATGTGTTATTCACAATACATTTAATAAAGGGTTTTTCCACACTAATATTTCTTTTTTTAAAATATTTATTTATTTGACAGGTAGAGTTACAGACAGTGAGAGGGAGACACAGAGACAAAGGTCTTCCTTCCGTTGGTTCACCCCCAAAATGGCCACTACGGCCGGCACTGTGCCGATCCGAAGCCAGGAGCCAGGTGCTTCCTCCTGGTCTCCCATGCAGGTGCAGGGGCCCAAGCACTTGGGCCATCCTCCACTGCACTCCTGGGCCACAGCAGAGCGCAGGACTAGAAGAGGAGCAACTGGGCCTAGAACCTGGCGCCCATATGGGATGCTGGCACTGCAGGCGGAGGATTAACCAAGTGAGCAATGGCGCTGTCCCCCACAGTAATATTTCATAAAATGATCTTTAAAAATTTTTTTGTTTACTTATTTGAAAGGCAGAGAGACAGGGCCAGACAGATATCTTTCCATCCACTGGTTCATTCTCCAAATGCCCACAACAGCAGCAGATGCATCAGAGCTGTAACTCAATCCAGGGTTCCCATGTGGATGACAGGTACCCAAGTACTAGGAACATTACCTGCTGCCTCCCGGGGTGTGCATTAGCAAGAAGCTGGATGGGAAGTGACACTGGGACTCAAAGGCGGCATTCTGATACGGGATGCAGGCTCCCAAGGGTCACAGTAACCACTGCACCAAATGCTCGCCTCTCATTTAGTGATTTTCAGCTCTTCCCGTTAATCTTCAAATAAGAACCTCTGTCATGGCTGGATCCATTTTTAATTGACCTAATCCAGCTTTTCAGAGCCCTTTATATAAGTGACTTGACAATTTAAATGTGATATTACCTCTGGAAATTTTATTCTAAGCCATAAGCCTATTTGTATAATATGGACAGTGCTATTAATTTAAAATATCCAGTAGTAATCTCCACAACTAATCACAGTCATTGTTTTTGCTTAATCTTTAGAATGCTTCTTATAATTAGTACATGTCATCCAACAAGAGCAACAATTGAATCTGTGTCAAATTTGCTTCCTTGTAAAGTGATAATAGCAAATAACAGTAATCAGCATTGAAAATCAGCACAGACTGAAGGTGTTTCAGACTAATGTGTTATCCTGAGGTAGTATACTTGTTCAAAATAAAGTTAATAAAAGCATGGAATGTGAAATTTCCAAGGATTCAATTATAATGCAACTCCTTTTCAGAAGGGATAATTTTGGGAAAACACCTTCCTTTAGGTTTAGGCACAAATGGAATTTCATAGATGGTACCTCAGACATTTTTCATCATTGGTGGCCAATGGATATCTTCATTGCAGTTCATGAAAAATATCCAGGGGCAGGTACTGTGACCCAACAGGCTAAGCGGCCGCTTTTAACGCCAGCATGTCCTATTAAAGTACCAGTTTGAGTCCCAACTCTTCTACTTCTGATCAGCTTCCTACTAATGCATCTGGGGACACAGTGGAAGATGGTGGTCCCAGGCCCCCCATTTGGGAGACCAGGATGGAGTTCCTGGCTCCTGGTTTCAGCCTTGCCTAGACCTGGCTGTTGCAGCCATTTGGGCAGTAAAACAGCAAATGGAAGAAATCTTGTGTGTGTGTCTGTGTGTGTCTCTCTGTGGCTCTGCCCTTCAAGTAAATCAATCAATAAATAACTCTTTAAAACTTTTAAAAAACATCCTTCAAGACTGAGTGAAGAAATCCCTTTAAGTTCTTCTTCCTCTTTGTACTTCTCCAACTCAAACATCTCAGGAAGATAATGCTTCCCCTTTAAAAACTCCAGTTTATCCCAAATATGCTTTCTTCCTAACATATACAGAGTAAGATAATATTTCCAAGACCTCCTAAAAAACAAAGTTTACCTTAGTGGTTAACTTAGTAGGCACAGGTTTCTAGTTTGATAAAACAAGATCCCAGTAAAAGGAAAATTCTATTTGGCCCTAAAAGTCTTTATTTTTTAAAAATATTTTATTTATTTATTTGAGAGGTAGTTACAGTGAAAGGGAGACTGAAAGGTCTTCCTTCCATTGGTTCACTCCCCAAATGGCCACAACAGCCAGAGCTGCGCTGATCCAAAGCCAGGAGCCAGGAGCTTCTTCCTGGTCTCCCATGCAGGTGCAGGGGCCCAAGCACTTCGACCATCTTCTACTGCTTTCCCAGGCCACAGTAGAGAGCTGGACTAGAAGAGGAGCATCCAGAACTAGAACCAGCACCCATAAGGGATGCCGGCACCGCAGGCGGAGGATTAACCTACTGTGCTACGGCACCAACCCCCACAAAGTCCTTATTTTAACTCTGTTAAATTATTCCATAGCTAGCACGTTAGAAGTTGGTGACAGTCACCTGCAAATTGATCAGCAAGCCAGTAATGGCTTTCCTGTGCTAAAGGGAAAACTCATCTATCCTGGAGAGCTCTTTACAAAAATATAAACATAACTGTGTCAAACAGATCATTTTATAAGGTTTTGTATTTTCCTTGTTTGTGTCTCTACACTTTCACAAGCTCTTAAGGAAACCAGATTTTTTTTTTTAAAGATTTATTTACTGAAAGTCAGAGACAGCAGGGGAGACAGAAAGAGAGGGGGGAGGAGGGGAGAGGGAGAAGAAGAGTGAGAAGGAGAGGGAAGGGGGAGAGGGGGAGAGGAGGAGAGGGGGAGAGGGGGAGAGGGGGAGAGGGGGAGAGGGGGAGAGGGGGAGAGGGAGAGAGGGGGAGAGGGAGAGAGGAGGAGAGGGAGAGATATCTTCCATCCACAGGTTCACTCCCCAAATGGCTGCAACAGCTGGGGCCAGGAGCTTCTTTCAGGTCTCCCATGTGGGAGTAGGGACTCAAGCACTTGGGCCATCTTCCTCTGCTTTCCCAGGCACATTAGCAGGCAGCTGGATTGGAAGTGGAGTAGCTGGAACTTGAACCAGCTATGTGATGCTGCGATACCAGTCTCCCAGCGTATGGGATGCTGGTATCACAGGACCTAGAAACTAGTTTTCTTTTTTTCTTTTAAAGATTTATTTATTTACTTGAAAGTCAAAGTTATAGAGAGGCAGAAGCAGAGGCAGAGAGAGAACAAGAGCTAGAGAGAAAGTCTTTCATCAGCTGGTTCACTCCCCAAATGGCTACAATGGCCGGAGCTGGGCCAATCGGAAGCCAGGAGCCAGGAGTTTCTTTCAGGTCTCCCACGCAAGTGCAAGGGCCCGAGGACTTGAGCCATCTTCTGCTGCTTTCCCAGGCCATAGCAGAAAGCTGGATCAGAAATGGAGCAGCTGGGATGTGAACCAGCACCCATATGGGATGCTAGCACTGTAGGCAGCAGGTTTACCCACTTCCACAGCGCTTGCCCCGGAAACTAGTTTTCAAGATTATCATTCTGTCTCAGCCATATTCAGGCAAGCTAGAGCCAAGGCAACTCAGCCATGTGCACAAGACTGGAGTTTTACAAGAAGGAGCAACAGAGTCTGGCGTGTGATGTAGTGGGTAAAGTTGCCGCCTGCAGTGTCAGCATCCCATATGGGTGCCAGTTTGAGTCCTGGCTGCTCCACTTCCAATCCAGCTCTCTAGTAGGGCCTGGGAATGCAGTAGAAGATGATGGGAGACCTGGAAGAAGCTCTTGGCTCCTGGCCTCGGATCAGCCCAGCTCTGGCCGTTGTGGCCATCTGGGGAGTGAGCCAGTGATGGAAGACCTCTCTGTCTCTCTCTGCTTCTGTCTCTCTGTAACTCTGCCTTTCAAATAATTAGTAAATAAACCTTAAAAAAAAAAAAAAAAGGAGCATCAAAGGTGGCATGCCAGTGACAAGGAAATAGAAGTAAAAACTATTTATCCACTGGAGAGTCTCTTTCGGAGACCCTCTTTCTCTGTCTTTCACAGCCACAGGATAAAACTGGCATGTTTTCTTAGAGCTGATGTTACTGGAAGCCTGAACAGTAAGAAGCTTAGGACATCACTAACAAATTTTAATACTAAAGCAGATATATCATGGAACAAAAAGGAAATTGACTAAGTTTTAAAGATATAACATAGCATTTTATTTAATTTTATTTATTTTTAAAGAATTATTTATTTATTTGAAAGGCAGAGTGACAGAGGAGAAAAGAAGAGACAGAAAGAGACCTTTCATCAGTTGGTTCACTCCCTAAATGGCTGCAACAGCCAGGGTTGGTCCAGGCTGAAGCCAGGAGCACAAAACACTATATGGGTTTTCCCATATAGCAGGTGCCCAAGTACTTGGGCCATCTTCTGCTGCTTTCCCAGGGCCATTGGCAGGAAGCTAGACTAGAAGCAGAGCAGCTGGAACTCAAATAGGTGTTCCAATATGGGATGCCCACATCACGAGCAACGACTCAACACGTATCAAAATGCTGGGCCCCCAACTTATTTTAAAGAAATATTGTGTTTAGAGCTGTGCCTGTACCTTGTGACAGACATCTCAGGGGTACTCTACAGCTGCTTCTGTGGAAATGTTTCAGGAGTGTATAATACCTTAATGAAACTGCATATACAATTTGTTTTTACTATTAACAAAAAAAGGAGCAAAATATTCATTTATAGATGTAATAAATATATTCCTTTATTTATTTTTGTAACTCCTCAGATGAAATACCTGGAAAGTTTCAGCCAACTTATTCTATATACGTCCACAAAGTCTCTGCTGGTTTTCAGGTTCAGTCTGTCAAGATAGTTTGTCTTCAAGGCTGTCACAAAAGTCATTATCAGCCTTACACAGAATACATCAGTGGGAATAGTGGTATTTGATAGAACACAATCTGCACTTTACCTGATCTTCCATTCTCTCTGTGCCTTCCAGAACAATCTTCTGGACATTTTCTTGTCTTTCCTAAGCAAAGGAAAATATATTTTAAAAGCATACCACAATATTTTGATTCTTGCATATTTTTCAATGTGCATATATTCTTGTATAATTTAATTAACATAAAAATATTTTCTACTTTAGGGGAAGGAGGCAGGAAATTAACCCAGCAAACCATCCTCCCACAGACAACATAAAACTAAACTACTCTTTGTTCTGCAGTGAAAAAATAAGAATAAATTAGCAGAAACCAGCCAATGTTACATTTAGAGTCTCAAAAAGGAAAATATAGTAACTTGAATTTTCAAATTAGATAAGATTGAGTCGAATTGGAGGAATACAGAGCTTCCTGATTGTAAATGCTTTTCATATACATGAGAAATAAGGAAGGAAAGCTGTAAACTTAGCAAAAAACTATTCTTTTAGGGGCTGGCATTGTGGCATAGTGGGAAAAACCATTGCATGTGACAATGGCATCCCATAAGGGTGCTGGTTTGTGTCTTGGCTGCTCTATTTCCACTCCAGCACTCTGCTAATAGCCTGGGAAAAGCAGTGGAAGATGGCCCAAGTACTTGTGCCCCTCCCATCCATATGAGACCAGCTCCTGGCTTTGTCCTGGCCCAGTGCTGGCTGTTGCGGCCATCTGGGGAGTGAACCAGAAAATGGAAGAATGCTCTCTCTTCTCTCTCTCTCTCCTTCTCCCTCTCCCTCTCCTTCCCTCCCTCCCTCCCTCCTTTTTTGTAACTCTTTCAAAATAAGTAAATAAATTTATAAAAACAAAAACAAAACTATTCTTTTAAAAGATATTAATTTTCTTTACAATTGGGTAAAAATCCTATAAAATTAATAAAATTAATGGTTAGTACCAAACTGGAAGAGTAGGAAAGAGAATTAAATTTGTTCTTTAGGGCCAGCGCCGCAGCTCACTTGGCTAATCCTCCGCCTGCGGCGCCAGCACACCCGGTTCTAGTCCTGGTTGGGGCGCCAGATTCTGTCCCGGTTGCTCCTTTTCCAATCCAAATCTCTGCTGTGGCCCAGGAAGGCAGTGGAGGATGGCCCAAGTGCCTGGGCCCTGCATCTGCATGGGAGACCAGGAGGAAGCACCTGGCTCCTGGCTTCGGACTGGCGCAGCACTGGCCATAGTGGCCATTTTGGGGGTGAATCAACAAAAGGAAGACCTTTCTCTCTCTCACTGTCTAACTCTGTCTGTCAAAAGAAAAATTTGTTCTTTAGATATGACAAAAATATACTGAAATGTAAATATCACTATATATTAAGCTATAGGATTTAGGAGAAAACCATAATTTTCTTTAGTTTAATGTGCAAAATTAAAAACAATATCTCTTGGAAATCATTCATTTGGTTGATTTCCTGATTTTACAAATTTGGGGACTTGGCAAAAAAGTTAAATAGACCAAAGACTACATGGCCAAGAGCATAGGAAACAACTGTTTTGAACCACTATACTTACACACAGTAGTAAGTGAAACACAGGATCATGCAACAAAAGAAAAAAAAAAACAGTTTTAGGAAAAAAAGTTGTAAGAGTCAAAGACTCCAAAGACAAATCCTGAATCTAGAAGCTTAATTTCCCCAAGGTTTAGCTTTTCATCTGTAACATGGCAGGTTCATCTGTAACATGGCACTACCATCTCCTACCTCCCACAGTTACAACGAACAGCATACATACCAAATCTTATCTGTATCTAACAGGACAGATGTGAAATAAGTAAGCTATCATTTGACACTAATTGTGCACAATTTCTAAAACTTACATATAAATATATGAGAAAATAAACTTTCTATAGCTAGGTTAGCACGATTAATAAGCTCAAAAATCACTCACCTTATGCATCCATATCCTTCCTTTCCGGATAATATGTGTTAATCTATCAACACATACTCTGTGAAGTGGGAGGTAGAAACTAAGTTCCGTCTGTGGAAGTATAATTGATAGTCCGTAAGTACTCCGATCGCCATTCCAGTTTCCATCGAAGATCAATGAGACAATAATTACTCCTTTTTCAGATAAGACAAAAAACTTTACATCTATAGCCCCACTCTCTGCATTTCGAAGGATTTCTCCGTTTAGGGTGTGGTTAGCAAGGAAAGTTATTTCTCCGTCGCTGAGTAGGACCTGTTCTGTCTTTGGAGCCCAAATGTGCCTTACTCTAGGACCAAGAATATTGTCCCAGTAAGCAAAAGTAGCTGCTAACAGAGGCGATTCACCACTTAAAGCAATTTCTGTCTTGGCAACAGCTGGAGATGGTGGTGGGCAGAGAGTCGACATTACTGCATCCCAACTGTCACATTATCCAAACGCTCCAGAGACATCTAAACAATCACATACAAACCAACCATTAGGTTCAGCAATTTTAAAGATACCCAAAAGCAAAACCCCAAATGACTGACCCACATGTTATGTACTAAAGTTCACAGCACAGACCCTTACTCTTCCCAAATATCCAGTCTGTGTAATTCGTATGATTAGGTATTTGGTCCCCAATAAACCATAAATAAACAGGAGCAAAACAGGAAGGATTAGGCTGAATTAGAGACCATGACACTTCTTGTGGGTTGAATTGTTTCCCAAAACATATGTTTAAATTCTAAGCCCTGGTATATGTAAACTTATTTGGAAATAGGTGTAATCAAGTTAAGATGGAGTCACGCTAGATTTGGGTGGGTCCTAATCCATGATCGGTGTGCTTATAAGGAGGGAAGGAGGGAAGGAGGGAGAGAGACAGAGAGAGATTTGGAGACATACAGACACGATGAGAAGACATTGATGTGGAGACAGAAAGCAGTAACTGGAATGATGCAACTACAAGTCAAGGAACGTCCAGGATTGCTGGTAACCACCAGAAGCTAGAAGCAGCACTGCAGCCTCCCGAAGACTAGGCTCCTCCCAACACCTGGATCTGTAACTTCCAGCTGCTACAACTGGAAGAGCTCTTGTTTTAAACCCTCAGTTTGTGCTACTTTGTTACAGAAATCCTGGAGAAGCAACACAATACCTGACAGCAGAAATACCTAAAGTTACTAAAAGGATAAAAAAGTCAAAAAAGAGACATAAAAATCACAAAAATACCAGTCTAGACACACAACAAAAAGTAAGCTAACAGTTTTTATACTCAATGAGCTCTCTTGGTACCACAGTACTACTGTTGAAAATGATACTGAAACATCAAGACAAAGACATACATTTAAGAGGTTAGTCATGAAAATGGCATAGAATTTTATCATCGTAAAGAGCCTTCTATACTAAATGGCTAAAATAAATAAGCTTCAGCTATTTAGAAGAGGTAGTGAACAAAAGGAGTGAATAAAAGGGTAGGGCGGGCTCTGTTCAAACCTTCTAATATACTGAGAAAACAGACATAGACACAGGAGCCAAAAAGCTCAGTCACTCTAGAACCTAGGGTTCTTCTTCCCCTGTACCCTCAAGTTGCACATCTTAATCTATACAAATACGTTACTCCAAAAGGGTACACTATATGTGATACTAGTATAATATTGATCATTTCTACAAATACTATAACTTTGCAATCAAAGACGAAAAAAATGAAAAAAAAAAGTGGCAATTTCATTTAAGTGTGTAAAGTTGTGGAATCTGGTTATCACAATAGTAATGGACAGCAGCTAATAGGTGGGCTATGACCCACTATCTTTACCTGTATGAGTTCTTTGGAAGGTAATGATTGAAAATTATGGCAAAGTAAATCATTTTACTTAAAGAATTTTATTTACATCTTGTCAAGAGAAGTCAACATCTCATAAAACGCAGTGAATTCTATTTTCTGGGCACAAGATGAGAACTTTTATTATAAGATAAACAGGGATACAAATCATGTAACTCTAAGTTATGTGCAGAAATAGTTTTAACACAAAGACAATTTTTACATGTATATTTTTAATTTTAGAAACTGATTTAGGTAAAATTGTCTTTCCTATATATCAGTTTGATAGTCTTAAAAGACTTCCCTGGATGTAAGCTTTATATCTTATGTAAAATATTCACTGTTTTGGGTACAATTTAAACAGTCAGTTTACAATGATGGAATACAGGACTGTAACATGAATGGAACTTGTAATGACACTATTGCTGTCATCATTAAACAGCAAATGGGAGGCCACTGTAATGCAGTAAGTAAATACACAACCATAAAATCATATTCTGAACATATTTTTTTTCATTTTTGGAGCATATCACAATTCAAATATTTCATCATTCTAATGTAAATAAGAGCGATTTCTAAAACAAAATTGAGCCCTAGAATAAAATCTGACTGAATTATGGGAAATCTTTTTACCTATGAAAATTAAACTATCATAGACCAGTAATTATATTCAGTCTCACACTTAGCATAATTAGAAAGAAAATGGAAGGACAGGGATAATGTTGAATTGTTTCCCTTTAAATTCAGCCCAGTGATTAGTGTGTGGTGCAACAGGTTTGGCCACTGCATCCCCTATCAAAGTGCTGGTTTGAGTCCTGGCTCCTCTGCTTCCCATCCAGCTCCCTGCTGCTTGTGACTCAGTGTTAGGTTACTCCTGATCTTTTGGTGAGTCAGGAGGGGGATCTTTTGCTTCAGGTGATCCTGGATCAGCCAGCTGTACTGACGTGGATGGCTGGATGTCAGCAGCAGACAGTGTTGATGGTAGAGGAGTCTAAAATAGCTGAAACTCTTTTGCTAAAACTTCTAGAACAATGTAATTGGCAACTGTTGTCTCTTTTTAATTCATAAAAATATTGTTGCAGAGGTTGTAACTCTTCAGGAAACATAGGGGTGACTTTAATGTTGTGCGCTACCTGAGGATATTCCATAATTCTATCCTTCTGTGTCTGTGCAGTTAGTAACACTTCAGTGAATCTGAGTAATTAATGTCTACATTGCTGGGTCTGCTTCATCTCCCTCTTGCTCTCTAAGTTCCTCATTCGGGAACACTTCTCCATGGCCTTCATATGTTCTTGCAATTCTTTATCAAACATGTTAGCAAATCTTCCCCCACCAGCTTATCTGGTAGCCTCTCCAGTAACTTTCATATTTTTCAGTCTGAATCTATTCCTGAATCCATCCCTTATTTCCTCCCAGGAAGTGGCCTGGTGTCATTTGTTTCAGGGGATCCCACGCGTTAAGTCTTTGTATAGACTGAAGGTTTTCTGGCACAACATGCTGCCATCACTTAGTATGTGTTTTCTGTTCAGGTCTTCTACCCACAACTTTAATGCTTTTTCCATTTTAACTAAGAACTTAACACACACTCTGGTGATAACTTTTGCAGTCTGAGGTACAACAGCAAAACTAACACAAATTTCTTTTTCCTTCTTCACAATTTCAAGGACAGAAGGTTCATTCTTACTGTAGCTCTCAGTAACCTCAGTATAAGATTTTTTTCCTTTCCTTAAATTGAGAACCTTCGCCTACTCAAAGTATACACTTTACAACTTTCCTTGGTGATGTCCAAAATTGTCAATAGCACTTTTCTTGTGACGTTGTTAAGTAAAATAAGGGTTATTTGAACACAAAGCCTGCAATATGATGACAGCTGATCTGATCACCAAGATGGCTTTCAACAACAAATGGGCAGGTAGTGTATACAGCCTGGAGACACTGGACGAAGTGAAGATTCACGTCCCTGTGGGACAAAGTGAGATGGCTCGCAATTTCATCATCCTACTCAGAATAGTACGTAACTTAACGCTTAGGAGTTGCTGATCACGGGTAACTGAAACCATGGATGTGAAAGAGAAACCATGGATGTGAAGGATTACTATCATCTGAGAAATGAAACGTCACGAAGCAGTCTATCTTGGAGAATTGTGAAAATATCACTGGCACTTGAAGTCAACATATTCAGTCAGAAAAACCCATACATACATGTGGTTGAAAAAAAAAAAATCAGCTCAAAACCAGCAGTCTTTCATCTACCTATCTTAAGTACATATAGGACTCCTTTCTCCGTAGGGTTATGAAAGATTATAGTCAGTCTTTTGAGGGAAGCCAGGATCCAAATTGGGTGAGATGGCAGCTTCCCACTCCTATAAACAAAGCACAGGGTTCATGAGGGTTTACCCATTATGTGTTTTTTTTTTTTTTTTTTTTTTGACAGGCAGAGTTAGACAGTGAGAGAGAGAGAAAAAGGTCTTCCTTTGCCATTGGTTCACCCTCCAATGGCTGCTTTGGTGGCACACTGCGCTGATCCGAAGCCAGGAGCCAGGTGCTTCTCCCAGTCTCCCATGCGGGTACAGGGCCCAAGCACTTGGGCCATCCTCCACTGCACTCCTGGGCCACAGCAGAGAGCTGGCCTGGAAAAGGGGCAACCGGGACAGAATCTGGCGCCCCGACCGGGACTAGACCTGGGGTGCCGGCGCCACAGGTGGAAGATTAGCCTAGTGAGCCCAGGCGCCGGCCCCCAATATGCTTTCTAAATATATTCCCACACATGTAGACATAGTTATATTAATTAGCATGTTAAAATGGTTAGCAGGGTGGCAGACTTGAGTTTTTTTCTTTCTTTTTTTTTTTACACAAACTTTGCTAAAAACCAACCCTTTTCCAGCTCGGATCCAGAATGCTGGCTGGTTCACCAGGCGTGTCCATCAGAATCCAACCACTGTACGACCCTCACTTCTTGTAAACTATGCTTTCTGTTTATTTTTCCCCAGTCCTAAGTAGAGTCTAGAGTCCTAAACCAGCCCAACTTCCAAAATAGAAGCTGACCAGGACATTTTAAGGACAGTGGACTGCTCGTAACATCAGACGGCTTGCAACACTTTAAATTTTCAACATCAAGCAAGACAGAGAGACAAAGCTCGTGATATTACTGGCTGGCCATCTCTTAGAGACCCAAGTTTCTCAGCTAATAGGCAGGCTAACCTATCACTCCTTAGAACTACTTAACACAGAACCCCAGGGCAGGCTTGACTGATAGGGGTCTCCTTGAGTAGTCTTTTTTAACTTCTATGAAAAAATTTTTGGAGAGCCAACAAAAATAAGCAAATTATTGAGAACTTTTTCAATCATATGTGATTGTTTCCTGGAGCACCTAACGCTGGTTTACTGCACAATCACAGTGTGGTCTGTAATTTCTCTCACTTTTGTATCAAACGTAGAGTACAGTCATCCTGTACATACTCTGTCCAGTTCCCAGCTGATTCGCTTTGTTTTCCGGGAGTAGTTAAGGTTTTTCAGAGTTGCTGGTTACAGTGCCGGTTGATCACATAACACGATCATACATGCCCTCCTTATCTGTTGTTTCATTTTCCACAGTTTCAGTTCCCCACAGTTAACCTTGGTCCAAAAATATTAAATGGAAAATTCTAGAAATAAACACTTGTACGTTTTAAACTGCACCTCTCTGTGTAGTGGGATGAAATCTAGAGCCATCCTGCTCCATCGTACCCAACTGACTCATCCCATTACCCAGCGTTTCCATGCTGCCTGCTGCTTGGTCACTTAGTAGCCATCTACACTATGAGGTCTCAGTGCTGGTACTCAAGTAACCCTTTTTTTCTTTTTTTCTTTTATTTGACAGGTAGAGTTACAGCAGGGAGAGAGAAAGGTCTTCCTTCCGTTGGTTCACTCCCCAAATGGCCGCTACAGCCAATGCTGAGCCAATCTGAAGACAGGAGCCAGGAGCTTCTTCCTGGTCTCCCATGCAGGCACAGGGTCCCAAGTATCAAGTAACCCTTATTTAATAATGGACCCAAAGTACAAGAATAGTGATGCTGGTAATTTTACTACATTATAGTACAATCATTCTACTAGGTATTAATCTTCTACTATACCTAATTTATAAATTAAACTTTATCACAGGTAGGTACCTGTAGAAACAAAACATAGTATATATCCGAGTTTGGTATTCACCGTGGTTTCAGGCATCCACAGACTGGGGAATTTAGGAATGTATCTCCCACCCAAGATAAAACGGGTCCCACTGTATCTCAAGTATTCTGTGTATCATCAATATCCCTTACACCTAGCCTTCCTTCTTGATGTCTCCAGATGAGGTTAAAAGTTTTCAAGGTCAGAGAGAGATCGTATCTAGTGGCATTTGCCAGTCATTTTTTGAACTTTCTTCACATAGCAAAAGCAATACCAGCCTGTGAACCCTCGCTCTGCAGCAGGTGATGGACGGGACTTTCTCCACCTGCCACCACCAGCGCGCTCCTCTATCGGAGCCCAACACCCTCCACTGCCCCAAAAGGGCCATGCCTCACGGGCGAGTGCCTGACCTCCCTGCCTGAACTCCTCCCGGCCTGGAGGAGTTCGCTTGGCCGGCCAGACAGACGTGCAATCAGTGCACTTCTTTCTGCAACTGATTGCCATCAGTCAAGTGATGCCCCAAGACACGATGGTCACTTCCCTTCAGCGAGTCTGCAACCTCAGAGCTGTGAGGCAACCAGGTCACTTCCCACAGAAGGCGAGTACACCCTGTCTAGCGCTGCTGCCCACGCCTCCAAGACATCGGCACTCCTTACAAACTTCTGCTGCAATCCCGCAGGCGGGCAGTATGCCCACGCCGCACCAGCTCCCCGCGGGCACCGACCGCCTCCGGTCCCTACTCCGCGAGGAGCCCGCGCCACCTGCCCTCTGGCTTTTCCCCGGGGCAAGGCCTCCCGGTGCCCGGAGCTCCTTTCAACCCAGCTCGAAGCAGAAGCGCTGCTGGCGGGCCCCGGCTAGGTCCCCCGAGGCAGCCGTCTCGGGGACTGCGGGCGAAGCGCAGGGAGGAGGCCGGAACCCCGACCCTGGACTCTGAGCCGCCGATGCGGGAAGCCCCGGGACCCGGATGCAGGCAACTCCACCAGTCGCCGGGCTATAAAGCCTGGTGCCCGGTTTCGGTCAGAGGAAAGAGGGGGAAATAGAGGACGAGCTGACCCTCAAGGCGAGCCCCCCGCTGCCACCCCGCACAGCGTCCCGGCAACCTGATCGCACCGGCTTACCCAATGGCACCTCACTCGCCCACTCGCCACCGCTCGCACCTCTGCCACCGCGGCGGGTGCAGGGACCGCAACCGCAGCCCCGCCCCCGGCCACGCCCCTCCCGATGGCCACGCCCCCGCACACGTACCAAGAGCTCCGCAGTCCCCCTCAAACGCTGTGGTCCTTTCTCTCCTTGTTTCCTTCTGGTCTTTCACAGGCTTTCCCTTGTACACTCTCAGCAAATTTTCTCAAGTGAAGGGGAGGAAGGGCGGGAAAAAGGAAAATATCCATCATCTAACGTACACTTGGTGCCTCCACAGAAAAGGAACTGGGCAGGACGGATGGCTGACTCGCCGGGCGCCATCTTTGACGAGGGCGGAACCTGTTGAGCTTCGCCTCAGCTCCATTTCCTAGCGGGACACCGTAGGTTACGTCCGGACGTTTGCAGGTTGCGATGACGTTTACGCACCAGGCCCGTGAAAGGGGGCGTGGCAAATTTGCCCAACTCTGCTCGAGTCGCGCTCTGCAAGGCTGCTGGTTTCGGTGGGCTGTTAATTAACGTAGTCTGTGCGGTCCTCGTGGGAACTCTACTGGGCCACGAGAAACTAAATCAGAACTCGTGGCTGTAAATGGTTGTGCTTGCGCGTAGCCAGTAGTGGAAGCTCAACAAGCCTTTGATGAATAAAGGGATTTATTTTTCCTTATGACCCGATTAAGTATACTTAAACCACCAGAAGCACTGTTAGGTAATTCACCCCTGGCCCCCATTAGTAGTCACCACAGTTTTCTGTTCTTTACATGTAATTTTTAATTTATTTTTTTTTAACAGGGAGAGTTAGTGAGAGAGAGTTATAGACAATGAGAGAGAGAGAAAGGTCTTCCGTTGGTTCACTCCCCTCATGGCCGCTACAGCCAGCGCTGCGCCGATCTGAAGCATTTTCTCAAGCATGATTTTCATATTATAAACGTTTTTCCTAATTGCACAATGTGGATGACTTTAATCTGAAAAGTATACCATTTTCTTCTATGTATTTTATGATTTGTTTTTTTACCCTTGAGCCTTCTGGTCTGCCAGTCTGTGTATTCCAGTAACTTCACTACAGATGAATAGCACTTAACATTTTCCATGGTTAAAAATCATGAGGCAAGGGGCCGACGACACTGGCGTAGCGGGTAAAGCCGCCGCCTGCAGTGCCAGCATTCCATATGGGCACCTGCTCTAGTCCCGGTTGCTCCACTTCCGATCCAGCTCTCTGCTGTGGCCTGGGAAAGCAGCAGCAGATGGCCCTAGTTCTTGGGCCCTGCACCTGCTTGGGAGACCCGGAAGAAGCTCCTGGTTTCAGATCAGTCCAGCTCCAGCCGTTGTGGCCATATGGAGAACGATACCAGTGGATGCAAGACCTCAGTCTCTCTCTCTCTCTCTCTCTCTCTCTCTCTCTCTCTCTCTCTCTGCCTCTCTGTACTTCTGCCTTTCAAATAAATCTTTAAAAAAAATCATGCGGCACATTTTTATCATTCACAAAGGAAAGAAGAAAGGAATAAATATACAAAATGATGGCTTTAAGTCTACACCCTCTGCAGAAATGAGGTCATTTCAAAGTTCATGGAAGAATAGAATTGAAAGATAATTTGGTTCAAAAGAACTTTTAATTCATGCATAGTTTTTTTCATAAAATGCATTTTCATGAATTGTTTGAAGACGGTTCTCATGCAAAGACTTCAAAATTGTTTGCATTATTTTCCACGAACTTATTAAAGTACCCCTGGCCAAACTGTTACCAATTTGTGAAGTTCTTAACACTATATCCTTCTCAGTCTACACTAAGAATTACACTTTTAAAACAGGCATTTGCCCCAGTGGCTAAGACAACCACGGACCCCACATCAGAAGCTCTGGGTTCAATTGTCTCTCTGGCTCTTGAGTCCAGCTTCCTTCTAATGCAGACCTGGGAGACAGTGCTGATGGCTCAAGTAGCCAAGCTCCTTCCACCATGTGGGAGATCTAAACTGCATTCGTAGCCCCCGCTCTGGGCCAATCTGGGCATTTGAGGAGTGAACTAGCAGAAGAGAGTGCTCTCTCTCCCCACCCCCAATAAATAAAAAATAAAAAGAACTACACTTTACATATATATGGAATCCAAGAAAGCAAGAAGCCCAAACAAAACAGTAAAGCTTCAGTTGGCAGGGCTCAGGGAACTGGGAAGCTGTAGGTCAAAGGTTACGAAGTTGCTGTTATGTAGGATGAATGAGTCTAGAGATGTAACACACAGCATAAGGATCTCAGTTAACATTGTGTCCTATACTGGAAATTTGCTAAGAGAGATTTTGGGTACTCTTAACACAAAAACATGGTAACTGAGACGAGGGATACATTAATTTGCTTGACTGCAGTAATGATCATCGTGTATGTATATATAGGTATATTTTATTTTTTTCGCTTTAAATGAATACAATAAAAAGGAATTGCCCTGAATCCTCCTGACATAGAGTTGCTATCCTTGTTGCCTGGTAGTTTCAGAGAGATTAAGTTATTTACTCAACAGCACCTAACCAGCTGATTCAGTTTTGTGCATTTCCAGCATCCACAGAGTTCTCAGGGCACCAGATAGATACCAAGTTGATACCTTTCTCAGATAACACCCCCATTTCAGAGTAAGAGTGGGATTCAGATGAAATATCTGGAAAAGGAACAGAGGTCCCAGAATAGATTTTCCTACTATGTCCCTAGAGACAACACGATTGCCCTTCAACTCGTTTCTGATTTTGTGCAATATCAATCCTAGAACAACTATTTCCTAACACACATACTGAAACACCAAAGAATAAATTCAGCAAGCCTGTGAGAAATAAGACACTATGAGAGACAATACAAAAGTGGTTCTAGGAGCCGGTGTTATGGTACAGTGAGTTAAGCCATTGTCTGCAATGCTGGCATCCCCAAAGGGGGCTGTTTTGAGTCTTGGCTGCTCCATTTCTGATCTAGTTCACTGCTAATGACCTGGGACAGCAACAGAAGATGGTCCAAGTGCTTGGATCTCTATGTCCATTTGGGAGACCTGGATGAAGCTCCTGGCTCCTGGTTTCAGCCTGACCCAACCCCAATTGTTGCAGCCTTTTAGAGAGTGAACAAGCAGGTGGAAGATTTCTTTCCTTCTCTCTCTCTCTCTCTCTCTCTCTAACTCTTTCAAATAAACAAATCTTTAAAGAAAAAAAGTGGGTTTGGATGCATGATGTTTTGTGGCCAATTAATGTGACCCATCCCCTTCATCTAACTAAATTATTTAGTCATTGTGTAGCACTAAAGGTGCTTGTACATCTTGTACCGGTCTGGAGAAAAAAAATCAGGAGGAAAACAGTAATTATAACTTGGTAGCTTGTTTCATAAATCTTGGTTGTCTGAAGCTATAGAATTGGGTGACAAGTATTCTAGCACAAAACTCTTCTTCAGGAAACCAAAGAGAAAATATTAAAGTGTCTACGAATGTGATCCATATTAGCACCATCAAAGAATACCTTCAGAGGGCTTCAACCCCTAACCCCTGAAAACTCTATTAAACCTTCTGAAATATGCCACCCTAAAAAAACTGCATCATCTAAGTGGAAATAGGTTTTGCTACTGAAATATATATTCAAGCAAGAACCCCTTGGCCGGCACTGTGGTGTAGCAGATAAAGTCGCTGCCTGCAGTGCTGGCATCCCATATGGGCACCGGTTCCACTCCCAGTTTCTCCTCTTCCAATCCAACTCTGCTGTGGCCTGGGAAAGCAGTAGAGAGGGCCCAAGTCCTTGGGCCCCTGTACCCATGTCAGAGAATTGGTAGAAGCTCCTGGCTCCTGGCTTCAGATCAGCGCAGCTCCAGCTGTTGTGGCCATCTGGGGAGTGAGCCAGCAAATGGAAGACCTGTCTCTCTCTGCCTCTACCTCTTTGTAACTCTGCCTTTCATATAAAAATCAATAAATATTAAAAAAAAGAACCCCTCAAGCAAGTGTTGTGGCACAGCAAGTTAAGCCACTGCTTGGGGCACCTGCATCTCACATTGGAGTGCCTGAGATAGAGTAGTGCCTCCACTTCTGACCCAGATTCCTCTGAAGGCACCTGGAAGGGACAGATGCTAGCCCAGGTACTTGGATTCCTGTTATCCTTATGGGAGACCTCAGTGGGATTCCTGGCTCCTGG
The DNA here is from genome assembly GCA_949820135.1 of Sylvilagus floridanus. Lineage (NCBI taxonomy): Eukaryota > Metazoa > Chordata > Mammalia > Lagomorpha > Leporidae > Sylvilagus > Sylvilagus floridanus. The sequence goes on from OX463243.1 coordinate 54,503,042, forward strand.
ATTCAACCTAACCCACCCCTGGCTGTTGCAGGCATTTGGGGAGTGAACCAGTGGGTGGAATATCTCTCACTGTCCCTCCCTCCCTTTCTGTCACTCTGTCTTTCAAATAAATAAATCTTTAAAAGAAAGAAAGGACCTTAGTCCATCATTTGCAACCAGAATGACATTCCTAAATAGCGGGGTGGGTATTTTGGGCAGCTGTTAAAACAACTCTGAATTCCCTATTAAAGGGCCTCAACTCAAGTCTTGGTGTGCAACCAATCACCACTTCCTGCAAATGTGCATCCTGGGAGAAAGCAGGTGGTAGCTCATGTACTTGTCCCTGCCACCCACCTGGAAGAACTGAATTGAGTTCTGGGCTTCAGTCAGGACAGACTGCAGTTGTTGTAGTAATTGGGGAGTGAACCGGGAGATAGAAGATCTCTGCCTTTCAAATAAATGAACATAAATATTTTAAAGACCCTAAACAGAAATTTTTGAACTGTTCACATATAATTAATATGCAACCATACAGAACTCAGCAAAGAGGGAAACAGTAAAACTTTTAGTTAAGAGCTTGGGCTCTGGTATCACAGCTCATCTAAGAATTTTCTTTATTTTGATTAGCTATGAAAAATTGGGTTCGGCCTCTGTGTGCCTCAGTTTCTTCAGCTGCAAAATGGTCTGCAAAATAATTTCTCACAGGGTTGTCATGAGGCTTATGTGCAAGCAAGCAAGTTAAGAGTTTTAGAAAACTACATTCAAGAAGTAGTGGCTCTAGTATCAATATTAAGAACTATGTAGGGATAGCAGAAGCTATAACAAATAACTTATAAGCCTTTCCAGCTATGCATGTATTTTAATACCAATAAATGTGCTATCGGAACTCAGGGAACCATCCTGCTATATTGCGAATGCCAGGTGGTTGTCAGGAAGCCTTTTCCCCAGCCTCTCTACTAAGATTTTTCAGAAATGTAAAATGTGCTGCTTCTGAGCTGGAGCTCAGGACTTGTTGATTAACTCTCATTTACCAAGATTACAGCAAATTGGATTTAACTGTGACTGGCATAGGAATGGTCTGATGCTGGACATGGATGAGGAATATTGCCATATAAACTACAGAGCATTTAATTTCTTTTAAGTAATGAGAGTTTATGAGGTTGCTTTAACCATCGCAGACTTATCTACATGCACTGTTGGTACATTACCTTTTGGTTCAAATACGAATGAACACTGAACAGGTAGGATCTTGGCTCCCGAATATATAAAGTTAGTTTTGTGAGCCAGTGTGATGTAAACATTTTAGAAAGCTCCAGTAGGTCTACACTTCTAGTGGTGCACTACCCAGGCAATGACTCTGAAACAGAATGTCACCTGGATCCAATACATATACTTCCTTTTAGCTCCTGCTGGACTCTTGATTCTATAAATAAGCCAACAAGCTCTTCAATGAAAGGAATCAATCCTTGACCAGTATTAACCCCTGTTACTTCTATGTTGATGCTGTGCTTCTGTCAACCAACAATTTTAAGTGTTCTAAGACCTGGATAAGGAGTCCCTGGGGGCAGAAGTTCCTAGCTCATCACAGCATCATAAAACACATAAGAAAGAGAATTAGCAGCAGCAAGACAGTGCTGGTTTGATTCCCAGATGTTCTGCTTCCGAATCCAACTTCCTGCTGAAGTGGAAGATGGCCCAAATGGGCCTGAAAGAGGCCCAGATAGAATTGCAGGCTCCTTGGTTCGCCCATGCCCAGCCCTGGCTGTTGTGGCCATTTGGGGACTGAACTAGAGGATGGAAGATCCAATTCTCCCAACTCCTCCCTGTTACTCTGCCTTTCAAATAAGTAAATAAAGAAATCTTAAAATAAAAGAAGTACCAAGACAAGCACCATCATTCTAAATCTTAGGATAACTCACTTATGGAGGAAGAGAGAATTTCAAGTTTTATCTTGTCATATTTTGGTTGAATTTCACACAGCTGCTCCACTTCTGATCCAACTCCCTGGAAATGCACCTGGAAAAGCAACAAAGGATGGCACAAGTGCTTGGGCCCCTGCACCCAACAAGGGAGACCAGGATGAAGTTCCTGGCTCTTGGCTTCAGCCTGGCACAGCCCTGGTGGTTACAGCCATTTGGGTAGTGAGTCACTGGATGAAGCTGGCTCTCTCTCTCTGCCTCTTCCTCTCTCTATCTCTGCCTTTCAAATAAATAAATATTTATTTTTTATTTGACAGAGTTAGACAGTGAGAGAGAGGGAGAGAGACAGAGAGAAAGGTCTTCCTTCCGTTGGTTCACCCCAAATGACCGCTACAGCCGGAGCTGCACCTATGGGAAGCCAGGAGCCAGGTGCTTCCTTCTGGTCTCCCATGCGGGTGCAGGGCCCAAGCACTTGGGCCATCCTCCACTGCCTTCCCAGGCCACAGCAGAGAGCTGGACTAAATAAATCTTAAAAAAACAAACCCAAACAACCAAGAAACAAAATAAGCCCCAAACCAAAAAAAATTACTAATTATTTCAATCTCACACTTCTCAATTTTTAGTAGCATCCCATTTTCTCCAGTGTCCTGGCTCCTTAGCATAACTCCAGAATCTTTCCACAATCTGGGTCCAGCTGACTTAGAAGACTTCATTGTCACCATGCTTTCTCTTCACTTCTGTAAAATGCGTGAGTATCTACTGCTCTGTGACTAACAGAATTCACTTAGCCTGCAATGTCTTTACCGTTCTCCTTTATGTAAAGAAATCTCATGAGCTACAGCCATATACTATCTCCTCCACTTGAGAAATCTTCCCCGATTTTCCTGGTTAGAATTAATGAATCATTCCATTGTGCACTCCACTAATAGCAGAACCTCTACTAATAGTACAAAAACCAACCTCTTTGTATTTATACTTTACATTGTTAGGACAAATAATGGTCTTCTAATACAGTTAGACTAAAAGCTATTAAATATGATCACAGCAACATAATATAGGGTTTAAAGGCATGAGTTTGTGAGTCAGGCCAATCTAAGCTTTTATTCTGGCCCAACCACACTGAAACCTTAGGGAAGTTACTTTAACACCTTCTAGCCTCAGTTTTCTCCTCTTGAAAAATGGGATCATAGTAAGGAACAAATGAAATGATTCTCCTAAAGTGTCTATGCTGATACAAGCTACATGGTAATTGCTCAGTAAGGTTAGCTAGATGTTCAACTGGCGTTTGTTGAATAAGTGTATCCCTAGCTTCTAGTCTACAGATGAGCAGATTGAGGAGACAAGCAGATAATCTCAAGGCCACACCTCTAATTCACAGTAGATCTGTAACTGACATCTTTGTGTGAGACCTCTTTACCGGCATAAGGCTAGACTGAAAGCTTCCTAAGGACAGGTGATATGGTACTAATCAAAGAGACAGACTTAGGCTCATGAGCTGGAGGCCACGCCCCCTCCTGCCCCCTGCATGATCTCACTCCTCTTATGTGATCCCACCTGTATATGCCCACATGTTAATCAGATTAAGTAACCACTCCCCTTTTGCAAGCAAATAAAAGGCACCCAGGACCTGCCCCTGTTTGCCTGCACACCATGCTATTTTGCGGTCATTCCTGCCCTGCGGTTTTCTCTGTGTGGCTCTGGGCTGTGAATTCCTGTACATGACCCCTTATCTGCTCTCTGCCTGGTATGGTACTCCTGGTTCACCTTTCTGAATCCCCCTACCTTAAGTAAAGCCCCATGTTCCTGTGTACTTCTCTCACATCCCCAAATAAATTCTGAACTTTTACCATGTTGCCTGTCTTGTATATGTCTCAGATTAGAATGCCTCTAAACTCAAAATATTAAATTTAAAATATGCTCTCCGATATCGTACCAGAATAAGGCTTATATAAATACGTCGTCTCCATAGACTGAAAGCTTCCTGAGGGCAGGGGCCTTGTTTGATTCGCTTTTGTCTACTCTTTCCCTCTAAAGGTAGTGATTGTCCCTGTTAGTTTCTCAGCAAATACTGAAATGCAGTTCAATGTAAGAAATCTCCCATCAGGAACAAGAGTAAATTAACAAAATCTCTTTCATCAGTTTTAGATTTTACTTTGCAAAATTTTACTAAGCTGTACATATGACACATGATCACCTGACATTAATAAGGAAAAACTTAATTGAACCATTATTGCTTTTTCAGGTATCAAAACAAGCCATTAATTAATAAGATTTTGAATACAGCAGACATTTCAGATACTGCTAAACAAAAAAGATAAGAAATTCAGGAATATATTTTTAACTTACAATTGAACCCCTAGCTTTTCTTATCAGTTTAAAATTAGATTACAGGACTGGCACTGTGGCATAATGGGTTAAACTATTGCTTGCAGCGCCAGCATCTCGTATAGACATCCATTAGAGTGCTGGCTACTCCTCGTCTGATCCAGCTCCCTGCTAATGCACCTGGGAATGCAGCAGAAAATGGCCCAATCCTCGGGCCTCCGCATCCATGTGGAAGACTTGGCTGAAGCTCCTGGCTCCTGGCTTTGGCCTGGTCCAGCCCTGGCTATTGTGGCCATTTGGGGAGCAAACCAGTGAATAGAAAACCTCTCTCTCTTTCTCTGCTTCTGCCTCTCACTCTCCGTTAACTCTGACTTTCAAATAAATAAATAAATCTTTTTTTAAAATTAGATTACAATTATAAAGTATTGCTTTTTATAGAAGTAATGAGATTTGATAAGCTATTATCATGAAAGATTAATCGTCACTCTGTGACAGCAAGGAACTGAGTCTCAGGTAGTAAATCTGTTTCTAAAATCTTAAGAAAGTAGGAATTGCCATGTTATTGCTTCTCACCTCAAAACATGTAAAGAGATATGTATCTGAAACAGCCTGCCTAGGAAATTATAGAATGTCTATGCTGTGATATTTAAAATTATTCAAAATTTTACATCAATTATAAACATAGAGACAGACATAAATAATTTAGTATAGGATAATAACCTAAATGGATAGATGGAGGGTCAATAATTGCTTTCAAATCATAATATTAATTATCTCAAATGTTAGTTTCTTACTAAGAGATGACTCATTGTTTGCCCATATTCCATGTACAGGGATATAAAACATAAATAGTGTTTGAACACTGTTGATCATATTTCAAGACTATCACTTGCTTTACCAAATAGTACTTTAAGAAAACAATGAAGATACTTCATGGAAAATAACATAAGAATCCACTTCCAAAGCATGCTTCCCACTAATGAACTATACATTATAAGTCAGGAGATGTGCTCATTTCTTATCCAAACACAGGGGGAAAAAGAAAAGAAAAACAAGTGGGCCATTTGATAACTAGCAAATACCTAATGCTCTCTAGTTTTGCTACAGCAAGATCCAATTATCTCTTGCAATTCTTAAGTTTTTGCATACAGCCTGTGTATTCAAGTACAAGTTTTTAAAAAGTCCAAATGAAGAGAGAAAAAAAAAAAGTACAAAGTAGAGTTGTAGTCCAGGTAATTTTGAATGCCTAAATAATGTCATTATGAAAAAAACCATCATAAACTCGTACTTGGTTTTAGGCAGCTTGTACAATGGCCAGCTCTGTTTGCCAAGTGCTTGTTAAAATTAATTATCATACAGCGGCTTTCACTATCAGTAGAACTCCCAGAAAATATGCTTGGAGTGGAGAAATGCAAATTGGGTTATGAGGTAATTCTGCACTCTAGGGACAGATTTTTTTTTCATTATACATTACTTCATGTTGGAAAAGGTTCATTATTATTTATAAAGCAGAACAAGCCCCAAAGCCAATCCATTTCCAGCCTCATTGTCACTTTCTGCATTCCAAACACCACTAAATCCCCAAATGGGTAGGCTAATTCTTTCCTTACAGAGCCATAAAACTTCCTTGGGGTTGTGCTAACTTAAATGACAGTATTTTATTCAGGATCATTCTTATTCTTCAGGAAAAGCATTCAAACACCTTATTTCAATGTGGCCATAACTCCGGTGGAAGACATGCAGGCCTGTTTCTGCGTACCACTACTAAATTTTGTTTCTTTGGGCACCTTGGCCCTATTAGAATGAGGGTTGCTGAATATTTCAGAGTGTGGGCTTAGAAGACAATTATTACACTGTTCCCCAATTTATATGTTAAAGATGCACTACTGAAAATGTTATTTTTTCAAGCACACTTGGTCAATGTGATTATTAAATTGTAGATTTAAAATAAAACACTATAATAACCCTATTTTGCAATTAATCTACATATTGTTAGCTAATTAATAATTTTTAGATGCAAAATTGAGAGCAGTTTATTTAGAAACAACTAACTCCTCGGAGTCTTTGGGAGCCTCAGTTTCACTCCTGTGAGTTGAATGCATTTTGTCCACAGGGTCCAAGCGGCAGTAGAGCCAGCGTGTTGAAGATGGGAAATTTTCCATCTCAACATACACACTTCTGACAGAGCTGCACCAAGATGACCATGTTAGCGAGTGCCTGTCAAGGGTGCTGTTCAAGGGTGGGCTTTCTGTGCCAAAGAGGCCACCTAGGTAGTGGAGGCTCTGATCCTGAGTCATGAGGTAATGACCCCCTAAAGTGTGTGTTCCCTTTTTCATGCTGTTTGCTTGTTCACTTGCTTTGCAAGTGTAGGAGAGGAAGGGAAACTTAAATTCCTCTTCTGCTCCTGGCCAGCCCATGCAGAGAAAATGTCTGCGAAAGCTGTCAAAAGGAAAGGCTTCTAGAGATAGTATTAAATTTAAAATCAGATGGGCTAAAATAAAGAAGTGAGACTTTTTAAATGCAAGTGTCAATCCAACTCTTACTTCTGTATATTACTTTTGTTTTTAAGAAAGGACTAAAGATGGACAGGAAAATGTAATTTTGCAGGGTTATACACTCTTTAGCTTAAATATGTTGTTTGCAGCTAAGCTATTAATACTATATAATGAAAAGATATAGAGAACAGAGTTGCAGTTTTTGGTTAGATTTATGTCAAACATAGTCATTAGTAAGGAAGCTCTGAATATGAATATTCCAGAAATTTCCCTAAGCCATCTGATCAGAACACCTGCCTCTGAAATATACCTGCCTTTAGAAGGTACTGGCAAACATTTGAATTAAACTCAGAATCTTTAAAATAAGCTCTCATTTTAAAAATGCTATAGTCAAACTAAAACAATTTGATAGAACTTTCCATTCCAGAAACAATAATGGGAACAAGGCATTTTATAAAAATAAATGTACACTTAACTTCCACCTCCTCAAAGCAGAGGTCATTCTCAGTTCCTCAACTTTGGAAACAGGTGAAGAGCAGTCTGTCAGTATCCTGGGGCCAGTGGTTGTCAGGCAGTTGAACATGGACACTTCCTAAGAACTTGGGAGAACCACCAAATTCCACTCCTAAGAACTGATACAGATGCCAGCACTGTGGCACAGCAGGTGCAACTGCGACTTCAATGCCAGCATCCTATATTGGAGTTGAAGTCCCAGCTTCTCCACTTCTGACCTATCTCTCTGTTAATGTGCCTGGGAGAGCAGCACAAAGAGTACTTGGGTCCCTGTCACCCACACGGGAGACCTGGATGGAGTTTCTGGCTCCCTGCTTTTGCTTGGTCCAGCCCTGGCCGTTGGTGGCTGTTTGGGGAGTGAACCTGCAGACTGAAGATCTCTCACTCACTATGTCTTCTCACTCACTATGTCTCACTCACTTTGTCTTCCTCTCCTTCCATCATTCTACCTTTCAAATAAATAAACATTTTTTTAAAGAACTGATACAAATGTGCAGAGGTTCCTCTCATGCTCAAAGGGGTAATGTCCTGGGAGCTCTTTATGTGAATGAAGTGACTCCATGTGGCTATTTGAAGGTTTGGAGTCGGAGTAATTTCTTTTTTTTTAACATGGCTAGATACAGTCCATGTGTCAATGGCTCACATCCAGTTTGTTCTAACTTCTCACCATGCATTTGTGGATCTAGGACTGCAGATCTGAACTCTATCATCATAATCACACCTAATGTCCCTCCTAAAGTACTCTCATTCTCTGTGCCTGGAAACAGTCCCTGTGTTCAACAATAATACCTACCCATGAAACAACCCAGTGTGGGCTGGCATCGTGGTGCAGCAGGTTAACCCTCTGCTCCATTTCCAAACCAGCTCCCTGCTAATGTGCCAGGGAAGGCAGTGGAAGATGGCCTAAGTACCTGGGCACTGCCACCTGTGAGGGAGATCTAGATGCAGTTTCTGGCTCATGGCTTTGGTGTGGCTCAGACTCTGCCACTACAGCCATTTGGAGAGTGACCAGCAATAGAAGATCTCTCCCGCTGTCCTTCCCTCTCACTCGACCTTTCAAATCAATTTTAAAATGAAAATAAATAAATAAATAAAAAGAATGCACTGTTTTTTTTTTTTTTTTTTTTTTTTTTTTGGACAGGCAGAGTGGACAGTGAGAGAGAGAGAGAGAGAGAGAGAAAGGTCTTCCTTTGCCGTTGGTTCACCCTCCAATGGCCGCCGCGGCCGGCGCACCGCGCTGATCCGAAGGCAGGAGCCAGGTGCTTCTCCTGGTCTCCCATAGGATGCAGGGCCCAAGCACTTGGGCCATCCTCCACTGCACTCCCTGGCCACAGCAGAGAGCTGGCCTGGAAGAGGGGCAACCGGGACAGAATCCGGCGCCCCAACCAGGACTAGAACCTGGTGTGCCGGCGCTGCAAGGTGGAGGATTAGCTTGTTGAGCCACGGCGCCGGCCCTATAACGCACTGTTAAAACTTCAACAGCCACAAAACATTAATGACTTTCTGGAGACAAGCAAATGTTTTTAACCATACTTGCACATATGCATAGCCAAAATTCTGATTAAAAAAAGCACCATAAAAAGAACAACTTAACAATATACACAGACTCACTCACATTTCTTACAGCACTGTGCTTGAGGAAGCCCCATGTGCTGAGTGTCACTGAAGGCATACTTGGCCAAACTAATATTTCAGGTATTTTTGTTTGGAAAAATCTCACCGTAGGGCAGAACTGTTGACTGGATGAGCAGAAAAAGAAAGGTACTCTAGGTCATTCAAGTTGTATAAAATGGACCCGTAGAAACGCCTAAGTGTTCTGGGGATGCAAACCTGGGGCGATATTAAACCAGTCCCCCAAAGTGTAGAGCAATCATCTTTTGAGGTCAAACCTGGTACCAGTTGGCAAGAAAGCTTCAGGACGTATCACCTGCCGCCATGTGTGACCTTCACAAGAGTCACGCTGTCCTAGTAGCTTGGTATTGAGGATTTGCTCACAGTCCTCCCGAACTTTACCTTCCTTGTCTTTTAGTGGGAGAGCACAAGTGGGCGGTCCTTCCACCAGGAGGGACCTGAGAAAGGAGGGGCTGAGCGCCTAGGCCTGAGGCTGACTTTGTCCAAGGAAACACACCTTGCAGGTCTCCCCATCTCCTGAGGATTTCACGTTTCCGGTTCTGAACCCGTGGCTGCAGCGGCGGCCTCGGCCTCCGGGAAGCAGCTGGGCCAAGGGCGGAACTCAGATACCGCAGCGCAGCCTGGAACTCAGGGCCCGGCATCCGCGCTGCTCCGCAGGCGTGCTGCCGAGGCGCTGGGGGACTGGGGAGGACTGGGCCGCAACTGCCACCGGACCTCCGGTTGCTGAGCGGGGCAAGCCTGCCTTGCCAGCGCCAATCGGGGTATTCCCTGTCTGCTCACTGGTGGAAATGCTGGGCCACGGCCTTTCCGTCGCCCTCCTCTGCATTTAGAAAACCAGTGTAGTCCAGGCAGTTCTCTTGTAGCAGACCTTGTGAAAGAAGATTAATTTATATGATATCCGAGAACCATGTAAAGTTTTGCTTACCTTGATGCCTTTCTTGATGAGTTAAGCTGATGGGTCCTTTTTTGTCTTCTAACCCAGAACATTTTTCTTTCAGCGTTTATGGTGCTTTTTATTATTCCACCGATGGTTGTCTTTTTTATCCAGAGGCTCTGTCTCCTTTAAGATCATGTTACTGCTGGAACCCTAGGGAGGAGGGTGCAAAGTGAGAAGTGGAGCTTCTACCCCAATGTGACTTATGAGCCAGGTGTTCGCTTCCTCCTCTGCTCCCAACAACCATTGCAGACCCCAACGTCCAACACACGGATGCTCAGAGATACGAATAATAGCTATTTTCAAAGTATTATTGTAGTACTGAAATCAAAACGCTATTAAAATGAATACATTGAGATGTCCAGCTCCAACCCCCATCCTCATCCATTTCATGTCTCCTACCCTTTGTAAGAAATCTCTTTCTTGTATTCCATTTTTGTGCATCTCTGTTAACTATACAAATGCATGCTAGTATAAATATGTTTTCATATCACCCTCCTTTCTTATACAAAAGGTCTGTAGCTTTTTCATTCAGTCATCTGTCTTCTTTCCATATCAGTGCACAGTTTCCTCATTCTTTATAAGGACTGCAGAATATTCTGTTCTGTGGCTGAACCACAGTCATTTAACCACTCCCTTTTAGATGCCTATATGAGTTGCTTCTGATTGTTGCTTAGATCTAAACAACCCTGAAAGAAATAACCTCATACAGCCATTATTTCCTAAATCTGAAAGCATATTCCCAAAGTAAAACCCAAGAAATAGTATTGCTAGGGTAAATGCATCCAGAGTTTTCAAAGATATTCTGCAAGTTCCCTTGGGGAAGGGGTTATATCATTTATACCCCTCTCAGTAGTGCAGGAAGAGTTCATATTTCCTCACAGATCTGTCAACCAAATGCTTTATTAAACTTTTGGATGTTTGCAAATTTGATAGGTGAGAAATTCTTACTATGGTATTGTTTTGGTACTTCTCTGGGACTGCGACTGAAATATTTTCATATGCTTAAGGATCATTTGTGTTTCCTTTTTGTTTCCCTCCTGGTTGAAATTTTGTCCATTTTTTTATGATAATCTTTTATTTATAAGAACTTTTATTTTGCTTAATTCTTTTAACAACCATGTGAGGCAGGCAGGCTAGAGGGTATCAGCTCCATTTTACAGGGGAGAATGGAAATACTATTCCCATATTTCGTACAGGATAGATCTGAGATGTGGACTCTGGGCTTCCATACCCACAAGCATCTTCCCATGATTTTGTGATACGCCATTTTAAAGTAATCTGATTTTACAGTGCTTTACAGTATAAAGGTAACATCTATAAGCTCTATTCTTGGCAGGTTAACTTGAAGCTAACCAGCCTAGTTAATCGCTCCAGGGATTGTTAAACCGATAACTCAATTTCACGGCTCTGTTTGAGAGCCCCATGAGCCAAAACTGCCACAGAGATGATCTGCAAGGACCTAGGGACACAATGGTTCTCATGCTTTCACGTTAACCTAGGCTTGGTCTGTCTTCACTAATTGCTTGGATGGCCAGCTGAGGCAGTTGAGTAAAGGGAGTGGGGGAAGGCAGGTTTAGGGGTGGACAGGTATGAAAAGCACCGGCAGCATCAGACCCACATTTTCAGGATCACACCCACCGAAGCCCTGGGGCTGGTTGTTTATATCATTACCAGCTGGACAAGGGACGATACTTCTGGAGTCCAGAATAAGAAGGTCCGGTTAAGCTGCTTGCCTAGAGCCCAAAAAACCGAACAGTACTAATTTCATCCACACCACACAAAAAAATGGTTCACTCCTTCCTGATCTGGATTTTAAGGTGATGGCTAACCATCAGGCAGACTGAGGATCCCACCCCGAAGTCGGGGTGGGGAAATGGTGGGCATTTCCTAAGTTGTAGAAGGCTCACGGAGCAACATGATCTGCTGCTACGTCCTCAGTAGGAAATGTCTGATTGCCTTTGAAGGGAAACCATGGACCATGGAACCAGAGGAGACTAACAAGATGAGGGCTTCGGTGATCAATCCTGATAAGAGCAGGACTCCCTTACGTAAGGTACATAGGTCCCTGAGAAGGGTTCTGTGTAACATTTGAAATTCAAAAGAATTTTGAGTATGTGGTGTTTTCCTGGTGAAGGGATCCTTCCTTTCTCAAATCCTGAGCTTGATGAAAGGCATTGGCCAGTTGCAGGCTGGAATACAAAAGCTGGAATACCAGATAGACTGAGAGCCAGCCACGTCTGTGAGCTCACAAAGCTGTCCATGAAAAGCTGCAACAGGGACTCCCAGCAGAGACAACTGAGCTTTTGTTTTCTGCTCTTCGTCTTAATTGTGTTTTAAGTCTGTTCAAAACAAGACCCTGGGAGCCCCCAGGTTCAGGTCTGCCCGCCCAGTTCACTACTGCAGGAGTCTTGGGAGCCTTGCACACAAGCCTGGGTTTGTCACTCACCAACGTTAAACCTAGAGTACAAGACGTGACAAAGGACATCTTTCTTCACGGCATGAGCTGTTTTTAGAGGCGGAGGTGGTCAAGACGGAAAAGAATGGAAGCTTTCCTTGGAACTGGGCCACGCTGAGGTGCCTACCAAGGTAAGAACCTGCTAACTTTCCCCTGATCCTCGCTCCACCCCCTTCTGAAGATAATGCACAGTATGAACAATCATCCCTGAAGAGATTTGATAACAATTCTAAAAAACAAATCACGTGCTGCTAATGCACTGTGCTTTCAGGTATTCTGGGTCTGGGGCAGCTGGTGGATGATCTGATTGATGCATTCCCCCTAATAGCCAGGGGATCCCATCTCCTTCAGCAGGTCCAGTTCATGCTTGGTAGCATGACAGGCATAAAAGCCATGAGATCTGGAAATACTTCCCCAGGAAGGCAAACTTCATGAATGAGGTCTTCCAGGCAAATGATGCCAGCCTCTCCAGGTGCTCCTCAATCACTGTGCTGTCAGCCAGGGAGAAAGTTATGTTGTTGACCTCTGTCCGCCTTTCAAGATGAGTTCCCGCACAGACTTCCGGTTTGGAAATACCCAGGTAACTTGAGATTTTATCATTATGCAGCACCTTTAGGTTTTGGGGAGACTTTGACAAAGACACAAGTGAATATTTTCTTCAGCTTAAATCTTTCTGTGGTTCTCTGCACTAGCAAATTCACTCCATTAATTTTTTGTGTACAAAAAAAGTCGAGAGGTGTTTATCCGGTGCTTTGAAGGCATGAGGTTTTACTCCTAGTCATCTGAGCTGCCCCTCCTGTCACTACTGCCAGGAATCATATAGGATTGCTCCTTCTGTGCCAAAACTGCCCGCCTTGTCTGTTTGGCTTTGAGGGCTTGATAAGCTTTGCTCTGTTCCAGGAGATTTTCTGGAAACAGTGGGATCTTTTTTCCTTTGCTCTTCCATTGCCTTCTTTCCAGTGCTATGGTTCAGCAACTCACTAGCCTTTTTTTTTTTTTAAAGGTTTATATTATTAATTTGAAAGAGTTACAGAGAGGCAGAGAGAGAGAGACAGAGAGAGAGAGAGAAAGAGTAAGAGAGGTTATCCATCTGCTGGTTCACTTCCCAGATGGCCACAATGCCTGGAGCTATGCTGATCTGAAGCCAGGTATCAGGAGCTTCTTCTGGGTCTCTCAAGTGGGTGCAGGGGCCCAAGTGTCTGGGACATCTTCTACTGTTTTCCAAGGCCATAGCAAAGAGTTGGATAGGAAGTGGAGCAGCCCGGACTTGAACTGGCATCCATATGGGATGCTGGCAATGCAGGCAGTGGCCTTATCTGCTATGCCACAGCACTGGACCTGAGATTAGCCCTTTATGGAATGAATAGTAAATATCTTCCCAACATTTTGTGTTTTGATTTTATTCATTGTTTTTTAAAAGTATTATTTCTATATAGTTGGACTGCTTGATTTTTTTTTTTTTTAAAGATTTATTCAAAGGCAGAGTTACAGAGAGGTAGAGGCAGAGAGAGAGAGAGAGAGAGAGAGGTCTTCCATCCGTTGGTTCACTCTCCAATTGGCCACAATGGCAGGAGCTGAGCCTGGAGCCAGGAACTTCCTTGCAGTCTCCCATGCGGGTGCAGGGACCCAAGGACTTGAGCTTGAGCCATCTTCCACTGCTTTCCCAGGCCACATCAGAGAACTGGATCAGAAGTAGAGCAACCGGGACTCAAACTGGCACCCATATGGGATGCCAGCACTGCAGGCGGCAGCTTTAGCCATTACACCACAGTGCTAGCCCCTTGATTTTGTTTTATAACATCTGAATTATGAGTCATAATTGGAAATTCCTTCTTTAAGGTTATAAAAAATTCTATGTTTTTTGTAGTTATCTTAGGTTTCATTTAAAATCTTTGATGCACTCGGACTTAATCTTGATGCATGATATGACGCGGGGATCAAATTTCATTATTTTCTCCTTATGGTCACGCAATGTTAACATATAAACATTGATTGAGTGTCAATTGCTGTAACCACATCAATACCCAAGTCAGAAGTAGATTAAATTGCTTAGTGCAGAGAAACGACTGATAAAATCAGCAAAAAGCAGAAGCAGTCCAACAGATAAATACAACACCCAAACCAACAGATGCTTCAAGTTTATCCTTAACCTTTATCTGATCTTCATGAAATGATTTAAAGAGTTCAATTAAATCCCAGTCCTATCTATGATATGCCTGACACTGCTGGGTGCTTCACTTGGGTTACAGTGGTCCACCAAATTACCCAACAAGTAGGTTTTACTAACCTCATCAGACCCATGAGCAAACTGAGCCTCAGAAAATTGAAGTGATTGGCATAGGGCTCATTAGTAGTTGGAGCAGAATTTTGATTCCAGGTGTGAGGATTACTAAAGACAAGCCCTTATACTTCCAGGAGACAATGAGTTACATTAGAAAAATATAAAAAAAGTATAAAAATATTAAAAAATGATTATTTGTTAGACACAAGCTGTTTTAATTAAAGTTCTTCAGAGAAAAATAATTGGTAGGTAGGTAGGTAGGTAGGTAGAGAACTGGCTCACAGGATTATGGGGCCTGCCATGTCCCCAGTCTGCCATCTGCACACAGGAGGCCCAGGAAAGCCAGTGACACAATTAAGCCTGAGATTAAGGGCCTTCCAACCAGGGAAGACGATCTTGTAAAACCCAGTCCAAGAGCCAGAGAAGTTGAGCTGAGATGTCCCAGCTCAAGCTGGCAGGCAGGCAGCAAAAGGGGGTGAATTCCTCCTTCCTCTCAGTCTGTCTTATTCAGGTGCCTGACATATTAGATAATATCTGTCCACACTGGGAGAGCACTGTTCTACTGAGACCAGCAATGCCAATGCAAATCTCATGGGAATTCTCTTGCCAGACACACCCAAAGCTAATGTTTAATCTGGGCACCCAGGGCCAGTCAAGCTGAATGACTAAATTAACCATTACACATGCAAAACCACACTTGGTCTTGCTTTGGCTTATCAGTACTACTGCATTCCTGCACTCATGTCGTTAGACTGTAAATCCAGAAATACCCATATTCACAGGGCAATGCAGCCTCTCACAAAACGATTTCCCTTTATACAGAAAGGTAAGAGCAAAAGCGTTTAAGCTTGTCACATTTCTTGTGGGCTTTTTATTCAATTTTTAGTTTCAGATTACTTGGCTATGGAACCTTTATTAAAATTGAAGATCTAATCTATCCAAAAGTAAAATTATTTCCCCATCAGCAGCTGTGAGTGATCTAAGTCACACACTGACTGACCTGAGAGTGAATATAGAAAGAAAAATAATGTTAATATTGACCAGATAGCTTCCTCTATCACACTAGAAGTAGAAAGGAGTACAAAAGAAATTATATGTAAAATTCTCCTTACACATAAGCCAGGTTTTCAGAATCTAACTTCAAAGAATCCCATTTATTGGAATTTTCTTGTCAAGTTTCTTGACATGAAAAGGACCCAAATCCTCAGCTTTGTGTATCAGTTTCACTGTTTTATTGGATTCTTTGATTATTGAATTGCTCATGTATTTCCTTATGCATAAAGGTGTTTTTGCACAAGGCTAAAATAAAAACTGTATATTTTCAAAATCATCTGTTGGTTCCCCAAATCTCTGAAGCTCCCCTGTTAAGGCTACATCAGCACACCAGTTGGGGCACTACTGGCAGTGAACCCAAAGGCTGGAGGATCCTGTGACTGGGTATAAATTATACAATAAGCTATGAGAGATTGTTACCCAGGTCAGAATGTGACACTGTAATTGGGGGGAGCGGAGGTCTTAGCCAGGCCCAACTGGGTGGGGGGCACCCGGTGAGCAGCATAACCAAGTAACTCAGAGAAAATAATAATATTAAAAATAAATGTCTAGAATTGTTCAAAGTACAAGTATTTTTCAAGCAGGAGGGAATTTCCTGCTTCTTGTTAACCAGTGTTGCTAAAGGCATATATTGGAGTTCTCTCAGTTTCTTAGGCTGCTGTAACGAATACCACAAACTGGGTGGATTCCAACAAAATTCAGTTGTTCACAGTTCTGGAGGACAGCAGCCCAGAATGTGGGTATTGGAAGGCTACACTTTCCCCTGAGGCTCCAGGGAAGAATCTTCCTTGGTGCTTCTGGCTTCTGGTGGTATTAGCAGTCCCTGGCTTCCTTGGCTTGTGGCCACAACACTCCAGCCTCTGCTTATCCAATCTGCTATAGCCTTTTCCTTTTATGCTGACACTAGTCATTGAAATTAGAATTGATTAGGCAATCCAGGATGACCTTATCTCAATATAATGAACTTAATTACATGTGCAAAGACCCTTTTTCCAAGTGAAGTAGCATTCATAGGTTTCAGGGAATTGTAAATGGACAATTTGGAATGGGAAGCATTATTGTACCCACTACAGGAGTACAAAGCCTTCTCCGGGAATTCCAGCCTTTACCCTTTGCAACAATCTACTCACTCTGGGAGTGGGAAAAGATATCAGGGCCTGTATACCTTTGCTCCCTTCTTTAACAGACATCATCCAAAGTTAGTGATAGGACAAGCAAATTTAGCATGCTGAGTCAATTTAATGTCCATATGTATGTTGCTGGGTGCTAGAATTCCAAACAAATGTTTTCAGTGCCCCCTTTAATCTCCTTCTGCTCCATCTGTGTCTCATCACCCCTGTCAAAACTCTACTCATTCACTGAATCTTCCCCTGTTCTATGTTATGCTATGCTATGCTATCTGTCATTCACCAGTAACTTGGGTAACTCAAGGCAGAGAACTCCAGCATCTATATTCTTAAACTAGCTAGTTGGAACCTAAAGGAAGTCACTCCCAGTTGTGAATGTCTTCAGAACGCTGTAGTTCCCAGACCAGTGAGTGCACTTGGATGGTGACAGTACAGTTTCACTGAAACCATTTCACATTAATACAAACAGCCTTTACAACCTATGGTCAATATTTCTGATTTTCATTGCTAGTGTAATTCTTTGAGAATGATCATAAATTGTTATTTATATAGAGATAGTTTCTATTTTGATAATGCAAGAGAACAGATAATGACATTGGAGAACATCATGATTAATGTCCATAGGTCTAACATTTACCCCTTGGCCAATGTAATATTAAAACCACTTGTATAGTTTATCTGAAGGGGGAATGAATGCCCATTTTTGGGTCAATAAATAATATATTATATGAATTCCTATCTCAGCTGAATTTCTTTTTTAAACTTAATTTTCAAATAAAGAATGTAGCACACGTAGGAACAGAACAGGGAACAGTGCATTGCACAGCTCAGGAATTATCACAAGATGAACACATCTGTGTAATTGTCATCTGGATCAAGAAAAGTAACACTGTCAGCCTCTGCCTCTCTCTAGGACAAAGCCCACAGACTCTTCTCTTTCTCTCTCCCTTCCCTTCTCACCAGAAGTAGATCGCCAACAGTTTTCGCTGTTGATGGAATTAGTTTGCCTACTTTGGAATTTTATGTTGCATGCTTGTATATTCTTTAAACCTTTTTATTCAAAGCATTTGGAAACCATCCCTTTTGTGAAGTCCTATCTCAGAGGTAGAATAATTGTTTCTTTGTAGGTAACCCTGTCAAGAAGATGAATGGCTTACTCCATAAATCATTATCATGAAAACTTATTTGTAATTTACATGAGAAGTCAGCATGAAGAGTAACAGTATGACCTTGTGATCTAACACATTCAAACAAATGGAATTATTAAAAATAAAGATAAATGGGCATTGGTATTTCCAATTTGTGAATTGTCTGGTTCTCCTTGCTTTAGTCTTTCTTGATAGTAAGGTGACTCTAACCTTTGAGATACAGTAGCATTCTCATATTATTTAAAAATTGTTTTCTGCTTTATCTCCTGCTTGAATGTATTTTCCCAACAAAATGTTTTAGTGTTAATACTTTTAAAAAGAAATGATTTGCAATCCAGTAACGTATAGGGAGACAGACTTACATGTGATGACATACTTTAAAATCATGAGTGACTCCCATTCCTATTAATACATGTATGCATTATATTTACCCAATTCCAGTATAAGATGCAATGAGAGGGGATAAACAAAGACAATACTGAATGTGCAATCAGGAGTGAGGTATACTAGAGTTTCCGAAATTCTGAGACGGCAGGGTGGTCCATCTTAGAATTCAGGAATCATATTAGTGCCATTTGGTGAGGCTATCCACAGATGATATTGGCTAGAGACAGCTTAATGCTGGTAGAATTTCTTGTAAAGATACCAAATGAGGGGCTGTTTTGTGTAGTGGTAAGCATATCACTTGGGATGCTTGCATCTCATATTGGAGGGAGTGTCTACTCTGAGTCCCAGACCCACTTCTGATCCAGTTTCCTATTAATGTACACATTGGAAAGCAGCAGATTATAGCTCAAATACTTGGGTCTCTGCTACCCATGTGGGAGACCCAAACTGAGTTCTGGGCTCCTCTCTTCAGCCTACCCCTACCTCGGCATTTGTGGGCATTTGAGTTGAACGAGAAGATAGAAAATTTCTGTCTATCTCTGACTTTCAAATAAAATAATTAAAAAAAAAAGAATTTAAAAAGAAAGAAAACAAAAGAAAGAAAAAAAGCAAGCCACAAAACCTCAAAATGTCACTTTGGAAATTTATGTTGATGCCCATTGGCTGTCATTGGAAGTCCGAACAATGTTACTTTTTTCCAGTTTATTTATTTATTTTATTTATTTGAAAGGCAGAACAAGAGACAGAGGGAGAGAGTGAGAGAGAGAGAAAGAGACATACAAATAAAGAGGGGGAGAAAGGGAGAGAGAGAGGGAGGGAAGGAGGGAGGGGGAGAGAGAGAGAGAGAGAGAGAGAGAGAGAGAGAGAGAGAGAGAGAAAGATCTTGCCCTGGTTGACTATAGTCACCTTTTAATTATCTGCATTTAGTGTATAACATATGAAATAAATACACATAATAAAATTTAGTTTTAAAAATTCCATATTTGGAGTCACTCTTTGAGGACTGATTGTGCAAGATATCCAGGAGAGGAAACTAGCTCATGGATTTCACTAGCTGTCTGTTAGTTCATTTGCATGCCTTAATTGTATATGTTAGCTAATTGTCACTATTAAAAGCACACATCCTGACCTCAAGGGGATGAAGCACAGGATAGATACCTCTTGATTTCCCAACTGCAATCTCAGTTTACCGAGAATAGAAAACTCTTGAAGGGCTGGGAGTTCTTGATCAACCTTGGAGGAAGTTTCCCAAGAGTGTAGAGGAGGAAGCCCAAGAGGCTGAGCAAGCTACTTCTCCACCTTGCCTAAGTGTAAGGAGTGGTCAGTAAGCCGCACTGCTTTGCTAGTTGTTTCACTTTGACTTACTAGTAGTAAGCGGATATAATTCATGAAACGTCATTTGCCATATCCTTCTACTTCCCTGAGCTATTAAATTCTTAGTTCTAAAAAAAATCACTCTTAGCTTTTCAAAATATTATTTATTTTAAAGGAAGTTTTGATATCACATCTATAAGTGGAAAACCACTATTACTTTATATAAATAAGAGGCAAATGTGAAATAAATGCAAATGTGAAAATAAATAGATTTTACAACCATCCCCTACTTGGGAAATGGCTTAGGAGAGTGAATTTGGGATTTGCAATTAGAAGACCAGAGTTGCCATCTCAGTTCTGCTATTTTCTAGTTTTCTGGTTTTAGGGAAATCAGCTAACTTTTTGATGAGGCTTTGTATCTCAAAAGAAAGGGGGAGGGGTGAGGAGGATAACAGTGTCTACCGCAAAGGCTTATCATGGGGATTAGTTTATAGTCCCGGTACATTGTTAAGTGTAGGGACTCTGAGACTGACAACTTTCCCTATGGTTATGCCCTAGTAGTTGTGTATCAACTCATTCATCTTTACTCTCCTCTGGATCTTTGCCTTCATTCTTTCTCTAAGTGACTTCGGCTAAATCAAGCTGCAGAGGAGAATGGATGACTCCTTTTATTTTTAAGCTTAAAGTCAGGGCTGGTACAGAAAACTGAGTTCACCTGCAGTGCAAATGCCATTCACTGGAGTGGTTCCCAAATGCCCTTGTTGAGAAGGGTCCTGACGACAATGCTGCAATTGATTAATGGCTCTTGCTCTAAGCATGGGAGGAAAGAAGGCTTGTCTTGCATATTTGACATCGCTAACTCCAGCCTCCTGCTGACCTAAACCTCCTGGCTCACCATAATCTGCATCTTGGAAGTCCCCTACTGTTTAGCAAGTACTTTGTCCTTAAAAAGATCCCCAAAGATCTTCTAATCCCAACACCACCTTCTCATGCTCCTAAAAGAAACCACAGTGGAGTCTAACTCATTCTTCAGAGAGAGAAGGGAAAGTGAGATGCCTGTGTGATTGGAGTTACTGTGCTGTCAGTTTCCTGCTCCATTATGTGTCACAGAGGCTTAGCAGGTGCTCCTGAGGAGGTAGGAGTAAAGGAACAAAGTGTGTGGCCTCTGCACTAGCGAGTGTTGGGGTCCCAGGATCAGCTTGCTGAATCCTCACTTATGAGGCTCTGCAAATAGTTTCGGCAATGGGAAGTGCTTCCAGTGGTGACACAGAGGAAAAATCATGGGACATAAAAGACTATGATGCTTCCTTTTTTTCCAGCTCACACTCTGGAATGAATCAGCAAACAAATCATTAACACAAAAGCAAAATTGGGTCCTTCTGCCACTGTCTTAGTAGGAAAAGAAAATAGCAGAAGGAAAGTTGACCAGAATACTTTGGAAAACTTTACTTTTAAATGGCATTTGGATGCCAACAGCTTCTAAAAGCTGACATGAACATTTCTAACATTTGTCCATTACTGTTTAATATGATAGGTTAAGTATTGCTTCAGGGAGTCTGGAATTGTTCTTTGCAAGAAATGAGGAGGATGCCTATTATTTCTCTTATTACTTCTCTTTAGACATTGCATTGTTCTTATCACCCACAAACGGTTCCTTGGTAATTTTTATTACTAACAAACTCATAACCTGATTGGCTTCTCTTGAGTTGGAGGGCATTGTGAAGTCACTCAGGGTGCAGATATTCTGTGGATGGGATCAATTAACATGAATCATAGTGGAGAGAAAGGTGCTCTGTGAAGCATTACAATGTGACAAAGATGAGTTTAGAAATAATTGCTTATTTTTATGAACACATTTCATAATCTTGCTCACCCAGATATTTTAAAAATAACATTCTGGACCAGCATAAGGCATGAGGTAGAAGAATACAAACTGGCAAATATGATTTCAAAGGAATCAGTGTTTATCTACGAGCATTGCAGCATTTCAGATGGCACTGAAGAAAAGACATCTTTTAAAAACAACTAAAGAGGACTATTCACCTAAAAGCTTTGCCATAACTCCTACCTATCTTATTATTATTATTATTATTATCTTGTTCTCTTCCCCATCAGAATTCACAGACTCTGGGAAATATCATTTGCAAATAACAAAACCCCAAACCAAAAAACTTGACTAAAGGCCAAGGTTAATTGACATATGTGAGATGGTGCTGTTATTTCTTCTCATTGGGTCGAGTGGCTAAGCTATGTAAGTTCTTGTGGGTTTTAAAAATATTTTTTTGTCTGTAAGAACTATTTATCTGAAAGGCAGAGCTATAGAAATAGAAAGATAGATGAGAGATAGATAGGTAGATAGAGATCTACCGACCACTGGCTTGTTTCCCAAATATCCGCAATAGCTAGGGCTGGGGCAGGCTGAAACCAGGAGCCTGGAACTCCATAGAGTTCTCCCACATGGGTAACAGGGACCCTGGTACTTGAGCCATCACCTGCTGCCCCCATGGTGCACATTAGCAGGAAGTTGGAGCTGGGACTCGAACCTAGAGACTCCAATACGGGTTGTGGGTATCCCAAGTAACATCTTTACTTGCTGTGCCAAATATCTGCCTGTGTTGCAGTGTTTGGGAATCTGAATTTAGTGGTTGTATAAGAACTCTCTAACATATGAGGGCTTTACATAACTCACTTCTAGAATTCTCTTCAACAACAGCTTTAATCCAAAATCTTTCTTACTCAAATATTTCAAGGGCTGTCTTTCTGACTGCCGAGGAACCCAAAACTTCTGCCTGGCTTTAAAGGCTCAGCGTCCTTGGATTCCCTCTGTCTCCCTCCTCCTCATCCTCCTCAGACTGTTTCTTCGTAATCTTGAACAAACCACGTAACTGCGTACTCTCCTCTGTCCTCCCTCTTACCTTTTTCCCGACTTTCACTTCCTCTGTCCACTGCCCATATCAGATTTTCCTCTTTCTCTCTCTGCCTCTCCAAATCAGCAAGATCCATTCAAGGTCAACTTCTTCCAGGGGACTCAAAGCAGTCCTTTTTATTTTTTTTTTTAAGGTTTATTTATGCATTTGAAAGGCAGAAAGACAGAAATCAGGAGGTCCAAGGGGGCTGGGGAGAAGATAGAGAGAAATTTACCATTCTCTGGTTCTCTGTTCAAATGGCTGCAACAGCCAGGGCTGGGCCAGGTGGAGGCCAGGAGCAAGGAACTCCATCCTGGTCTCCCACATGGGTGGCAGGGGCCCAAGCACTTGGACTATCATCCATTGCCTAAGCTAGGTCAGAAGTGGGGCAGCCAGGCCTTGAACCAGCACTCTGTCTGAAATGGGATGCTGACATATCAAGTGGTAGCTTAATCCACAGCACCATAATGGTGGTCCCCAGAATAGCTCATTCTCTACTAAGCTCCCCTCTCTCTGAAATATAGTTTTCTAACCATGTTATCCAGTAGAAATAAAATGCAATCCACATATGGAATTTAGCATTTTCTAGAAACAGGTAAAATCAATTTTGATAACATAGTGTATTTGATCTAATATACCAAAAATATTATCATTTTTAAATGTGGTAAATTCAAATTATGGCTATTTTCTTTTTCTTCTAGGTCTTAGAAATCTTGTTTATATTTTATAGCCATAGCACACCCCAGTTTGGACAGGGTACATTTCACAGGCTCAATGTGGTCAGGGACTACTGCTTTGCACAGTGTAGGTTTAGTGTCTATGCCAGATTCTCCGGCTTCCAAACATGTGCTTTCTTATTCCATATATTTTCACTTGTACCAAACTGCCAACAGCTCTTTGGTGTTGAAGGCTACATGTTATACTTGCTCTGTCTTCACAAGTCTTTCCTATGTGTGAGGTAAGTGGTTAGTAATTACCTGTTGGTGGGTTGGTAATGTTAGTCTTTTCTGTGGCTTGCTAAACACAGCATATTGACTCCCATTTCAATGTCCTCATGCTTGAAATTTCTCTCCTCTTTGTTTTACTTACATTGTGATTCAATAACTATATTATCTCTTTTGTTAGGTTTAAACCTCTGTGGATATGCTGGATGGCATTATAAGAAATAGTTGTGCGTTATTTGCAGTTCTATTGCACTAGAGAGCAGCATTTTCACAGAATAGTCACCATTCAGACAACTTAGGCAAAGTGTGACTTATAGTTGAGATCAACAGAGTAATTGCATCCACTGTTCTTGTTTACTTTCTTAGCAGAGACGGGGCCACAGCCTCCCAAGTTGCCTTTTCACAGGACCCCATGGTGAAGCAGAGGCTCTTTAGTTTGGTTATTATGGCAAAGACGGTTTTACAGATTGGAACAAAAGTCCTGGGATAGGGAAAGCTTATAAAACTGCAGAGAGGGAAGGCTGTGGGGAAGGGGAGGAATCCCTATTGGCAGCAGGATAGTTGGGGTCTGAGGCTTTAAAACTTGTAGGGGCACTGAGGTGGGAAGCTGGAAGAACCCGCAAACCTAACCTATTCCACAGTTTTAGGACAAAACGCTGATGAGTATTATTTCTAACCCTCTCATCAATCTGCTTCAAGTCAAAAACCTCTGAAACAGAATACTGGGACTAAGATTTTAGTACTGTACCAATGAACAATAAATCAAACACCATGATTTTTCCCGTCACTCAAATTGTCACATTCAACTTACAATCATTATCTCTGTACAGTCTAGTAATTAACACATCTTAACAATCTTTATCACGAATCTATCCATTGGTCTCTATTAAAGAATCCATTAATTTCAGAGTCTTATTTCTATTTCTTGTTGGTAATAGCAATATCATTTCCCTGTCAACTTTCTTCCCATATTATAGCAAATATATCTGCTACTGACAGAATTTCTTAACATGGCCGAATTTTGTGCCTTAAAAATGTCTACATTTTAAATCTTTGGTGCCTTCACATGATAGTGCAATTTTGACCCTAAAATAGCTTTTTAATATCACAACTAAGTCAATGGAAGCAAAAGTACAGGTGAAGACCCTCATTGCTTTAAATGAGGGAGGTGGGGTGTTTATTGTGAGCAAGGTGTGAAAATCATGTCAAATTTCTGCTGCTGTATTTTTTTCTTTTCTGCATGCTAGGCATACCCTGGCCAATACTTTAGCCCTGAACACAGGCCTGGACATGCGCATGCTGATGTCTGAGGAGTCTGAGAGATCCCTGTCTCAATACACTTATCACTTGGTAGATGATGCTCAGCATTCTAAAACAAAAGTATCTCTCCTGTCACTTAACACATTTTGTCAACAGAAACGCCCACTGGTGGAAGAGCTTGCTTCTTAGTAATTTATGCCCACATTTGGCAAAGTATGTTTTGGCTGCAAACTGGGCAGTCCCTGATGCTTATCTTTTCTGTTATGTGTGCCTTGATTTTATTTATTAGAATGTATTTAAGTCTTTTAAAGCTAATAATAAGAAAGGAGGAGTTGTATTTTGAAACTCATTGATTTTTAAATTTCATTTTCTGGTAACTCATTTTTAAGACATTTGACAAAAGTATTGACCTGCCATTGACCTTTTGTCATAGGCAGTTTGAGAAATACTTATTTTATTGCTGAGCATATACAGTAGGCTAGGTAGTTTCTCCTCCCCCACACTCCACCCTAGATTTTCATAAGAGGATGAAAACACAGAGCCATGGTTACTAGAGGGAATAAAGGAAGGGGATAAGTATTCCAACAAAACCCATGACTGCCCTCATTCTTTTGCCAAAGGGCAGTCCCTGCACCTGTTAACAAATCTACCATTCTATAAACCTTTGTTCAATGCACTCTGTGTTCAAGATGTTGCTGAAGGGACAGGGGTAGTCTTATTTTCCTCTTCTTAAAGCTTTGATCCAGGGGTCTCCAACTTGACATCTGATTCGGAATCACATGGGAGGCTCTATAAAAGGTATAGATTCCTGGGCTCCACCTGAAAACCTAAAGAATTAGTATCTCTGTGTGTGGCATCTGTAGCTTTATTTTCAAAAAACTTTTGGGTGAGTTTGATGCCTAGCTGGATTTGCACATTATACTAACCCTTGGTCACCCCTTAAAATGAGATGAAGTAGAGTTATCAATGATTGGAATATGGAAAGCACAATCAACTCATTAAGCATATACCAAGTACTCTACCGTAGATACAAAGAAATTATATGATTCAGGGTAATCAAAACTAGAAGCTATAACCACGACACTTACACCTTAATGGCTCAATATAAAGGTGTCTCAGGGCAGGAGCTGTGGCGCAGTGGGTTAACACCCTGGCCTGAAACACCGGCAGCTATATGGGCGCCGGTTCACTTCTGCTCCACTTCTCATCCAGCTCTCTGCTATGGGCTGGGAAAGCAGTAGAAGATGGCCGAAGTCCTTGGGTCCCTGTACCTGAGTGGGAGACCCGGAGGAAGCTCCTGGCTCCTGGCTTTGGATCGGCACAGCTCTGGCCATTGCAGCCATCTGGGGTGTGAACCAGTGGGTGGAAGACCTCTCTCTCTCTCTCTCTCTCTCTCTCTCTGCCTCTCCTTTCTCTGTGTAACTCCTTCAAATAAACAAATAAATCTAAAAAAAAGGTGTCTCAAACAGTTAGTAGTTCATAGAAAAATAGCACAGTGGATTAAACCACTTCTTGCAATGTCAGTATCCCATGTCATAGTACTGGTTCGAGTTCTGGCTGCTCTGCTTCTGATCTAGCTCCCTGCTAAGATATGTGGGAAAGCAGCAGAAGATGACCCAAGTACCTGGCTCCTTTCAACCCATATGGGAAACATGGATGAGATTGCAGACTCCTGGCTTTGGCTTGGCCCAGCCCCAGCCATTATGACCATTTAGGGAGTGAACCTATGGTTGGAAGGTCTCTTTCTCTCACTGTTTCTCCCTTTCTATCACTCTACTTTTCAAATGAATAAAATCAATCTTTTTAAAAAAGTGAAATTAAAAGGTATGTTTATTTTGATGCATATAACTTTTGGAATTCGTGCATTGTTTTTTCATAGTATACATTTTTCTACGAACTTTTTGAAGTACCTCGTGTAACAGAATTCTATTTCTTGCTCACAGAAGATCTAATGCAGGTGTTTCTGGTTAGGCCATTTTCATGCTAAGATCTTCTCAAAACAGTGGATAAGAAATCCAGTTTTGTTCAACTTTGAACTCCACCATTCTTACCATATGGCCTCCAAGTTGACCATGAAGAGAAAAGACAAGATCATACTTAAGGGATTTTTAAAGACCAGGCCTACAAGTGGTGCACATTTTTTCTGTACTTACTGCCTGTTGCAAAGCAGTCACAGTGCAAAGGGGCATAGGGAGTAAGGGAATGAAATCTTCCTGAGTGTCAAGAAAGCAAAGGAAGTGCTTTGGTAAATACATTGAATAGTTTGTTATTTTTTAAAGAAGATTTTATTTATTTGAGAGGCAGAGTTACAGAGAGTGAGAGAGGAAGAGACAGAGAAAGGTCTTCCATCTACTGGTTCACTCCTCAAATGGCCGATCCAAAGCCAAGAGCTTCTTTCTGGTCTCCCATGCTGGTACAGGGACCCAAGGACATGGGCCATCTTCCACTACTTTCCCAGGCCATAGAAGAGAGCTGGATTGGAAGTAGAGCAGCCGGGACTAGAACCTGCACACATGTGGGATGCCAGCACTGCAGGCAGCGGCTTTACCCTCTACACCACAGCACCGGCCCCTAGTCTGCAGCCTTATTGCCCCAAAGTAGTAAGACCAGCCACTGAAAATACCTGGTTCAAACAAGTAGAGGTTTGTTTCAGTAGATTCTTTTTTTTTTTTTATTTTTTTATTTTTTTGACAGGCAGAGTGGACAGTGAGAGAGAGAGACAGAGAGAAAGGTCTTCCTTTGCCGTTGGTTCACCCTCCAATGGCTGCCGTGGTTGGCGCGCTGCGGCCAGCGCACCGCGCTCATCCAATGGCAGGAGCCAGGTGCTAGGTGCTTTTTCCTGGTCTCCCATGGGGTGCAGGGCCCAAGCACCTAGGCCATCCTCCACTGCACTCCTGGGCCACAGCAGAGGGCTGGCCTGGAAGAGGGGCAACTGGGACAGAATCCGGCGCCCCGACCGGGACTAGAACCCGGTGTGCCGGCGCCGCAAGGCGGAGGATTAGCCTGTTGAGCCACGGCGCCGGCCCTTTCAGTAGATTCTATGAAGGTATTTGCAAATGATGTTCTGTTTCTAATTTGTCAAAAGAATACATAGTCATGGAGGCCTTTTGATTTCATACTATAAATTATATCCTTAGTCCCTCTAAGCATATGTATATTTTGGCCATCCGCTATGAGGTATCCAAATACTACTGTGGCTATTTTACATTTCAGTTATTTTTGAAATCAAATTCTCCTTGGGTCTACCTCTTACTATCTTTGATAAGATTCCTTAAAATACAAAAGAACAAGCAAATATTGCTAGAGTAACCAGAGAGTCTAATTATTTAAATCTGATGAACCCAGGTAGAACATAAAACTCTCAAACCTGAACTCAAGAATTTTGCAGTATCTTTGGGAGATGAGTTATCTACAATTGAAATATTAAGAATAAACAAGGGGCCAGTGCTGTGGTGCAGCAGGTTAACACCCTAGCCTAAAGTGCTGGCATCCCATATGGGCTCAGGTTCAAGTCCTGGCTGCTCCACTTCCAGTCCAGCTCTCTGTGGTGGCCTAGGAAAGCAGTGGAGGATGGCCCAAGTCCTTGGGCCCCTGTACCCACATGGGAGCCCTGGAAGAGACTGCTAGCTCCTGGCTTCGAATCAGCTCAGCTCTGGCTATTGAGGCCATTTGGGGAGTGAACCAGCTGATGGAAGATCTTTTTTCTCTCTCTCTAGCTCTACCTCTGTCCTTCAAATAAATAAAATAAATCTTAAAAAAAGATTATAAACATATGTATGATAAAAGACTAGTATGAAATGTGGCAAAATTATATGTAGTAAATGCCAGAAGTTTAGGATTGCAGGAAAGTATAGAGAAGGCAGAGTCAGGTTGGAAGAATCTTTGAAGATTTTATTGGCTTTCATGATGCCTGGCAACAGTGCAGGAACAATTTAGATTTTATCTGAAGTTTCAACAAAATTAATTATGCAAAGCTTTTCCAGATGATATCTCACCTTCTTGTCTAGTCTCCTCAAGATTTTACCTTTCATTCCATCTCCATTAATGAAATCTCTGTGACAGTTCAGCTGGAGAGGCTAGAGACTCTTTCCCTTATATTATATTCTGTTATCTACAACACTGCCCCTGTATGCATTAGGATTTGAATATCTTCAAATATTTTAGTGTTTCAGGAGCTCCAAGTGCTCATTAAACCTTGAGGACAAAAATTGGAAAGAGAGAGCGGGCCAGAGAGATCTAGATTGAGCTGTAACCTCCCAGCTTTGCCCAGCCTTTTTGTAGGCATCTGAGGAGTGAGATCAATGGATGGGAATTCTTGCTTTCTGTCTCTCAAATATGTAAAAATGAAAAATAAAGAAACAGAATTTTTAAGTTAGGTGAAGATATAACCACCAAATGGTGTCTAAACACAAATATCAAATCTTTTTATTGGGATAAGAGATTAGCTACTTAGCATTGCTTTCTCTTGTTAGGTTTATGTGCTGAGTAATTTCTTTTCTGAGTAATTATGCTCCAGGGATGTAGCCCTAGGAAATTACTCAACAGAAAACTTTTATGCACAAAATTGTTAAGTGGATCATTATTCAAAACAGCAATACTTTTTAAACAACCCAATATCCAATAAGAGAGGAATAGTTAAATAGTTGATGATGCACTCAAATTATAGTTAACATTTACCTAACTGTTAAAAATGATAACTGTTGATTTTACAGCAACTTGAAATGGTCTATGATATACAAGAAAGCATCAGAAAAGTTCATGGAAAACGGGGTTAAATTATTTTATTTTGGTGTAAAAATATATTTTGTAGTATCCAGAAAATGTACATCATGAAAAAAATCATTCATGTATCTCATTTTTTGTACCACAATGAACTTACACTTTTAATTTCATTTTCCATGAACTTTTTGAAAAACATCAGGATACAGGGATCCAGATTTTTCCTGCCAGTAAAACAAGGATTCACTAGGAAAAGGAGGAACCAAAAGAAGCAATCAGAGGACAGTGAGGGAAAACAAGAAACCTGCTCTTTCAGCGAAGCCTAGAATATGGACCAATGAAAGGCAAGAGAGGCTGGAAGAGTTGAAATGCAATCAATCCATTCACCAGCTGTAATGCACTGGTACTGTTGTAGATCCCATGAGGAAATAAAAATGAGATGATTTTAAATTTGTCCCTCCATGGGCCCTTGTGTGCACAAGGTCACAATTTTACTGGGAGTTTTTTATAAACTTGGGAGCATTTCAGTTGTTAATATATTCAGATGCTATTTGTGAGTCCTCAACTAGGTGCCATATATCTTTTAAAATAATAGCACTTTCTAGAAAGCACATGCTGCACATGTACTTTACAAATAGTTGGTTTTTAACAGTTTTTAGTATTGCTCCCTGCTTTTGAATTGAGTTTTGATTAAAATAGTCTGAATGTATCTTCTTTAGTAGCAAAGCAGAGGATAAGAAAGTATGAAAGACTCATTGTTCTGCCATTAAATAGGTTGCAAAAATAATATTCATTAAGCTCCTGGGAATAAATGTTATGAACAAAACAAATTACCCAAAGGATGTCATGGTTTTGCAAGAAGCATACTTTGATTTTGAAAGAAGACTGGCAAGGTTATAGCAAAGAATCAAAGGGCCAAAGGGGGTTTGAGAAATCATATTTTCCATTACCTACCAGCTTTCATGCAGAACTTCAGCTAACCCATCCTAGAAAAATGAAACCTTGGTTTTTAATAACATACAGGGAAGCATACTGTAATCATGTTGAGGAATGGCTTTGTGAGTGGACAATAAATATGTCTGCGTATCGGTGTTATTGTATTTGAAAAAACACTGCTTAGCTATAGAAAAAGCTCAAGGATTAAAAATGCCTGTGTTAGGCACTAGCTCTGGGGTGGCAGTTTTTCTCAGGATTTGCAGGGAAGCAAAAGACGCTTAATGGCAGACTGTGTATGTTTCATTGCTTTGTTTACTTAATAAAACTTATTGAATTGTATGACATGCAAAGTGTCATCTCAGGTACTATGAAGCTGTCACAGACACACAAGAAGGGTTCTGCTCTCCAGAAAGCTGAAGAGGTAGAGAGGAGACACAAACACCACATTCCAAGAAACTTGCATTAGAGGATGGAAAGGAGAAGGATCCCTTGCAGCTGAAGCTACTAGAGGTCTTGAACTTGGCCTACTAGATCAAATGTTCTCCTAGTAAGCATATTTGTTCTCTCAGTAAATATTTGTTCAGAGACAAACAGCTTCAGAGCAAACAGTGGTGAAGCTAGACTAGGTGCCGGTCTTCAAGTTTAAAGTCTGATGGTGTAGGTAGGTGCAAAACAATTAACCACCAAGGAAAGCCAACAGAAAATGATCCCAAGTGTTGAGAAGGAAAATTGAATTTGTTTCTGAGGGCTGCTGTAACAAAATACCAAAAACTGAGTGGCTTTACAGAAATCTATTCTTTTATAGTTAAGAGGCCAAAAGTCCAAGATCAAGGTATCGGTAAGGCTGGTTCTTCTCAGGGGCTCAGAGAGAACATAGGTTCCATGCCTTTCTACCAGCTTCCAGTGGCTGGCATTCTTGGCTTGTGGCAACATAGTTCCAGCCTCTGCCACAGCTGTCACATGTGTTCTTTTGTGTCTCTGTCCACATTTCTCTCTTCTCATAGGGGTGGCGGTCACATTGGATTTAGGGCCCACTCTAATTTAACATGACCACATTATATCTTTTTCATTAAACATTTATTTATTTGAAAGGCAGAGTTAAAGAGACAGAAAGAGAAGCCTTTCATTTGCCAGTTCACTCTTGAAATGGCCACATTGGACAGGGCTGGGTCAGCCTGAAGCCAGGAACCAGGAACTTCATCTGAGTTTCTCATATGAGTCGCAGGGGTCCAGGTACTTAGGCCGTCCTCTGCTGCTTTCCCAGGTGCATTAGCAGGGAGCTGGATTAGAAGTGAAGCAGCAGGGACTCAAACCAGCACCCATATGGGATGCTGGAGCTGAAGGTGGTGGCTTTACCAGCTAAGCCACAGCACTGGCCCCAAGTTGCATCTTGATTACATTGACCATGTCCTTTTATCCAAATTAGATCACTTTCACAGGACCAGGGTTTAGGACTTGAATTTATCATTTCAAAGGATAAAATTCAACCCATAGTAGAAAAGAACCATTTAAGATGGAAAAAAAGTAGTGTTGAGGCTTAATTCAGACTGAGGATATTCTTTTAGAGGAATAACTTTTAAGCTGATTCCTAAGAAGAATCTGGATACTCCAATCCACAAGAGACTTTGCTCTGTCAAAAGCTGTTACCAAAGGAAAAGGAGCAGCAGCTTTGGAGAAAGGCTGTAGGACCACCCTTCCATACTTCCTCAATGAGAAATGAGGATCATGGTTTGGGGACCTCACTGGGATATCCCCTGGGATCCACTGTCCTTTGGAGTGCAACCACAGGACTTGCAATCTGTGATGACGTGGAACCCCCGACGCAATCGCAGGCTTTCCAGTTTTTAGCTCTCAGTGACAAATATGACTCTTGGGACCTCTGCTTTCAGCCTTAAGTCAGGCCTTGCAAGGGCCCTGGCTATAAGAAGTATGGACTCAGTATCCTAATAATGATCCTAACAATTAAATAGTGTCACTCTTTCATAAAACACCTCAGGAATTCTCACGTGATTAGGAGAGTGAGAATACCACTTATTGTTGGTATTCATGAACAGCCTGAATTAATTCCCTCTCTCAAGACTGACAAGGATGTTGGTCTTTGGTGAAATAAATTATAATTAGAAAATGATACCTTAAGAAAACCTTATATGTTACTTGTATCTGCTGAAAGTTACAACATAGGCTGTTCTACTGCAGAGAAAAGAGGCAAAAAAAAAAAAAAAAACCACAACAAAAACCCCTCAAGGTTCACCTTTGTTATTATTATACTTTGATCATTAGAACCTATCGTTTGTTTGATATTATGGCTTATCCTACAAGTAAGTCTGGAAAACGTTCAATAATTCTTGTTGCTCTGGTGTATTATGCTGCCCATTATTGACTTCTTCCCATGAACAAGAAGACTTGAAAGTCTATATCATTACATACAGTGTTTCATTTAGTCCTATTATCTATAGCATCTCATCCTTATTAAAGAACCTCTTCGTTCTCCTGGACACTGATTTATAGATGCACTGCAATGAAATTGTATTTAAAAACAACCATCAAAGCCAGTGGCGTTACACTTGAATGCCCAACCTCTCAGAATACCTGAGGCGCTTCCCTTTCAAGTTGCTTCATTAGTGCGTATTTATTATTCCCGATTACACTGTTCTCAGCATTTATGAATCAGTTTTTGATCCAAGTAATTTGCAGCCCGAGTTTCACCTTGAAAAGGAATTTCAGAATATCTTCTTCATAAACTTAAATGTTATCTATGTATTATCCACATTTATGGATAATGGCATAGTATAAATAAGTCAAATCTAGAGCCAGCACTGTGGCGTAGTGGGTAAAGCCACTGCCTGCGGTGCCAGCATCCCATATGGGTGCCAGTTCAAGTCCTAGCTGCTCCACTTCCAATCCAGCTCTCTGCTGTGACCTGGGAAAGCAGTAGAAGATGGCCCAAATCCTTAGGCCCCTGCACCTACATGGGAGACCTGGAAGAAACTCCTGATTCCTGGCTTCAGACCAGTGCAGCTCTGGCCATTGCAGCCATTTAGGGAGTGAACCAGCGGATGGAAGACTTCTCTCTCTCTCTCTCTCTCTCTCTCTCTCTCTCTCTGTCACTGTACCTTTCAATAAATAAAAATAAATCCTAAAGGAAGAGTGGAAGCCCAAGATGTAGGTAGGTCTGAAGTCTCTGAGTTATCTCAATGAATACAGGGGGAAAAAGCTCCACAACCTTTTCCTTAAAAATATATTCAATTTCCTTCCTGTTCAGTCTTGGAAATAAGTAGACATGAGGGAGTTTCCATTCCAGTATGTCTTATTTCCTCTGGCCTCCTTCTGATGGAGGTGTGAAAAGCCAAATGTGGCTAGCTGATGGGAAAAGCAGAAATGGCTGCAAAGGATGCCATTAATGGAAAGAGCACATGGGAAACGCTCCAAGATGCTGAGAACACAGACACTGTGCAGCAGTTTCTTGCTATGATTTTTCCAAAGAGTGTGCAAATTCCAAGGCAGCAAGATGTCACTGCTCTGCCTCTGCCTGTCTCTCACCCTTGGTGGCCCTATCCTTTCACAGCCTATGCCTCCGGGACCCCATCCCCAGGATCAGCACTAATTCTCTCTTAGGAAGCCATCCTGAGCTAGCAGCTGCCTAACAATGTGGTGTCTGTCACATTACCCTGCAAATCCTTATCCTGTTTCGCTGCAGTCTGACATGTGCAGATTCTCTATGCCTAGTGACACAAGCCTTCTAGAACCATGCTACTCTCAAAATACGCTACAGGGATCACAGTGTCAGTGTCAGCCAGGGTCTCATTAGCAATGTAGACTCTTTAGCCTCACCTCAGATGCATTTATCAGAGTCTTCATGTTCACAAGTATCCCAGGTGGTTTGCCTGCACATTAACATTTTTTTTAAAACTGGCAGAGTTAGACAGTGAGAGAGAGAGAGAGAGAGAGAGAGAGAGAAAGGTTTTCGTTCCATTTGTTCACCCTCCAAATGGCTGCTATGGCTGGTGCTGTGCCAATCCGAAGCCAGGAGCCAGGTGCTTCTCCCGGTCTCCCATGCGGGTGCAGGACTCAAGCACTTGGGCCATCCTCCACTGCCTTCCAGGACCACAGCAGAGAGCTGGACTGGAAGAAGAGCAATCGGGACAGAACCGGTGCCCCAACAGGGACTAGAACCCGGGGTGCCGGCACCGCAGGTGGAGGATTAGCCTTAGTGAGCCGTGGCGCCAGCCTTGCACATTAACATTTAAATATGCATCCTTGGGCCGGCGCCGTAGCTCAACAGGCTAATCCTCCGCCTTGCGGCGCCGGCACACCGGGTTCTAGTCCCGGTCGGGGCACCGGATTCTGTCCTGGTTGCCCCTCTTCCAGGCCAGCTCTCTGCTGTGGCCCAGGAGTGCAGTGGAGGATGGCCCAGGTGCTTGGGTCCTGCACCCCACGGGAGACCAGGATAAGCACCTAGCACCTGGCTCCTGCCATCGGACGAGCGCGGTGCGCCGGCCGCAGCGCTCTAGCCGCGGCGGCCATTGGAGGGTGAACCAACGGCAACGGAAGACCTTTCTCTCTGTCTCTCTCTCTCTCACTGTCCACTCTGCCTGTCAAAAAAAAAAATTAAAAAAAAAAAATAAATATGCATCCTTACAGAGTCCAGTTCCTTCCCTCCCACCCTAGTGACTACCTGTAGCCTCAAACTTGTCCCTGGGACACATGTTTGCCTGATGGTGGCTGCTTGTTGCCAGCTCACTGCTTGTTTGGTCTCATCAGTAGTGCCTGCTCACAGACTGGCCACTGATGTACTGGACTCAACTCTTTCCGTACATGACATCTCATTGCAGATGGCCCAAAGCTGGTACTTCTCCAGCTTTGCCTTCAGTTGTCTGTGTTGATAATCTTTGGAAATGGGACTATCTTACAATACCTGCACCTCTGCATACACACAACAGCCATCCACCCAGTGTGCAGATCCTGACTATGTTAACCAACTGATGCTGGGGCCTCAGAAATGTCTTTAAGAAGAATACCTCTAACACAATTATTTGAAACTCTCTGGTGATTATCATCTAAAAAAAGATTAAAGATTAAGCAGGTTTTTGCGTGCTGTGGGGATGGCAGAGAGAGAAACCAAAGGTGGAAATTCAAACACACTCAGCAGTGATTTTACTGAGCCCTGGCCTGTGCAAATCCACCATTGTACCGTACAAATAGTTCACAAAAACAGCTGATGAGTGCAACACTCCGAGAACGATTAGGGACAACATGATCTTCATTTAATTCCTGTTAAAGCATGATAGAACGTCTTAAAGTAGGCAATGAAGGGAACAATCAACATTTTTTGGAGATACCAGCCTCTTGCATGGAATAAAATGGTTTGGAATTTCATACAGCAAGCAGATTTGAAACAAGCACATATGTGAAACATACCTTCAAGCTTATCAAGATGTAAGTTGCTTGATATTGGGTCATGCAGTGCTCTCCAAAATGATCGTGTAAATGAGAATCTCCCTAAACCAAGATTAAATGAAGACAAAACAAGTTGGTGAGACAGATTCAGGAGAAACAAGACTATCTTTAGCGGTTAAAACTAGTCATAATGCATAGACCAAAGAATGGCCTGTCTCAATTGCAGTTATTAAGAAAGAAGTGGAGGAGCTGGAGCCAGCTATTGCTTTTTTTTTTTTTTAAATGTTTCATTACTTTTATTATCCTGTTAAGCTCAGTTTACAACAGGAGACACATTGTATACTATCCAGTCAACTTGTTAAATATTACCTACAGAACATTATGCACCTATATTTTATGTAAGAAAAATGACTTATCAGTGTTCACGCAACACCTGCTCCATGTAGAAATACTGGTAGTAGGGGCCAGTGCTGTGGGTAAAGCCGCTGCCTGCAGTGCTGGCATCCAATATGGGTGCCGGTTTGAGTCCTGGCTGTTACACTTCCAGTCCAGCTCTCTGCTACAACCTGGAAAGCAGTAGAAAATGGCCCAAGTCCTTGGGCCCTTGCATATACTTGGGAGACCCAGAATAAGCCCCTGGCTCTTGGCTTTGGATTGGCACAGCTCCTGCCATCTGGGGAGTGAACCAGTGGATGGAAGACCTCCCTCTCTCACGCTCTCTCTCTCTCTCTCTCTCTCTCTGCTTCTGCCTCTCTGTGACTCTGCCTTCCAAATCAGTCAATCAATCAATCAATCTTTTTTTTTTTTTTTAAGAGATACGAGTAGTAAGCATTAAGCCTAACTCTATTTTCAGACCAACCATGTACCTTTGGATCAGGAGACAGATGGGACATTGCCTCCTAATTCCTAAATTTATAGAGAAACATGTTTTTGAGGTAAATATTATGAAATTGCTAGGAAGCTAAACCATGTTTTTAAAGCTAAGAAATATAGACAGAAGACTAGTTTTTCAACTTCTAAAAACAGCTTCAAAAGTCTCTTGGAAGATCAGCCTAGCGGCAAGCAGTAAGCATATTCTCCTCGATTCATGAGACCAGTCTTTCCAATGGAATGACCAGATGGCACCTGTTGCTGGAAATAGCAATGGAGTCTGAACCTGATTCTCAAGTCTTGGCCCTGGATCAGCTTTCTGGCTTGGACTGGTCAGGAGCCATTTCCTTCAGAATCTTCATGAGTGAACGTAAATGACTATGCATCAGCACTACCTTCTGTTTCGGCTCTAGAGTCTTTTCTGGTAGGGGTACATTGTGATCATCCAACTCAGATGCATGGCTTTTGTTTTCAAGAGATAGCACATAATTTTGTCAGGAAAGGCAGAAATGACCTCACAAGGCAGCCAGGGCAGCATGAGTAGAATACAGATAGATGGAAACCAATGGGAATCCCAAAGCAATTATACAACATAAGTTTAGGGGCCGGTGCTGTGGTGCAGAAGGTTAAAGCCCTGACCTGAGGTGCCGGCATCCCATATGGGTGCCAGTTCTAATCCTGGAAGCTCCTCTTCTGATCTAGCTCTCTGCTATGGCCTGGGATAGCAGCAGCAGATGGTCCAAGTGCTTGGGCCCCTGCACCCACATGGGGGACCTGTAGGAAGTTCCTGACTCCTGGCTTCAGATTGGTGCAGCTCCGGCCATTGTGGCCATCTGGGGAGTGAACCAGCAGA
Source organism: Sylvilagus floridanus (assembly GCA_949820135.1). NCBI lineage: Eukaryota > Metazoa > Chordata > Mammalia > Lagomorpha > Leporidae > Sylvilagus > Sylvilagus floridanus. The sequence continues at coordinate 54,540,492 of OX463243.1, forward strand.
TGAAAGACCTCTCTCTCTCTGTCTCTACCTCTCTTTGTAACTCTGTCTTTCAAATAAATAAAATAAATCTTAAAAAAAAGAATATAAGTTGAAAAGTGCTGAGTTTGAGTGAACTGTCAGTACCAACTAGGATGGGACTTTCCAAAATGAAGTTATTGGTGACTCTGGAGAAGACCATGGCCAGAGGGAACCACACAGGTCCCAGGAGAGCTATACTAAGAGGGCAGTAGATCTGAGCACATTGGAACACCATGCATGTCTCAGGCTGCAGTGAGGACCCCTCCATCACCTGGGAGTCCCACTCCACGGAGATTGCCCAAGAAGGTTCCTAGGTGGCCTCCTTAGTGCCATCACTGAAGTCACTGAGAGACGGCTTTGCACAGCACCAGCAAAGCAGCCATCACTGAGCTGCCTGCTTTTTTTTTTTTTTTTAGATTTATTTATCTGTTTGAAAGGTAAAGTTGACAGAGAGAGAAATTCCATCCCCTCATTCACTCCTCAAAAATCCCCCAATGTCCAGGGTTGGCCAGGTCAAAGCCAGGAGCCTGGAACTCCATTCAGGACTCCCACGTGGGTAGCAGGGGGTCAAGACTTGGGTCATGTTATGCTGCTTTTCCAAGTACATTAGCAGGGAGCTGGATCAAAAGGACACAGCTATTGGTTTAAGAGCTATAGTGAGCTGTGTCTGAAGAGAAAAAAGAGTTAAGCCTTACTCTACTGGAGACCACCATGGGTTGAATGACAACTTGATACACTATAACAGAAGTGAAGAATACATAAACATTTATTTCCTTATTTTTTTCAGAAAACCCTTTGAGAGCAATAATTTAATTAAAATATACTTTAAAGGAAAGATAAAAATCATTAACATGTAAAGGAAAGTATCCTGATCAACATTGATTTAGGATGCTCCATTATATAAATACAAATTAAGTTCTAAAATAAGAATTTAGTATTTTGACTAGTCTTGTCAAAGAAAACTGGATATTTAAAGAAATGTGAAAAATATTTAGATCATGTTTAAGAAATAATTTGGGAGGCCAGTGTTGTGGAGTAGTGGGTTAAGCTGCTGCCTGCAATGCTGGTATCCCCTGTGGGCGCCATTTGAGTCCCATCTGTTCCACTTCTGAAACAGCTCCCTGCTAATGAGCCTGGGAAAGCAGCAGAGGATGGCCCACGTCCTTGGGCCCCTGCACCCATGTGGGAGACCTGAAGGAAGCTCTTGGCTCCTGGCTTCAGATTGGTGCAGCTCCAGCTATTGCCACCAACTGGGGAGTGAACCAGAGGATGATAGACTTCTCTCTCTCTCTCTGTGGCTCCTCCTTTCTCTGAATAACTCTGCCATTCCAATAAATGAATAAATCCTTTTTTCAAAAAGAAAAATATTTTATCTCAAGAGGAGAAAACCAGAGACTATGAATAGGCAATTAACAGGAGAAGAGCCAGTGACCCATAACAAAATAATTAATGTTCAACCTCACTAGTAACTGAGGAAATGCAAATTAAAATCATAATGTGATATCTTTCATCCAGATTGACTTTAATTCATATCATGACCAGTGAGGGTAAGAGCAA